>CM075437.1:4334113-5534113 GCA_037832385.1 Rhizophora apiculata
AAACCCTAAACCCTAAACCCTAAACCCTAAACCCTAAACCCTAAACCCTAAACCCTAAACCCTAAACCCTAAACCCTAAACCCTAAACCCTAAACCCTAAACCCTAAACCCTAAACCCTAAACCCTAAACCCTAAACCCTAAACCCTAAACCCTAAACCCTAAACCCTAAACCCTAAACCCTAAACCCTAAACCCTAAACCCTAAACCCTAAACCCTAAACCCTAAACCCTAAACCCTAAACCCTAAACCCTAAACCCTAAACCCTAAACCCTAAACCCTAAACCCTAAACCCTAAACCCTAAACCCTAAACCCTAAACCCTAAACCCTAAACCCTAACCCTAAACCCTAAACCCTAAACCCTAAACCCTAAACCCTAAACCCTAAACCCTAAACCCTAAACCCTAAACCCTAAACCCTAAACCCTAAACCCTAAACCCTAAACCCTAAACCCTAAACCCTAAACCCTAAACCCTAAACCCTAAACCCTAAACCCTAAACCCTAAACCCTAAACCCTAAACCCTAAACCCTAAACCCTAAACCCTAAACCCTAAACCCTAAACCCTAAAACCCTAAACCCTAAACCCTAAACCCTAAACCCTAAACCCTAAACCCTAAACCCTAAACCCTAAACCCTAAACCCTAAACCCTAAACCCTAAACCCTAAACCCTAAACCCTAAACCCTAAACCCTAAACCCTAAACCCTAAACCCTAAACCCTAAACCCTAAACCCTAAACCCTAAACCCTAAACCCTAAACCCTAAACCCTAAACCCTAAACCCTAAACCCTAAACCCTAAACCCTAAACCCTAAACCCTAAACCCTAAACCCTAAACCCTAAACCCTAAACCCTAAACCCTAAACCCTAAACCCTAAACCCTAAACCCTAAACCCTAAACCCTAAACCCTAAACCCTAAACCCTAAACCCTAAACCCTAAACCCTAAACCCTAAACCCTAAACCCTAAACCCTAAACCCTAAACCCTAAACCCTAAACCCTAAACCCTAAACCCTAAACCCTAAACCCTAAACCCTAAACCCTAAACCCTAAACCCTAAACCCTAAACCCTAAACCCTAAACCCTAAACCCTAAACCCTAAACCCTAAACCCTAAACCCTAAACCCTAAACCCTAAACCCTAAACCCTAAACCCTAAACCCTAAACCCTAAACCCTAAACCCTAAACCCTAAACCCTAAACCCTAAACCCTAAACCCTAAACCCTAAACCCTAAACCCTAAACCCTAAACCCTAAACCCTAAACCCTAAACCCTAAACCCTAAACCCTAAACCCTAAACCCTAAACCCTAAACCCTAAACCCTAAACCCTAAACCCTAAACCCTAAACCCTAAACCCTAAACCCTAAACCCTAAACCCTAAACCCTAAACCCTAAACCCTAAACCCTAAACCCTAAACCCTAAACCCTAAACCCTAAACCCTAAACCCTAAACCCTAAACCCTAAACCCTAAACCCTAAACCCTAAACCCTAAACCCTAAACCCTAAACCCTAAACCCTAAACCCTAAACCCTAAACCCTAAACCCTAAACCCTAAACCCTAAACCCTAAACCCTAAACCCTAAACCCTAAACCCTAAACCCTAAACCCTAAACCCTAAACCCTAAACCCTAAACCCTAAACCCTAAACCCTAAACCCTAAACCCTAAAACCCTAAACCCTAAACCCTAAACCCTAAACCCTAAACCCTAAACCCTAAACCCTAAACCCTAAACCCTAAACCCTAAACCCTAAACCCTAAACCCTAAACCCTAAACCCTAAACCCTAAACCCTAAACCCTAAACCCTAAACCCTAAACCCTAAACCCTAAACCCTAAACCCTAAACCCTAAACCCTAAACCCTAAACCCTAAACCCTAAACCCTAAACCCTAAACCCTAAACCCTAAACCCTAAACCCTAAACCCTAAACCCTAAACCCTAAACCCTAAACCCTAAACCCTAAACCCTAAACCCTAAACCCTAAACCCTAAACCCTAAACCCTAAACCCTAAACCCTAAACCCTAAACCCTAAACCCTAAACCCTAAACCCTAAAACCCTAAACCCTAAACCCTAAACCCTAAACCCTAAACCCTAAACCCTAAACCCTAAACCCTAAACCCTAAACCCTACCCTAAACCCTATACCCTAAACCCTAAACGCCAAACCCTAAACCCCAAACCCTAAACCCTAAACCATAAACCATAAACCCTACACCCTAAACCCTCAACCCTCAAACCCTAAACCCTAAACCCTAAACCCTCAACCCTGAACCCTAAACCCTCAACCCTAAACCCTCACCCCTAAACCCTAAACCCTAAACCCAAAAAGCAAAACACTAAACCCTATTCCCCAAGCCCTAAAACCCTAAACCCTGAACCCTAAAACCCTAAATGCTTTAACCCTTAAATTGCAGATTCCCAGTGCCAAACTCCAGAACCCCGGACGTTAAACCGTATTTCTTGTTATATTTTATTTTTTCCAAAAAAAAAAATTAATACTCCATTCATAAACTTTGTAATAAATAACACAATTCTGTTCAAATTGTGATTAAAATTGATACTTAGGATTCTATTTTTGTATCAAACTCTGGTATGTTTATTTAATTTAAATATTTCTTAAAAAACGACGACAAGCCTACTATCATTCAAAATGTTTTTACCCGCGCTTCACAATGTTATTCCACAGAGACCAAGGCACGGCCCGATATCCACAACCCTGTGTCATAGTGGGATGTGCGGATATTGGGCCTGCTAGTTAGCTGGCCAGAATGCGCACTCATAAAGTCCGCAGAACTTCTGCGCCGAGGCAGGTTATGAAGGCTTGCTTAATTTGTCATTGTGTGAAAAATAAGTAAAATAAAAAATAACGAAATGCCAGAACTTCTGGTTGATTATCTCAACTCTTAATTTTAGGTGAGGAAAAAAAAAAGGTTTTTAACCTAAAGTCTGATTCTAGCCACAGCCTTTGACAGATCTCGCCTTGTCTGTCACGAACGACGCCTTCTCTTTTGCCGCCGCTCCGCCATTCTGTCATTCCAGAGGTCCTCTCTCTCCATCTGTCTCTTTATCAGATTTTGTTAGTAAACAATGGTTGATTTATTGGGTCGCCATAACCCACTATGTAAATTGCGGCTGCCATCTTTTTTGCTTTTGTCTAGACGTTGTTTGCTGGATTTGTTCATTTGGTGTTCTGTTTCGGTGTTTCATTTGGGTAACGAGACCCACTCTATAAATTGAGTTTTTGATCATTTGGGTTTTTCGTCTCGATGTTCTCTGTGTAAATGACCTTTTTCGGTTCTATCCTAATTTCATTTGCTACTAATTTTTCCGATGAAACCTCAGACTTAAAGAATAGGAAAGTGAAACTCCCATGTTTTCTATTGACATGTAGTTTTGTTTTTTTAACTCCGCGACCCTAAACACATTTGTTACTGATTTTGCCCATGGTAAATTGAAGGACGAGCTTTTCTGCATTCGTTTTGCATCAATTGAGAGTGAGAACTTTCATGACTTTTGACTAATGTGCTTGCTTGGTTGGTTGCTATCGCTTGTTAATTTTGCATTTCACGGAACTAGAAATTTTTAATTTGGTGTTTTTGACTTACAATACCCTGATTATTTTAGGTCCTTCTTAGACTTGGAAAATTTTAGCTGTTGGGCAGACATTGTTGTGAATCTCTCTTGATGCTAGAGTTAAATTTGGTGGCCTTTAGGTATGCTCTTTTCCCCGATATACCATGTTGGTTGGATGGATTGTAAAATTAGTACACTTATAAAATTCTCTAGGCTTTGGGATTTGATTTCTTTTGAGATCCCACCGTGAATCTCTTGGTGTCTTCAATGCCTTTCCATATGGATGGGAGTTGTTGAGTTTGCTGGAGTTATGGTGTTTAAACTTGGCAATTGTCCATGTAGTAATGTTAGTGACCTAGCAAATAAATGATTAATTTAGACTTACCTATTAGGTTGACTCCATCAGCAAGGAAGGATGGTGTCAATTACAGTTAAAAAATTTACCTATTTTCCATCTATATTTAGTTCAAAACAACTTTTTTGAACTTCTTTGATGCATTCATTGGTTACATACTGTTAATCCCAAAACTTGCAAGGTGAATGTAGCTAGCATTTCCTGTTATTATTTCTTCATTTTGTTGCTTCCATCAAATATGGTTAGGTTATATCACTTGATAATTTGTAAGTACTATGCACTAAAAGAAACTTGTAATGTTTCTTTTAAGATTTCATATGATTAGATTGTAGTTATTTTTTTTTTTTTTTTGAGTTGCAGGTTGAAATGTGGAAATTTTGGAGTGTTTGAAGAAATTGCAACCCCACATATAACCCATTCTTTCTCCCCTTCTACAAAAAGAAAACTTGAATTGTTTTCCGTGCAGGGGGTGCTGAGTTAGATCAGAACAATATGGTAAAGTAACTGAAGAGATGAAAATCCTGCCCATGCTCATACTCATGCTCATTTATGTGTATATATGCTTTGCCCTTTTCGCAGCCAATCTGTATGTACCCATACATCTGAAATCTGATTCTACTATTGCATTTCTTGTTAGATCTACCAACAACTTAACTTGGTTCTTTCTTTTTCGAGCTTGTGTAGAATTCTGCAAATTGGGGGGTTTTGTCTCTGTCTCTGTGTGTGTGAGAGAGAGAGAGAGATCACAATGTTGATTAGGAATTGCCTCCTTGGGATTCTGCAAAATTCTGCTTTATTCATTTTTGTATAAGCTTGGTTTTTCAACTACTCAGATCTGAAGTTTATCTCATTTGAAACCCACGTTTGTCTTCAAAGATTGGTTGGTTGCCTGTGTGTTGTGCTAAACTCCATTATTTGTGATACCTTCAGAACAAGACAACAATGATTCATTTCATTTCACGAGATTTATCTTACACGCTCTCACACACATGCTTCTAGACCCCAATACTTACGAAACTGTGGTGCCTGGTTGCCAGATGCATGTATTGATTTTGTGTTCTTTTATTGTCATCTAGCAAAACAATAGAGGGGCCTTTGGCTATTTTTGATCAATTCTAAGGGTTTTTTTGATCTTTATTTATTTTCCCTTTTTATCCGGTTATTTTCCTTTTCTTTCTCTGGGGAACTTGAACCCTACACTAATATGCCATCATTCCATAACATGCAAGTTGTGTGATGACCTGAGCAAGCATTGCCTGATTGTATTCCTATATGTTTGATTTCACTAACTTTAGAATGATAGACTGCATGCTTTCCTTGTTAATGATGGGTGGTCTATATTTTTCATATTTTCCAGATTCACTTTGTGCTTCTTATTAGTCGACAAGGAAAAGTGAGGTTGACAAAATGGTATTCACCTTATTCACAGAAGGAACGGACAAAGGTAGGTTCACAAAGTATATTCTTTACAATCTTTGCAATCATATCACCAAGTTAGAACATGGATATTATTAAAGAAGCATGTGAGTGAGTATCCATAGTCTGATAATCTTGGAAGTATCAATCTGGAATCATCTGACAGCCTTGACCAAATCCAAATCGTGTTTGTTTTGATTCTTTCTTTAAAATTGGTGTGTTCAATTGTACATTATTCATTAATAGACTTTTAAAAGGTCATTCGAGAGCTCAGCGGAGTTATTCTGACTCGAGGGCCAAAGCTCTGTAATTTTGTTGAGTGGAGAGGGTACAAAGTTGTTTATAAAAGGTAATGAAACCTCATTCAAAATTTACAACCTGTGTAATCCTTCTCACCATCTTAAAGGTTGATCATGACTCTCAGTTTTGTGCATTATGCAGATACGCTAGTCTTTATTTCTGCATGTGCATTGATCAAGATGACAACGAATTGGAGATACTTGAGATAATTCATCACTATGTTGAGATCTTGGACCGATATTTTGGCAGTGTAAGTGAACTGCAAACCAATAATCTACCAATGGGTTGTGAATCTTCTAATCTGATACTTCTTGTGTATCCACTTTTTAAATTTATTTAATGACCACTTTCTGTGTGCCTTTAGGTCTGTGAGTTGGACTTAATCTTCAACTTCCACAAGGTGGTTTGACTTTGCCATCTTTTATTTTTTTTCTTTTCTTTTTCTAGTGCTACGAGTGGGTATATTTGTGCTCACAATCAAAGCATATTGATCTCACGTATTGTATATGAGCATATTGATCTCATGTATTGTATATGCATAGATATTAAAGATATTCTTTTTTGTTGTCTGCCACTTTGACATGAAAGGCCTACTATATTTTGGATGAGCTCTTGATTGCTGGTGAACTTCAAGAGTCAAGCAAGAAGACAGTTGCCAGGTTAATTGCTGCACAGGTATGGATGGATATTTCCTCTCTCCAAAGTGTAGTCACTTGTGAACACATCGAAGTTTTCTGATTGCGCATGTATGGAGCTGCAGGATTCATTGGTGGAGACTGCAAAAGAACAGGCTAGTTCAATTAGCAATATCATTGCCCAGGCAACCAAATAAAATGGAGAAGGTGCTTGGATTTTGTGTTGATTAACTGTTGAAGCTGCACAGCCCGTCATTGAGGTCATGGGTATTCTTTTTGAGACAAAACGTATTTTGGGGATTGCCATATATATTTGCCTTGTTATTTTCATGTCAAATGCAATCAACACGTTCGCTAATTAAACCCTTTATTCAATATCATCAGTGAATGAAAGTAGCTTTATTTGACAATAATTTGTTCCCCACTTCTCTCTCTCCCTCTCTCCCCCCCCCCCTTCTCGCCCCCGCCAGATTTAGTGTGTACTTTAAAAATGTTTGCTAGGCATGGTTGTCAGGCATCTTAGGCATTCTAGATGATGTGAATTTTAGGTTATTCCTCTCATCTACAGGTTATACGCATTGCCTTTGGGTGCTTAGTTTGGGTCTGTAATCCCTCCTCCTTCTGCTGACGCGGCGGAATTTATCTTTTTTCTAAGCATGCTGCTGGAGTTGTCTGGTATCCGATACAACAAGTCTGTTTTGTACTTTTTGAATGACTCTAAACAAGGATGCACGGACACGGCATTCTTTTAATTGGATTTGGATTTGAAAATTGGTTGAGATTAATTAGTTAAATTAATAAAATTGAGAATTAAAATAATTTTATTTTGAATCCATTTATGATTTTGAGTTGGAGCCAATCATCTGATCAAAATTTATCTGATGTTGTAATTTAAATTTTAAAATATAAATAGAAGTCACAAGCCCTTTAAAAGGAAGGTGATTTTTGTTCGTACATTAAATAAGGGTGATTTCTTTCTTTTCCCCTGCAAATAATGCTGCGGCTCTTTCAAGAATTACGGTGTCACACAATTCATTATACGCGTAGTCGAGGGATGTATATATATATATATATATATATATTGTTCTTTGATCGGTACATGCAGTTGTGTATGCTAAACGTGGTGCCTTCTGCTTGCAAAGTTTAGAAGGTGAAATCACGAAATGACGGAAAATAGCAGAGATTGAAAGGTAATTTCAAGCAAAATAAACATGGAAACCCGTGGAGATTGGGGAACTAAAAGGGTGGGCCTCTAAGACGAGCCTCAGGTGGACTCACGAGTCCGTGCTCCCTTGCAACCCGTCCCAATCATTTTGTCCGGTATGACGATCCTTTCTCTTCTGGCGTTGCGAGTGATTATGAGACGGGATACAAAGTGAAGAACACTATTCTGCTTTTATGAACCTTCTCGTTTTGAGCTTTCAGCAATTTATGGCAAACCAAATGTGGATTCGACTTGTATTCTTTGAATGATCCTCACAAAATAGGCAGAGGCCAAGACCAATTTGAGGATAAGTTCCATTTCAGAAGATCAATGGCATAATTCCCAGCAAAGAATGTCATTGATGCAAAAATGCAACTCAATGTACCTCAGTCTTACGTGGAACTAGAAATACATGAATTGCAAATATCTGGATTTTTTTCTTTTTTTTATCTTTTTCCCCTTATATTCTATATTCCCCTTTAAAATCTTACTTGAGACATTTAGAAAATGTTGTTGACGCGTTAAGGACATCTCTGAAATATTGGAGAGAGGTGTCATTCTGAGCCGTGATATTCCTTCTTCAAACAAAAATCTGGTTGTATTCGTAAAAGTTCCTTTATTTTTTTGTTTTTCTTCGAAAGGTGAATGAAGAAATATTTTCTTTTTTTATTATTATTTTATGTTTTCTTAAATATTAAAAAAATTGTGCTGAAATCATCCTTATTTTTTTAAGGAAAAAATTAGTTTCAAAAATTTTTTTATTTCTTAATAAAAAATAAAAAAATTAATTTTACTTTTTAAAAAAATTATTTTAAAAATTTTTCTTTTTGTGTCTTAAGTAATTAAATTAATTAATACTTTTTTTTAATATGGATTATATTAATATTTTTAAAAATACATATAATTAATTCAGATATATTTTAATTAGAGAGTATAAAATTTATAAAATTAAAAAAATATATATTTAATTTTAAAACTTAAATAACTCTATTAAACAAAATTATTCGTTTCTCACTACTGGCAAAGCCCCTCGTTCCTTTACCTTTTTTTATTTTATTTTATTTTCTTTTCTTTTTTCTTGATGGCAAGACGAAACCGGGCCGACTGAATTGGGCCAAATGCTAGGTTCTAACTTTCGACTTTCTGACCTTTTCAATCAATCAATCAATCAATCAAGGAATTGAATGATCCGATGAAGCTTTGGATCACCATCCCATGACCCGCACCGCACCTGATCTTGCCGGCCTTGTATTTTTTTCGTCAACGTCACTGAGGAAGGATCTATTATTTATATATAAGAAGATCATTCCCTTGCCCCTACTGTTTCTCTGACGGTTTATGTTTATTCTTTCTTTTCATTCGGAAGAAGAAGAAGAAGAGAGGATTCGATCAATTTCAGAGGAGGAGGAGGAGAAGATTCGATCAATTTTGAGGTAGCTCTCGGTATTTTCTTATTTCATTTCTCAATCGGCCCCATGTTTTGCCCTCGTTTGAAATAGAATCCCGCATCTATCTTTTATAATCTTTTAGGTAGTAGAAGATTGAACTGAAATTGAAAGAAAAATACCTTAAGTGCGGAAAGTTAAAATTCAAGCTATTGCAGTTGCAGGTTGATCCAATCGTCATTGTTCGTCCGTTTTTCCCTTTTTATGCCCGTGTATCTATTGTCCGAAAATTGGATCTTCATCAACTCACCGTCCTCGTCCTCATGTGAGAGAATATCACTATAATCCATTTTCAATGAAGCCAGAATAATACCTCCTTCCATTTTTTTTCTTTTCTCCTTTTTGGGTGGCATCGCATCTGAAAATTTCAAAATCATTGGGTTGTTATTGGTTGCTAGTGGTGAATCTAAACTGGGTAAGAGATATGCAGAAGAGTGGGAGTGTGTTGAGGAATACCCAAATCAATCTTAGTGTTAATATCAACAGTGTTAATGGTAGCAACAACAATAAATCTCAGCTTCCTCAGCAGTCTCTCAAAAGGTTGGGTTTGTGTACCCAAATAGCCACAGGAGGAAGCCAGCACTCTTCTCCTATTGTTTTCCCAGAGAAACGCAGCAAGAAGGTCAAGTCTTCTTCTAAGCAGACTGACATTGCTGATAATCCTTTGGACACAGCCAACAGAGAAGATCATAGAATAGATATCGGAGGAGTTACGGGAGGAGGAGATGAAAAGTCTGATTTGCTGGGATATGTCGTCTTTTCTGGCAAGCTCATTTTGGAAAAGAGAAAGATCACCTCCCCTAAAAGCACTACTGCAAAAGATGCCCATCACCAAAATTCAACTGACATTTCCAACCAAGAAGCTGTAGATGCTAAGCTTACCACCAAGGCATTAGTGTGGGGTTCCCACATGCTGCTCCTTGATGATGTCATCTCGGTAAATATCTTCCTTTTGCACCCAAAGCATGTGTATACATTTTCTCATAACAATGCCCATGGAACTCAAAGCAACTGGGTTGTTCCACTTGGCTCTTGCAGGTATCATATAATGTCGGATTTAGACATTTTACTGTGCATTCTTATCCCATGAAAAGAGTTTCTTGTGGTCTATCTTGTTTTATCAAGCCTAGAAGAAGTCATAAGGACTATCGTTTCTTGTCTTCTAGCGTGGAAGAGGCACTTCAGTGGGTAGGTGGATTGGCAGATCAACACTGTTATGTCAATATTCTATCACATCCTTTGGTTTCTTCAAAAAAACAGGCTTCATCAGAGTTACTTCCAATTGACACTCCGCCAGAGTTGCTCTTTAGGTGTAAGAGTCCACCCAAAATGCTTGTCATATTAAATCCACGCTCAGGACATGGTCGTTCAAGTAAAGTTTTCCATGGCATTGTAGAGCCAATCTTTAAGGTCTGTTGTATTTAGACTT
Source organism: Rhizophora apiculata (assembly GCA_037832385.1). NCBI lineage: Eukaryota > Viridiplantae > Streptophyta > Magnoliopsida > Malpighiales > Rhizophoraceae > Rhizophora > Rhizophora apiculata. Next base: position 4,344,472 of record CM075437.1, read on the forward strand.
GGACTCCTATCAGATTATATATTCAACAGTCTCTGCATTGCAAGGATGCACAAAGCTAAACTGAACTTCATTTCTTTAGAGTTAACTTGCATTGCCTTGCTAAAATCATGTGTTGTGTCTTCTAGATTGTTATTTCTTTTCCTCTAGTGCTTACGATTGTTGCTACTTGGTAATGCTGTTTTATCCATTTTTTCACTTCCCTGCAACTGCCAAACAATAACCATGAAAAGCTTTTCTTAAAATGCCCTTGCTACACCCATTTACTAAAATTTCATCATACCATGATACCTGTTCACTGATCTAGGTTGCCTAATAAGTGTGACTTTGGATGGAACCCAGTGACCCTTTCATTTGATGAGAACTTCTTACTATTAGTGGTTTGATGTTAATGCAATAGGTATGGCAAAATGTCTGTGTGTACTTCAATGCTTTAGAATGCAACACATGGTGAAAAAAGGTATAATAAGAAGGAAATGAAGGAACTACCCTGTGTTAGAAGCATTTTGTTGAGCTAGTTGGGATCCTGTGGATGTTGAAAAGCAGCTAAGATGGAAATGAATTCCCCTTTTTTGGTTATATACTGTACAACATGGTTAATAAATCTCAAATTCATGTAATAAGTTCTATGACTAATTTTGTTTGAGTTATAATGGTATATTTTTTCATGTAAGCTAAAGGTTTATAGGCAATGGTTGGATCTCATCCTTCATAACTTTCTGTAAATGTAAATGACTTTGGGGATGTTTATGCCATTGTTACCGTGGCATCAATGATTTCTAATGCTAGTGTCCACCTAAGAAAAACAAGTTTATGTGTGTCCAACTTTCTTGATCTTCTTTGCTGTGATGTTGATTTTACCACACCAACCTGCATAGCCATTCCAATGGTACATTTCTCGATGAATGGTTAGCTTGGATTGGCTGTTACCATTTAACTTCCTTATTATGAAGTAACCTGAATTCTTACTTCCCTTAGGCATACTGGCTTAGCCCTTTGTTGTACCTGCACTTAACATGTAGCTACCTGGCATCAATTACCCTTCTGTTGTCTATAACTGCTTGCAAATGATTTATCATTGTCATAATCAAGTAGCTCTTTGTTGTTTGCATTGCTTGGCATGTATGCAAATGATTTATTGTTAGTCTGAATTCTCACTTGTCTTGAATATGCTGGCTTAGCCCCTTGTTGTAAGTGCAGACAATTAGCTGGTTCACGAGGAGTTTTTTCTTTGGACATTATTTGTGACCACTATCTTCTCAGACGGTTGTCATCTCAGGCTGTCCAACTCTCTCCCGGACATACAAAAGAATTCTGGGTGGAGAATCAGCTAGATACATTTCATGACAAAGGGCTTTTCTAAGCAATTAAATACTGTTATTGCAGTGCTGATTATTTTATTTAGTCTAGCTTGAAGAATCCATAGTGCTACTCTGTTTAGAAACTAGTGACCTTTTTCTTCCCTTGTTTCTTTATCTGTGCTTCTCACCATTCTGTTTGGTTGATTCTTTTACTTTCTGCTTACCTCCTTGCTTTATGCTTTATTAGAATGAAGAACTCTTTAACAACTTTTTCTTAAAACATATTTGACACAATATTCATATTTGAAGTATAAATTGCAACAGCTTGCAGGGTTTAAATTGGAGGTAGTCAAAACAACTTCTGCTGGTCATGCTAAGAAACTCGCATCTACTGTTGACATCAGCACCTGTCCCGACGGTACCATTACTTGATAATGCTCTTTTTTCAAATTTTTTTGGGTTTCCTTTACCCATTGACAATTTCTATCACCTCTATCCTGCTTAATATTTTGTGCAATTGTTAACTTTTTTTAGGGATCATATGTGTTGGTGGCGATGGAATTATCAATGAGGTTAGTCATTTGCAATTTAATACTATGTTTATGTCCAATGTAAAGGTTTGATCTAGATGTCAATAGTTTTACTTTGGTGTGCCTAAAAGGAGGAGAAATTTAAGGTCAATTGGAATTTTGATTTGTGATTCATAAATGTTTGAGCATTAGTATTCAAACCCTAATATTCCAGTTATTAATATTGAAGGAAATATCTAGATTTATGAATGTTGAAGGAAAAGTATTAGCATTAGACTAAAAGGCTTGAATGACTGTCAGCATCATATCAGCCAGTAAGAATATAACATAACATCCATTTATAAACTCTTAAAACTACTAGTTCTTTTGGAGTTTGGACTCACTCTCTGATGAGGAAAATATAGTCCAATAATCAATGAAACTAAGGCCATAATTAAAGAATGATAAACATTTAAATCCTAGGATACCTGCATATTTGCAAGAGATTTTAGAAATTACAAAAGTGCCGTTGGATGATGAAAATGCTACTACTGCTGAAATCTACACTGTTCTGCAGTAGAATCATAAAAGATATAACTCAACTTACAATATATTAGATTTTATAACACCTGCATGAATTGAGGATCATAATTCTAAAATTCTAAACTTGTTGAACTTGTGTTCTTCGAGTTCCTTGTTGCCTAGACCAACAGAGTTGTGCTCAACTCCCAACTCACAATGCTCACACTTACTCAGCCTTGTAAAGGTCTAATTTTAAGATGCTTATGTTTGTCTTGGGGACAAAATCAACATCACACCTCCAGTCTGCAATACCTCTTTTTTGGGTCCTGGTTTTAATTGGAGATGACCTACTTTTGTGGATTAATCAATATCCATTATGAGGAACTTATATTAGTGGTGCAAATGAAACATCATTAAGGTGTACATCTTCCAATTAACTCCATTTCCTTATGTTTTCCTCAAGTTGATGTGTAAGTTTTATGATTATGCATTCTAAGAATTATAATGGAGGGTGGCTGTTCTGATTCTGCTTGTTAGATAAATTATATGACCTTTTGTGATTGTGCAGGTTCTAAATGGCCTTCTTGGTAGAGAAAACCAGAAAGAAGGAATTTCCATACCTATTGGAATTATTCCTGCTGGCTCAGACAACTCACTAGTTTGGACTGTTCTAGGAGTTAGAGATCCAGTTTCTGCTGCCATAGCAATCGTTAAGGTAATCTTGATTTGTTGGGTACCTTGGATCAAGTGGATGATTTTGCTGCAAATTTCTTTAACCAGTTAATGTGCATTGTTTCAGTAAAGCTGCATGCTCATTGACCACTTGGTAATTCTGGCCATGCCACCATGGAACAATCTTTTTGGAATACTACCTGCATGTCATCCTTAGCCTGTGTCTAGTGTTCTTTTAAGATATTCATTTACCATCTTGTATTTGTTGCTTAGTTTGTGCAATATGAAGATCACTATGCAGGGGCAAAAGAAAAGGATGAATGGCATTTTGCTGCCAATGATTGCAGCCACATTTTGCCAAATGCTGCAATCCCAATTGGAACAGTTTCAAATATCTCAACTTTATCCTAGCGATTTGTCTTTTCCCCCTCCCTTAAGGAAATAAAATATTTCCCTTTGTCACTATGACTCATATTTCTGGATTCCCATGAAGCTTGGTGTGATTTTGTAGGAGATTTCGTAATAAGGGTCCTGAAGGTGCTGGGTTCATAGTGTGCATTGCATAGGTGCTGTTTTTATGAACTCTGTTACCTTTGAGTAAATGTGATAAATAGAAGGTTAATAAAGCAAGAAAGAAGAGAAGAGGAGGAGTGGGAGGACGAGTAGGAGGAGGAGAATGAGGTGAAGCTGAAGAATAGGAAAATTGGTTAAACTTTTCCGACATACCTGGCCCTAAGGTGGGGTTACTAAAGCAAGAAAGGAGAAGAGGGGAGGTGGAGGTGGAGCAGAAGAATTAGGGAATAAGTTAAACTTTTTAGATCATGCCTAGGCCCTAAGAAATTTAAGCCAGGAACATTGTTAATGAGGAATCAGAAACATTCAGTGGGATGTCAATCCAGGTCAAAACAATGTTATTTCAAATTCTTTTGCAACTCTAAGATGCTTCATGTAAACAGGTAGGAGCCATTCATTTACAGGCAGACTATCTTGAGGAATTGCTTCACACATCTCATGTTGAATCCACATATTAGAAGTTAACTACTTATTTCTTTCCCGTTCATGAGTAGCTGCAGGTGATATATCCCACTAAGTTTCCAGCTTCCTAGTCCATCTAGAGCCTTGAGTTGTTCAAATCATTGCTTGTTCTGTTAAAAAAGCAAGTCATAACTTCCTTTAGTCATTTTGTGTGGGTAAAGAAATTAGCCTAGACCATGGGTCAGTTATAATTTCTAAAATCTGGTGTCAGTGCTTTAGTGTCCAACCTTACTTCCTACTGTTTAAGGAAAAGCTGCTTTATGTGTCTGTGTGTACGACCACATTAGGTGCAGCATGTGCCTTTTGTCTCCTAAGTTCCCAAAACTGACTAATGCTCCTTCATTCACTATTATACAAATAAATTCCATGTTGCAAAATGCATTACGGGCCTGCCATTTATGTACTTTTGTTGGCTTCAGGGGGGTCTTACTGCTACAGATGTTTTTGCTGTTAAGTGGATCCAGACTGGTATTATTCACTTTGGGATGACAGTTTCATATTATGGTTTTGTTAGCGATGGTAAGTTTAACATTCTCGCAACTACTTCTTGGGGGAAAGTACTTATCATATGTTATAAAGCTTGTCAACCAAAGTGTATGAACACTGACAATACCTTATAGTGACAAAGGACATCTAGGGGATAAGCCTTCATATTACTGCTTTTTTTTTTTTTTTTTGAGAACATAATGGCCATGGCTTGATGACTTAGATGTCAAACATGTCCATTTAAAATGTTGATGCTCAAAGTTCCTATCAATTAGTTTGGTGAATTCCTTTTCAAAAGATTCTTTAATGTTTTTGGGATCACATGATAATGAATTATTTTTCCATTTTTTCCAAGATCCTTTTAGGAATCTGTTTGATGTTAACATCAATGTGTGACAAGCTGTGTTCTCAAAAAGAAGGTTTTTTAAGCTTCCTAAATTTTGGATGGCAAATTTTTATGTTTAGTTTCTTATCCATGAGCTGTGTATGAGCTGTGCAAATTTTTTATGTTTGAAGTAATGAACATTTTGTCTTCCTTTTTTTGCTTCAAAATTTTATAAGGTATACATATTTTGTGTCAGACATGAACTTTGCATCATACAACACTGAAAGCTCAAGGAGGATCTAATTTTATGAAATGGTCATGTTGTACATTGTGAGAAAATATTTGCAGAGAGAATCAGTTATTATAGATGCTAGGCAGAACTCTTCTGGTCATTGATCCATGATGATGGAAGTTGTGAGGGAACAGTTTACTGTCATGAATTTTTATAATAATCACTTCAAAAAAGAAATATGATTTTGAGTCCTTTACTTAAGATTACATAAGACTTGTAATTGAAAATTACTCATAGGCCATGTGTATGTGTCTTTGTTGTGCTGCAGTATTGGAACTTTCTGAAAAGTATCAGAAACGATTTGGTCCCTTGCGATATTTTGTTGCTGGATTTCTCAAGTTCTTATGCTTGCCTAAGTACAGTTATGAGGTAGAATATTTGCCTGCATTGAAAGAGGATCGAGAAGGTAAACATTCAGCTGAGCGAGAAGTAGTTGAGATGTCAGACCTGTATGTGGATGTTATGAGGAGATCGAACACAGATGGCATTCCTAGGGCCTCTAGTTTGTCAAGTATTGACTCAATAATGACCCCCAGTCGGATGTCTGGAGGAGATTTAGATACAACTTGCAGCAGCACTCGTGCTAGCACCGAACCATCTGAATTTGTGCGTGGTCTGGATCCAAAAGCAAAACGCCTGTCATGTGGGAGGAATAATGTGACATCTGAGACAGAGGTTATACATTCTCAGTTACCCCTGTCAACAACTCCAAACTGGCTACGGACAAGATCAAAGTCAAGGACGGATAAAGGATGGAGTGGACTGACTACTACACAGGATCCCTCTAGATGTTCTTGGGGAAATGCTGGGACAAATGACAGAGAGGACATATCTTCAACATTGTCTGATCCAGGTCCAATTTGGGATGCTGAACCAAAGTGGGATACGGAACCTAATTGGGATGTGGAAAATCCTATTAAATTACCAGGGCCATCAGATGATGTAGATGCAGGATTGAAAATGGAAATCATGCCAGTGTCTGAAGATAAATGGGAAATTAAGAAGGGACATTTTCTGGGCATTATAGTATGTAATCATGCTTGTAGAACTGTCCAGAGTTCTCAGGTGGTTGCACCAAGGGCTGAGCATGATGATAACACAATGGATTTGCTCTTAGTTCATGGTAGTGGGCGACTAAGGTTGTTAAGATTTTTCTTGCTGTTGCAGCTGGGTCGACATCTTTCGTTGCCATATGTTGAATACATAAAGGTAAGTGTATGAACTATTGCAGTACTTTTACACTTTCATAGGAAAATTGCCTTTTAACTCTGGGGAATTGTAATTTACCATTTAGGTATGCCTTGATGAATAAATTTGGTACAGGTGAAAGACATGGGTAACACTTCACCTCTATTATGGGTGTCTATTACAAACTAGGATTCTTTGAGGCACAAGGTTGATCCCCTCCCCACTCACCCTGAAACATGTATGCGTAACCACCATGGCTAGTATCCCTTTTTTCTCCTCCACCACCACATCACCACCATGGCTTCACTCCCACTTCAATACCACCATCTTGACCTCTCTAAAGACTATTTTGTCACCATTATGATCACTAGTACCATCATATTGCCTTTCCACCATCTCAGCTAATGAACTGCTGCAGCCACACCTGGACCACCCTATATCTGGGCCATCAAGAACCTTCATCTGCTTCTGACTCTGACCAGTCACACTGCCACATTTTGCCTTTGTGCCTGCCACTAATGTCATCACTACTCCTTACATTGTTCATCCATTGTCATTGCCATTGCTGCCACCTCTCCCCCTTAACTCCATTATGGCAACCATACTACCACAACTATGATTATCATTACCAGTGTCATTCCAGTAATTCTCCTAAAGGAAAAGGAGGAAATCTGAAAGTTTAACCTGGCTTTTTAACATTTTTCTAAAGGTAATTAATGGAGCCTTTATACACTGATGCAACCTGACTCTTGATATTCTTCATCCTTAACTAATGCACTTCTAGATGTTGAAGGTGAAAACTTTCAAACCCCCAAATCACTGGTGTCCTCCTTCAACATTAATGGAGCACAGGAGCAAATAAAGCTGCATTTGCTTTTCAGGGGATATAGCAGAATTATAATCTCTTTGAAGATTAGGAATATACAAGCACCATCTGCGTGTTCCCTCATCAATTTTAAAAGGAAGAACTCAGTCACAATAGACCTTTGAAGACTATAAAATGTAGTTGCATAATTTTTTTGAATGTCAAAGTTTAGAAAGCATCTTTTTTTAAAGAATATAAAAAATGGTGTTTCTGTGATATTCAGAGAAAGTTCATATTTATTTAGTTTTACCTATATTTTCACAAAAAGGCTATCTCAACTTAAATCTGTGATATCTAGGTCAAAATAGAGTAACATTACCATTAGTTAAGTCTAGAACGTAGTTTTCATCTTTTAATTGGTTACCTTTTTTTTCAACATCTTTTTCCTTTCTTTTCTTAAGGAAAATTTGGGAACCTGAAAATTTTTTAGAAGTAAGCGCACCTACTAGTTCTAGTGGACTCATATCCAGAGGTGATCACAATGATATCTTGTGGAACATGTTCAAATTGCTTGTGTCTGTATGTGCTCGTGTATTTGTCGCTTTTACTCCATATGTGAGTCTGCTGTGTGCCTGCGCATTTTATAGTAAATCGTAGACATGCTTGTGTAATGTTCAACAGTGTTGGGAGGTTCTAACTGTAGCTACCACAGGTGAAATCGGTGAAGATTAAAGCTGGCAAGCACACACACAATGGTTGTGGTATTGATGGTGAGCTCTTTCCACTAAATGGACAAGTAATTTCGTTTTTGTTGCCGGAGCAGTGCAGACTCATTGGTCACTCTCCCTAGCCATCAGTTATGACAAACGTGAGGTCTCTTTTTTAAACTAACTGGTAAGATTCCGGGGGTAATCGTGCTCTTCACTGGTTGTCCACCATTCTACCAATGGAGAGTACGTTGTGCTTTATTCTTTGTTTAGTATTCCAATCTCCCTACGATTGAACCATTTTACATCTGAGGTCCCTGTATATTCTTTGGGTGGTTACGTGTGGCAGTGGCTTATTGTTTATTTACTGTTGGCTTTTGTGTTTTGTCCCATTGTGTACCCATTCTTTTTGTTAGTTGTTGAAAAGATGCTGCCTTTTGTCTATCGTTCTCTTGCCTCTGACCGTCAATCAAATTGTTCATGGCACATTAATGGGTGAAAAGACGACTCCACCAGAAAAAACTTCATTTACACATGTTTTGGGAAAAATGCGATTATATGCCTTGAATTGCTAACCAATTCGTGAAATAATGGTCAAAAGAAGATCTCATTTAATTTTTATGCGATTGATGCTTTCTTTATTATTCAACATCTGACTTTAATTCATTTTCTCCATATTTTATTTGCCAACCCCACATTTTATTAGCTTATGATCTGTGACGAGAACTACTAAGCATCTGCACTTTAGGTAAATTCTTCTTAAATTCTATTGAAGTTTTTGGTTACATCCCTTTTTTTTTTTATTTTTTAATCAAAAAGGAAAATTTCGAGTCCGCATATACGGCTAGCAACCTAATCGAATCCTTTTTTAGTATCTGGAATCATATGAGTAAGAGTGATCGTTGTTGGTCGTACGCCGTCCAGTCTCTCAACAATTCTTCTCGTCTATAAATATTTTGTTTTAGATTCTTACTAGTATTAGTTAGTTTAAAATAATAATAATAATAAATTGGAGCTTGTTCTACAATTATTTTTTCCCAATTTTTTTTTTTTTGAATTTTTGAATAATTTTAGGCCATGATAGAATAGGGACAACATCCGACACAAATGTAACCACATTCTCAAAAATACAAAGACAGTAATTAAAATGTCGTGAAATATATGCGCAATATTATGATTGATAATATAAGGTTTCGAGAAAATCACTTGTTGCCAGTTGCCTGCATGCTTCATGATTTATTAAAATGTTAATTACAACGCCAAGCCAAGATCATTGTGCTTGGTAATCATTCCTAAGAAAACTAGCGACACATAAAGAGAGAAGAAAGAGCGACTCCATATGGAGACTGAAGGTGAAATTAATCGTCCGGTGAAATAAACAGAGTTCACCACTGGATTGATGATAATGTAGAACTTCTTATTAAATGATGCTCGCTCAGGTTTACAACAGATAAATATAATTAATTAATGTAACATTGAAGGATCCAACAGTTTGCTTCTCTCCCAGTCCCCACTTGTATAGCGACCACCAGATCATATATATGATTGAATACTTAAAAAGTTAAAAATGGGTATGCCCGGCCTAGCCTTGCGCAGGTCTGGTCCGGGTCATATTGTTCCCCTGGCTTAACGCTGAGAAAGAACATACATCTTACAAGCATGAGAGTTCACTCGAGCAGAGAGTTTAGCTTTAACCGAGCGTCGGGTCGAATGCTGTTCACGCAGTAGCAATAAATATATTTTGACCATTTCAAATGAAAAGGGAATCCAATATAATTTAATTGAATCAGAACATGCAGCATCAGAGCAAGAAGCAGCGAGGGAGGGAGGGAGGGAGGTAGGTTTTAAGTTCTTACCGCCCACAAGTCTTGAGCATCGACAACAGTGGACGAAGGCAGACCAACATCGGACCAAGAAGCAGTAATGTTCGCCTTGGAAGATCCTCTGTTCCACAAGACCACTGCCACCCTGTCGTTGGTCAGAGGACCAGCCCACACCTACATGCAATTTGCATTGCAATGCAAGTAACTAAAGACTCAATTATTCATTCTGGCTACAGCTAGGTAGCAAATTGAGCAATATTGAAATACTGACTAGTATTAGCATATATACAGAAGAAGAACAAAGGCTAACATTACATGGCCTTCCCTATATATATATATATATATATATATATATATATATGTATATATGTATATGTTACCTCAAGATTGCCGTCTTGCTTTACTTTCTTCCCCTGAACTCCAAGTTTATCTGCCGGGTTCAAAAACATGGGTCATGCTTGTATGTAAATGTTAATTGCAACCCAGTGCTGTGATTTAAAATATTGTATTAACTTAAAAATGGTGGTTTGGTATTAACCCATGATAGTAATACTTTTTACCTTGGTTGACTGCAATAACCTCCTCATTGCTGAGCAATCCAAAGGTCACGTCATCCAATGATCGGACATCACACCCAAGCAACAGGGGAGCCTACATATAATTATATTTAGCCACAACTGCTCGTCTAAAAGAAAACCAGATCCATAATCGTCTTGTATATGTAAAATAAATACTTTGGCCAAAGCCCAAATGCTGAAGTGAGCCCGATATTCCTCTGTTGTCATGCCCCCATTTCCAACTTCTAGAATGTCAGGATCTGTTTCATGATATTGTTATGCGATAGCCTAGTTAGTTTACCAGAAATGCGCCCACACATGCACACACATACGGGGTCCCCTGTTAAGCACGTACCATTCCAACCACCAGGCCCAGCATATGACGCCCATCTGTCATTCTGATCTGCAATAGAGGTAATGCTAGGCAGCAAGAGATGTTAATGTCAGTTTACCCTGCATGATTAGTTACCACAACTGGACTTTTATCGTTTTAACAAATAACCACACTATGAGCTCCATATGGTCAGAACTCAGAAATCATGCCATAGATAATTAGATTAACATGGAAGGAGTTCTAAATAAACTAAGAAATTTTAAATAAATAAATAAAAAGAAAAATGAAAAAAAGCATAAATGTTTCACTCAAGTTAAACCCACATAAATTCATTCAGTCTCTGTTTCCAAGGTGCACAGCTGTCAGTAAGGGAGGGTGTGGTGTTATACCTGTTCCAGTTGTCCTGAATATCTCCTGTGGTCCTCCAACTGTTTCCCACACTTCGTGCCCAAGTTGCTGGGTCTTCTTGACCCCTATATCATTCATATATGTACTTACTAATTGAAAACTATATTAGATGAAGATTGAAGAATGGAATCGGTTAAGCTGCCGGCTCTGATATCGTTTTTTTCCGGTAGCTGCAAGACAACATTTTGGCCTGATCTATACATACAGTAACATGAAAATTGGGCTTACCATTCACATAGGGAGAAAAATATGGTTCTCCCCGAGCTCAACAAAGCCTTGCTCATCACAGGGTACCTATACACGCATGCCAATTAAAACAGGCTTATATATACATCACCTTTATCCCCGATCTAATTGTATTAACTCGAACCAATTAGATATATATTAGTAAACTAATATACCTATCCTTTGGGCTAATACCGGCATTTTGGCAGTTGTCATACTTCAGATAATCAATTCCCTGATAGGGTGACAGATATAAATTAACGAGTGACTACATCAACAAGAACTTATGGCATAAGCTTAACCCTGACTGTCAGTTGAAGGTACGTAAGAAGATAGTATGTACCCATGAAGCAAAGGTTCTTGCATCTCGCTGTTCATAGCCAAGTGATCCCGGCATAGTCCTGCTACAAGTTTGAGTTCTGCCACAGGACCAAAAAAAAAGATCAAATTAAAAAAAGGTAGTTGACAAATAAATTAAAAAGATGATTATCTAGAGGGTATTGCATTTATAGAGAACAAAAATGTAAGAAAAAAGATTTTTTTCAAAAAAAAAAAAAAAAAAGAGGGGAAGCTAATTAATTAAGGCTTATAAGAGAGCAATGAATGCTATACCCAGCGTCAGAGTAAATTCCGAGCTTGAGGCCCTTAAGATGGACATAGTCTGCCAGAGCCTTGATGCCTGAAGGAAATGTGGCAGCTTTAGCCACCAAATTCCCCTGCCAACGACCCAAGATCAGTATAGATTAGTTATGGTCATGTTTCGAACCGTGCAAGTGAAGGCGTAGAGTAGATTTGCAATTTGTATGTGGCAGGCATACTACGCACTGACGTTTTGTGCAGAGACAAAGTAAGATATAATGTTTACCTGAGAGTCTCTATTTTTTTCACCCCAGCAATCATCTACGTGGGATCAGATGAATGAATTAGGCAAAACAATCAATTGATTAGATTAAAATGAGAGAAATAACTATTCATACATACATACAAGGTACATATATACAAAGTGAAGTGATAAATTAGAGCATTGGTTGTATTTTCATTAGCTAAGGAATATACGTATCATGAGGAAAGATCAAGCTATCTTTAAGCATACCTAGATTCACATACTTGTATCCTACGGCGGCAAGCCCACTGGAAACTAGTGCATCCGCTGTTGCAAAATGCCAAATGCCAAATGATAATTAGGACAAAAATGCAATTGAATTCAACAATGTATATATATATATATACCTACTTTTGGAATATCTTTATATGGCAGTTATGAAGATTAATTGGACATTTATGAAGATAATGGTAAAGAAAAGAAGCAACAAACTAAAAGAAATTGGCACCTGTTTCTCTGATCAATGTCTCGTTAATATTGCAGTGGAAACGGTTCCAGGTGTTCCATCTGCACGTCACCATACATATATAGCAAACAATTCACAAAACGGGAAATAAAAAAAAAAATCAATGATTCCAGCAATAATATACACCTGTTTGTTATTACAAGTCATCGATGTGCGAAGGACATGCAATTAATTATCGTTATGTGTTTGCCTGCAAAACCCCAACTGTTTGTAACCAAACTAGCTTGACTTTATTAGATTCTAAATTTGGCCCCCCAAAACATGTATGCTACTTTGAACAAATCATCCAAAAATAACTATATCTATAATATTTATCTGATTGTGTTAAAAACTATATATATATATATATAACTCAACTTCTCCACACTGACTACCAAAAATAAAAATAAAAAACTCAGTTTCTCCACGCTGAAAAAGAAAAGCAATTACATTGATTAATTAAGACATGCAGCAGTGAGGGAATCATTGAGTATTGAAAAGCTTTAATTAATTACCCCATCTGTGGTGTCCGGCCAAGGCCATTCTCTAAGGTGTTTCTCCTAGTACTGCTCCCGGTGATGGAAGCGACCTTCGATGTTCCCGTAATATTTATTGTGATCGCTCGAGCCCCACTGATCACCACGGCTGCTGCACTGATCAATAACCACCATATTACAACCGACGGCATCACTGTGTTATGCTTCATCGCTGATGGAAGCCGCCAACCGCGGCCGCACAGGTATGTGTATATGTGTGTGTATTATATGTTTGCGTGCGCGTCTGTGTATAAAAGAAAGAGAACTAACCGATTTATGAGCTAGTCTCTTATAGACATATGTTACGGCTTATGAATTTATCACATCCTATTGCGTCTTATTCATATAATTTTAAAAATACTTTTCAACTAATTTTTTTATACACAACTCATAAAAATTTTTTTAAAAATTAGATATATATAAATAAATAAATAAAATTTTTTTATAAATTTTAAATAAATTATAACTATTAAATTTTTTATTAATCTAATAATAAATATTATATTTTTTTAATTATATATATATATATTTATTAATATTTATTATATAATTAATTTTATTATATTTTTTTTAAAAAAAAAATTAAATTTAACATATTATTTATCCTGCAGACACCGCATCGATATATGTAATAATGATAAAGAGGATCACAGCGAGGACGATGACTCCTCTTGACGAGAAATGACAGCTGTGCAACAGGCGAGTGGCCGCCAGCGCCTAATTGGCAAAATGATTTCTTTGATATCCGGGCGGCAATGTCCTATCCATGTTTAAAGTGTCTTCGACACATATCATCTTAGTAGCTAAGAACTCAATTTTTCAAACTTAAATTAACTAAGTCAACAGTTAATTAATTAAGTATCGTGACAACAACCTCTTACTTGAGATTTTTATGAAAAAATATTCTAACAATTAAAAACTTAGATATTTATTTAAAATTTTTTTTAATGATAATGTAAAAAATATATAATATTATTTTGTTACAATTTAATAATTTTTTTAATAAATTAAAAAATATTATATATATATTTTTTTATATATATATATATAAATTTATAGACTTATAAATTAATTATTACATAACAATTCTCTTAATTAATTAATAATAAGATTTAATATTATTAAAAAATAAACTCCACCAATAAGACAATATCAAAGAATAAAATAAAAAAAATTAAAATAAAAGATATCAAATTTACTTGATATATATAAATAAAAATAGAATAAATATTACAAACTCAATTTTAAATAAAATATATTTTCAACTATTTTTTCATATATAAAATTTTTAATTTTTTTTATAAATTTTTAATAATTATTTCAATAATTATTTTTTTTTTAAATTATATAAAAAAAATTTAAGATGCTATATGATCTAACATTTTTATCAAGGCCAACAAACTTTTCATATTACATATTCTCTATCTTGTTTTGCTTCTTTAATAGTATTATCAATGCTATCTTAAATCAATATAAACTCTATTTTAAACTGTCACATTTGATCAAATTTATTAAAATAATACTTAATATTATTATAATAATTATCTTTCTAATAAATTTAACTTTTAATATTAGTATGTTATGTAATAAAGATAATGATAAATAAAAAAATATTATATATAAAAAATAAGTAAAAATTATAATAAATTTATATAATTTAGTTAATTTAATTTATATTTATAAATAAAAATAAGAATAAATATTATTAAAATAAAAAATTTAAAAAAATTTAAAATTTAATTATTAAAAATTTAAATAATAAATTTAAATTTTTTAAAATTTTAATTATCTGAATAATTATTAATATAATAAATTATACTTTTTTATAAAAAATAATTAATTTTATTAATTTTTAAATATAAAATTTTAATTATCAACGAAGAGTGATTAGCAAGATCAAAGAATCCCCGAGGATAGATTGGTTTTGGCGTTTTGTTTACCTTTTACAAAATCCTACCTCATATATGCAAGGACCAAAGATTAGCATCTGGTCCATGTTACCGTCGTCGTTAATTTGATACATGCCAATGTCGTGGTCACGGTGTGACTTGGTCCAGGTGATGGGTACTACTACGACTTTGGTGCCTGCTAATTAATTCTGATGGAATACCTTGGCAGCACACATCACGATGCATCGAGATATCTGTCAGAAATTATGGTCAATCTATTTATTTAGTTTACGCGGACACCAACATTAACTACGACTGTGGAGCCTCCTAAACAATTCGGCTGGTATACCTTGCCGACACACATCACGATGCATCGTTACATCCATCAGAAATTGTGGTCAAATTATTTATTTATTGAATTAGGTTTACGTGTACATCAACTTCAACCCCACCGTGACTCTCACTCATGGTGGACTTCGTCAGAGGCAGTGCCAAATAACATAGAGTTTACTTCTTGCTGCTGGCATGGTTAGTTTCCTTCTTGTTGACGGGTTACGTCGCCTACGTATATATTTATACTTGGACAAGAAAAAATCCAAAAAGAGTAAGGGACAACGCCATGTTGTCCAAAGCACTGCTGCCTTCCGGCAACTCTACACTGATTTATATATATATATATATATTAGGAGATACATTCTTATACATAATTAAAAGATTCATTGAGTATTAAATTATTAGTAATTGTTGCGTATACTTTCTGCTGGAACTTGCCCCGGTTTCATAAGTTATGCTGTGTGCCTTTATTTATTTAATAATATATATATATATGTGTGTGTGTGTGTGTGTTTTTTTTTTGGGGGGGGGGGGCTCTTTCAGGCGGCTAGAGTTGGCTTCATGTATGAAAATTAGTTAACCACGGGAAGATGGGATTGAAGACTGCTTTAGCAGCTAGCATCAAAATTCAAGAATAATTGTATATCTAATGTACGATTCTACTTCCTAGCTTAGTATTACTTAGGTTAACATTAATTTATCAGTAATGAGTTTTCTTTTCGACCTAGTGGGTGAAATCTTATTTAAGGTTGAATGTCCCAAGTTCAACTCCTTCAATTTGGACAATAATTGTATAAAACAAATTAAAGATAAAGAATACATTTTTATTAATTAATATGCATGATAATATAATATAAACAATAAACAAATAATTGACTACAGGGTTTATAAACTAACAATATCGACCCAAATAGAGTGGTGAAGGATGATAAATTAAAATTAAAAGCATCTCCATAACTTATTCTGCTCTGTGAAAGAAAGTCAATTGTCTTCAAGGAGACTACTTGAGTAGTTAAGAATATAAAGTTTATATGTATGATTTTTAACATAAAAGCCAAGAATGTTATTCTAGTACACGAGAGCACGAGAGACAAAGAAACTTGTGTCCCTAAATTCCATTGTACCAAAAAAAAAAAAAACAGATGTATCCCTGCCGTTACTATGTCTAGTATGGATTTAGAAAATGTTTACATTTGAAGACTAATAGCACTTTTGCTGAGTAATAATAATAATAAATAAATAAATAAATATAATAACTATTAAAATACCTCAAATACCCTTGCCTTTTTTTTTTTTTTTTTGAAGTAGTAAACATATTTTTTTTTGCTTAGAAATACAGATTAAATGTCCTAAATTATTATTAAGTTTGACGTCTTGTCGGTGGAGGGGAAAAAAGAATACTGATAATGAGGATAATTAAACATTTCCGGACAGAACTCTTTTACACGTGCTTGCTTTGCTTGCCTTTTCCGAAGACAATGTGCTTAAAAATTGGTCCCTCGGAGATCTCGCAGATTGTGAACATTTCGCCGTGGCCTTATAGGAATACGTTGAACGTGTAGTGGTCCATAACGTGTTTGCAGCCAATAGGTACTCGTATACTGAGCCGAAGAACTTTGATTAATAACAAAAACTAGAAGGGGCACATCAGGAATAAGATTTTAAGATGCAGGGAGTAAGTTGTCGATATCATCCAGAAAGAAATGTAGTAACTTGGAGATGCTTGAGAATCCTCTTATGGGAAAATGCCTAAAAAAGTTAAAAAAAAAAAAAAAAAAAAAAGCGGTGGGTGGGGAGCGAAAGGAAGGGCGGACAGATCCGCGGCGTCAGTCCACGCATGAGGCTGAGACTGGCAGCTCGATGATTTTTGGTTCCGTTGTTGCTATAAACCAAAAGGACGAATAGGCCTTAAGAAATAGCATCGATATAACGTCTATATCTTTTTCCGTTTCCATTTATTTTCCCTGCATGGCAGTCAGGGGAAATATCGGCTAATATCGGAGCTCCACTTTAACTGAATCCGGGGACCATAATATTATGCAACAGTAAGACTGTACAATCAAACGCTACACAACATTGTCAGCATTGGTTTAGGACGGTCTCCTCTGTGGCTGACTTTAGAGCAGCTTCCAAGATCACCTCAGTCAGTCCTGCTTCAGTGACCCCAATCGATCCTACTGGCAGAAGAGGAATTAAGCCCCTATATATCTATCAGAGGACGTCTTACCAGGGCTCTCGTCACTGAAAGGAATCTGTTGTTAAGAGACTGGGAGTGCCACAGACAGGATTGGAACTGCTGGTCTGTACTTGGCCACCAATTTGGCTTTTTTTGGTTCGGCCCGCACCCCAATGAGCTTTGGTGTCGTCTAAATGAACCTTTTGTTGTTATTTTGTTACGAACCAAATTTAGGCCAAGATTTAACCGTTCCAAATCTTTTCCAACTAAAAGATTCGCAGACAAGAAAGGAGTAAGAATAAAGTCCCCAATGTTTTTAAATCTCAATTCACATATGGGTGTGAGTTGTAATGTGAATCCCGCTCGGTAGTATGCAAGCAACCCATAGAACGCTACCGTAGGAGCTGCATTCCATTTTGCAGGCTCAGCTCATCTCTTGCTCAAACACAATTAAGCATGTTTTCCAAAGAGTATACTTGTCTCGCTTGGTATAGCGGCCTCATCGTTGCCCACATCTGCTTACTCCATTGTGTAATGAATATCAACAGGTATGTGCCCCATTAGTCATATAAAAGAATAAACCCTTGGGACAAAACAAAGATTGAAATCCTATAGATAAATCACCTTGATCAACAGGGAAACAAAAGGGGCACTCAATGAGCTACCACAGTTTTGATCGCGTGTGTCGGATAATTAAATCTGTACGTACGACAGCCCTTCACTTGACTTCAATGAACAGATTGCAATAGGGAATCACAGTCCAAGGTAAAAGAGAAAAAAAGAGGGGGGGTATTGATTGATGCGATTTGTCAGGATCCAATCCTCTTGAAAGGACACGAAACAGTTGGAAACGTCCTTGGTAGTTTGTGCGTTCTTTTTTTTTTTCTTCAGAAAGTTGGGTTTTCTAGACTTTCCTACCCAACTCAGCAAGAAGAATAATTAGGCACACAATTTCAAAACAAGGAATCGAGCACTTGAAAGCATGAAGAAGAAGAAGGAGGAGGAGGAGGAGAAGAAGAAGAGATGGGTAACCTTACTCAAAGAGCGCGAAATATATAAGCTTAGTAGGAGAAGAGAAGACTCATGACACGAATCTAATTATAGTACAAAAAGAAATGCTAAATGAGAGAGAGAGAGAGAGAGAGAGAGAGAGAGAGAGAGAGAGAGATTGACACGCTTAGATTGATTGGGTGTGACCTTCAAATAAAATAGAGATAAACTCCTGACAAGCAATCAACTTTATCATATGATCAGATATCAATCAATTCATCAATCAATCAAAAAACAGATACTGTTGGATATGGTCAGTTAATCTACACTAGTTCTAGTCAAGTTCAACAGGACCATAGTTGAAATTGGAATTTAGAACAAAAACCAAAAAGCAAATTAAAAAAATAAAAAAATGAAAGGAAAAGGCAAAAAGGAAACCATACCTTGGTAGCATAGATGACGGCGCAGAGTGTATGGGTGCCATGTATGGCAGTTGTGAGATCGTTGAGGGTCCCTCTTGGTGGTTGGTAAGTCGTGTGTGCCAGAGCCATGGGAGAAGTTGAAGCGTCTTATCTGAGGGGTGGGACGGAGCAACATTCATTCATTTCATGCCGGCCGGCCTTCACAGAGAGAGAGAGAGAGTGGCTTCTCAGTCATTCCATTCATTCATAGGGACGGATCGGGAAGCAGGAGTGGACCCAGGCTGTGCACACACACACGATTTTAGACTTTTATGTAGTTTTTTTTTTTTTAATTATTTTTTATTTTTCTATTAACGAATTTGTATTTGTAATAAACATATATAAATATAATTTATAAATGAAGGGAAAAAAAAAAAAAAAAAGAGGAAATTTGTTAAATTGACCCGACCGACTCACTCAAGAGCCCGCTTGCCTTTTTCTCCTTGCTCCGGTGGACTGGATTTCCAAAACTCAAACCCCTAAGTAAGTAACAGTCTTCAATTTCAATTTTGTTACTTTTTTCTTTTCTTATCTTTTTCCTTCTTGTGGTTTAAATTGTTATGTTCTTCGATTGGAGATTTGGGGTGGAGTTTTAGGGAATTTTCTTCGAGTGAAGAAGGATTTAAAAAGAAGGTTAGGAAGCATGTCTGATCTTCTTGATTGATAAAAAGATGAGCAGCTCTACGAAATCCAAAAACTTCCGCCGCCGAGGGGACGACTCCAGCGACGACGCCGAACCCCCTGCTCCTCCCAACTCCGCCGCCGCCGCCACCCCCCGTAATAATAAGCCCCCTGTCTCTCTTCCTTCTTCCTCCTCCTCCTCCTCCTCAAAACCCAAACCCAAACCCAAGCCCAAGAAGCTTCTCAGCTTCGCCGACGAGGAGGACGGGGATTCTGCAGCCCCATTACCCTCTCGCGTCTCCAAATCCTCAAGCACCTCTGCGGCCTCACGTCTTGGCTCATCCGCCCACAAGCTGACTGCCGCCAAGGACCGGCTTCCCCCAAAGCCATCGGCTACCACCACCCCTTCCAATGTGCAGCCCCAAGCAGGGACTTACACCAAAGAAGCCCTTCTTGAACTCCAAAAGAACACCCGCACTCTCGCCAAGCCCAGTTCTTCCAAGACCAAGAGCTCCTCCTCTGCCTCTGCCTCCGCCTCTGCCTCTCCTTCCCCACCCGAACAACAACCCCAAATCATTCTCAAAGGCCTTCTCAAGCCCCAAACCACCAGCACCATCCGCCACGCACATCATGATGAGGATGGTCACAGCCGTTCCCAAGAATTCCTACAAGAAGCAGAATTGGACGATGAAGACAAGGATGCCACCCGCATTTATGACCAGGACACCATCAAGAGGATTAGGGCAGAGAAGGAACGTTTGAGGCACTCCAGGGCAGTTGCCCCTGATTATATATCCCTTGATACCGGAGTTAACCATGGAGCAGCCACTGGAGGGCTAAGCGATGAGGAACCGGAGATTAGGACTCGGATTGCCATGATTGGCCACATGAAGAAGGGCAGTACTAGTCTCCATGGCGTCTTTGAGGATGTTAGTAACGACATTGATGGTGGTGATGATTATAGTGTCAAGGTCAATGCAATTTTAGCTGGTAAGACCTCTAAATACGTCCACAACCCTTCTGCTGGCATTGTTGCTGCTGAGGAGGATAATGAGGATGAGGAGGACAAGATCTGGGAGGAAGAGCAATTTAGGAAGGCTTTAGGAAAGAGAATGGATGACAGTTCTGGCACTACTGGAGTTTTAACTACTTTAGTAACAACTACCACTGCTAATCAGCAACAACAGCAACAGCAACAGAAGAGCTCTGTAACTCATGGCTCTGTGCCCAGCATTGGAGGAGCATTTGGAGCATCTCAAGGTTCGGATGCCTTGTCAATACCACAGCAGGCTGAGGTTGCTAGGAAAGCTTTGCAGGACAATGTCAGGAGGCTTAAGGTTTGACATTCTATCTTGGTGTGATTCATGATCTTGAATTCCCAATTTTTTAGCTAGTTATTTTACTATAAGAAATGCACACCTACAAATTCCCTATTAATAGTGAGGAAAAAGATTGTGCCTTCAATTACTCATTTTGTAAAACCTAATGATGGAACTAAATCAATGGTAATTGAGATTTTGCTGATGGGGTCTTTTACTGACATTTTGGAGGGAGGTTTGTGGCCTCTTCTTTTGTTAGTTTATCTGATGCTGGAGCTAGGCCATCAACTATTTTTTAGATGAAGAGGTCACATCCAGGATCTCATCTAACCCCAAGGATTTTTGTTCTTACCAGGAATCTCATGGTAAAACCATTTCATTACTGTCAAAGACCGATGAGAATTTATCTGCTTCACTCCTTAATATTACTGCTCTTGAAAAGTCTCTAATTGTTGCTGGTGAGAAGTTCATCTTTATGCAAAAGCTTCGTGACTTTGTTTCTGTTATATGTGAATTTTTGCAGGTATGAATTCATCTAATTCTATGCACTGCATACCCATGCGTTTCAGTTCCTAAATCATCCCACACATAACAAATTAGTTTAATTGACTCTTATTTATTTGTGTACATATATACAAACACTTGTATGCCCACATATAACACAAGCGCGTGGGTCTTGATTCTCTCTTATGCATGCACACAAGTATTTATTTGTATTGATTTTTCTTCTTTGTTGGAAACACCAGTTGTATCTTAACTATTTATAACTTTCAAAAGGCCATTAAGTTGTTACTTCAGTTTTGCCTAAATGATTGTTTGCACTTGGTTTTTCTACCTTATAAAAAAAAGAGATGCCTCGGTGATGAAACTCTCACACTTAAGGTCTAGGGAATGATCAGATGAATGCAATATTACCTTGTTTTCACAAAAAGGCTGTTTACATGACTCAAACTTATGACATTTAGGTCACAATGGAATACCTTACCATCACAACAAGGCTTTCCCTTTGGGCCTTCTTTTTTATGTATATAAATTAAACATTCAAGGCTTGTTAAATCATGATTACAACATACTGATGGAATATGATTTTTAGGAGTGTAATATAGGAATAGATCTCCTTTGACCTGTCCATTTTAATTATTTCATGGTTGATCTCTTGCTCAAAATTCCTTCTTGAGCATATATGCGTTCTTTTACATCAATTGTGAAAAGTGAATGTGAAAAATGCTTTATATCTGAGTGAAAACTGAGGGAGATGCAGTTGGTTTGATTTGGTCAGGATTTTCTAGCTCAGTGTACCTTCAGCCTTCTGATATAGCAGTAACAAATGTAATCCCAAATTTAATTGGGTTCAACTACAGGCATTTTTTCTCTATCCTCTCACAATCCACTCGGATTTAGTCCCCCTCTTAATTGGAGCATTTTGAGGTCTATGTTGTATGTTTACAAACTAGCACAAATGCTACTCAATTTGTCTCCAATTTGCTATGTATATCCGTATTTCTTATTCTTATTCAATACTTCCTCGAGTGGCTACAAATCCCAATAATCCCATCTTCATCACTCCTTTTATGGGCATCTTTCTTAGTAGTCCAAATCTTGCTATCATACAGTATTGCTATTCTTATCATTGTTTGATAGAATTTACCCATCAACGTAATGAGTTGTGGTTGCATGAAACTCCAATTACACTCTATTTTAGCCATCCAACTCCTGTCCCATGAAGAACATCTTCTTCTATATTTATTTACCTCTAAATAATAGAGCCTAAATAACAGAATTGGTTGCATTGAGACATTGTTGTACCATCTAGGCTAGTCCACGTGCTTTCTCAGGTTTCATTTTTTTAAGGGTTTCTCTTACCCTCAAATGATGAATTCCCCTTGTGGAGATGACCTTTTCTATTGGTCCATTAAGTTTCCCAAGGTCACCTTGAATGTTCCGATTATATAGTCTGTCGAGGTGTCTTCTCCTTCTTTCTTTAATCTCCTTCTCTTTCACTAGCAACTTTGTGTGTCTCATCCTTAATGCACTTGACTTGTTAAGGTCGGCATTGTAATGATGCATTGAATTGTGGCATTGTAATTGTGTCACTATTTCCTGTAAGAATGATGGCTGGATGAATTAGGATTATTTTGGGAAGACTTCTCAGGTGGAATGATATGAATCTTCTGTAATTTAGTTGGATGTATCTGAAAGTTGAAGATGCAAAACTTGTGGCCATCAATACTTTTTTACACCTTATTTCCAACTTATTGCTATTGGTTAGGGGATAACAGAAATTAATTGATGAAATAAATGATTACTTGTGAACTTTTTTGTCAGCTTAAGCATTAATTTCACTCTTGGTAGGACAGGTTACAGGATTTTCCTTTCTTCATTCACTTCAATACATAGTTTGTACACAATGCCAGTTGATGTTTCATGTTTTTACTTATCAGTTTGGTTCAATAACTTTTTTCAGCATAAGGCTCCCTTTATTGAGGAACTTGAGGAGCAGATGAAGAAACTTCATGAACAGCAGTTATTGGCCATTGTAGAAAGAAGAACTGGTGATAATGATGATGAAATGATGGAGGTAGAAGCAGCAGTTAAAGCTGCGACAACGGTTTTTGGTGAACATGATGGAAGTAAGCATAATATTGAAAAACTGGTACCCACTGCTGCAAATGCAGCCCAGGCTGCATTAGCTGCCATAAAAGAGCAGGCAAATCTGCCAGTGAAGTTGGATGAATTTGGACGAGATATCAATCAACAGAAGCGTATGGACATGAAGCGCAGAGCTGATGCGCGTAAACGCAGGAAAGCTCGTTTTGATGCAAAAAGATTGTCATTGATGGAAGTAGATGGTTCTGAGGTGAAGATAGAAGGAGAATCGAGCACAGATGAGAGTGACAGTGAAAGTGCAGCTTACCAATCGAATCGTGATTTGTTGCTTCAGACTGCTGATCAAATTTTCAGTGATGCATCTGAGGAATATTCCCAAATTTCAGTTGTCAAAGAAAAGCTTGAAGGCTGGAAGAAAAAGTATTTTTCAAGCTACCAAGATGCTTATATGTCACTAGGTGCACCTGCTATATTCTCTCCATATGTAAGATTGGAGCTTCTAAAGTGGGATCCACTTCATGAGGATGCAGATTTCTTTGACATGAAATGGTATATGATTCTAGCTTTTATACTGATTCCCCTAATTTTCTGTCTTTCTCCAATAAAGCAAATTTCATCGTAGGGCGTGCTTAGGCAAGAAAAATGGTGGTCCTACATATGGGTTCAAATCAATACATTCTAAGGAGAAATCTCTTTAATCTCATATCATACAAGTCCCATCAATAGCATCACCTTTTTGGGAATTGAAAGCATCAAAGCTGTAGAAATAAAGAGATTTTGTTGTAAGAACAAGGGAAAACCAGAATGGTTGTGGATATTTGTTCATTGATAGGATCAGCATTGACAGCCAAGGATTCTATCAATGATGAAGGATAAAAATGAATGAGAAACCAATAGAAACAAACAGATGTTAGAGATATACTGACTAATTTTTGAATCTTGCGTTTTTAGTATTGTAAATATCGAACAAATTACAAATATACTTTTGTATTTTGGATTGTTGTCTTTTCAAATTTTCTATTTATGGGGTTTCTTCTCCTTTTTCAGGCATTCATTGCTGTTTAATTATGGTATGCCTGAAGATAAAAGTGGTCTCAATCCTGATGATGCTGATAGCAACCTTGTTCCTGAACTAGTAGAAAAGGTTGCAATTCCTATTTTGCATCATGATATTGAGTGCTGTTGGGACATGCTCAGTACACAAGAGACAAGAAATGCTGTTTCTGCCACAAGCTTGGTCACAAATTATGTGCCAGCTTCTAGTGAAGCCTTAGCAGGACTACTAACTGCAATTCACAACCGTCTAGCTGATGCTGTTTCCAATATTATGGTAAATGTTCTGGGCCTTGTAATCATATCTCTTGCTCTGTCCTTATCTCGTATACTTTTTTCTGGGTACATGTCAACATGCCTCAAATACCCTGTATGTGAAGTGCGAATGTGTCTGTTCTGCCTTTTCTCCCATAATCAGTAGACTTTGGCTGCATTCATTTGAAAGAAGGAAAGGAGGTGGGAAGGGAAAATTTGAGAGGGTGGAAGAAAACTTCTTTCTTTCTCTTCACTTCCACACTATCCACTTTGTATCCTCTAAAACATAGTGTAAACTTGAGAACTGAGAATGTAAAATATATCTTGGTCTTATCATTGTTTGTCCAATAATTTTCATATTACAGGTCCCAACATGGAGCCAACTGGTGCTGAAGGCTGTACCAAATGCTGCCCGAGTTGCAGCATATCGGTTTGGGATGTCTGTCCGTTTGATGAGAAATATCTGCTTGTGGAAAGATATACTGGCATTACCAGTTTTAGAGAAGCTTGCTCTTGATGAGCTTTTGTGTGCAAAGGTTCTGCCTCACATTCAAATCATTGCATCTAATGTTCATGATGCAGTCACAAAAACTGAAAGGATCATTGCTTCTTTATCTGGAGTTTGGACCGGTCCAAGTGTCAGAGGGGACTGCAGGTATATATTGTATTCTCATAGTTTATCTTGATTTAGAAATTGTCATTTATTAGGACAATCGCTCATTATATCATCATATTATGTTAGTTGATATTACTATGAGTATTTTCTCTGAAACACCTTTTTTTTTCTTTTTGTCAAAAATGGTTAGTTCTGCCATGGAGATCCTTGAGATAGAAAATTTAACTTCATGGTTATTCTTTGCCTTGCTTGGCCTCATGGGGTCAGTATTTTTTCCATGCTAGTCCATCAGCTTGTATCTGCTAGTCCATCAGCCTGTATGTGTGTACACAGAGTATACTATATATTGACAATATGTCTGTCTCTTCTATATTTACATTATGCTGGACTTAATAGAGCACTTCCTATTCCCTTTAATGTTTTCAGAGTTGGTTTAAAAAAAAAAAACACATTATTGTACATGTATTTAAGTATTTTCTTGCTCATTGTCCAGATTGTCATAGAACAAACGAGTTGGGAAGCATTTTCTTTTTGTTTCTATGATTGTGGATTTTTAAGATTTACTTATTTTTGCAAGTGGTTGGATTGAAAGTGTCAAAGTTGCATGTGATTTTATATGAATTTTCCTCCAGTCTCTCATATCTTTACCTTTCTGCATCTGTGATCTGTCTACAAGTTTTTCAAGTTTTTGATTTGATTGTTGGATACAATATGCTGCTTTTTTCCACTTTAATTCATATAGTACCAAATTTATGTTCTGAGTTTTTCACATGTGATTGCAGTCGCAAGTTGCAACCGATGGTGGTTTATTTGCTGTCATTGGGAAGAATATTGAGCAGAAAGCACATATCTGGTTTGTCCAAAACTGAGACTAGTGGGCTTGCACGTCGGTTGAAGAAAATGCTAGTTGAACTCAATGATTATGACAATGCCAGGGAGATAGCTAAAACATTCAGTCTCAAGGAGGCTTTGTGAATCATAACTCATTGAGACTGAGAGGAAGCTTGCAGACTTGCCCATAATTCAAACGACTTTCTGTTCAAACACAAGGAGCATGGCAGGGATCTTGTATATCTTTGACCTCCAAATTAAAAGGATGCTATACAGGCAAGGCCATCTTGAACTTAGGAATTGATGACCTTGGTTGTACATACTGCTTTGAGGATCTCTGAGTAGAAGGTTGGGTTTTTCTAAACCTCAGACCTTAAATCGCAAGAAGGAACCAACGGCTGTTGTCTTTCCCCCGCAATTTACTTCTTCTGAATGCATGGTTGTTCAAGTGGCTTCTCTAGTGCTTTGTAACAGGGGAAATCTATAGAAATTCTTCTCAGAAATCGTTTGTAAGTTTTGTCAGGAAATGTCTAATTTTTTCCTTGATCCGTGAAAGGTTAAACCCTCCACTTATTAATTGGCTCGAGAAAGAAATGTTCCTATGTAAGGAAGAGTTTGTCTGCCCCAAAAACTTGAGTAGAAATAAAATTCCTCCAGGGGGGTGGGGGAGCAACATTTAGGTGAGAACGTGTTTTCTCCATGGATATTTGTGCACGCTTGAATAGAGATTTACGACTTTCTACTGCGGGCTTTACATCTTACGATCCTAGCCCATTCCTGCTACGAATGGATTTATAATAACCCAATTCAATTATTGTACTCATGCGGTAACCGGGGGACGATTAAACAGTCTGCTAAGGTTGTGCTTTTATAGAGTAACTGCTAAGTTGCATGCTTGGATATGGAGGCAAATGCGTATAACCTAGGCTTATTTGATGTAGGAGTTGGTTTCATGTTGGATGTGGAAGCTGCTAACTAAGCTACCTATTGGTAAAGGTGGGGAGCAAAGCGTCGGGTGGCACGGCTTGAGGAGGGGTTTGCTTGAGTGAGTCTAAGCTGCATGCGTCAGTCATGTCCACTGGCTCATTGGATGGTGTTTCCAAGTCGAACGCCTGAAGCAGCCTGGCAGGGTTCAAGTGCAGGAACTGCATTGTTGCGAGGTTCAGCCCAGGACAGGTACGCCTACCTGAACCAAAGGGTAAGTACTCAAAATGCTGGCCGTTGACATCCACGTGTGCATGCTGACCATCGTCAAGAAACCTCTCTGGCATGAACTTGTCAGGATCAGATTCGGTCTGTCAGTGCAGCTTTCCACAAGTTGATGAACACACGAGTGTCTTTGGGCATATAATATCTGCCAGGGAAACAATATTCGGTCGCCTTGTTTCCTTGGTCGCCTCGTGTGGAGATGCCACGGGGCATGGTGGGTACAAACGCAGCGTTTCTTTGACAATGGCCTCGAGGTACACTAAATTGTGGATATCAGCCTTCTACACAGCAGTCCCTACCAACTTTGAGGTCTAACGTCTCCTTCTGCAAACGCTCCAGTGCATGCCTATTGTTACGCAAATTGCAGAGGATCCCCGTCAGGGTGATCTCCGAACTGTGCGACTTTGCAAAAAACAGTAACAAGATTAGATTATGGGTCAATTAATAACTGGAACATAATTCGGAAGACCTATATACATGCACCTGGACACACCCGACAGATTCAACGACTTTTCGCACCATCGCGGTTGCCTTGATAATGGTTTCACTCACGCTTGTGGCCAAAGGCGTGAACGTCTTCAACTACCGACAACATGACATCAATGATGTCTTGCTCCTAGTAATTGGTATCATTATCAGTACCTTTGTTGGTTGTAAGCTTCTTGTTCTTCGACCTATGTTATTGGATCCAATTCTCCAAAATGGAATCAAATTCCCTGCATACGCCTTCCATTTTCTTTACAGTTCCTCACAAATCCATCTATCCGAGAAATGGAATGAAGTCTGAAGGAACAGGAACGCCCATGTAATACAACTACTTTTTTTGCGATAATACGCCCCTGTTCATCTATGTCATTGCCTTCAGGACCGTCGGTGCCATGCACATTGTTAACATCGAAAGGCCTCTTCCCGGTGACCAAAAAGCCTCTTTCCGGGACGAATTATGCAATATTGTTGATGAGGGTTAAATGCTCCAGCCATTCACTCGTGGCCACCTTGGCAGAACCAGCAAAATTGTCATGCTAGCTGCTGCTGCTGCTTTTGCACAGCATACACAAATCATGAATCATCTTGTCCACCTCAGACACTCGAAAATGCTTCATGGACTCGAGAGTCTGAAGAGGGACAGAAGCTAGATCGTGGACAACTTCTGCATATCGTGCCAATAGCTGAAGCTCAAGAATCAAGCTGGAATCCATGGTGCTGGGGCATTACTCACCAAAGCCTGGAAATCAAGTTTGCAGCAGGCTTCCCTCCCTTTTTTGAATGACAGTTAAGTTAGTTACTTCCAGTTGAAAGAGAGGACTGCAAAGATTTTTGCTGGGATTCATCCAAACTTGATTACTTGTATCTTAATTATGTATTTGAATTTTAAAGGTATTAAAATGAATGGTTGATCAAGTGATGAGAACTTCCTTTTTGCAATCCCAATGATTAAGTATGAATTAATTTAAATTTGTATTTGAATGTGCTTGCTTTTGTAAGCATGTTACATCAAAATTCAAATATGTAACCTTCTTATGTACGATGAAGACGGCAATCTAATGAAATCAAGTCAATTTTCACAAATCCTCCGGTGATTCTGCAACTTCAAACTAGAAAGTTTTCTGGTTGCATTTGTGTCATTCTGCTACTATCATACCAATAATAGCTCCCGTAATGTGCAAAAAGCAAAATCGGCGTAGTCATGGCTGAAGTGCTTTGCTTGAGTTGATTTCAGCCGCGATGCCAATATCCTGTCGTGGGTGTTTGTGGTAAAGAATTCCTTCACTGCCTCGCGATTGCTGATCACAGTCGTCCGATTCACCCATTAGATTGTGAAGTTTGATGAGATGTTTTTAATTAAAAAATTATTATTATTAATTATTTTATTTAATATTTATTTTTTATTATTTTTAAATTAGTAGGTGAGATTATATTTATAATAATAATATATCAAATTTATATATTTGTAATATCCTATAACTTTTATATTCAATTAAATAATAATATTATCAAAATATTTAATTTATTGGAGGTCGATCCCCTCGAAATGATCATTGGAGGTTGATCCCCTCGAAACGATCAATCCTATCTCTTTTATTTCTTATTTCTAATCCCTAATCCCCAATTTCTCAATCCATATCCCAAATCTCTAATCCCAAAACCCTAAGTTCTCAATATCTCGTATTAGAGTGGCGTTCTTAAGGATCTACTCCATCTTTCCCTACCACAAAAAAAAAAAGAGTTTATGCCCCTTACTCGACAACAGAAGAAAATTTTAGGTATCACCAATTTGCAATCTTACAGTATGTCTTCACACAACTTTTCTGATTCAAACATCAGAAGATCTCGAGTTGAAGAATCACTATCTCTTATGTAAGAATCTTTCAAGAAGTTTGAACAGATGTAAGAGCAGATGCAAGAGTCCTTCAAAAGGCTCGAGCATATAGTTCTTTTTGAATCACGGAGTCGATCGAGAGACAATACTTCCGGATCTACCAGTAAGCAAGGAGAACCTGTGGAGTCTAGTGGAGGCACCAATCGTGACTATACCCAACCACACACAAGGGTAGAATTTCCCCGCTGGATGAGAATGATCCTGCAGGTTGGATATCCCGAGCGAAAAAATATTTTCGCTTCCATCGTACGCCAGAGCTCTCTAAAGTTGAAATCGCTTCTATCCAATTAGAAGGTGATGCAATCCAATGGTATGATTGGGTCGAAACCTATGGTGGAGTTCCAACGTGGGCTGAATTCACTAAAAGCCTTCTTGTACGATTTGGGCCTTCAGAATATCATAATGTTGATGGAGAGCTCGCAAAAATTCGTCAGACATCCACCGTCATCGAATATCAGAGTCGATTCGAGCGACTTGCCAATCGAGCTAAAGATTGGTTCGAAAGGCAATTGGTGGGAACATTCACCAAAGGACTTACTACTGACATCCGATGGGAAGTCAAGGCTCGCCAACCACGAATAATGGTAGCAGCTATCTCCTTTGCTCGCCTGCAGGAGGAGAAGCTAGGTACTGAAAATCGTCGGCCAGTTGCTAAAGTGGTCAGCAAACCTATCGAGGGTAACACCCACACACCCTCTCTCACTCGTTCTTCTAACACTAGACGCTTAATCCAAGAACAATTGAAAGAACGGATGACAAAGGGGTTGTGTTGGCACTGTGATGAGAAGTGGCACAAGGAGCACCGTTGTAAGTAGGGGAAGCTTTTAATGATTGAGCCAGTTGAGGAGATTGAAGAAATAAGTGATACCATATGGGCCCAGATGGTGATAACACCTTTGTTGAATACGTAGATGAACCTGCAGTGCATGCCTTAACTGGGTATTCAAACCCACAAACTATGAAAATTGATGGATTCCTCAAGGGACGGCCAGTAATGGTACTAGTTGACTCGGGTAACACTAATAACTTTATGGATGAAAAGATCGCCAAAAGGCTTGCTTTTCCAATTAAGGATTGTGACAAGTTTGCTGTGAAGCTTGCAGACGGGAGAAATTTGACATGTCAAGGGAAGTGCACAAAGGTAAAACTCACATTACAAGGTCAGATTGTTTATGTTGATCTCTTTTTACTACCCCTAGAGGATTATGAATTGATTGGTTGCGGACCTTGGGAGATATTAGTTGGAATTTCTCTAGGTTAAGAATGAAGTTTCTATTAAATGGACATCCGGTGGAATTACATGGAAGATGTGAGGGTAAAATCACCATTGTTAGTAGTCATCGAATGGAGAAGGTCCTATAGAAGGTAGGACAAGGGTTCTTGGTGCAGTTGACAGGTGTAGAGGTGGCCAAATCACATGCTATACAAGGGCAGGAGGTCACGGCACTATTGACTAAATTTTCTAATTTGTTTACTGAACCCGCAAGTCTACCCCCGCAAAGGACACATGATGGCCATTACGAGTTCCTGGTTGTGCCTTTTGGGCTTACCAATGCACCTTTAACATTTCAGAGTTTAATGAATGATATCTTTCGGCCATATCTACGTAAGTTTATCCTAATATTTTTTGATGATATTTTGGTGTATAGTTTTTCCCTTAAGGCGCATTTGTCACATTTGCGGACTGTATTCACTACCCTGCATGAGAACTTTCTATTTGTTAAGAAGACAATGTAGTTTTGCTAACCCAACAGTCGAGTATCTTAGCCATGTTGTCTCCAAAGAAGGTGTGGCGGTTGACCCTTCTAAAATTCAAGCAATGCTGGGTTGGCAGATTCCAAAGACGATCAAGGCACTACGAGGCTTTTGGGGATTGACTGGTTACTATCGCAAGTTTGTTCGTGACTATGGAAAGATCAGCGCCGAATTGACAACTCTCTTGAAGAATGATTCATTTAACTGGAATGACAAAGTAGAGGAGGCGTTTGATCGACTCAAGCGAGCCATGACCACCACCCCAGTTCTTGCCTTACCAGACTTTAGTAAGGTATTTATTATTGAATCTGATACTTCTGGAATTGGGATTGATGCAGTATTAATGCAGGAAGGTCACCCTATTGCCTTTACCAGTAAGGCATTATCACCAAAACATCTCAGTCTGTCTGTTTATGATAAGGAGATGTTAGCCATTGTTTATGCAGTCTCAAAATGGCGTCCGTATCTCATTGGGAGACGTTTTCAAATTCAGACCGACCATAAAAGTTTGAAATATTTATTGGAGCAGCGAATCTCTTTTATGGAACAACAAAAATGGATTTCTAAATTATTGGGTTACGATTACGAGATCATTTATAAAAAGGGGAGTGAGAATTTGGTAGCCGACGCATTATTTCGTATTCCAGAGCAGGCTGAAGTGGTGGCACTCTTTATCCCTGCCTGCACTACAATTATGCAAATTAAAAGGGAGTGGTGGGATGATCATGAAACTCGAGAGATCATTGAAAAGCTACAAACATGTCCTGATTCTGTTGCTTATTACACTTGGAATTCTCACGATTTACGCTATAAAGGGAGGTTGGTACTTGTTTCTCATTCTCATTACAAGGACACAATCATGCAGGAATATCATGCATCCTCGATTGCCGGCCACTCAGGATTTCTTCGTACCTATAAACTTGTTAGTAAGGAGTTTTATTGGAAAGGTATGAAGAAATAAATCAGAAGATTTGTAACTGAATGTGATGTATGCCAACGTCACAAAAGTGAATCTGTGGCATCTCCAGGACTTCTTCAACCTTTACCTATCCCAAAAGAAGTTTGGACAGACATCTCTATGGATTTTATTGAGGGACTCCCACTGTCCCAAAGTAAATCCATTATTTTTGTTGTTGTTGATCGCTTGACCAAATATGCTCATTTTTGTGCAGTTAGTCACCCTTATACTGCTGCTAGTATTATTCGAGTTTTTGTTGACAATATTGTAAGGCTTCATGGTGTTTCTAAATCAATTGTCAGTGACCGAGATAAGATCTTCACCAGTAATTTTTGGAAGGAACTATTCCGCTTACAAGGGATGCAACTGAATATGAGCACTGCTTATCACCCACAGACAGATGGACAAACTGAAGTAGTCAACCGATGCTTGGAAAACTACCTTCGTTGCTTTGCAAGTGACAAGCCAAAGAATTGGATAAAATGACTTCCTTGGGCCGAATGGTGGTATAATACTACTTATCATTCCTCTACAAAGATGTCCCCATTTCAAGCAGTTTATGGGCGAGTTCCACCTACTCATACAAGGTATACAGCCGGATCATCTCACGTGGAACAAGTCGATAAGGACTTACAAGACAGAGACAGGTTGCTCCAACTCCTGAAAGACAACCTCATTGCAGCCCAAGCTCGTATGAAGCAACACGTGGATATGTATCGAACGGAGCGAGAGTTTTTAGTGGGAAATTGGGTCTATCTTAGACTCCAACCATATCGGCAGTTATCCATCACTGTCCGCTCCTCAATGAAATTATCTCCTCGTTTCTTTGGGCCATACCAAATTTTGGAGCGCATTGGTCCTGTTGCCTATCGCCTTAACTTACCAGCAGGATCAAAAATACACCTCGTCTTCCATGTCTCTTGCTTGAAAAAGAAGGTAGGAGATGGTGTGGTGACACAAAGCCAATTACCTGACATTACCTGCACAGGAGAGGTTAACCTTCAACCGCAAGCCATCCTAGACAGGCGTATTGTCAAACGTGGAAATCGAACTGTTGTCCAAATCTTGGTTCAGTGGACTAACCTCCTTATTGAGGATGCTACCTGGGAATTCTATCATTCTTTTGCAGATCGATTTCCAGATTTTATTGCCAGTCAGCCTTAAGGACAAGGCTATTTTTTAAGGACGGAGGAATGATGAGATCCTTTTAATTAGGAAATTATTATTATTAATTATTTTATTTAATACTTGTCTTTTATTATTTCCGAATTAGTAGGCGAAATTATATCCCTAATAATAGTCTGTCAAGTTTATATATTTGTAATACCCTATAGTTTTTGTATTCAATTAAGCAATAACATCATCAAAACATTTAGCTTATTAGAGGTCGATTCCCTCGAAGCAATCATTGGAGGCTGATCCCCTCAAAACGATCAATCCTATCTCTTTTATTTCTTATTTCCAATCCCCAATCCCCAATTTCTCAATCCATATCCCAAATCCCTAATCCCAAAACCCTAAATTCTCAACAAAGTTGCACCCATGTTTATCTTCGGCCTCATAGCAAGAGCAAGCAATATTTTGGTGAGCATTCAATGTTACCTAAAATTTTAAGGCATTAGGTTATGATCTTTTTTTTTTTTCACTTATAATTTGTTTGCTTGTTTCTTTTTTAAGTGGGACATTAGTCTCAACATCACACTTGCATTTCAACGTTTCCTCGTGTGTAAATCTTTCCACTTTGGACTTTGCTCTCCTTGAACACACTAAAAGCTATTAGAACTCGCCTTCACTTGGCTTTTACCTTTACTTTGAGCTTTTATCTCCTATTTGGACAGTGTATATGCTTTCTTTCTTGAACTACACTCCACTAGAAGTTTGCTGGGTCTTTTGTTGAGAATCTATGCTTCTTTATTCCTCGTGAAAGGAGATACCATGAGATCAAATCTAATGCCATTTGCTACAAAGGGAAGAATCCAAAGTTAAAAAGGGGCAAAAAATAAAAAGAGACAAAAGCCGTGGCATAGGGTGGTGTCAAGAAGCATGATTTTGAAACACAATGTTAGAACGGTGAAGTTGTGCAAAACTTACAAATATTTTCATTAATAAACAATACTTCTATACGTAGGCCACTTACCAAAATTAGACATATTATACAAAGAATATGCTTAATTTGCATTGTAGTTTATCAGAGAGATTGATTAATCACACTAACAAGAAATACATTTTCTCAGTTTATTTTTCAACTTTTTAAAGCATGCTTAACTAGACAAAATAAGCTAATATCAAATTCTAAGCATAGCTACATTGTAAACTAAGGAAGATTACATAAAAGACCAAAGATAAACAAGATGATTGCCTCAAAACTTAAGGCTGATTTCCTGATGCCGAACAACATTGAACATGCAGAAGTAGTGTCAATAATAGACTTTTCAGGAAAGTCTAAAAGGTAGGAATCTGGAACTGAGAAAGGATTATTACTGTCCATTGATCTTAATGATGCAACTTCTACAGCCGAATCATAAGGAACTGAAAGAACAATGTTGATCAAATTTGTATTCTGTTGGCAGCCAACATTATGCCAATTTTTTCCAGTTACCAATTGCCAAAATATTATCAGACCATTTACAGTTCAAAGGAACATTTGGTTGGTGTTGGGTTTACTTCCATGATATATTTGCTACTTCTGGAAATTAGTCTCAACTACGTCTTCTGTTGCATTGATGTGTGATGCCATTGCTCTTGTCCTTCTCATTGTGCTTCGAGTTCAAGTAATTTAGGCCCCATATTCTGATTGTCCGATCATCACTAGCTGAAGCCAGCATGTGAGGATTTGCTGGGTTCCAGCTCACACAGTTGACAGCTCCAGAATGGCCGGGAAGTGCCAGAAGTAGTTCCCCAGTGCCTCTATGCCACATGTACACCTGCAATCAGACATGTTGTACCATGATATGCAATCCAAAGCATCTTAATCAGTGAATAAGCATATCAAAGAATCTAAGAAATTCAGGAAATCAAGCTAAAATCATTGTGCAAAATGTGTGTAGTCAACCTACAGAATGTAGGAGAATATATGCATATGATGTGTACTGACAGGAGTTCATTCTATTTTCAACAAGCAATACATTCCAGCAACCAATTTCATTATCAATTAAATCCTTGGGTGTTGCTTGAAGCCCTATCAGCTTTTCTTTCCTTGGGTGTTGCTTGCAGCACTATCAGCTTTTCTTTCTTTCGCTTTTGTATGCAAACACATGCAATTTTACTGTAGGGTATCCAACTAATTGGGAATGGATTACATAATGACAAGGCAGTAATCTGAATCATTAAGGAAAATTTCCTAGAGATAATGCATTGCACAAGGCGGTCCAGCGTCTAACAGACGATGTACCAATGAAACATTAATATGTTTGGACGCTTACAGTTATAACATCAGTCATTTAGGATTGATCCAAGACATTGTATTCAGAAACACAGTTATGACACAAATCAATCTCTTCAAATGGATCCAAAAAAATCAGTTTGACCCATCATTTTATTGTTTCCATAGGACATTACTTACATAGGTGAGGGAAGAAAACAAAGAAGATAAGATACACAGGGGAAGGGGAAGTGGTATGACACAACATAAAACAAACATCAAAACTTCAACAGTGTTATTGTTTGCAATAGACAAACAACCAGCACTGTTGTCACTTACTTCTACTAAGAGGAAAAATGAAGGTACCTGAGAGTCCTCACTCCCACTTGCAACAAATGATTGCTCAAATCCACCAAAGCAAGATCTGATAATAAATCGGGTATGTGTATGACCTTTATACTTGCACACAATTTTGGGATCACTTTCTATGCTCCATAAATGAATTTCTTGACTTATGAGGTTGACCAAAAGAAACTTATTATCCTTTGACAATGAAAATGAAGTAATCATTTCCTCCTCTTCAATGAACCTCTCAAATTTAAGTTCCCTGTCAAATATCAGTACTGCAGTATCTCTGCATATGCTCATAATCTTCTTTCCATCATCAGTTATGGCCATGTCTGATATCCTGAGAGTCCTCTGCCCTTTCCAGCATTCCAATTCCCTTCCATCCAAATCCCACAGGCAGATGCTCTTGTCAGTCATGCCAGCAAAGATCCCCTTATTGTCAGGAAACCATCCACAGGAAACCAATCCAACACCAAGTTTTTCATATACATGGATACATTCGCCAGAACTAACATCCCAAAGCCTGATCACCTCCTCTTGCCCACAAGTAAGAATTTGGCAATCATTTGGGCTCCATGAGACTGTCAACACTGGTTTCTGGTGACCAGTTAATTTATGCTTCAGTGAAACATTACTATCCTCTTTAACCTAAAAGTGTTAGATTAATGATCAGACATTAAGAGAATTGAAACTGAAAGGCAAAGAGATAATTGAAACTAAATGTGGTTAGCATTTGAACACATGCAAATTAAATTAATATAATGTATATCATGCAATGAATCAGCTCAAACTTGTGGCCAGCATCCAACCAAATAGGATACCATGACACCCTTTGTAAAAAAAAAAACACAAAGGGCATAACTAAGTAAGGTCAGGACAATTTCAATCCTTAGTTAATAAGCCAAGATGAGCCAAGCACATTGCACGTATGCACATAATTGTCTCAGTTATTTTTCACCATATGTATTATAATGAAACCACAAAAATAAGAGTTTCACATCATTACTTGAAGTGGCATGTATGTGCTAAAACATCCAGTGAATATGCAAAATAAATATGGAATCAGCAAACAGGCTCACTCTGGGACCAAAAATTTGCTACATTATCCAGGGAATATGCTAAATAAGCATGGAGTCAGCACATGGATTTCTTCCGAGACAAAAACTTTGGGGATAGCATGGTTTCCATTATGCTAAAATGAAAAATAACCAAGTCAAAAATGAAATTTTCCAACAGGCCCAACCAGAACCCCATGAGCCTGAACAGATTGCTGCCTTGTATCTTTGTCACCATGAAAGGGAGCACATTTGACCAATACACCTTTAACAACTTTATTTCACTTTCTTACACTCAATGCAATGAATGCTTAACAAAGGAGTGCAAATTAATTACCCTGATTGTTCTCACAAAAGCAAGATCCTAAAGGAGAAAGGATCTCAGTTACACAAATGGGAAAGAAAATGAAAAATGTGTCTCTACAATTCCAAGCCAAATATTCAAGAGACAAATCTTACCTCCCATATGACTGCTGACTGATCCTTAGACGATGAGGCCAAATATTTTCCATTATGTGAAAATTGCAGAAACCAAATTTCATCTGAGTGTGCTTCTAGAATCTGTAAAATATACATAAAGAAAGACTTAGACAATGTAACATTAAGTAAATGATGAGACAGATTCATAACAAGAAGTCCAATCAAAAGCACATCCATGATAGATCAATAGCAGCAAATATTATGAACACCAATCTCACTAAAGATGGCATCACTAACTTGGAAACCAACTCTGTCAGCTACACTAATTCAGAACTCCACAAGTTCATAAATTTAAAGTAGGTTTCATTGTCGAAATTCATATCCAAACTAGTTAAAGACTAAGATAGGATCTCTCTTATTGCAGAAAGATACCCTCTGAATTGGTTAAGAAACCTTCCTGCCCACCCACCCATGTAACCCGGTAAAGCAAAGGACACTTTCGTCTTGAAAATGAACAAGCTTGGTTGGCCTGAAAATACTTTAGGATGTCTCAATGACATGACTCAAGTAAGAATAAAGAAAACTAAATGCTAAACAACCAGCAGGGAGAGCCAGCACACAATATAATTTCCTTGGTTTGGCAGGATTACGACACTCTTGCTGGAAACAAAACTATTGAGCATAAGAATTTATATTATCATATGATCATATGACTTCCAAATTAGAACTTTGGCACCAGCAGCTATACACAACCTTCCACTTGTATAGACACAACACATAGTTTTAATAGTAATAACCAAAGAAATAAGATTGAGCATCTATACAAATCAAAAACTAAATCCCTCACTGTTTTCAGGCTTATATGTGCACACCCACTTATTTCAATCAAAAGCAATAGCTAGCCTCATGCCATCTTTCAATTATCATTGCACACCCCATTTAAAGACTTAAAAGCTTAATCCAAATCCAAGAATTGGCACTGTTAAATACAAGAATTATTAATAACTGCTAAACAAAATAAATCTGATTCACAATGTTGCAATTAATGCTGCAGTAACTTATGATTAACTTCAAAAGAACCATCCTACCCTTGTTGAACTATTCTTCTGAAATTTGCCCATATAGAAAGACCAAAGGTAGAAAAATCAAAAATGCATGTGAAAAATTCTATGCCATCAAAATAAAGGACTGATCAATTATAATTTCTAATATCATTTCTCTAAGATGCAGTAACTATTCATTTCATATTAAGTTCAAAGCCAAATGATTTCATCTTCGACCACCAAGGTGCAAGTTCATAATAAAGACAATCCATTGCTTGCATATAGATAAGAAAAGCGTGCTTTTAGATTTCAGGTATTAAAGAAGAATTGTTGTAATTGTCCAAAGTACCAGCCAACAAAAATGTAGAAGAGGATCCTCAAATCAAACAAAGATTTCAAATAAAATTATACTTCAACCCCAGAAAGGTTTTGTTACTGCATTCTACCCAAACACATCATATTGAGCATAATGGCAAAAACCCCCAATCTTCATGGGTCTATTTCCAAGAAACTCCATATCTACATTTGTGGCAAATTAGACAAAGGCTCTAAAAACAACCCACAGAGTAGAAGTAAGTAAAAAGTTGGCATCTGTAACCCCCTCGGGCGCTCACTACACTGCAAACGAAAAAGATGTTTCCTTTCTCCTCTTGCACATACAACACCAATTAATATAAACTTATTTCTTAGCAAGGTTATCCATTGTTAGAATCCTTTACAATGATACCATCCAAGATAAAGAAGGCAAGTTCTCAAGGAACCTTATTCCTCCATGTGCACTTCCATGGAGTACTGAATTGGACATTGTGTAGCAATCAAAGCTTGCCTCAAACTCCCTTTCTTTCTTTCTTTCTTTCTTTCTTTCTTTTATTTTTGGTTAAAGGCTGTGCATCCTATTCTCTTGATCTCTTCCATATCTCTTGTCTTATACATTTCTTCATTTTTCCCCCCTTATCATATTCTTTTTCTTAACTGGATAAGAACATTGTAGAAAGCAATCAATGGCTGGTTCCACATCTTTTTCTACATTTATGAACCATGGAACAATGAAACATTGACAGTAGACCCTTCCAAACAATTCTCAATAGCTGCATCCTTTTCTTAATTGGAAGTGAAATGTGGAGTGAAATTTTAATGGTGCCTCACCAGACCATCAATGATGTCGTATCAACTAAGTGCTGTGTCCTTAGCAATTTCAAAGCAAAGACCTCAAAGTTTATGTCATTCCAATGGCACACAGAATTAAACCAAAGCAACTGGGAAGTATAACAATGCACATACCACAATATAACCAAAAGACTTTGTCTTGCCATTGAAGCTTGGGAAATTTCATAGCAAAATCCAAAAGAATCACATAAGAGATGCACATTGGCCTACCCCCTTCAAACAACCAAATATTATGAACAGAAAATTGTAGGACAATAAGGGAGAACACAAAAGGAAAGGACATCCAAAAAAAAAAAAATGGACCATCAACCAAAAAGTATCTAACCTGCATAGTTTGAGAAGGAATCTGGTTTCTTCCACATTGATGATCCGAATACAAAGAAATATCACTATCTAGAGTATTGTGAAACAGACAAGCACCACGTTGCACATCAAGAGCCCTCTCAACTAGATGTTCTAATCTTTTCTCTGGAACCAAAAGAGCTGGAGGGAGCAACTTCTCCAAGTTTTCTAGAACCTTTGACTTAGAATTTGAGCCCTTGGTATCTAGACTCAAAATTAAACCCCGCGAAGGAGAGATAACACAAGCAGCAAGCTCATGTGCACGGTTCATATTAATACGAAGAGGCACAATTTCATTCCTCAGGGTATCTAAAGCAGCGACAACATTATCCACTTCGAGCAATTCGAGGAACTTCTGTTCCAATATCAGGAAAGATGCTGATTTCACAGTAGCTTCATCCAGAAGACCAATAGTATTCAACATGGCAACACTTTGATTCCATTT
Source organism: Rhizophora apiculata (assembly GCA_037832385.1). Classification (NCBI taxonomy): domain Eukaryota; kingdom Viridiplantae; phylum Streptophyta; class Magnoliopsida; order Malpighiales; family Rhizophoraceae; genus Rhizophora; species Rhizophora apiculata. Next base: position 4,385,156 of record CM075437.1, read on the forward strand.
TCCATCCATCACTTTCTGTATCAACAAGGTAAGCACCGATGAGTGCAATGGTATCCCTGATTCCTCCTCCAAAAGGGCTCCACTCTTGTCATAGCCGAGCGAATACAATGCCCTGGTAATAATTCTAATAAATTCTGATCTCTTGATCACTCCTTTTGAACCAACGGTTTCTACATAATTTGGGGATGTTGGAGGCCTAGGCATCAAATCTCTCAAAGAGCAGGCGGCTGGGGGTCCTGCAACAGATGAATGATTCATGAAGCCTCCACAAGGAAACTTTGCACGTTTCAGGGGCGGTTGGTTATCCTCTTGAACTCCCATGAAATGTCCAACTCAGGCCATTCAGAAGCAAGCTACAAATACAGGAGAAAGACAAACAGTAAGAGGTGAATGGGGACGCAAATGCACAAGCAAGCCAGAGGGAGAGGAGAGGATTGGCAATCAACAAGCATAACAAAAAGAAGCGGCATAAAAACGAGGAGCATAAAGGAATGGAGAGTGGCCTCTTAATGATGGATGCAATGCAATCCCCAGATGATGATGATGATGCCTACTTTGACTTAGTTGGAGTGAAAAACAAAACTGAAAATAGGGTGGAAGCTCGTGTGATGAGACCATAAGCGGGAGATAAAAGATACAATAGAGAAGTTTCATTGTAAAGTCTAATGATGAGCAATTTAATCAGGACCTGAACTTAGAGGGCAAGCAAGCAATCAATTTTGGTAAAGAACAATGATAAATGTAAAGGGATTTCAGGGAGAAACTGAAGTGAACACCAAAAGATTAAAAAAAAAAGAAAAAAAGAAAAAAAGAAAGAGATGGGGGTTGTTTCCTTGCCAGTTGCCATTTGTCTGGGGTCGAGTATTAAAGCATTAAGGAGAAGAAAAAAATATAAAAATAAAAAAAGTTGCTGATAATTAAGAAAGATCATCATCATAAAAAAAAAAAAAAAGCCAGCCCAAAATATATATATGTAGAAACAGAGAGAGAGAAGGGGGGGAAAAATAAAGAAGAACCACAAATGAATATCAAATATTCTCACCGGAGGCAGAGGCAGAGGACGCATGAATGAAACCAGAAAGAAATAGAAATAAAAAAATAGAAAAAGGAAGAACAAGAAAGTTGTACATGGAAGCAAAGTTCGGGAGGGGTTTAAATAGAGGAAAGCAAGAAGAGAATGCGTGCGTGCGTGCGATGAGAAAGCTCCAGCTCCGTGCGCGTTGAGCTTTTGGTTTGGTTTTGATGGTTGGAGTACTTGGAAAAACAAACATGACGCAACAACTCCAACTACGCATTAAAATAAAATAAAATCAAGAAGAAATCAGAATGAAAAAGTTAAACAAACCCCCCCCCCCCAAAAAAAAAAAAAAAGAGGTAACTGAAACGGAAAGGGAAAGAAACGAGAAAGAAAATTATTTTCCAGTAGGATGTGGATTGGATTGGTCTGGTCTGGTCTGGCCTGGTTTGGGTTGAGCCGAGCGGAGCCGAGCCGAGCCTTTTTCTTTTTTGATTAAAAAAAAAAAAACCGTAAATAGAAAAGAAGAGGAGAAGTGAGAGACCAGGGCTTGCATAATATGATTTTCTTTCTTTATATATGTGTATATATATATATATATATAAACAATTAATTTTATTTCTTGCTTTGATTTTTCTTATTATTATTTTGATTTCAATGACTTTGCTTTTGCCTCTTGGCTTTGGGTGCAATTGGCAGAAAGCGTGTGCGTGTGTGACGGGAAGAGAGGGAGAGAATGTCCATGCGTAGATAATAAATGAAACAACCATTCAATTGAAGGAAGGAACCGTTAAATTAGACAGAAATCAAACCCCCCCCCAACCGCCGGGGTCATTTTTATTTTTATTCGTATGAGCATGCTAATGCAAACCGTAAACAATCATATATATATATATATAAAGAAATAAAAGCTGACATTAACAATGCCCTCAAATGAAAATAGAAATTAAAAACCGGATACATCCGCGTCGCCTTATTTACATTAAGTTGAAGCGCTTTTTCTTTTCTTTTTTTTTTTTTTATAAAAAATGCAGATGAGCAGCTTAAAGAGTCTCCTCGGCCCAGGGAAACGGGGCTGGGATTTGAGGTTTGTATTAAGCAAGCGTAGCGTGCGTGGCTTAGTGTATAGCCTGGTAGTGCTAGTGGGTGTGCATTGCAATTAGACCGGGAATTTGGAAAGACTAAAATCTCCACCCCACTCCACTTTTATCTTATGATGTAATTCGTGGGGTTTGGGGGGGGGGGGGGGGAGGAGTAACCTTAGCAATCAATAAAGAAATCAAGCAACCAAAATGCTCATCAAAGTTTTGTTTGTACGTCAGGCTATGATATTCAGACCATGACACATAAAAATGTCAAACAGGATTCAAACGACTCCAACACCCCCCCCCCCCCACCAAACAAGGGTGGCGGCAGTATCATACTCTCGGCATCATGTTTGTCACTGCTGGGGATTTTATCTTGTTTCATCTTCCAACGCTCCTGCCATTGCAGTGCTGTGTGATGCCGTTGCTCTGGTCTTTTTGCTTCTGTTTCTGATTCACGTTCCAGGGATTTAAGCCCCATATTCGGATTGTCCGGTCATCGCTAGCTGAAGCCAGCATGTGAAGATTTGCTGGGCTCCAGCTCACACAGTTCACGGCTCCAGAATGCCCCGGCAGTGCCAAGAGTAGTTCTCCGGTGCCTCTGTGCCATATGTACACCTGCATTCAGACAGGTCGTACCATGATTCCTTATCCTGAACATCTTAACCAATGAATATGCAAACCTCTCTCTCTTTTTTCTGGGTGGGTGCAATTGTAAAGGCATGAAAAAGCATACCATAGTATTTAAGAAATTGGAGAAACCAAAAACAAATTCAGTACAATAACATAAAAAAGGATTCTGCACACATGGTGGAGTACACACGCTCAACACAATCAATAAGCCATTGTGCTCAAATATGCAGTTTCAACACACAATGATGTGATTTGGAGGCTCAAAAAAAGCTCCACAATAAAACTATCAATTCTTACTCGGTAGCCTGTAAAGACCAATACTAAGGAAACCATTTTATTTTGTTGTTCACTGTAAATGAGATTTTATCATTGGATGACAATGTACAGGTGTAAACACAACAGAGCAAAGCATGCAGGTAGAAATGATACAGCATAATAGAATAACCATAGCATGTAATTCTGTGAAAATCCTTGTATTCTGCTAATATGGATGGCGATGGTACCTGAGAGTCCTCACTCCCACTTGCAACGAATGACTGCTCAAATCCACCTAAACAAGACCTGATGATAAATCGGGTACGAATATGGCCTTTATACTTGCACACAATCTTGGGATCACCTTCTATGCTCCATAAATGGATTTCTTGGTTTACAAGATTAACCAAAAGGAACTTATTATCTTTAGATAACGAGAATGAAGTAATCATTTCCTCCTCTTCAATCACTTGTTCAAATTTTACTTCCCTGTCAAGCATCAGTATTGCAGTATCTCTGCATATGCTTATGATCCTCTTCCCATCATCAGTTATGGCCATGTCTGATATCCCATGCCCTTTCCAACATTCCAATTCTCTTCCATCCAGATCCCAGAGACAGATGCTCTTATCAGTCAAGCCAGCAAATATGCCCCTGCTGTCAGGAAACCACCCACACGAAACTAAGCCAACACCAATTTTTTCATACATGTGGATGCATTCTCCAGAACTAACACCCCAACGCCTAATCACCTCATCTTGCCCACAAGTAAGAATCTGGCTGTCATCTGGGCTCCACGAGACTGTCAACACTGGTTTCTGATGACCAGTTAGTTTATGCTTCAGTAAAATGTGACCATCATCTTTAACCTAAAATGGTTAAATTAATCAATCAATTAAAGGGAGTGATGAAACATAACACAGTTGAAAATATTTGTCAGCACGTGTATACAATGATATACATTTGCAGTGTTGGAAATATAACGTAGAGGAACATCTATGGCAGGTCTGTATCTTCATACATTTGCAAATCCTTTAATTCATGCCATCAAATACCAAGTGATATCCTCAGGCACAGGATCTATAGCACAAAAGGTTCATCACTCAGTAGACATGAGATAACATCCATTCAGTATAACAATGCCCTTAGTTCCGTAAGATCTGGCCTTTCCATTTCCATCTACATGTCCCAAATTTCCAGCAATGATTGGCAGCGAAAATTTTGCGTTCATCCTCGACACAAGCTACTTTTATGTTTTTCCTTCTGTGTAACAAAGATTGCACGCTATTATAAGTGATGCAAATCTTACACCAGCACATCAAAGGAAAATGCTCTCACCCATGAAAAGGGAGCCTCAATATTCACAAGCCAGAGCTCCTTCAAGTTGAATGTCCTCATGTAGTAATTTAGCCACACATTTCAAGCACAACACCAGAACTACTACGGTAAATTGTACAGCCATACTTGGTTATTTAAAAAAATAATAATAATAAATGCATGTCCATAATCTACATTATAACTGAGCATCTTGAATTGATGAATTCAAATATCTCACAGGTCCCAATGAGGGAGGCTCTATAAGGTTAGACCAAGCCAACTAAGCTATTAAGCTTGAATCTTACCTCAAGCAGCATGGCACATTAAGGTTATAGCAAAACATTTTCAGACAACTAATCAAGTTTTTAATGTCAAACTCTTTTGAAGAAACTGACAGCACAAGAGATTGATGTTGTAGTTTTGAATTATCAACCTGAACCCAATAATCTGTAACTTATAGACCAGGTTAAATTGGGACAAAATCATATGATCTGAAAGAGAAGTCTAGTGCTCAAGACATGGGACCTAGAGAGGAAATAAAATAAGATGGAGAAAAAAATATATATGTGGACTCCACACAATGTGCCTAGAAAGTGTCACACTGTCCAAAACATGTGAAGGACTGCATTTGATTAATACCATTACCGCTTTTGTTTCGCTTTCCTACATTACACAAAATGAAAGGCTTGACAAAGAGGTGCAAATTTACTCCCATGATTAGTTCTCACAAAAGTAAGATCCCAGGATAAAAGGATCTTGATAATGATGAGAAATTTACCTCCCACAAGACCGCTGACTGATCCTTAGATGAAGAAGCCAAATATTTTCCATTATGTGAAAATTGCAAAAACCAAATTTCATCCGTGTGCGCTTCTAGAATCTGTGTAAGTTCAAAAACAGAAAGTCAAACAATGCCAATTTTAAATAAATAATGAAGAACAAAATCATTTTGGTGACTGTGCAGCATGTCCAAATTAAGATCACATAGGCAGCAAAAGTTATGTTCGCTGATCTTATTTGAGATAGCACCAACACTTTGAAAAGCAAAATATCAGTCAGGGGAAGGCCTACATGAATGTTTGACTATGCCAACAAAAACAATGACAATTAAATCAAGCAAATAACAAGACCTAAGTAACATGACTCGATAAGTTCCAACTCTAAGGAGTAACTGTCCATAATGGTGCTTACATACAGGCACAAAATCATCAACAATTAACATCCCATTTCTTCTGCCCACATAGTGCAAATAATATTGGATCTAAAAACTCATGTAATACCCACATAAAACAGAATGAATCTTCAGACTAGATCCCCAACTGCTATAACAACCCTCCAATCCATAATCTGTTTACCACAGCCATAGCATATTTAACACAAGATAAGGTCATAGAATCCATTCCTACTTACTGCTGCCCACATCCATTTTGAAGCAGATAATTGGCAACATAAATGCACAGAAATTTGACAATCTTGATAATACCACACAATAATAAAACATTTTAGAGTAAACCTTAAAGCTTACAAAATAATGTGACAAAAAAAATAAGAACCATCTACTCAAGACAAATTGATGTTCCTCTTACAAAAAACCAACTAGTAGAGAGAGAAAAAATTGCATCTCAATGCAGTGAGAAAACCAAATATACAGCAGACACCAAACACATTAATTAGAAACAACCACTGCCCAAGAAGCATCTGACCTGCATTGTTTGGGAAGGAATCTGGTTTTTTCCACATTGATGATCCGAATATAAGGAAATATCACTATCCACAGTATTGTGAAAAAGACAAGCATCACGTTGCCCATCAAAAGCTTTCTCAACTAGATGTTCTAATCTTTTCTCTGGAATCAAAACAGAGGGGGGGAGCAACTTCTTCAATTCTTCTAGAATCTTTGACCTAGACTTTGAGGTTTCAATATCCTGACCCAAAGTTAAACCCCATGAGGGAGAGATAACACAAGCAGCTAGCTCATGAACACGGTGCATATTGATGCGAAGAGGCACAATTTCATTCCTCAGAGTATCTAAAGCAGCAACCACATTATCTGTCTTGAGCAATTCAAGGAACTTCTGTTCCAATATCAGGAAAGATGCTGATTTCACAGTAGCTTCGTCCAGTTGACCAATAGCATTCAATGTGACCACACTTTCATCCCATTTTCCATCCACCACATGCTGTATAAACAAGTTAAGAATGGAAGAGTGCAATGGTATCCCTGATTCCTCCTCCAAAAGGGCTCCACTCTTGTGATAACCTAGAGAGTACAATGCCCTGGTAATAATTCTAATAAATTCTGATCTCTTGATGATTCCCTTGGAACCAACACTTTCAACATCATTATGGAAGGCTAGAGGTCGAGCCATCAAGACTCCCAAAGAGCAAGCCGGCGGTTCTGCAACAGATGATTGTTTAAAGAAGTTTTTTGATTCTCCACAAGGTAACTTAGCACGTTTCAAGGGTGGTTCATTATCCTCTTTAACTCCCATGAAATGCCCAACTCAGCCCATATAGAAGCTACAAGAGAAAAAGAAACCATGAATCCGATGGAAAGGAGATGGAGGACAAAGCCATATCGAAAAGTCTTCACACCCTACAAATATGTTTAAAAAGAAGCAGCATAAAACAAGAAACTTAGAGTTAGGGGACAAGCCCTTTATTTTGGCTGCATAAAACTGAATTGACAAAAAGACAAATCTTAGCTATGAGAATGAAAGAAAAAAATAGACTCGACTGGTAACACGATCAAAACTAGAAGATTGACAAAGTGGGTTGAAAAGAATAGTTAGCGATCTGCAGGAAGAAGGTGAAAGAGGCGGTTCATCACCGCATTGAGGGTTCATTCCCGTGGGATTGGAAGAAGAGTTGACACCTAACATGGCAGGTCTCGAACAAGTAACAGTGACCATCAAGAACCCAGATGGTGCCTAATGCGAATAGTCATGCTCCAAGGAAATCAGGTAAAAACATGTCACACCTTGCATCACCAGAGAGTACACATCAAGGCAAGGCACCCATTTAAAAGGGAGCAGTTCGGATGGATGATTGTATGATTGGGCGGCCACATCAACTGCAATGACCAATTCAACGATGAACTCGAAGAAAACAAGCGATCGGCAACTATATTCCCCCCCCCCCCAAAAAAAAAAAAAAAAAGCAACTTTGAGATTGATTATTAACAAATCTGAAGCGACAAAGGCACATATATAAAAGAAAAAAAAAAAAGAAAAAACAGAGAGATATGCTGTCATAGTAAAGTTTCTGATAACTGAAAAAAGATCAAACGCCCACAAGAAACCCAGAAATAAAAGTCAACAAAATGAAAGGACGAAGAAAATCATTAGATAAAAGAAATAATGAAGTAACTAAAACTACAAAAAAGTTAAAATCTCACCAGACAAAGAGAGCATTTACCGGAAGAAGAAAAAGAAAGAACCTCTGGAAGTTGAAGAAGAAACCAAAACAAAAAACAAATAAAAAAAAAAAAACAAAAAAGAAGCAAAGTGAGTGCCCACACAAACCGACACTAAGGAAAGAAGCACGAGATAGCTTGGGAATTTATTGCTTATTTCTTAATTTTCTCTTTATTTATTTATTTATTTTAATATTTTTGGGGGAAGAGAGAAGGGTGCCCGGGGGGTGGGGGGGGTGGGGGGGCGGGGGGTTGTTTGGGCAGTGGAAATGGCAGAAAAAGGGCAGCCAGCAGACCCCAACGTGAACATTGAGCATAGACAATTTCTCAAAAAAGAAAAGGTATGTAATTATGTTAGCATTGTTTACCTACCTACAGATTATCACAAAATTATTTTAAAATTAAAAAAAAAAAAAAAACAAAACAAAACATACTATCCTATATAATTTTGTTACGTTACATTACATTACATGCAAGTGAATGCAATCTTACCAACACAACTCAAGCAGTCGGTTTTGGATTTTGTTTTCTGACAAAGGCAACCCCATGGTTCAATGTCGCAATAAGGGAATTATTTTTACACACAAAAATAAAAATAAGTATACGTAAAAATAAAAAAAAATAAAAATAAAAATGAGGCTCATATTACTATTTTTGCGTATACAAAATTAATTTTTTTGTACAAATAATATCTCAGTAAAGAAGGAAAAAAAAAAAGAAAAACCATAGATGACACCGTCTCATCAATTCCCCCCCCCCCAAAATCTTATGAATAAAGATAAACCTAATAATGTAATATAAAAGGTTCAATCCAAAACATCCAACCCAACAGATATAAGTAAAAACGAATAAATTTATTATATATATATATATATATGTTATATTATATAAATATTATTATATTAATATAAAAATTTTATCTAAATAATATTAAATATTTTATACCTAATATTAACTTCTTTTTTTTTTTTATTCAATGATGAAATTCTCTATCAATATTATTATAATATCAAACCTTCCTTATTATTATCTTATAAAAAAAAAAAAAAGGATTGTGTCGTAAACGCTAAAAGCAGATGTATATTTCTACTAAATATCTTTTAGTAAAAATTTGAACATAATAACAAACAACCTCTTTTGTCATTAAATCACATATGGGTTAAAACATGCTGAAATGCATCGATGAAGTAAAAATGGTTGGCCAAATGCAGAAGTTAATCAGTAACTAAAACCTGTCGCAGCCAGCCAGGCACTCCAGTCTTCAGACAAAAAATAATTAAGTATTGGCTGGCTGGACGGTATATGTGTATCCAATCCAAGCCCACCAGTGATCCAATCAAAATCTCCCGATTCTCCTCCGTTGCCCCCATGACCGTCGACTTGGAATTCCATAACCTATGATATAACGAAGAAGGAAACATTGACGTATATGTGGCAGCACTGGCCGTAGCCCTTTCTCTCTTTTACCAATGTCTCAAACAAGCAGCTCCCCCAGGTGCTATACCTTTCTTCGGAGAACTTGGCCCACCCGAGGGATAAATGAGCATATCAATCATCCAGTGGGTTTTACAAAAAAGCCTACCAGACGTCCATTGCCTACGCAACGAAAATCCAATAGACTCCCCTTTTTCTTTCCAGTAAGCAAACTTCTCAGGCGTAACATGCCCTTTTACAGTCAAATGCAATGGCTGCATTACAGAACAACGTAATAATGATCCCCATACCCCCAATGTGTGGCCAAATAGATGATTTGAAATTACTGACCCGTGGATGGAAAGCCCAAGAATTTTCTCTTCTTTCTTCCTTTTCTCAGATAAAAAACTCTTGAAGAATTTTTTGTGAGCTCCAGGTGAAGTGTGCCTCTTCCTGGTTTTTATGAGATTCCGACCGGTAAATGTTGCATTACAAATAATCTGGCGCCAAAATCTCATCAAGAATGGGGAAAATAAAGATAGATTTGGTGGGTTCATACAGTCAAGTGGAAAATGATCACTGTGGCCCAGAACCATCTCAAATATTCAGGAAAACATGATCATATTTTCTGAAAAATGACCTCATAGGTAAAGGGGATAAGATAGATAGTTAGGAGAACCATACCATATCATAGATAGAATATACCTTTATTACAATCTCGCATTCATTGAAATGCTAGTGTCATGGTCTTTTGTATACAAAGATAGATAATAAGTTAAATTTAAATATTTTTTAAAAAATATATATATATTGAAATTAAATTATATAATAAATATTAATAAATATATATATATATATAATTAAAAAAATATAATATTTATTATTAGATTAAAAAGAGATTTAATAATTGTAATTTGCCAAAAATTTATATAAAATAAGACCTTTTACCTTTCATTTATATACACTTAATTTTCAAGTAAAATATACTTTTAAAATTAATTTTCAAAAAAATTCTTATAAGTTGAAGTGTGAGAAAACTGTTGGGGAAGTATTCTCAAAGGCGCACGGGTAAGACGCACGATTAGGTTCATTGTAAATTAGACCGTGATCGAAAGATGATTTTAGTAATACAACTCAACAAGGGAGTAAAGAACCGCACAGGTAAGATGCACGATTAGGTTCATTGTAAGTTGGACCGTGATCGGAAGATGATTTTGGTAATGCAACTTAACAAGTAAGCGAAGAAGGGTGAAGTGACCATTCTAGCAACTTTGAAAACCGAGGACAGTAAGAGTAAAGGGAGCGAAGTCCCAACAGAAGTGAACCAAATCCTCAATTCGTTCAAGGACATGATGCCTCCTGAGTTGCCCAAAAAGCTTCCACCTTGTAGAGAAGTGGATCATTAGATCGAGTTAGTGCTTGACGCTTGACTGCTTGCCATGGCGCCATATCGCATGACACCCCCTGAATTGGAAGAATTGAGCATTAGATCGAGCTGATGCTTGACGCTTGACCACTTGCCATGGTGCCATATCACATGGCACCCCCTAAATTGGAAGAATTGAGGAAACAACTGAAGGAACTACTCAATGCGGGGTACATTCAGTCGTCTAAGGTTCCGTTCAGTGCGCCTATCCTATTCCAGAAGAAGCATGACGGATCACTCCGAATGTATATAGATTATCAGGTATTGAACAAATTAACTGTCAAAAACAAGTACTCAATCCCACTCATTGCGGATCTCTTCCATTAGCTTAGAGGTGCACAATGGTTCACCAATCTTGATTTCCGTTCAGGTTACTATCAAATTCAGATTGCCGAAAGGGACAAACTGAAGACAGCTTGTGTGACTCATTATGGTTCCTACGAATTCCTCGTCATGTCATTCGGCCTAACTAATACTTCAGCCATATTCTGCACTCTTATAAATAAGGTATTGCACTCATTCCTAAATCGGTTTGTAGTGGTTTACCTTAACGATATTGTGGTGTACAGCCAGACGCTCAAGGAGCACATTGAGTACCTTAGACAGGTTTTCTAAGTCTTGCGCAAGAATAACTTATATGTCAAATGCGAGAAATGTGCCTTTGCCCAAAAGGAAGTGCCATTTTTAGGGCATATTGTCGGGGGAGGACAAGTACATATGGAGACAGCAAAAATCTGAACCATTGTTAAATGAGAACCACCGATGAAAGTGACGAAATTGAGATCATTCCTTGGTCTCACCAACTACTGCCAATGTTTTGTTCAGAACTACTCAAATATCACCGTGTCACTCACGGACATGTTGAAGAAGGAGAAACTGTGGGAATGGACGAATCAATGCTAGAAGGCATTTGATCGGTTAAAGCAAACCATGATAGAAGAGCCGATGCTGGTGTTGTCCGATCATACCAAACCTTTTGAATTAGAGACTGATGCATCAGATTTTGCTATTGGTGGTGTTCTTATACAGGAAGGACATCCAATGACATATGAGTCGCGGAAGTTGAACGAGATGGTATACCGTTTAAGAGAAAGAGATGACTGCAGTGGTTCATTACCTACGGACGTAGAGGCATTATCTCCTGGGGTCTAAGTTCGTTGTAAGGACGAACAAAGTGGCCACAAGTTATTTTCAGACCTAGAGGAAGTTAAGTCTGAAGCAAGCTCGATGACAAGATTTCCTAATAGAGTTCGACTATGTGATGGAGTACAAGCCAAGGAAGGCTAACTCCGTAGCTGATGCTCTTAGCCGGAAGATGGGGCTGGTAAACATAGTGAGTTGACTTTGCTGTCCATAGATTGACCGCATCAAGGAGGGGCTCAAACATGATTAGAAGGCTCAAACCCTCATTGAATATGTGCAAGATGGCAAGAACATATGGTTTTGGTGCGAGGACGATCTTTTATATACAAAAGGGCGACGACTATATGTGTCACTCTACGGAAAGATAAGGAAAGAAATGTTATGTGAGTGTAATGATTCGAAGTGGGTAGGTCATCTAGGGATCTATCGTACCTTATCCCTTATCGAAGATCAATACTACTGGCCTCAAATGCGAGATGACGGTGAAACCTATGTAAAGACTTGTCGTGTTTGCCAATAAGACAAACTTGAATAACGTTCATCACTAGGACTACTAGAGCCACTTCCCATCCTAACTCGTCCATGGAAGAGTGTTTCCATGCATTTCATAATAAACCTGCCTAAGTCCGAAGGATGTCAGACTCTTATGGTTGTGGTAGGTCGATTCTCCAAGTATGTAACATTTGTATCAGTAATAAAGGATTGGAGTATTGGGGAGTCCTACAAACGATTGTGAGCAAACGCAACCCTCGATTCACAGGGCGTTGCTGGTTTGAATTGTTCAAGTTGTTAGGGTTGGAGTTGAATCTCTCTACAAGCTTACATCCCCAAACTGACGGTCAAATCGAGCGGGTCAATGCACTCTTGGAGATTTATTTTCAGTATTACGTGAGTACAATGCAAACAAATTGGGCAAAGTTGATCGACGTAACCCAATTCTCCTACAACTTGCAGCGAAGTAAGCCTACCGATCAGAGTTCATTCGAGATCGTGAATGGCCAATAACTACAAACTTCAAGTGCGGTTATATCGAGTTATCAGGGGAATAACCCACCTGCATATAAGTTTGCTAAAAATTGGCAAGAACAAGCAGACTTGGCAAAGGTGTGTCTATGTAAAGCCTTCAAACACATGAAGAAATGAGCTGACAAAAAGTGATGACATGTAGAGTTCCAAGTCGAGAACTTGGTATTAGCCAAACTACACGTTATTTTTCGATACAAGGATATACACAAGGGTCTAATTCATACCTACAAAGAGTCATTTCGAGTGATACAATGGGTTAGAAAGGTCGCATACAAACTGGAGTTGTCACCAAAATTAAAAGTACATCTAATTTTTTATGTGAGTATACTTAAATCTTATTATGAAGATAAGGGAGATCCAGATCGAAGGAAGTTACAGCGAGTACCATTTGGAGTAAAAATTTCATATAACCGAGAAATCGAATATATAATGGCAAATCGAGTCATACGAAAATGGTATTATACGCCGAAATGTGAATATTATATACGATGGAAGGATCTTCCAAAAAACGAAATTAATTAGAAATCTATCAAAACTCTTTGACAGTTTAAGAAGAAAATTGACACCTACCACACTAAAAAAGTGACGAAAGTATTGTTTAATTAAATTAAAAAAAAATGTCACTTTTTTTTCGTTTAAAAACGAATAATACGTTTAATTTAAATATCTCTTAAAAAATATATTAAAATTAATTATATAATAAATATTAATAAATATATATATAAATAAATTAAAAAAATATAATATTTATTATTAAATTAAAAAAATTTAATAATTATAATTTATTTAAAATATGTATAAAATTTCCATTTATTTAAGTAAAATTATAAGCCGTGACACTAGCATTCACGTTGCACTGAAGCTGTAGAAAGTTGACGCGCATGTTCCATCAATATATGATATGGGATTCTGATGTAACATAACCTTGGTGACCGTTAACTGGAGGCCGTCAGTTATGGGATTCAGGAAAGCCTCTGATTGTGTATGCAAGTGCATTGTGCATTTATTTATAGGGAATTGAAGATATAGAAAAAGAGAGAGAGAGCGAAAGAGAGAGGAGGGAGGGGGTTGATAAACAAGAGTAACAGAATGAAAACTAGATTAGCAATACAGATGAGGATAGGAAGAAGGAGAAGAAGAAGAAAAGGAACAGAAGTGGGTTCTTAAAATGAAAGAAAGACAAAAGAATAAGTACCCTAACCTCAACTAGCAATCGCCATGGCAGTGCTAAGAGGTTCCATAGGATCAGGAGGAGGTGGATTTCCGCTGGTTTTAACTGCACAAAATCGACAGCCACGAGCACGTGTATCCCCTAATAGCATTACGGTTGCTGTTGCAATACCATCTCCTCCTCCATTCCAGCACTGCTCTTCCATGTTGTAGTTGCAACCCCATTCCATTATTGTCGCCTTGAGGAGGTCTTTGCCTCAGCCAATCTGGCTTCTTCTTCACGTTAGGATATGGACCCATACTCATCCCCAACCCCAAAACCACCACCACCTGGGTCAGGGTATGGGCGTGGGGGGCCACTGTTATTTTATTTTTTTCTTCTGCTTAAACAATGATTATAATAATAAAAGGACAAGAGGAGAAGGAGGAGGAGAATGTTTTCATTGTGGTAGTGAGGCGTTTAGGTCTGGGCATTGATGATGAGATTGGCATCGGTCTCGTAAGAGATTGCTGCGTTCTGTTTTCCTTTCCCCCGCTAACTACCTACACTACACCTACCAATTCTTAATCACCGCTCACAACAATTCACTACTGCTCCTACTTGTGTGTTTTTGTCTCTCTCTTGCAGTGCGAGAGAGAGAGAGAGAGAGAGAGAGAGGAAGGAATTCTAGTTGATTATTGTGATCAACTATTTATTAATTATTATTATTTTTCCCTATAACTGACTGTTCAAGTTGCACCCATTTATAGCGTTTGCCCAAGAATCAAGTGGTTCGGTCGGGGGTATTTTGACGAAACGGCGGCGGTGTCTTGGAGTCTGACTGACGTGACAACATACAACACGCAGAGTTCTCGGCTTTCAGCATGGCCCTCCCAACTTCGTGTCCTCTAACAAATGTTACGGGGGGACGGGCCGGTTTTTTAATACTGGAGCGTTTTGGGTTTGCGATGGGCTCTTGAATGAGAATTGAGTCCTGATTTGGGAGGTGGCTTCGTAAAGACTGGATTTTTGTATTTGGGGGAATGGGTTGGTGACCTGGGTGGCTGGAGAGTGCATAAAAGGGTTAGCCTCCTAGCAGCAGCCGAGCCACGAGCTGTGATTTGAAAGGAAGTCAATTGGGCTCCTTTTTCCGGTCATTAATGAATGTCGGTTCAGACTGTTGAGTTTCCTCCTGCGGAGAGAGGATTGGTTTGAGTTTAAATTGTGAGGAGGGTTGGGTTATGGATACTTGCCGGGCAGTGGAACCGGAAGTATTGCCCGGGTTTTTGATAAGCAACAGGAGTCGCAGAGCAGCAAAGAAATTTAAGGCAAAAATTTTGCAAAAACTGATTTTCTGTTAAACGTTAAATTCACATTTTCAGAACTGCACTGAACTTCACTTCCCCTAGATTCATTTCCGACCGCACTGATAACACTAGACAAGGCATAAACCCAAGAAGATTGCCCCCCCCCCTCCCCCAACCCCACCTCAACCAGCACTAGCTAGCAATGTCTCCACTCTGACATTGATGTGCTCTCCATAAAAATTGGAATCCATAAGAACAACGCAACGGTGACCTATAACTCAATTTCAGAGGCACATCAGATAGCTTTTGAGAAAATTGTAAAGTCTACACAACAACAAAATGAAATCACTGACGGACACGGGCTTTGCCTTTCTCGACTTCTTTGTGCATCTGGACTTTATCCATATATGGCAACAAAAATCAGGGATCACTGGATGAGTTCTCACTGGACTCTTCTGAATCTGAACCATCCACCATCTTCTCAAGTGAATCCACATCGCCAGCTTCAGAAAGGGTGTGCAAACGGAGTTTCTCAGCATCTTCACTGAAGGATCAAAGTATCATGTTACAGGTTTTACGTTTGCTCCAACCATGTAAACAACAAGCAAAATGGAGAACACAAGTTCATGGATAAAAGACATACTCTGCTACTCCAAATATTTCCTTGACGACCAAGGAGCTATTGCTTGAACAGAACTCTGGCAGCTGTCCCAACAAAAATTATCAATCCCATAAATACACCATAAAAGTAAAACAACATTATCTAGCACATCCCATGAAGAAATGAAGCGATCAGCTGCAACTTGGAACCTAGAAAACAGCTAACATCTATCTCCCACCTCCAGTGTACAAGTATCAATTGCTACCAAAGGTATTTGGGCAATTCAAAAGGAACTTTATGGCTTACATCATTGCCATGAGGCAATTCTAAACATTATCAACCAAATGGAATCATCATTGGAAAGAAACAATGATGGAAGAGGCAAAAGGAAAGCATTCTGCCTTTACACGAGTAAAAAGACAAAGTCACAACAAAATTTGCAGTGAAAGGCTATCTTGATTAACTTTCTAACGCTTACCTCTGATAAATAGAACACTTTCCCAAAAAGGGCCTGCACTGCAAGTTTTCTCTTAAATCCCTTCTTAGTATACCCAGACATATCCATGACAACTGGGCCTGAAAATTAAATAAATAGGACACTTTATCAGAGACATTCAACAACTGTTGCCTTTTAATTGGCATTAATTTTGCAGCTATTGTTTGACAAAATCAAGCTACCAATGAACCCAGATTGAAGTACCTAATAATGCTCTCAAGATACAGTAAAACTAAAGGAAGAGAAGAATAAGGACAAGACATTGACCATGATGATCAATTCAGAACATGAAATGCTGTATCATCAAACATATGCCTACTCAATGATACAGATGAATCTGGCTACAGCTCTGTTCACCAATTCACATTAATTATTATCCCAGAAACAAAGAATCAGATGCAGCGAAACAGAAAGGAAAAAAACAAAATAGAGGCAGCTAGGCCCTAGAATTCATGATGGACCAAGGAATCCATACATGCATCATATACCTGTCTGTATAAAACCAGAAGAAAACTACAGAATTGACACAAGGAGCCAATGGTTGGAAAGAAAAAAAGCCATATCATAAATGAAACTGAATTATAGGTCTTCATTGGCTATTAATGACTGATGAAATTTTGAAACAAATTGAAATTTTTTTTTTTTGGGGGGGGGGGGGTGTGAGAAAATCAACTACAAGTAGGAAGAAGCACATTTGCAAGAAATGGCTACAGAGCCATTTACAGAAATTATGACTGTTCACTGTTCAGTCATCAAAGGAAACAATAACCAAACAAAACAACCAATCTAAATAGTATGTAAAATGCTATTATACACCAAAAGGACTCGGGCACTCCATGTATCCAACAGCACTATATCATATGTGAACATTATATTAGGGCCCAGAATTTAGCAATAAAGGACATAAACAAAAGGTAAAGACACACTAATTGATACATATTCATGGGACCTTTAATATCAAAATATTCTATAGTTAACATTCTACCACATTTCAACCAATTTGGTCCTACCTGTTTGATCTTAAACATAAAGCAATAGCTGAGAGCTAAACAAGTATGCAATGCATCAAATATCATTGCCAAACGAATGCCTTACATGACTATAATTCAACCTCGGTTCCCATCATTATGTAGCAACCATAAGCAAGAAACGAGCTGTGAAGTCCAGTCAAAAAGGTATCAAATTATTAGCTAAAATACACACATATATAATTGTCTATATATGTATGTATAATTTCATGAGCAAACCCTAGGAGGCAAGATGAAGTAAACTACACACTGAACACTATGTTTTTCTTTTTCTTCTCTCTCTCTCTCTCTCTCTCTCCCTTTTTTTTTTTGTTTCTTTTCCCCTAATTGGAGAGTTTCCAAAGCAGATGGACCTGTAGGCCCACAAGTGTGGCAACAGACATTGATTCAGAGCAACATTAGGTGGAAATATCCCCAGAAACAATAGGTAAATAAATTAGCGGGCAACATGCCCTGGTGGAGGGTTTGTTGCAGACATCGAGCTCAATAAAATGACCCACAAAAACACTGATAAAGGGAGTTACCTTTTTCCTTCACAATTCGTCTTGAGATTTCATTCAAAATTTCAGCCACTTGGGGATCCTCCAGACATGAAGACTTCCTGAGTTGTATTAAGTTGACAACTAGTTCTGGGATAAATGGTTTCTCATTCAAAGCATACCTAATGTACTTGCGCAAAATATCCTCCATGCTAAATCCTGTCTGAACACAAATTAGCAGTGCCCATAAAAAATGAATCCTTGAATCATGCATGATACAGAAAATAAGAAACAAAAAGTATGGAGTATTAAGCCAGAACTGCATGTTTATGAGAGAGACTAGAGAATATTGATGTACATTCCCTTCATTGATTCTTGACAAAGCTAAAGTAGAATGAAAATTTCCAGTCCGCATAGGAAAAGAATACAGAATTTAGAGACCTTAAATTATTGGGTTAGAAGCCAAACGTACCTTAATGACATCTCACATAGAAGACAGAAAAATGAGAATCAAGGAATTAAAAGTTGGAGATTGAGGAGGGAGAAGTGTGCCTCACCTTTTTCTCTAGTTCTTTTAGAGCTGAATATTGTAATGCATCTTCCCCTTTCTCAAGCAATTCATCTATGGATTTGCATAGCTTGGCATTCTTATTGACCTGAAAAGATGAAAATCTATTTAGGTAAAATATTGTGCAAGCAATCTATATAAGAATTGAACATGTTCAAGAAAGGATAATGAAATACACTTGTCAATTTACTAGGATCCAATAGCCTCAAATGAGAATGCATTCAGTACATCTCTTGTCTGGCTTTTTGCCTTAGATATGACCAGAAAAGAAAGGTATCAATCTGAAAATGCAACAAAACTCAGGAAAATCAATTTTCAAAGCCACATATTCCGACTAAAACATTCGTAGATAATCTTTTTTTTTTTTTCTCCAAATGTTTTGCCTCTAAATAATAGGGTTGCTGCTAAACAAGATGCTTCTTCCTGAGGACTAAACGAATGATGTAAAACAGTCCCAAAAAATAAAAATAGCGAGAGAACAAGCAGTTCAGGAAGAAGAAGCATGGAAAAAAAAACAGAGAGAGAGAGAGAGAGGGAAAGAGCTTGGGGTGGTCAGAAGTTCAGACCAGCATCCTGCGCTTGTGTTTGGGAGACGAAAACTTCTTGACGGTCTTAACAAAGGCAACAACAAATGTAAAGCCAGCATACGCGAGAGGGAGGGTAAGAATCCAAGGCAAGGAGCTCTGGCCAACCCTCGGACCAGGAATTGCCTGGGTGACAGAGCCCGTGAACTCCACAAGGTCCAGCGCCTTCTCCTGAATCCAGGGCAAATCCTCTTCCACCTCCACCTCTATATTATCTCGCTCATCCTGTTCCTCCGCCACTTTACTATTCTTCCCCTCACCATGTTTACTAGGGTCGGCTGATTTTTTGCTGGCATGGCCTGGAGTTGTCTTGGCGGCAGCTGCAAGGCCAATTTTTAATCGGGGTCTGCGACTATGATATGAAGAAGGAGAATTGATTGGGAATGAAAGAAGAGAAGGAGGGCACGAAGATGAACGAGTAGCAGAGAAGGACGACTGATTAGGAATTTTGTGTCTGAGAAGCAGCAGTTGCCGAGAAGAACACCAGGAGGAAGAAGAGGCAGAAGAAGAAGAAGAAGAAGAAGCAATCGGGATTTGCATTTCGATGTTGGGTTTTTTTTTTTTTTTAGGTTTGGGTTTTGCAATGAAACTCCACCTACTTTGTTGTGCGGTAATAATACGGCTAATGGGGTCCGGTCCGGCTGAGGTTGGGGTTTTAGAGCAAAACAAATAATAACGAGGGTTTAGGGGGTTTTGCTTTTTTATTTTTCAGAAAATTTTTATCCTCCCCCCCCCCCCTCCTCCAAATAATGGAAAATGCCGCTTCTCTATGTCCGTAAAGCTTCGACACGCTCCTGGAATGGGAATCTAACTCCCGAGAATCCCAGGTAACCCAACCTACTTGGAAGGAAGTGTAATCCTTAGAACAGTCAATTTTAGCATTCAATGATCCAAACGATTGACGAAATAACAATACCTGCGAAGACACCGCAAAACTAGCCAAATCCTTATGACCCTTATAAATTTTGATCTTTTACAATCACAACAGAGTTGACATTATCAAAGGTGTGGCGTTGCATGTAATTAGATGCTTAAATATTTCTATGCCCCTGCTCCTCGGATATGTGATGTAGCAGCATTCATTAGCCACTGGGAGGGGGACTGCCTGATAAATATCTTGTACAAAGCAAAAACCATGTGTAAAACCAAAACGGGCCGGTTTCTGCAATCACAAATTTCACGACCAGTTTAATGCAGCCCCGCTTTGGCTGAAATTCCGGATACTGAACAAACCTTCCTGTCGTCAAGTTACATACCAATGCTAATTATCCCCGAATTCAGGGCATTAAAACACTTTATATCATCCAGATACATACCGATGCCATTCAATGCCCCCACGTTTGCACCGGGTACTTTGTCAGGCAGGTTGAGTTGGAACTACGATCTTTTATGGGTGTTTTGAGACGATGTCAATGGGGGTAAAAATGCACAACGACTGTTTAACCACGGGTCACTTCGACTCATTGAGTTAAAAATCTGATGTTAAATTTTTCTAGAATTTCTCGTTATGAAATTCTTGTTTCTCTAATGTAGGATCTTTTCTTGATGTAAATGCTAACAATAAAACTGTATTAGAATCAACATACCGTTGTTCATTGTGCTGATGTCTTGTAGTAAAGATGAGAATTCTCTTTGCGTTTTGTTCCTGAACGCTTTTCTCTTTTCTCTTTCTTTTCTCCTACTCTTCCCTTTCACTGCCTTTCATTTTCTCTCTAATGGTTGAGAGACCGACGAAAAAACTGTACGACTATTATTCTTTTAAGTTATCTCTGATCAGGGAATTATCCCTCTTTTTTGATAACAATCATCTTTACGGTAACAATTATCTCTGAATAGGGATAACGGTTATCTTTTCCGTAACAGTTATTTTTAAATAAAGATAATCATTATCCTTCCCGCAGCAGTTATCTTTGAACAGGGAGAGTGGAGGGATTTTAAACCCGATGACCCAAATTGCCATTATGCCTAACCGACTATCATATTAGGCCTTTTATTTTAGATCATACTTTAAATAACAAGGGCCACTCATGTTAATTAATTTAACAATCTCCCACTTGACTCTTATTATGATTTGATGAATCAATGACAAACAAGTGCACACAATCCTCAAAGACCATCAAACCATAACGCTTAATTGAATTAAAATGATTGGATCATGGCGGTCACACATCTTTTAGTGACATGATCCCTTCCATGTATCTCATAATCATCATAATTCATAATAACCTTACTGAGGAACATTGAAACCTTAAATTGTCATTTCCATACATGCTATTAGTTATCTCACAAACTATAACTGTATACAACCAAACGGAGATAACAAAATACAAGCAAAATCATAGCTTTAAATGAATTCATGAGTGTTACAATGATATGAGCAGTACAAAATATTAGTTTTATGAGAATAAGGACCTATCCAAAATGCCCATCCGAGCAACATGTTCAGTGAACGTTTTCGGCGGCAAACCTTTAGTTAATGGGTCCGCTATCATCAATTCAGTACCAATATGCTCAATAGACACTCTTCGGTTTTGCACTTCTTCCTTGACAGATAGGTATTTCAAATCCATATGTCTCGCACCTTTAGAATACCTATCATTTTTAGAGAAGAAAACGGCTGCGGAATTATCACAATAAATTCTTAACGGCTTTTCTATACTGTCGACCAAACTAAGCCTTAAGATAAAATTTCGCGTCCATAATGCATGAATAGTAGCCTCAAAGCATGCTACAAATTCAGCCTCCATAGTGGAAGTAGCAATGACAGACTGCTTCCCACTTTTCCAAGAAACTGCTCCCCCAGCCAAGAGGAACATGTAGCCAAATGTAGATTTCCTCGAGTCTACACATCCAGTATAATCTGAATCCGAGTAGCCTACTACCTCAAGATGACTTGATCTTTTATAAGTAAGCATATAATCCTTGGTGCCTTGTAAGTACCTAAGTACTTTCTTTCCGGCCTTCCAATGGTCTATTCCAGGATTGCCTTGATATCGGCCTAACATTCCGACAGCGAAACTAATGTCTGGCCGAGTACATGTTTGCGCATACATCAGGCTTCCAACTAGTGATGCATAGGGAATTGATTCCATCGCTTTCCATTCCAAATCATTCTTTGGACATTGCAATTCACTGAACTTGTCCCCTTTCTGAATTGGAACTGTTCCTGTTCAGCAATTTTCCATTCTGAATCTCTCTAATACTTTATTGATATAACCTTTCTGAGACAATCTTAACAATCCTTGTGATCTATCACGGAATATCTCTATTCTTATCACATAGGATGCCTCATTCATATCTTTCATTTCAAAGGTTTCAGAGAGAAACTTCTTAACATTATGTAACAAACCCATGTCGTTAGCAGCCAAAAGAATGTCATCGACATATAGGACCAATAAAATGAACTTGCTCCCACTGACCTTCATATAGATACACCGATCAACGGTGTTCTCTACAAAGCCGTATGACATGATGGCATTATTGAACTTAATGTACCATTGTCGGGAAGCTTGTTTCAGTCCATATATCGACTTCTTTAATTTACACACCAAATTTTCTTACCCGGTGGTGATGAAACCTTCAGGTTGGTCCATATGCACTTCCTCTTCTAAGTCACCATTCAGAAAGGCGGTCTTTACATCCATTTGGTGGAGCTCTAAGTCATTCTGAGTCACCAAAGCCATAATGATTCTTAAGGAGTCTTTCTTAGAGACTGGAGAGAAAGTCTTCTTATAGTCAATACCATCCCTTTGAGTGAAACCTTTGGCAACAAGTCTGACTTTATACCTTTCGATGTTACCTTTCGAGTTTCGCTTGGTCTTGAAGACCCACTTACAGCCAACTCGTTTTGATCCTTCAGGTAACTCTACTAGTTCCCAGACTTGATTCACATCCATCGATTTCATCTCTTCCTTCGTGGCATTGAACCATTTTTCAGAATCATTGCATTCCATGGCTTGCTGAAATGAGACTGGATCTTTATCAATGCTCAATTTCGATTCATGCTCAAGTGAGTAAACCACATAATCATTAGGTACAACTGGCTTTTTCTGCCTCGTAGACCTCCGTAATGCCATTTCTTGTGGTATCACTTGTTCATTTGTGAATTGCACATTGTCACTTGGTTCATCTCTTATGTGTTCACCTTGCGTGTTTCGAGTATCAATTTGTTGTCCTCGCCTGTCACGTGACTGTGATGCAACAAAAGGAACAACAACTTGAGTGGAAACACTGGGTGTGGGGATACCAACTTGAGTAAAAGTACTCACTGTGGATCTTTCATTTTGCAATTCTCTAATGTCCACCTTTCGTGATTCCCCACTCCCACTGAACTGGTCATTCTCAATGAACCGAGCATTACCAGACTCAACTATTCTAGTGCTATGGTTAGGGCAATAGAGCCTATATCCTTTAGACTTTTCGTGATAGCCAATGAAGTGACCGCTAATGGTCCTCGCATCAAGCTTTCCTTCATGTGGATTATATATCCGTACTTCTGCTGGACAACCCCAAACATGAAGGTGTCTTAAACTGGGTTTCCTTTCTGTCCATAACTCGTAAGGAGTCTTAGGGACAGCTTTACTAGGAACTCTGTTCAGCAGATATATAGTAGTTCTTAATGCATGCATCCACAAGGATAAAGGTACAGTACTGCAACTTAACATGCTCCTAACCATATTCATGAGTGTGCGATTCCGCCTTTCCGCTACATCGTTCTGTTGTGGTGTACCAGGCATTGTATACTGTGCACATATACCTCGACTTTCAAGAAGTTTTGCAAATGGACCAGGACATTGTCCACTTTCATTGAATTTTCCATAATATTCACCACCCCTGTCTAACTTAATCACTTTCACTTTTCTATCTAACTGCCTTTCCACTTCATTAATAAACACCTCCAGGGTATTTACTGACTGGGACTTTTCATGCAGTAGATATAAGTAACAATACCGTGAGTAGTCATCTATGAATGTGATGAAATACTTTTCACCACCCCATGTGGGAATATCAAAGGGGCCACAAATATCGGTGTGTATCAATTCTAAAGGCTCATTACTTCTCATGGCTGGGTTCGTCGATATGTGTCTTGTTTGTTTCCCTTTTATACAATCAACACACACATCCCAATCAGTAAAATCCAATTAAGGCAGGATGTCACTTTTCACCAACCTCAATATCCTTTCTTTGGATATATGACCCAATCTTTGATGCCATAAGAAAGCAGAACAATCATCATGCACATTACATTTGTTACCTATACCATGCTCAACAAGAAATAGAGAATCAGCATATATAGCATCAAGATTAAAGCGGTACAAATCATCAACTAAAGTACCAGATCCATAATAGTACGAATGTCTATACAATGAAAATGTACCGTTTCTAATCTTAAGATTAAATCCCACTTCATCCAACTTTGCAACAGAAACTAAATTTCTAGCACATTCAGGAACATAGAGACACTTTTCTATATCCAGGTGGCACTTAGTGTCCAAGATCAATCTGTACGTCCCAATTCCTTCTATTCGTGCCTTCATTCTGTTCCCCATGTAGAGGAACTTTTCAGTTCCTGTTGTGGGCTGGATTGAAAGGAATCCCTGCATAATATGTGACACATGAATAGTGGCTCCAGAGTCTAACCACCAAGTATTATTGGGCACTTCAATTATGTTTGATTCAAAACATACTGATATGCAGTACATACCTTTCTTTTCGAACCAAGCCTTTCTTTTAGGGCAATTCCTTTTGAAGTGACCCATCCTTTTACAGAAGAAGCATTTCTGATCCTTTTGGATCTGACCTCCAGCGACTTTCACAGAGGCTTTGTCCTTCTTCTTACTCTTCTGATGTGGTTTAGACCTGCTGCCACTAGCATCATTACGAACAATGAGATGAATGGAGTGATCCTTCATCTTCTTTAATCTCCCTTCCTCCTGAACTAACATGGCCTTAATTTCCTGAAAGTTCCATTTCTCTTTAATAGTGTTATAATTCACTTGGAACTGACCAAATACAGGAGGCAGTGAGTTGATGATGAATTGAACCAAAAAGGATTCACTCACATCCATACCCATCGTTCTCAACTTTGTTGTTAGATTAGCCATACTGGTCACATGATCATGAATGGGTCGTGACCAGTCAAATTTCTTGGTCGTCAGCTCACTCATCAGGGTTCCTACAATGGATTTATCAGCTATGTCTGATTGAGAGTATTCCTTAATTCTCATCAGAAATTCCCTTGCATTTTCCGTCTTGGGCATCGATGGCTTGACATTTTCAGCCATCGTCATTCGCATCAAATTCAAATTCAGCCTATTGGACCGTACCCAAGCCTCATGAAAAGACTTATCAGATTCTGTACTGGTCCCGGTAATGGCTGCAGGCTTTTCATCCGAAATGACCGCTAAGTCCAAGCTCAAAACACCCAAATGAAACTGAATATGCTCAGACCATTCTGCATAGTTCAGTCCATTGAATTTGATCATTGCATTACCCAAGGCGAAAACATTATTGGAACCTGCAAACATGATCCAAATTTACACATTAATGCTTTGAGTGAACTCTAATGGATTCAGATACATGAATTACAAACTTTGACTACATATTCAAGTTCACCTTTGGGTGATCCTCAAATACATAACTGCAATCAATAATGATGATAATTTAAATATACTTTAATGGATCAATTAATCATACCAGAGTTAACATTAATGTTATCTTTGGATATACAATTATGTTTACCCAGTATGTCAATCAATCCCCTTTAGTGTCATTAATTATAGGCAATGATCCATCTTTGGATGATCTCCTACCCTCATAATTAATAGCTACAGTTGTTCATACACAATACTTCATTAGCATCAAAAATGAACAATTGAAATTCACAATCAATAATTCAAATTCTTTCAAATCAGGCCACTTTGGTGACTAACATGCTTTCAAAATTTGACTTTCCATTCTGTGGGAGTCGACGCCGGCCAATACGCCGGCGGCACACTATTCCAGTAACCGGCTTATACCTTGCACCAGCAACCTCCCACGGCGCAACTGACAACCACTCACGGCACAGGATCCAGTGGCTGGCGCACTGTTACGCACCGACCAGCTCCGGCAGTGCAGGGTCCGACGGCCGGCGTTCACTCCATGCCGGCAAGCCCTCGCCGGCACCGCAGAGTCTCACAGCCGGCGCTCACTTCACGCCGGCAAGCCCCCGCCGGCACCGCAGAGTTCCAGGCTCACTGCCGGCGCTCATTCCACGCCGGCAGGCCCTGGCTAGTGCCGCAGGGAGGCTTTCAGCCATGCCCGGCAGGCCGATCTGGGTCCCGGCCAAACGCTGTCGCCGTCCACTGCTCGAGTCCCGGCACGCCTGAAGCACGGCCCGGGTCTGGGTCCTGGCTAGACGCGGTCGCCTTCCACTGCTCGGGTCCCGGCACGCCCGAAGCACGGCCCGGGTCTGGGTCCCGGCCAGATGCGGTCGCCGTCCACCGCTCGGGCCCCAGTACACCCCGGAAGCATGACGCACCCGCTGGCAGTCCCTTCACCGGCGATCCGGGTCCTCGGCGACGTCTGGGAACTCGGTTCCCTCCGGGAGGCCGCTCTGCCATGCCCGGACCGATTCGGGTCCCGGCCAGACGCGGACTCCCACGGCCGACGTTCTTCTCCACTTTTCTGACGCCGGCCATTTTTCCTTTATGTGCCTGAGCCTTTCGGCATCGAAAAGGGAAAAGGGAAAAAAAGAAAAATACAAAAATTGCAGTATCCACATACCCGCTCTGATACCAATTGTTAGATTTTTCTAAAATTTCTCATTATGAAATTCTTGTTTCTGTAATGCAGGATCTTTTCTTGATGTGAATGCTAGCAATAAAACTGTATTAGAATCAACATACCGTTATCCATTGTACTGATGTCCCATAATGAAGATGAGAATCTTCTTTGCGTTTTGTTCCTGAACGCTTTTCTCTTTTCTCCTTCTTTTCTCCTACTCTTCCCTTTCACTGCCTTTCGTTTTCTCTCTGATGGTTGAGAGACCGACGGAAAAACTGTACGACTGTTATTCCCTTTGAGTTATCTCTGATCAGGGAATTATCTCTCTTTTTTTTTTATAACAATCATTCTTACGGTAATAATTATCTCTGAATAGGGATAACGGTTATTTTTTCCGTAATAGTTATTTTTAAATAAAAATAATCATTATTTTTCCCACAGCAGTTATCTTTGAATAAGGAGAGTGGAGGGATTTTAAACCCAATGATACAAATTGTCATTATATCTAACCGATCTTCATATTAGACTTTTTATTTTAAATCATACTTTAAATAATAAGGACTACGCATGTTAATTAATTTAACATATGATTCAACCATTTTAATTTATACAATATTGTTACGGGTTTACCCATCTTCTTCGGAGGAGGACAATTCTCTCCGTTCAATAACGCCATAGTTCTTTGGTTTACTTAACATTCAATAGCCTTCTACCATTGGACCGACCGAAAATTCCTCTCCGCGTCCACGGAAAAGAGTATCTATCTATCTAGAGAATTCGGGCTAATCATTTTTCTACTGCACCATCAACTCTAGAATGTAATTAAAAAAAGCCAAAAAAGAAATCTCCTTTTCATTTTTCTCCTCGGAAGCGGAAAACTCAACTTAGCTTTGGTACCTTCTTCTTCACTTCGACTGCTCTCCCAATACTCGCTTGTGCAGTGTTTAGATGCATTTGGAATGGCTCCAACCCTCCCCTGTTGTCAGTGCACGAACTAATTGGATGCGGGAAGACGAAAAGGGGCTGCTTCTACGGGCTGAAGCAAAAGACCATTTTAATATTTTCCGCGAGGGAAATAACAAGCAGCTTAGCTTATCAGATTTTTGATCCCAATCCTCACTGCGAAGGGCTGACTCACAAAACTCCGTAATTTGAAGGCAATCCAAGTTTAAATGTATGATTATGGTCCAACCAAAAGTCTCCGGGATGACCCGCATCCATCCAGTAAGTCTACCTCCAGGGCGCATTAAGAATGGAAATACAGGAGAACGTCTAAAGCCCCCACGAGCTTTTGTGAAGAGTCCGGCTCTGCTTTTTGTGGTGAAAAATGGAGATGGCAAGTTATTAAAGTTCAATATTTGTTGGACACTTACCCAATAATATTTAAGCTTTTAAGGTTAGATGAACTTTTTTTAACAAGATGTCAAAAGTTTTGATAATCGAATGATCGTGTTTTTACCTAAATTGTGTGTTGTAATTTAATATATACTTTATTTTGAGACTCTTTATAAAAAGAAAGAAAGAAAGAAAGAAAGAAAAAAAGGGATGTTTAGGTTGAAGGGTGTAGATAAATAATGAGTGAAGGTAAAATCCGATGGAATGGATGTCATTTAGGTAGGCAGGGCAATTGCAGGATTCAACATTTAGATAAAGAGACAAATTTAATTTATCAGACATGCTTGTCAAAGGCAACCGCAAGACTCAGCTTTGCAGCTGCCATGGTAAGAAGTACGACCGTTTGTTGGCCTCTCAATGCCACGCAGCATTATTTTTTATTCTTTTCCCCTCCTCCCATTATTGCCATTGCCATTGTGTGTGGGCAATGGGCACGTAATGGGCAATGGGCAATGGCAGGAGGAAACATTGGTGGTGTTTTTAGCGGAAACATTGCCATTGCCATTGGCGGCATGGAATTATTGATGGCAGAGAATAGACTAGAATTCGACACCCTCCACACCCTCTCTCTCTCTCTCTCTCATTCATCTGTTTTTGTAATTCAATAGTTGCCGCAAAACAAGAAATAGCGGAAAGGGGTGTTGGTAAAAAGATTGTTGTCCTTCCTGCGTTTTTAGAGTCATAATCATCTCTGATATATGATATACAGATCATTCATTCATGTACTTTTTCTTCTTTTTTTTTTTTTTTTACAATAAACAAAATTTATATTATATTTTTAAAGTAAAATTAAAATTAAAAAAATTTGTAACTCTAATATTATTAAGTTTAAAAATATTTTTTTAATGTTTAAATTTAATTTCAATGAGTAATTAGTTTGCAGATAATTGTACCATGCAATTTTCGTTTTACAAGTAGATCAAAATAAAATCAGAAAGATCGAAGTTTGATATAGCAGCTAGCGAAATTTTATATTTTCTTAGTGCATTTATACTTAAAAAAAAAAAAAAAAAAAAAAGAAAGAAGTAAAGAAGACTGGCATAAGGTTAAAAATTGAAATAAATGATTTAGCCATACCATAGGTTTTTTTTTTTTTTTTTTTAAAAGGAAGAGATGAAAAATGGAAAAAAAAAAAGGCGGAGGCACGGGGACTAGGGGGGCGGGGCGAGGAGCCTTTGTTCTTCTGTTTTCATATTTTGTACTTGTTCCTCTCTCTCTCTCTCTCCCTCTCTCAATCTCTTAATATCTGGGTCTGGTGGACGCGGCTCTTATTGAAAGTTCTTCTGACTCCAGAAATTGAAATTAGTGGTGGGTGGAGGGGCTCTTTATTATTATTATTATTATTATTATTATTTTTCTTTATTTTTCTTTATTTTTCCTTTCTTCTGGGGCATCTTCTTGCTTCCTTCGTCCTTCCTGCTTCTTGTTAGGTTGGGGGCTTTTCTGCAAAACAAAAGAAAAGTGTGTGTGTGTGTGTGTGTGTGAGAGAGAGAGAGAGAGAGAGAGAGAGAGATGGATTTAGATCAGTGGATTGCCAAGGCGAAAGAAGGGCAGCATCTTTTGGAGGACGAGCTTCAACTTCTCTGTGAATACGTAAATCTCCCCCACCCCTCAATTCTCTTTCTTTCTGGGCTTTTTTCTCTCTCTTTTTTCTTCTGTGCTGTCATTAATAATTATAATCAGGTTGCTTTACGAATCTATCAGGTGGTCTCTCGGATCGATTTGCAGTTAGGTTTTCTTTTGTCTTTTTTTCTTTTTCTTTTTTCTTTCATGTCTTCTTGGTCTCCTGGTTTCAATTTCTCCGTTAAAAGATTCACTTTTGAACATAGAAAAAAGTTTATTCTTTCTAAATCTACCCTGGAATGTACCTGATATGTCATGTCAATGCATCATTGCCTCATTGCCTCATTGCCTTTTCAACAAGACAACAAACAAGAAAACCTTAATCTCAAATTTAACCAAGCCTATTAACCGACGACTCACTGAACTATTGCTTGACTTCCTGCTTGGTTTGCTTGGCCTCTCACTTTGTTTGCCAAGCTTCTGCACTTGCATCGAATTTCTGGTTGCTTCCTGCATTGTTCCTTTTTTCCTCTTTTTTTTGTTTTTTTTTCTCTGTTTCATGACTAGTTGCATCCAATTTTGTCATTCTTTGTCGACAGGTGTTCTCATAATTTTATTGATAGGTTGTTTCTTTTCTCTCTATCTATCTCTTCCTTTCCTTTTGCTGTTTTCTTGTAAAATTCTAGATAGATATATGGTCCTGCAAGGTTCAGCTTGGGTAACGATGAATCTGTCCTGATTATGCACAATTGCTCTTGTGACTCTTCACCTTTGGGACACCATCTGTTGCAAGTTGTTTAGCATTGTGTTTATTGGCATGAAGAGATGACCAAAATTATCTTGTTCATCCTTCTTAGCTGTTTTTGGTTGGTTGGAGGGAGTGTAGTACAAGGCTTTGAGTGCCAGAAGGTTTTTATTTTATTTTAAATTTTCCTGTTCCTACATATACCTGGGATAAAACGCTTAAGTTTTGGTAACTGTTAAAGTGATAGGCTCTGTGGGCCATCTTTCCCACAAATGGTATTTTACTTTTTGATTCTATTATAGGTGAAAGAGATTCTCATTGAGGAGTCCAATGTGCAGCCTGTTAACAGTCCAGTTACTGTCTGTGGTGATATTCATGGCCAGTTTCATGATCTGATGAAACTTTTCCAGACTGGAGGTCATGTACCGGAGACTAATTACATATTTATGGTAATCCGTGTTTCCATCTTAAAGTTTCAGTCACATCTTCTTGCATAATTTGGTTATCTTTTGATAATTTTATGGGAACTTGAATATTTATTATGCTTCTTTAGGGGGATTTTGTCGATCGAGGTTACAATAGTCTTGAAGTTTTTACCATTCTTTTACTTCTCAAAGCAAGGTACCCCTCTACATCTGTTCTTGGCATGCAATTGTGATTTTGTGCACTGCAATTGCATGGAAGCGTTTTCAACAAGTTCTTTGTTATGCATTTCAATGTCGTGCTTTTTTGGTTTAATGCTATGTCTCTATCTGTTTCTTATTTATTAACTTAGTGCACTATTTTTTAATTTATTCTTCACATAAGAGTCACATGTTTGTTAGGTATGCTAAGTTAACCCATGTAAGATCTTAAAGTATAGCGCGAGGTTTATGTTGAAGCATACCTTGGAATGGTGAAAGGGTAGGATATGCATTATAACAAATAGATTTAGGCTGAAATTTCATATTGTATTGTCAATGAGACTTATTGAAAGCAGTCAGTCTCTAAATTAATTGTATCATATCGATATTTGTAAATTTTTCTCTTACTAGGCCATGGTGTGTTATGATTGGTTAATTCGGAGTAGGTTTAAATGGTACTTTTGCTGGTTGATGTCAGGTAATTCGTGTAATGAAACAGTTTTATCAATGCTTTTTAGGAATTATGATTTTTAGCTTCAAATTCAGTTTTGATAACCGGAGCCTCAAAAGGGTATAAATGGATCTAACTACATGGTCGTTTAACATTGATATCATAGTTTCCTGTTATTTGGGGTTTAGTGCTGAAGGATCTGATTTTGGTCCCTTTGCTTTATCTGCTTAATAACTGAGAAGAAAACAAATGAGCCATTACAAGCTCAAATGGTAGTACCACTATAAGTGTTGCTGCAGGACTATTCTTTTTCTGGAAAAAGTCTTCTGAATGTATGAATGTTAAATTGTGATTCAGCAATTGATAATTGGCTGCTTGATATTCTGTACCAATTATTGTCTCCAAGAGACGTATGATGACACAAATAACTCATGGCATTAACTATTTGCTGAAACATTTGAATGCACCAAATGTCATGAGAGAGATTGAATCTTTGATCAATTCTTGAAACTGGCAATATTTAGTTCTGAAACTTATATGGTTCTGTTTCCAGATATCCAGCAAACATTACACTTTTGCGCGGAAACCACGAAAGCAGGCAACTAACCCAGGTACTGCCTTTTTGTTTTGCTGGTTGTTGGATTGACTATGCGGGTAAGAATGAAACTTTAGCAAGTATGTTTGCAAATTTAATTTTTGCAACAAAGTATCATCTTCCAGTCTACTCTTCTTTGTCAAAGCCTTGTGTGAATTCTGGTTTACTTGCTGTCCTTACTGTCAGAAACACTGCATTTGCTTCACATTGAATATCTTGTTGGTGTAGAGACTTTGAACTAAAGGCTGAATGCAGGATGTGGGCAAAACCTCACACCCAAACAAACATTGATTAGAAGCATAACAATGAGCTTGACAACTCTATTTATGCTAGGGTCTGTTTATACATTAACAAACAATCAATCTCTTTGCAATTACTATGGGAATTCTTTTCTTGGATCTCTATGGTGATCTTGAGACTTCAATTCTGTGTTATACTTGTGACAAGCCTGACAATTTCATGGTCAATTTCTTTGTTTAGTATATTTTGTGTAGATTATTTAAATTGTTTGTAGGTATATGGTTTCTATGATGAATGCCAAAGGAAGTATGGGAATGCAAATGCATGGCGCTATTGTACTGATGTTTTTGACTATCTAACACTCTCGGCAATTATAGATGGAACTGTAAGTCTTGCAACCTCTCACTCATTGAGGCCTGTTATATGTATTCCTTTAAGAATGTATTTTTGCTTTTGCATGTAGATGGATACATCTTAGACTTGTATGCAACTCTTTCCTTTTTATCTTGCAGGTGCTTTGTGTCCATGGGGGTCTTTCTCCTGACATCCGAACAATTGATCAGGTGCTTTTTTTTTTTTTTTTATTTCTTTTTTCTTCTCTTCTTCTTTGTACGTTGAATTGGGGATAAAACTTGTAGCAATATGTTCTAAGTTTTGGCTTTATAGAATTATTTATTTTTTGTGCTGCCGATTACATGTTTCCCTTAGGTTGCTTGTCATATAAATGGGTTCACATAAGGTTTGTACCAAAGTTAAGACAAGGACTTCAAGGGTCATCAAATACCACCACTCAAACTTGCAATGTGACTAAAGGATTACCTGCATTGGTGCCTTGGTTTTGTACTTAGATACATGATACATGATTATGTCTGTGTACAATGTTAGTGGTTAATATATGATCCATTATAGGTTTTTCCTAATAAGTTAAGCTTTTATGTTGAATGATTTGTTAACATGATATTAAAATCTTTATGACTAAGAGATCGTAAGTTTGAATTATGCTGTTTTCACATTTAATTGTGAATTTCTTGAACCCAAGAGAGCCTTAATAGATGATCCACCATGGGGCCTCACCTAATATCTTAAGCTTTTGGGTTGAACAGTTTCTTGACATATAGTCTATCAGTATGCATGTGTATTGCATTTACTTATTATCTGATCAAAGCCATGACTGTGGTAGAACAAGTCCAGAGGTTTCAGAAGCCAATGCTGAACCTCGTGTAGTTTTTTCGGATGTGAATCTAAATGGAGATCAGATTAACTTCCTTGATTAAAGTGACTGGGAAACTGGGGGCATTAGAGGGGCGGGTTCCCCCAAGGATTAGTTTATTTATTGTCTAGGTTTTTTACGTTATGCAGTCTTTTAATCTGTTTGCCTAATGTTGGCATCTGACGGTCACATTAGTCATTGATAACACAGTATGTTGACTGAATTCATTGAAATGTTGGATGTGTTGAGGTCAAAATGAAGGAGCAAGGGGCCTTTTGGCGAGCATCTATAACTAAAGCAAACTTCTTGAAAACATTTGGTGTTCCTTTTAGATTTCCTCACTTGCACACAATCCTCATTTCCAGGGAAATTGATCCTTGTGTACACTATTAACTTGTTATTTGTTGTAGTCAGCAATACATTTGACCATTTTTTTGGTCATCCTCTATTTCATTAGCTGCATTTGTTCTAATTTTCCTTTATGTGGATTTGTTAAAAGATACTGAATTTTTCTCTCATCACTTGGCAGATAAGAGTAATTGAACGGAATGGTGAAATTCCACATGAAGGGCCATTTTGTGATCTTATGTGGAGTGATCCTGAAGATATTGAATCCTGGGCAGTTAGTCCCCGAGGAGCAGGTTGGCTTTTTGGGTCCAGGGTCACCACTGAGGTAATCTTACAAGCTTAAATAGGATGGTGTCCTTCTTGTTTGATTATCTTATTTTTAATTTTTAAATATTTTTGGCAGTTCAATCGCATTAACAATCTTGATTTGGTTTGTCGAGCACATCAACTTGTGCAAGAAGGTCTTAAGTACATGTTTCAAGATAAAGGCTTAGTAACTGTAAGAGCTGAATATTTATTCCATCCATTTAATGGCCATGCATATTTAAAAAGTCTGGTAAAATAATCCATTGACTTTTGCAGGTATGGTCTGCACCAAATTACTGTTACCGTTGTGGTAATGTGGCTTCTATATTGAGCTTCAATGAAAGCATGGTGAGTATCGGAAGCTGTCATACTTGTGTGTGTGTGTGTGTGTGTGTGTGAGAGAGAGAGAGAGAGAGAGAGAGAGAGAGAGAGAGAGGGAGGGAGGGAGGGAGGGAGGGAGACGTGAATATTTGTATCTTTGTCACCTTGATGCATACAAAAACAACCATAGCAAGAAATGACTCTGCATATGCTTTTTATATTGTTTTTTTTTTTTTATTTTATATTGGTTCTGAGGGGAGGGTTAAGGCATGTCTGCTGGAGCTCTCATGAAGCTTTACTAAGTCGTCCTCATCCTCTTTGGTGAACAGACCTTTTTATTTGGTAGATTGGAAGGGAATTGGTGAACATTCCTTGATTTGGTTGTTTTGCTAAGTCAGTGTTGTTTTTCATGGGCATATTGTTTGAATATTTGCTATTATATATAGGAGAGGGAAGTAAAGTTCTTCACTGAAACGGAGGAGAACAATCAGATGCGAGGGCCCAGGACAGGAGTTCCTTATTTCTTATGATGAAGACGGATAGAGGCACATTTATTTGGATATGACACTGGTAAACTTTGTTGCACGACGGAGACAAGAGTTGTCAATGAGAAATAGGGCTGTGTCATTTGTTGTGAGCGTTGTTTGCATTTACAGGTGAAAAGCAACCCATCCGCACTAGACTCTGCTTTGGGGATTTGTAGCTTTTTATGTACCAAACAGACTGTGGCTACGTTCTGGCACTGCTTGTTACTGCATCATTAGTATTATTTATCATTATGAGATAGTTGTTCTTGTTTATTCCGAAACGGAAGCCATGCTCGTGATCCTCATATGCATCAATTCAAGTTCCTTTTTTTTTTTTCTCAAATTAATGATTGGGCTGCAGCCCCGCACCATTATATTATGTTGCATTTTGTTCCAAACTTAGCTTTGCTCCTCAGACCAATCCATCCACCGTCGCGGTTTCCGCAACCCATTTTTACCGGTGCTCTGACAGTGTCTTCATTCTTGGCACCAAGAGTAACAAGAGCCGAGCAAACATGGTGTGGCTTGCGTTATTGAGAGAGGTTTTCACGTATCGATCAAACCCTCTAGCTTGTTTGTGTCCCCTTCGAATTCCCATGGCCTCGCCGACTCCCAAGCCTGCAAATGTGTTTTTGGCTTTGCCGTCAGAAAAAGATCACATCTGTGTCTAAGGTTGGTAAAATATATAGGAGCTATCAATAATCGGAAACCCATTAAAAGAAAACAATTGCCTTCCAAAATTATTAGTTATCATCGAAGGGATTTTTTGTCTTGGTTCTTCATTTGTCGTGACATATCCACTGTAAAGCGACAATAATGATTTTTCTTCTTTTTATTTTTTAATTATTTATTGTAGAAGGAAGGGTTGCTGGGACTTTGTTTACCAACCAACCCAAAATATGAGGAAATTGAAAAAAAAGGTGAAGGGGGGTCTCGTGGGGTGGAGGGTGGGGTTGGGGGGCGGTGTTATTAGAGTAAGAAGCAACGTTACATCACAGAATTTGAGGAGGGGATTTTTAACATTTTAAAGGCTGGGCAGTGGAGACGTGTATCTTGGTTGGGGAGAGAGGGGGGGGGGGGGGATGAATGGCATGGCTGCTGCGAAATAAGGAACATTTTGCAGTTATTTTGTGGTAGTAGGTAGTAGGGATTTCGTTTTGGTGGTTGCGGCGGCCACCAGCAGCTGCTTTCCTCTTCCTTTCCTCCGTCATCATCTACCCCATTCTCATCATCATCGCTATCTCCACCGGCCTCTTGCTATTGCTCCTCCGTCCTTTTCTTGCTAGAGGGGCAGCCCCACTCCCACTAATAACCTTCTCTTCTCGTCGTCTTCTTGCTCCTCCTCCTCCTATCGCACGGATGTCGTCGTCGTTGTCAGCGGCGGCTGTCAATTCCCCGCCGGTCGCCAAGAAGGTCAAGCACGTCATGGAGTTGTTCGGCGACGTCAGGGTCGACAACTACTACTGGCTCCGCGACGACTCCCGCTCCGATCAGGACGTCATCACCTACCTCCGCCAGGAGAATTCCTACACCGATTTCGTTATGTCTGGTATATCATTAGCCTTCTTCTTCTTTTGGTAAAAGGGTAGGGGAAACGGAGAAGAAAAAGGAAAGCTCGAACTTTCTCTGTTCTGTTAGTTTCTGGCGAAACTTGAAAGTGCAACTAATAGTCGGAGAAAATAACATTATGTGCTTTTGGCTTCAGCATTTTACTCTTACAGATTCTGGGTCAATCTTGTAATTGATTATTAATGTCCTTTTCTACTTAAATGAAAAGTCTTTTTTTTTTTGCCTTTTCTTTTAGCTATCTCTCTCTCTCTCTCTCTCTCTCTCACACACACACACACACACACAAATATTAGAGAAGATAGCTACTTTCTTGGTTGTTGTATGGATTCCCCCTTGCATTTTTCGTAAATAAACGTTACCTGACACTTGCTTCAAATGCATCTCTCCCTAAATTTGCATCAAATTTATATCCCAAGAATTTCAATTCCTTTTTTAGGAACCAAACAATTAGAGCAGCAGCTTTTTGCTGAGATGAGGGGCCGAATCAAGGAGGATGATATCTCCGCACCCTTGAGAAAAGGGCCTTTCTACTACTATACCAGGACTTTGGAGGGTAAAGAGTATGTTCAATATTGCCGCCGCCCCATCCCCAATGCTGAGGCCCCCACTTCTGTCCACGATATTATGCCAACTGGACCTGATGCTCCTCCTGAGCATGTTATCTTGGACGAGAATGTTATGGCCCAACCACATGATTATTACAGCATTGGTGCCTTCAAGGTCCAAATTCATTACATTTTCTCTCTCTGTCTCTCGTGTTTGTTGTTGTAAACTGGGTAAATGATCATGTCTAATACTTTTTTCTTTTACCCTTGTAATCTTCTCTCAGGTTAGTCCAAACCAAAAGCTCGTCGCATATGCGGAAGATACAAAGGGAGATGAAATTTATACTGTTTATGTCATTGATGCAGAAACTCAAGCTGCTGTTGGAAAGCCTCTGACAGGTATAACATCATTCATTAGCTGGGCTGGCAATGAGTCTTTGGTTTACATCACGATGGATGAGACACTTCGACCTGATAAGGTATTGCAATGTACATTATTCTTCCTCTACCATCTTTACTGGTAATTTCATCTTTCACAAGAAAAGCACTTTCTCTTCAACTTTTTCACATAATTAGTTCTTGCCTAACCAACCCTTTTTGCTTTTAATCAATATATTACAGGTCTGGTTGCATAAGCTGGGAACAGACCAATCAGATGACTCTTGTCTTTACCATGAAAAGGATGACATGTTCTCTCTTGATCTTCAAGCCTCAGAGAGTGAAAAATTTTTGTTTGTTGCATCTGAAAGCAAAACAACAAGGTTTGTCTTTTATATTGATGTTTCTACACCTGAAGATGGGCTTAAGGTTCTGACACCCCGTGTAGTTGGCATCGACACATCAGTCAGTCATCGTGGAAGTCATTTCTTTATTATAAGGAGGAGTGATGAGTTTTTCAATTCAGAGTTACTCGCTTGCCCAGTAGATAACACATCTGCAACTACAATGCTTATTCCTCATAGAGAAAGGTGACTGACTTTCCTACACAATTCCAGCTTCCTTATTTGTTTGTAATAAATTGAAATTTCTTCTCATTATCCTGT
Source organism: Rhizophora apiculata (assembly GCA_037832385.1). Classification (NCBI taxonomy): domain Eukaryota; kingdom Viridiplantae; phylum Streptophyta; class Magnoliopsida; order Malpighiales; family Rhizophoraceae; genus Rhizophora; species Rhizophora apiculata. The sequence goes on from CM075437.1 coordinate 4,423,345, forward strand.
ATCTATTTTCTTTCCATTCACATCAGTTGAAATATGAACTTAGACAAATATATACTACTGTTGCTATGGACTCCAAGATGTGAAAGCTGCATGCATGGGTTTTTAATATTGATGTTTTCTGCCATTTCCTGTGATGTGGCTTGCTTGCTTTTTGTTTTTAAGCTAGTTGTGTATTTCATCTTGTGCATAGAAGTAGGAATAATATCTCCAGTTGTCAATAGGTCTCATTATTCTTCTCACCGTTGCCTTTGTGCAGCATCAAAATTCAGGATATGCAACTCTTTGCTGATCACCTAGTTGTATATGAGCGTGAAAATGGTCTCTCCAAGATAACAGCTTTTCATCTTCCAGCTGTTGATGAGCCACTTAAAGGCCTTAAAGGAGGTCAAACAGTTGACCTTATTGACCCCATATATGATGTAGAGCCAATAGAGTCACTTTTTTCTTCCAGCATTTTGAGGTTTTCTTATAGCTCATTGAGGACGCCTTCATCTGTATATGATCATGATATGAACTCGGGCATTTCTGTTCTGAAGAAGATAGAAACAGTAAGCTATCACTAGCAAATTGTGAATACTGTCACTCATTTGAACTTGGTTTTTAATGCAATGATTCTATCTATAGTTGTCTTATGTAAACTCTTACATGGAGCCTTTTTTTATCTTTTGTTCTCATTTTATTCACTTGCACTTCTACATATCATAAAATCAATTTTTTTTTCCCTGGCCTGGATCTTTTCCATTATAACTCCTTTCCTTGTGTGGCATATACAAATGAAATAGCACTTAACATCTCATGGTGATGAAGTAAATTGAATCCTTTAAAGCTTACTATAGGGTCTAACTGTATTAGAAAATTTTTTCTTGTAAAAGCGTACTGCTGAATGAGAGTTGGTCCTAATGTTGTGGAAATATGCTTTCCAAGTCATTTATGCGTAGAAAGAGTAACTAAATATAACATATTGGCTAAGCATTCAAAATTTTATGCTAGTTCCAACCATGCATTACGCTGATCATGTTCATCACTCCAAGAGTATATAGAACACATAATTTTTATTTCAGTTTTCATTTTATTTATGCACTCTCTGACACTTTACTTAATGAATTTTTATTTTGCATCATAATTTGCATTTTATCTGGTATTATATGCTCTATTTTTGTTCATTGTTTTGTCCAGGTCTTGGGAGGTTTTGATTCATCTAACTACACTACTGAAAGGAAATGGGCAACTGCTTCAGATGGCACTAAGATTCCCATATCAATTGTTTATAAGAAGAATCTTGTAAAACTTGATGGATCTGACCCGTTATTGCTTTATGGCTATGGTTCATATGAGGTAATATGGCAATTGATGAAATAATCTGTTGCTACTGGTCCAAACTCCAAAGAGTAGCTTCTAATTGCTTTTTGACCATTGTGGAAAAAGACACAACAGCAATAATAATGATTATGCAATGGAACTTTTTTAAAATTAATTTTGCTCTGCTTATCAAAATTTTCCTGATCACTTTCCATCAAAAATAAATCTTTAAGCTGTGCTGATAATGCATTGATGCCCTATTCTGCATTTTCTGATTGGTGTCACCTACAGTCTATAGTTATGTTGCCTTTTTTTTTTTCCTTTCTTGTTCTAGGAATGTTTTTTTTTTCTTTAGTTTTTGTATTCTTTTTAAGCTGGATAGGTTGCATGATAGCATCCCTTGATTTTTATATCATTGTAATGACTTGCTCCTTCACAAATTGAGAGTTGTATTTAGTTCATATAGATGAGTAGATAGATGTGTATCTTATAATTTTCTTTCAATTAGCTAAACATTATGCAATTTTGTGCTGTGAATAGATTTGCCTAGACCCTGGATTCAATGCATCGAGACTGTCTTTGATAGATCGTGGTTTCATATTTGCAATAGCTCACATTCGTGGAGGTGGTGAAATGGGAAGGCAGTGGTATGAAAATGGGAAGTTGTTGAAGAAAAAAAGTACTTTCACAGATTTTATTGCTTGTGCAGAGTATTTAATAGAACAAAAGTACTGTTCAAAGGAAAAATTGTGCATTGAAGGAAGAAGTGCAGGGGGATTGCTTATTGGTTCTGTTCTTAATATGAGGCCTGACTTATTTAAGGCTGCCGTGGCTGGAGTGCCTTTTGTGGATGTTGTGACTACAATGCTTGATCCAACTATTCCACTTACAACTTCGGAGTGGGAGGTACATTTTACTTTTAATGATTCTGAGATTTCTAAATATTTAACCTTCTTGGGGGAATGAGGAGAGCTATATAAGCTCATGACCCAATAGGCCTCCTAATGGACCAAAAAGAAATTTAAATATTCTGGTATCCCAACCAGATTAAATGAATCGGGTAGCAAGTATCATTGATCTTTTTTGTAATGAAGCAGTCGAATGGTTCCTACTGTCTACAAATTAAGGGGGCATAAAACACTGTTTGAATATTGTTACACTTTGCCATTTATCATCTTACAGGCATGTGCTATCGTATATTGGACAACACTTGTTTGAACTTGGCTTATAGTTGTATGTAGAAATGGTGTTCATTTGCTGTAGTCTGGAGTCTGGTTCTTACCACCATGATTTTATTTTGTGATTGTGCTGACATATAGTTTCTAGCTCATCTCTTTTTGGCACTGCAGGAATGGGGAGACCCACGAAAGGAGGAATATTACTTTTACATGAAGTCATATTCCCCTGTTGATAATGTAAGCGGCCCACCTGTGCATTATATCATTGTTGTGTTGGCTGGTATCCCACCAAGCCAGTAACCATTAAATTAGAAAATGAGTATCATAACTCTTTTCCAACTCAATATTACAGTATCTTACGTTTATGATTTTATGATAATATTCTACATATAAATGTGATATGGTCCACATCATTATTTTTTGCAGGTTAAGGCACAAAAATACCCCAACATTCTGGTTACAGCTGGTTTGAATGGTAAGCTTTATCCTTAGGAAACTGAGATTGTTGGTATGCATACGTATGCATACAGTAGTTATTGCTTAGATTCAAAAATGGGGGGCTTGGCCAAAAAGCATTTCTTGTCTACTGAGCTTAATAACCATATTTTTATTCTCTCCAGATCATGTCTTTTGTCATGTTAGTCATGCCATTTTCCATTGCATACATCGAATTGATGTGAAGAGAAACTTAGATCAGATTGTACCACTTTGGAGTCAATTCTTACCTGGCTTGGCATGGGATTCTGGTTTATTATCTAGATATTATGGCTGCACTCGTTTGATAAAAAACTGATCTGCATAAGAGCAAAGTTGCTGAGACATATTATTTATCATATTTTCCCTTGCATTTCTTCTCTCCCCATTTACTTAGCCTGATGATGGAAGGTTCCAACAGATCCACGCGTGCTGTACTCAGAACCTGCAAAGTTTGTGGCAAAGCTGAGGGACACAAAGACTGACGATAATATACTGCTGTTTAAATGTGAACTTGGTGCTGGACATTTTTCAAAGTCAGGAAGGTAATATTTTCATTCTTATTTTTCTCTTGGGCTGTTCATTTCTGTAATTGAAACTAAAATAGGCCCTCTACCTTTGAAGAAATTTAGTTGTGTTGGATACTGTAAAAATTTAGCTGGGATATTATAAAATGTTAATTATACATTAAAGGACCTAATAGAAATGGCTTATTGAACCAGTAGATATGGTTTGCCTTTTAGGCATTGACATATAGCTTGCTGCCTGCATCTCCATTTTGATTTCATCTTTTCATTGATACTCTTTTTCGGTGGGTCCATGAAAGCTAGAATGTTGAAAATTTTTTAATCTGGAAGCTGTGTCCTGTCACTTATTGTTTCTCTCTCAGTCTTGGTTTGGAATATCAAATGGTTTAGGTAACTGCTTCTCTGTGCTGTCCATTTAAAAGTATACTCTTGAGATGCAGTTGCCTCTTTTTGTCTGTAAAAATAATTGAAAGCACAGATGTTGTCAAATACTCTGATAAAGCTGCAGAAATGTTAAATTGTGTCCAACTTGCATGTTTAAGAAATTCACTTCAAGCGTCAATAAGATATTGTTGCTACTTGTGGCCACTCTCTTCTGCAAGGATCTCCTTGCAGTAAGTCTGCTTGATGCCCAATCAGTCCAACTTATTTGCTTCATCAACATTCCAATATTTTGATCCTTGAACGCCCATTTTGTTTACTTGATTGCAACTTTTACGCCCTATTTCTTTTTGGTTTAACAACTCGAACCCCAAAGGTGGTTCTAGATTGGTAGCCATGAGACAGTTCTTTGCTTCGATGGTTGCAGGTTTGAGAAGCTTCAAGAAGATGCTTTCACATATGCTTTTGTGATGAAGGCGCTAAATATGATTCCTGCCCTTGTTTCTGGCGAGGAATGATGATCCTATACTTCTGCAGCCTGTCTGCAAGTTTGAAGGCCATGGTTCTAGTTCAAAATATTGGGTGTGTTTCTCAATGGGATAAGATTCTGGAACTGGAGAAATTTCGGAGACAGATATGCTCCTTTTTCAACATTTCTAAGTTCATTGCAGATGTGCGTCATTTGGATCAAACTGGCAACTTTTTTTTTTTTTTTTGTGTAGTGAACTTCGCGTGGGTTTTAGCTTAAATGGGGAGGCTAAAATGTCGCGTGTGTGTTACCGTGCACAAAAATTTCATGTCCTCTTTGCAATGGTAAGTCACTTTGACACGGACATGTATCTGTGTGAGGGTTTAAGGAAAAAAAATAAATAAATGTATGCGGATTATTAGGCTTAGGACTTGGTCTACGCTTTAAATGAATCGATGACTAACCATATTTCACAGCTCCGCTAACACTTCCGTGTTTCTCAGCCGCAAGGGAAAAATGTTCATTATTATTTTTTGTGGTCTGGCCCAAATTACGGCATGCTCGGAAAATCCAAAGCGTTCTGGGGCCGGGGCCTCGGCCTCGCTGAATCGGGGGAATGCGGAGCGCCCAAATCTGAGTAAAATAGCATTGTCCTCTTCCCTTCAGCCGACGCTGTATTTTCTTTTTTCCTAGCAAAAGAGAGCCCTTCCTTGACTATTTCCGTCTCACAAACATCACTTGCGGGGAGCGGGGGGGAGCGCGAGCAGCAGCATTCGAAGAGTGAAAAAGACTGAAGAGGGAGAGCAGAATGTGGAAGGTAAAATTGATCCTGCTTAGGGTAATGCGCACCATCATTTTTGGTGTGTCGGGGGTAATGCACTAACCAACAAAAAGATGACGCGTAGATATGCGGGGAAGAAAACGTTTCGTTCCAGCATGTTTCATGGTGCGAGTGGACTTGCAGCGAGGGCAGAACCGTTCCTGCATTTTTCATGCCACCATTATTTTCGCGACTGTTTCAGAGAATTTTAACAAAGAAAATCTCACTGCCGGATGTCTCTCATCAACCGGTGTGCCGACGATTAGTAAATAAGTATATTAATCAATAAATGTGGCCAAGTACCAGCCAAATTTTTTTTTCTTTTTTTATAAAAAAAAAAAACAAATAAAAGGAAAGAGCAAAAGGAAGAAAAAGAAATTCCCCCTCGCCAGTCATTTATTAAGAAAATTTAATTTCCAAAATAATGGGAAGTAGGACTCAGTCCCCCAGGCAGGCGGCTATTCTGCATGCGACTCAACGATCCATTGATCGCTTATCCCTTCCGAAAAATACTCGCAAACAAAAACCCATGACGCCACGTCTCTTCTACCGCTTCCAACTCATGGCAGATGTAGACTCATGTGTAAAATACAAACCACAACAAAAAATAAATAATAATAATAGCAACAGCTGTCTTCCTCTTTCTTTTTTATCTTCTTCTGCTCTCCCTCTATTTTTATCATCACTCACCTTCACACAACACCACAACCACTTACCTCCAGTAATAGCAGTAGCAGTAGTAGTAGTCCACAACAGACTCTGCTGCTCTCTACAAGTAGAAAACCATGCCAACTTCCGTGGGCATTTCTCCATCCAATAAAGATGGTCCTCAAAAAACCGCCCATCTCCAGGCCTTATTGACCTCCACTCGTCCCTTCCTCCGCAGAGAGCTCGAGTCCATAGACAAGAATTTGCCTTCACTTTTCGCCGTCTTGTGTTCTGTTGGCGCCGGAGAGTGCTGGCACAAGCACGGCAGCTTTCTCGATCACCTCCTTGACGTCTATCGCATCCTCAAGATTTGGAAAGCACCCGATCCCGTCTGCCTCTGCGGCCTCTTCCACTCCGCCTACTCCAATTCCTACGTCAATCTTGCCATCTTTGATCCCCACACCGGCCGCGACGTGGTTCGTGGCCATGTTGGTGCGGCTGCCGAGAGGTTGATTCATTTGTTCTGTATTGTTCCTCGCCAGCCACTCATCCACGATGATCTCATGTTCCAGTATACGGATGCGGAACTCGTTGAACACCTCAAGCTGTCCGATATATCGCTGAGGAATGCAAAAGAGAAAGGCTTGTTCAATGGAGAGGAGTCTTGGTCCTGGAGGAACAAACTCAATTCCCTTTTGCCTGCCAACGGCATCACCGTCAAGCATATCAAGACTGGAGAGGATGTTCTGGTATCCAGGAGAATTGTGGCCATCTTCGTCTTGATGACTATGGCTGATTTCAGTGACCAACTCTTTAGCTTTCAGGATGTTTTGTTCGAGAATCTTGATGGTCGACTCGAGTTCACGGCCAATAATTTTGCCACTCTGTGGCCTGGAGATGGCAAGCCAGGCCTTTGGATCAATTCAGTGTCGAGGATGGGTGCTATCTATACTTTGATAGCCAGAGAAGAAGAGATGTTCGTGGAAGAGAGGAAAAGAAGTGGTGGGGTTGAGATCGATACGAAGAGAGACGAGGATTTAGAGCTTGTACTGCCACCAGTTCTGGATAATTGCACGAGGGTTCTTGATGCAGAAGAGCAGATACTCGCAAGGGACCTGTACTGGGAAGCTGTTTGTGGTGCGTCCAAGACTGGGTTGGACAAAGCCGAGGGCTTGTTGCTGAGCTGCTCAGAGAAGAACCCATTTGTCGGGGAGCCACATGTGGTGTTGGGTCAGATTTATTTGACAAAAGGGAGGTTTGAAGAGGCTGAGAGAGAGGCTGAGAAAGGGCTGACACTCTTGTTGGAGTGGGGGAGTCCTTGGGACAAGAGAATGTCTTGGGAAGGCTGGATTAGCTGGGCCAGGGTGCTGGTGATGAAAGCTAAGGAGAAGTCATGGCCACAGTCAGCTTGGGGTATCCTTAATTTGGGGCTTGTCAAGTAAGTCATTTGCCCGCCGCAGCAAGCAGTGCATAAAATAAATCCAGCTTTTCCTGTCCTGTCCTATCCTATGGATGCAAATAAAATGCAATTAGGATTCCTAATGCATCCTAGTTGCCCGTTAATGTTAATTTCCTCGTATCTTTAGGGTAGGAAGAAAGATAATGAATGCTATTGCGTTGCGTTAAATGATACTTCTGTTAAGAACTTGAATCAGTAAAGATCAAGTGCTCGTGGAACAGCTGCAGACATCACTTTGCTCTAATTTCCACAACACCCCCCCCCCCCACAGACCTGAACCGATTAATTAATGTTTGGTATCTGTTATGTTGTGGTTTGAAGTTCTAATATAATTTGTTTTGACGAGTTTTGAGTAGAGCACTCTCACATGATGGCATGGTATGCAGCAGAATCAAAAACGATGCTTTTCATTTGTAGTTGGACCAGAAGGAACTTCTTCCTTTTTGGTTCGGCTGTTAGACTTCTGCTAGATACATCAAGGGCGTTGTTTTTTTTGTTTTTTCCAACTAAGAAAAAAAAAAAGAAAAAGCCAAAAGTCCCACGGGAGACATCCTTCTAATTAAAATTTTAGATTTGCATTTATAGGTCTTGGTTTTTAATACGGAGAAAGGGGTGTAGGATTTTTCAAATCGAGAAGGAATTACTTCTTCAAATAGTCTTGTTTTTTAATGTCTCTTTTGTTTAAGATCAGACATAACTTAATTTGCATTTTTTTTTTTGACATAAATAAATAATTTTGAATATTCCTACTTAACAACGAGGTTCTTTGCTTCATCGGCTATACCTCTCAAGGTTAGTCTTTGTCTTGTAGTAAAAACAAACTTAGTATTAAGTATCATCTGTTTTTTAGACTCCATAGATATAAAGGTCTCGTGTCGCATTTACTGGATGTAACCTGTTAGTTACCAAGCAGCATCAAGTTTGAAATAAGGCAGACGCCGAAATCCTCTGCGGTCCTGTCCAGTAAAGCTATTTTGTCGTGGTAATACAATATCTCAACTGGATACTTGCAGGCCTGCCAGCGTTGTTGGGCGAAAGCAGCCCATTCACTCGCTTGAATTTAGGTTCGAGTCTTTTCATGGAAGAACCCATTTTCCTATTTTTAATAATAAAGCTTAAGTGCGCTTAGCTAAGAGGACGTGCACCGAACGCACCACCGCAAGATTCAATTAATTGAATATGTTTCCTTCTAACCTTGGTGTCCACCTGGAGCTTTGGATTAGTAACCTAATAAAATATTTTATAATAGAAGGCGGAGAAACACCGACTCCTCGCCCACACGCGTAATGGCATACGTAACTCTAATTCAAACTCATATTCAAAGAAAACATGCGTAATTGTAAATTAATTAGCAAACTCATATTTCTTTGTCTCATGCGCATGTTTCACTAGAAATAAGACTTAAAAAAGGACGTGAAATTCATGTTTATTACTTTAGCGTCGCAAAATTCCAACCGCGCCCCCCCACCCCACCAAAAACACCCTCACACAACAAAACATAGATTTAGTGCTCTCCCAGTGTTTTACTCCTCCTGAAGTGCTGCAAACAAATAACTAACAGCTCTGTTTATCAAGGGGGGCCATACATGTTTTTTTTTTTTTTCTTTTGGGGGGGGGGGGGATGGGGATGGGGATGGTGGTGGGAGTCAACGAACGGACTGAGAGAGATGCACGTACGCTGCCTCGCACTTCCACCACAACTAATGTAGCTTCATGCCGTTAAAACGAAAGGGTCCGATTAGTCACACAATTATTTCAATGCTTTCGCGGACACAACAAAATGTGAGAGCAGCCCTGCCCTATGCCTTACACGAAGAAATGAAATCAGTGTTTATGACTTTGATTTGAAAAAAAAAAAAAGAGTGGGGGGGGGGGGGGATGCATTGGGCTGTAGTTTTTGAATCAACTGCGCTCCAATGCTCAATTTAAAAATCAGAATTCTCGTGATCCGTCCAAACGGTCTCAAATTTTACGTTACATGTGAATCTTTTTAACCTGCGAGATCAAGCGCATCCCCCTCCCCCCCCCCCCCCCCCCCAAAGAAAAACATAAAAAAAGAAGAAGAAATGAACAAAAAGGCTCTCATTTTATGCCACTATAAATACAGGACAGATGATCGGGTTTCTTTCATTGCATTGCATTGCATGCGTTAGCAGAAAGAAAACGTGTTATGATTCTTTCTGATATTTTCCAGCACTTTTGGAGTCCTTTTCTACCTGCTAAAACTTCTTTCATCATTATACCTTCCTGTCTACGTGAAAAAAAATATAGAAGTAGAATAGAATAAAACCCAATCATATAGTATCACCATGTCCACTCCCCGGCTTGATTTGTTATTCTATTCATTTTACAAGTAGAATATTTATGCCCCCCACCTTTTTTTTTTTCTCCCCCATTTCGAGTTGTTCTTCGTTAAGAAATTTTTCTTTAAATTTAAGGCAGTCCACCCGTCTGATCAAGACCCACTTGCCCCCCACACACACACAAAAAAAATGCGGCCTCTGAGGTGGATTTTCAAGGTTTTGCTCATGTGTTCCATTCTGGAGGGGTTGTTCTTAACCTTACCGGCTGCTCAAACGGCCACAACCCCACAGGCACAGCAGGCCGGTTTTTGCTCAGAGGGAGATAGGAAAGCTCTGCTTGGGTTCAAAGCCAGAATCTTGAAGGACACTACTGGCATTCTCTCTTCATGGGTGGGGAGAGACTGCTGTAGTGGAGATTGGGAGGGCGTTCAATGCAATCCAGCAACTGGGAGGGTCACTCGACTGGTGTTGCAGGGACCTGAGAGGGACAGTAGCATTTACATGAAGGGCACTTTGTCTCCTTCCCTGGGCGCTTTGACTTCCTTGCAAGTAATGATTGTTAGTGGCATGAAGCATATTGCTGGTCCTATCCCAGAAAGCTTCTCGAATTTGGCCAACCTCGCACAGCTGGTTCTAGATGACAATTCTCTTGAAGGGAACATTCCTCCTGGCCTAGACCGTCTGTCCAGTCTCATTACCCTCTCACTAGGTGGGAACCGCTTGGGAGGGCAGATTCCTCCCAGCATAGGCAATTTTAGGAAGCTCCAATTCCTAAATTTAGCAAGAAACTCCTTAACAGGTCCAATTCCAGTCACTTTCAACATTTTCCTTCGTCTGCAATCTCTTGATCTTAGCTTCAATTTGTTGTCTGGTTTCATTCCTGATGTACTGGGGCTGCTCCAAAACCTCACCTTCATTGACCTATCCAATAATCAGCTGTCAGGGCATATACCGGTTTCACTGCTCAAGTTAGCCAGACTTCAGGAGTTGTCCTTGGACAATAACAGGCTGACAGGACAACTCCCAAACCGATTTGGTGGCCTAAAATCCCTTCAACATCTTTCTCTGGGTTCAAATGGGCTGACAGGTCATATTGGGGGTTCCCTTTTGGGATTACGAAAACTTTGGTACCTTAACTTGTCAAGGAATAAGTTCTCCAACCCCCTAGCAAATGTTCTAGGTGGAGATCTTCCTTCTCTACTGTCAATAGATCTTTCTTACAACAATTTCAGTTTGGGGACATTTCCTAATTGGCTCAAAGACAGAAAACTTTCGGACGTTCATCTAGCTGGCTGCAAACTAAGGGGACTCCTTCCAAAATTCACAAAACCAGATTCTTTGACCTCCATAGATTTATCTGACAACTTTTTCACGGATGGTATCTCTGGTTTCTTCAGCGGCATGTCAAATTTGCAAATGCTCAAGCTGTCAAACAACCAACTGAAGTTTGACCTTTTAGCGGTCAAATTGCCAGGCGGTATTAATTCCCTCGATCTCCATTCAAATCAACTCACCGGGGTTCTATCGAGGATCCTAAATAACAGGACAAGCAGCCTTTTGGAGGTTTTGGATGTGTCGGGCAATCTAATCTCCGGCACAATTCCAGAGTTCACAGAAGGATTAAGCTTGAAGGTTCTAAACATAGGAAGCAACAAGATATCAGGCCACATCCCCAGTTCAATTTCAAACCTAATTGAGCTACGGCGGTTAGATATTTCAAGGAACCAAGTGACAGGCACCATTCCAACCAATGTGGGGCTCCTGGTAAATCTGGAATGGCTTGACCTATCTACCAATGCTCTCACAGGGAGAATCCCAGCCAGCTTGTTGGGGGTTAAACAACTGAGACATGCAAACTTCAAAGCGAACAGATTATGTGGAGAGATCCCACAAGGAAGACCTTACATTATCTTTCCCGCAGCAGCTTATGCGCATAACCTCTGCTTATGTGGCAAACCCCTGCCACCTTGTAGACATTTTTAGAAATAAGGCAACACAGGCCAGCGAGATGCTTACTCAATTGGCCAATGATACGAAGGCTCATGCCATGCCAGATGAGCACTGAATATGGAAGGGCATGTCACCTTTCAATGCTTTTCACAACAATTACACACATATATATATATATTTCCCCTTGTTTAACAACTTCTCATCATCAATAATATACATATCATCCATTTTAACTCCAAGTTTATACTATGTGAATAATACCTTAGAGCAAAAAGAAAGACTAGGTTTGCTAAAAATTGAAATCAGCATGCATGCATGCATGCATATATATATATCACATGGATAAAAGAAAATCATTGGAGTAGAGCAAAATCCATAAGAAATTAAGAGCCAAAAGGGAAAGTTGGATTCACTGGCAATGATCAAAACCATTGGTTTATAATTGCTACTTGGGAAGCACACAACAGACGATGGAAAGATCAAATTTAAGATTCAATCAAAATTTGCCAGCAAACCACAGATGAACACATAGATGATATTTCTCCAAGCACTTTCAGAGCATCTAATTGTGCCCATTAACTAAAGAGGCCAAAATTTGCCACACTAGAAAGTAGTCATCTAAAGAAAGCAAAAAGTTGAATATACTGCAAATATCCTACTTTCATCTGATGCTTCTTGTACTTCTTGCTCAGCTGCTTCCTTCTGTCATGCTCAATTGCCTTCACACAGATCACAGGCAGAAAATCAAACATGCTTTAAAAACAGAATCCCCCGAGAGGATATTCAAGAAGCTGCAAGCTGCATCAGCAAAGGGAAAAAAATTCTTAGGCAAAGCTTCCCATAATCGTTTTCCGCTGCTTTTCTTCTGCTTCTTTGAATTGAATTCCTATCAGAAAGCTCTAACTAACTAACTAGGTTAAGAGAGACGGGGATTGATAGAAGAATATATACGAATTAGATGGGAGTGACTCATTACTACAATCCCACCACTCTATGTCTGTGGTTCACAAAAACAGAGTATTTATTTAGACCTGTAAAAATTCCCGCTGCACTGCTTTCTCTTCTCAAAACAGTATGATTATTTAGTAACAACCTTAGAGACATGTATTCCTTCTTTGAGCTTTTGCCGTTGTTCCAGTGACACTTTCCCAAAAATACTCCTGGTACACGCATAACCTCTATCACACTACACCTTTTTGATATGTTGTGTGAAAAATTACTGTTTGTGTCACTTTTTGGCACGACATTTTTTTTTACTGCTACATGATTGTTTTCTCCATAGAGACATTTATTAGTTGAACCATGAGTATCAAATTCCTTCAACAATCTAGTTATCACACCTCTATTATATAAAATTAGTAACTTAGGCCGTTTCATTTTTACATCAACAAGGCTCTTTAATACTTATCTACCAAACTACCCTCCCAATACTGCATTCCTTTTCTTCCATTTCCTTCCTGTCAAAAGAAACCAGGCCACCTTCCAACAGCACCATCTAGGCAAGCCACCTTATAGCATGAGCTACTACAAAATCAAGTTTAAAGCTGGAACCCACCAGCTATTTCACCCCCAACTAAGACGCAAACTGAAAATTGAACATACAAAACCAATTTCCCCACCTAGAATCTGCCAGCTATGATTTAGGCTTCTTGCTTGGACCCGACCTCTTCTGCTTGGATGTTGGACTTGAGCTTTCCTTAAATGCAGATGGACAATACTTGCTTATGCTGCACATTCCACAGCGAGGTCTAAGTGGAGTACAAATTGTCTGTCCAAATCCAACCTGTTGTGCATTTCATGAGGAGTCATGATTGGTGCATCACAGATTGCAAATTCAAGGACATACAAGTCTCAAGAAACATTCTTCCTATGCAAATTTGATCTAATTAAACCATATTATAGCACATGGATGGACTGGTCAGTAAACTGACAAATCCAGGCAGAATGATAAAGGAAAGGGAGACATCAGCTCTAAAAAATAGTTAAGTGGTAAGAATATTTAGTATCATTACATTTGGAAGATAATCTAGTTCAAAGATAAGATAAAATAAAATGCCCTTCCTTGAATGAAACTAGATCTCGTGACTAGTCCTCTATGTAGCCAGATGGTGACTGGGTGACTGCAGCCAAAACACTGAAGGCGTGGCCCCAAAAAATTGGGGTTTGTGCTCAAACATTGGTAGGTTCAAACTTGAGACGTGGCTAACACACATCTAATTCCTGTCCTTTCACTACTTAAACTAACACTGAAAGTTCACTGCCATAACTTTAGCAGTCTTGATTGAATTCTGCAGTTCAGCACACACATAACAAAAAAGCAAGAAACCAAAAAGAATGAAACAATATGTACCAAGAGAGGGTTTATTGGAACCCATTCTTCCTTTGGAAGCCATAACTGTAAAGCTTCTCTTGTTTCTTCGGGCGTTGAAGTTGTCTAGCAAAGAAAGGAAGCACTTTTTTAACAAAAAGTGAGGATTGAAATGACAATTTTCCTTAGTGAAAATGAAGTGCTAAAAGTGAAACCCATCATAGATCAAATGATCATAAACTGTGCCAATAAGTCACCCATGACTAGTTTTGAGTTGTGACCGGTAAAGAGCTAGAATCACAAGCAGGTATTAAGCCCAAAAAAATAAAGTTGAGCAGACATAAAATTAGAAAAAGAGAATAACCCAAGCATAGACTGCATTAATTGTGACAAGAACGGGATGTCAACCTATGTGCATTAAAAAAAGGAAAGTTACAAATTATGAAATCTGCACAATCTATGTAAACCATGTATGTAACCTTAGAACTTTGCAAATCAAATGAAAGCACATCTAATATCACAACTCAGATAATGAAAGTCCATCTAGGCAGGGCTAAATCCTGCATAGAGTACAGAACATTCATACAAAAAGGAAAATATGGTGTGAATACTAAACAGAATGCCATCATCAGAAAATGCAATAAACTGACCTGTTTTTTGCCTGGCCGTGATACCCATCCAAGCCGATTACATATTCTGTGCACATGGGTATCAACACATATACCCTGAACATTGTTCCATGCAATATTCATAACCTAAAGCAACAAAAGGAAAGAGCTTTAAGCAACTAGCCACATTTTAGTTTTGATACATAATACAATTAATGCATACCAGATGAGCCATCTTAGGGCCTATCCCTGGAAGAGACAGCAAGTCCTCCAAGGTGCTGGGTATGTCACCATCATACTTCATGAGACAAATTTTAGCAATTTTTTTCAAGTTACTTGCCTTTCTTGTGTAGAAGCCAACCTAAATCATCATTAAAATGTTATCAAGCCACAGCAACCAAATGACAAAAATGGCCAGAGAAACCCTTAAAATGTATCAGTTAGGGCAGATAGCCTTTCATCATCCGGTCATGTAGTTCCTGCATAAACATACACATAGTTCCTGGATAAACATACTGGGTAAATCAAGTCCTTGATAGTTGTTTCATCTGCTTTGAGAATGGCATCCGCGGTAAGCAAACCATTTTGACCAAGACGCTGAATTGCTCCTGCACCCAGAAGAGGACCCTTATCAGTGAAGCAGTGATTCAAATGACCTACATTGACTACTAAGTGCATTTCAAAGCAAGAAACTAATGTGACAGATTAGTAAATCTTTGAAGATTGGTAGTTATTATTCTACATTATCTCTTAGGACCTTATTTGCTGGCAACAATTTCATTGATAGCAACTTATAGTATAACATTTCCTGATTGCAGAAGGGAAAACCTCTACAGTATGACTTTCCAAAAAGAAAAGGAACACAGAAATGAATCCTAACCAAGTTTGGTTACTTAGGCCAATAAATTCAGACTACAGCTGTCGCAGCAACATCATTTCTCAACGTGAATTTTCCCAATTTAGTTTGGTAACTGCATCATGGTTTGAGAAAGGTGAGCCTTGGTGTTACGGAAAGATTACTTCATTGTGACCTGGCAGTCACAGGTCCAAATCCTGGAAACAGCCTCTTTGCAAAAACAAAGGGAAGGCTATGTACATCAATGCTTCCTCAAACCCCACAAATGTAGGAGTTTCATGCACTGAGATGCCCTTTTTTAACTACATCATGGTTTTTCTAGGATTCAGTGCCTCTTCACTGTCAGAAATTATATTCTTATGCATCAAAGTATCAAACAATCAAATCTGATTGATAGTTAAAGTCAGTAATGGGCTGCTTGTTTGACTGGCCACGTCATTCATGTGAACATAATCTTCTCTATTGGTGGTTGTGGCTGTTCATTTTTCAGCACCTGGTATGGTCATCACTTCATTTCCATCTACTCTCCAGATCTTTATGGGATATAACTTTAGTTTACAATTAGCTTGCACATCAACAGCAATCATCCACAAAGAGAACTAGTTGATTTGCTATCATTTTACAAATTATATCCACGAAATGTAATAAAAATTACTAATGTCAGTATAAAGAACTTGCCGTGAGTTACATGATCCTTTGTTTGGCTTGACAAAAGGGAAGATGCCAAGACAGCAAATCTTCTTTCCTAAATGAGAAAAAGAGATGGTAAAGACACAAGCTAAATAAACAAAAATATATGAGACATTAACTCTATACAGTTCAGAAATCTACTAGAAAGCAAAAGAACATATTGGGGGCTTTGAGAAAATAATGAGTTTGGCATCAAAACTTTTAAACTGTCGATGTGCAAATTAAAGATAGTAACTACTGAAATGGTCATTTACAAAAATGCATAGTATTTGTGAAAATATTCAATCTGCAGACATATGTTTCTTTCACACAAATCTTAAGCCAAAATTGGTATATTTCCTCAGATGACAACATTTTCATTGTCAAGACAAGATGATGACAAGATTGTTCTCCTTTTAATGACCTGCTGATCATTATTATGAGGCTTATGACAATAATTTATCAACATGAGGCATGGAAATAAATATCAACCACAACAAAAGGAATGCCCTCCATCACTGTGAGGTGAAGTGGATAGTTCTACGAGGATTAAAACAACCTCCATCAGCAGCAAAACACAACAAACTCTTGCTAAGTATACACCAAAGCACCCTAAATACCATTGGATCTGCTTCTACAATATGAGTAACTTAGCATATCTCAAGAGCTTCAAGCTAGCTTACCCATGTATGGTAGTGCAATCATGAGGAAAATTTCATACTCTATGAGCACAATGCAAGAATGGGACTTTTAGTGCAGCAGACTTCCTCTGTATGGTGACCACAGAAACAAAGAAAAAAGCTGCAAATATTAACTACCTTAAAGTGACAGGGCAGCAACTTGTTTCTCACAAATGAAGAAACAAAGGGACATTCTTACTAAATAATACATCTACATCTAACAAAGAGATGGCACCAGTAAGAATTCAAAGGGGAACAAAAAAACAAAAAAATAGACAGAAAGAGAGAGATAGCCCTGACAGCTTAGGCTCTCTGTTCTTTCCAGTAACTGATTAGTTGACAAGAACAATACCATAGGAGGAAGATTAATGCCAGCTTTCTCACATCCCATGGCATCTACTGGAGCATCCTCAGATGACCTCATTTTGCAAATCCCTTCAAGTACCATTTCCCAGTTAGCTGGTGGTTCACCTAAGTCAATTTGAATACATAAGGCACCACCAAACACCTATTACAGAAACACAAACTTTATTTGATGGAGATTGGCTCCTGCTTCCTTTAAGGATAAGATCTAGAGATCTATACGGGAAATTGGAAATTCAAAAACCAGTTGCCACTTGCCACATTAATTGTCAAATAGTATTTCAATAAATCCGTGAGATTACACATTGGCGAATGCTCAAAGCAGAAGGGTCAGAAACAGATTATGTGAGGTGAAAATTTTTAGGCCCACTGAATTGTAACTATTTCTGACTAGCTGATCTTTCCTTCATTTTAGGATTAGTGATAAGAAGAGTTCATTAGTAAATAGATCAATACTTGAGGAATGACACATATCATCCTTTTGGTGGGAGGAGAAAATAGAAGAAAATTGATGGACTAAAGTTGTCTCATCACATTGGATGTCTGCACAAGAGTGAGACGCTCCCTTAAAGAAAAGACTCCTTTACTTACATTAGACAGGCAACAAATATATTTTCAATCATGTGCTTCGGCATCTCAAGTTAGCACTCCTGAGTGTCTTCAATGCTCAGTCATTAGCGCCTTGTAGTCTCCATTCAGTTCAGAATTTTCATCACATTTGAAAGCACATCAACCTTTAATGGGAACTTACTGTAATAAGAGAAAAAGGCCAGAGTTTCTCTGTTTTAAGTTTTCTTCAAGCTCATGCATTGATTGTTTCAAAGGTTTGATCTCATGTGCTGCATATATTCTCCCAGTTAGAAAAATATTAGTTTCCATGAGATCCAGTTACCGAATTTTGTTGATTTCCAGTTTCTTCTTAACCAATAATGTTTATCCATCCAAATAATTGATCTTGCAAATTCTGGAACCAATTGCATGCACACACTCATGCATACCTATTGGCCCAATAGTAGAAGAAGTTTCAGTGCCCACAGGTGGTATATCCGTGGTTAATTTTGAACTTCCTGCAGAACCATTTCTCAGAGAAAATCAGTGTGTCTAAACACAGAAATCACATAATGGTAACATGTTACACAACAACTTAGATGATATTTGATACACGGTGATTAAGCATGTGCTTTGTTATCATGTGTCCCAAAAAGTAGTAGGCCATGGTTGAAGTCACCCAGTGCAAAGTCCGTAAACTGCATTCACACCCACTATTTCATTTCAATCTCAGGTACATTACAATGCTAGGACAGTAGTCCACAGCAACTCTCTCTATCTCTTGCTGTTTTATTCCATAAGATAATTTCCTCTGCAGCTTGCAAGTTAAAAGTCAGAAAATTGATCCAAAAGTATGCCTGAAAAGGAGTGCCAACTCATGCTAACTGGAATTCATAAAGCACTTAAAATAGTATGTGTCTCAAATAGTTACACACACCAATTGTAAAATGATAACATTGCCAAAAAATGTACTTACTCAACTGAGTAAATCCATTAGCACTTTTATATGCAAATTCTTCAATATCAGGTAACCCAGACATCTGCACAAGGAAAATGGTGAAGATTCGATCACTAAATTGCCGTTAGAATAGAAACAGGGTGTCAGTCAAATGCAGCGGCCTCATATACACCCCAATATCTAACGTAAGTAGAACAAAAAAGGATATAAAAAAAATATGATTGTGTCTTAAGTTGCCTATATAACATATAACCAAATGTACCCACGACGCCAAAAGAAACACTGACAACAAATGCAAGCAGAAAGAGCCAAAAAAAAAAGAGGGGGGGGGGGGGGTAAGTCCCAGTGGAAGAAGGAGTTGTGGGGAATACGAAGAGAAGTACTTTAAACAATCAAAACACAAAAGAACAGCTCTGACATAGAGGTTGAGGCAGAGAGGCAGAAGTAGAACGACAAAAGAAAGAAAAGAAGGAAGAAAGATTAAAAGGAGAAAATCTTACAGTCTTCTCAATAGGTTTCTTCTCCACTTCAAGTTCCTTGCTCTCAATGTCCAAAGCAGCATTCTCCACTCTCTTTTTCCTCACAAAGACACGAATATCTAGATTGGAGACTCCATTGGGACCTCCTGAAATTATTCAATGCAAATAACCGATGGTTCAATTGATTTGATCACCAAGAAATGTTTAAACCAAAAACCATAAAATAAGCTTGTGGGAATATGAGTCTTTTTTGTTTTTTTTGGGGGGGGAGAGAGGGGGGCGGTGCGGCGAAGTAATATTATACCAGGGAGAGAGTAGGAACCTGTAACTGGGTGCGCCTCTGAAGCATCTGAAGCAGCAACCTTTGTCTTGGAGGAATTGAAAGACAATCTTGTTTTGGGCATTCTTCTTTGGTTAAACCTGATTCCGCCAAAGGGAAGCGCATCAAGACTGATTCTTTGTTGTAGTTGCAGAACTTGAAGGAAAGCCATGTTTTTAGGTTTTATTAGACAATCATTTTGCTTTGGTTCGGGAAAAATCCTTGGGAAAACAAAAAATAAAAGGCACCCGTTAGTCTTTTGGTTTTTAATTTTCACAACAAAATAAAATAAAATAAAAATATCTTCTTTCTTTTTTAATTGTTGAATTATGGAAGATGATGCCTTTACTCAGCATTCAAGGTACCCCAACAACGAAAATTGGACGGCGAAGAAAAATGTTGGGGACAGTGGGTCTGTCACCCAATTCTTAAAGTTGCTTTCTTTCAGTCCCGATAAACTAGAAAGAAATCTTTTTATCCAACAATACTTGTTATGGTGAGGCCTCTACAAGATACGATGCAGGAAGGCACAAGCTGAATAGGCTCCATAATCCAATGGGACATTGAATGATTTAGAGTCAAGCAAATAAAAGATGAGATCTTGGCATTGGAGAGCTTGTGCATTTCATTATTAACACGCATTTATGACAGATTTTTGTATTTATGCTGCTGCAATGAGTGTTGGAGGAACAATCCCTTCTCTGCTTAAACAAACAAATGAGCCAAAAAGAGGAAGGTGAATTTTAGTGTTAAATTCATGCTGGGGCAAAGATGTCTAAGTCATCACATCTGGATCACGTGCTTCTTTCTTTCTCTAACTCTTGCCCCATCACTACAATGGAAACACATGCATTACAAAATTACAAATTAAAAATAAAGGGAATCTCGGAGAAGCAAACGAAAAAATACAAATATTTGCAATTGCAGAGAAATAACAAAAGGCTTTTAACCTTTCTCAAAATAAAGTCCAGTTAACGTGAAGCTCACTCACCTTAGTTGGGGATGGCGCTGAATACGTAGAAACAAAAAAAAAATATGTGTGTGTGTGTGTGTGTGTGTGTTTTGGGATGGAGGAACACGTGATGAAGGCAATTTTGGCAGATGGCTGGCTGGCTGGCGGGCCGGTTGACTGGTTGAATGGGTCATTGGAATGTACACCAAAAAATTTAAAAAGAAAAAAACTCTTGTGTTTGTGTTTTGTGTACAAGACTATACGATGTAAACACGGAGCGACTGCCCCCAAAAGACCGAAGCTTTCTGTCATTCTTACTGCGATACCACTACATCTTCGATCTCTCTCTCTCGATCTCGTTCCTGGGCGCGCGCTCCTTTTTTCTGATTGCTGGGGGAAACGAAAAACAAACAAAAAAAAAAAAACAAAGAAAGTCCTTGAATCAATCTAGAAAGGTTCTAGTCCAATCCAATCCCGAGATGGGTCTGCTGAAGTCAATCGACTGGGAGCATGAATCCTACCCAGATTACGGGGATTACATTGTTCTTCCACTTTTTGCACTCTTCTTTCCCTCTGTTCGCTTCTTTCTCGATAGATTTGTATTCGAGGTTGCCACTTTTTCTCTCTTCCTCGTCGCTTTTTATTTCATACTATTAAAATTGCTGCAGAGCGCTTTGCTGCAACTTTTCCAGTATTGATTTGTAAGAGAAAAAAAAAAAAAGAAACCAACAAAACTCATCAAAATTTTTTTATATGATTAAATGTTGAAGTGGCCATGCCTTTTTCTTCTAATGAAGCTTCTGGAATATGCACTTCATTCTTTTATGTATTCGTTTCATTAACTGGGTTAACTGGTATTGTTTATATATATATATATTTATGTCTACTTCCCTAATGTGTTGTCAATCACTTTTATTTCAATAATATTTCTCTAAATAATTATTGGATATAGAAAAGAAAATGTGAAGAGAGAGGGGGGAGAGAGAGAGGATAAAGTGTGGGGAGAGAGCTGTAGAGAGTGCAAGGAGAGAAAATTTAAAGAAAGAAAGTGTGGTGACACGAGGGAGAATTTATTTTAGAGAAAGAAAGTGTAGAGAGAGAGAGAGAGAGAGAGAGTGTGTGTGTGTGTGTGTTTGTGTGTAGAAAGCGTCGATATGCTTGAAAATCAAAAGGTAATTCACCAAAAGAAAAAAACAAGAAATTGAATTTGTGGTTTTCCTCTCATGTTTTTTCTCAATTTGTTGTCAGCATAAAAAATAATTTTTTTTTTTAAGAAAAAAAAAAAAAGGCAAAAGGCAGAAGATTGCAATGTAACAGATAAACCTTGAGTAAAAACTCTGGTTTAGTATATATAGATTTCTGTCTATGCTTCTGCATGTCAATTGTCAAGTCTGGACATCGAAAAACTCTGCCTTTTGGTGCTTTGGTTGACCCATGTAGGTTTTCATCTCTTATTAGGTGTTTGCCACACATTTTAGTGTGTCTGGGTCGTTGGTTAGTTGTTGTGTGTCAATTTGACAGCATTATATCCTTTTCTTTTATTAGGATCTTTCTGAGCATGATTTGATGCCGTTCTGTTATTTGCGCATTTTGATCTGAAAATGTTTTCTTTATCTATTTTTCCAATTGACAAAATGAGAGAACATGGTAAGAATTAGATTGGAAAAAGATTATGTCAGTGCTTGGAAAAGAACTGGAAAGCTGGAACTTAAGCTTGGAGAGTCAGAAATCTTCTGATTCTAAAGTAACAAATCGTTGTCTTGTATGTTTAAGCAAGGAGTATATTGGTTAGGGAAAAAGCAATAAATACGGGGGCCTTTTTAAAGATAATTTCCATCTTTTCCAATTGACGTTTCATGATGAAGAGGGAAAATACGTCTTGAGAGGGTTGTGCAACTTTTTCATATTCCTTTTCTGGATAAAGCATTCAACTTTATGAAAGTGGTGCATCATTATGGTCCTTGTACCAATGCCTCCCACTTCATTTACATTATTATTTCTTCCCCGGATAAATTGTAGAAACTTGGAAGTATTGATGGAGCTACTTCATCCCAGTGAACACTGTCCATTTGTCTGTACTACTTCTTTGTCCTTTCCACTGTTAATCTTCTATTTTTGTGTTCGGTTCTAGTTTGTCCTCTTACATCTTTGTCCTACACGTTTACCTAGTATTTTCATAGGTCAGTCTGAAGTGAATGTGTATGTTGCAGAGAGTAGGAAGACGCCTGATTTTTGGAAAAGGGCGTAAGGCACTGGATGTTAAGACAGATGAGAGAAGGAAGAAGATAAAGAAGTTCAAGGAATCAGCATGGAAATGCATCTATTTTCTTTCTGCTGAGTTTTTGGCTCTCTATGTTACTTATGATGAGCCTTGGTTTAGCAACATTAAAAATTTCTGGGTAGGCCCAGCAGACCAGGCCTGGCCAAACCAAAAAATGAAGTAAGACTGCAGTTCATTTGTCTATTAGCTGTAACTTTGTCAGTCTATTATCTGTTGGCCTCAACCATCCTTATATTAAATTTTTATTTTCACAGGCGTGAAGTTGTTAACAGTAAGAACTCATTGGTGTGACTTACAAATGAATTACAGGTTAAAACTGAAAGGATTATACATGTATGCAGCGGGATTTTACACATACTCCATACTTGCTCTGATTTTTTGGGAAACAAGGCGATCAGACTTTGGTGTGTCCATGGGTCATCACGTTGCAAGTGTCATTCTAATTGTTTTGTCCTACATATTCAGGTGTGTCATGGTTGAATCCTATTTTTATTTTCTTGATGTTCCATTGATTTAAGAAGTCTATGGGTTTTGAAGAAGGTGTTCTAGTGCATGAGGCTCACACACCAGGGATCTAGACAAGGGTCACATACATGCATTCCTATCCTTGTCTTTTCAAAGAGGCTGTTTTTGTGACCTCAATTCATGAGTTCAAGTCACAATAGAGTAATGGTGCTATTTCACCAAGACTCACACTTCGAGTCTACAGGTTTGAACTTCAACAAAAAGTAAGGGAAGTCAAAGTATGCAATCTGAATGAATACAATCATCACTCACCACCAATCATGAAGACCTATTGATGTCCCAGACAAATTAGTGGGGATTAAATTATAGGTAAAACGGTGATATAATGTTTCATCATATTGTTTGCTTGCAGGTTTGCTCGTATAGGTTCAATTGTTTTAGCTCTTCATGATGCTAGTGATGTATTTTTGGAGGTTGGGAAAATGTCCAAGTACAGTGGTGCTGAAGGACTCGCTAGTTTGTCCTTCGTCCTCTTTGTTTTGTGTTGGATCTTGCTGCGTCTCATTTACTATCCATTTTGGATACTTTGGAGTACAAGGTTTGTACACATTGAACTTAAACTATATAATACATCAAGCTTCTTGATTTATATAGATGTTGAACGCCTCTTAAAGTACTGCAACTTTTGTAAATATGAAATTGTTGTAACTGAGTTTGCAATTTGACTAAGATTGCATTATTTAAGGAAGCAATGAATCATTTGGCTTATTGATGGTTCTGTTCAAGCTAGTAGCTGGGAGACAACATTATAATTGTTTCTTTTTGTAAGTGACCAAGAATCTCTGATTTGCCATGTTCCAGAAAATAAAGGTTGAGTTTGAACCTAAAAGATTCATAGGGGAATGTAGAACAATCACATCTCACATCAAACTCAGTTCATAATAGAATGGAATGATGAAAAAAGATTCATGTAGCCAACTCTATTTAAATTTGGGATTGAGGTTTGCCATTGTTTTTCTTGTTGTTGATGTACAGGGGAGTGTGCATTTATAACTTTTGCTTTAAGAAACCGTCTTCTTTTTAATAAAGCCTCTTCATTTGCTTGTTTGATGGTCTGTCTTTTAATCTTCAACAGCTAGACTGACACAAACCAAAATTACTTCCTTATTTTCTTTCTCCTAATGGCAGCTATGAAGTTATCCATACACTGGACGGAGATAAACATGCGGTGGACGGTCCAATATACTATTACACATTCAATACACTTCTTTATTTCTTTCTTGTTATACACATTTACTGGTGGGTCTTGATGTACCGGATGCTTGTGAAGCAAATCCAAGCTAGGGGCCAGCTCAGTGATGACATCAGATCTGGTATGTCAAAAACCCGTGAACTATTTGATTTTGTGAAGCAATGGCTGCAGTGTAAAATAGGATGCAGGATTGAGAATCTGAGATCTAATTTTTTTGGTGAAAGCACACCCATGAGATTTTTTTGTTTTTCTCTTCCTTACACTAGTTTCATCTAGATTCTTAATCGATGATGTATGAGCTAATAATGTTTATCATTATGCGCCTTTTGAAAAATTATGCCTGATTATAGTGTTCCTTTAAACCTAATTTCTTGGTAAGTCAAACTTTTCATACCCTTTCCCTCTAATTCTGTTTTGCAGATTCTGAAGGTGAAGATGAACATGAAGATTGAGGTGGTCTGAAATTTGGGATGAGCCATTTGAATTCCCTGTTGTATTTGCTGTGTTGCCTCATTGTCTTGTACTTGCTTTTTGATTGGGTTTACCCTCCAAGACTGAAATGATCCGTTAGTATTTAGAAGCTTGGCCGGGGACACTAAAAACTTGAGTAATTTAATGTATTTGCAACTCTCTTCAGATCTTTGAATTAAGGTTCATTATTGCTACATAATTTCTCTGGGGCCAAAGGCATGTGTGACCTCAGTTTATTTTCTGTGGAAAAATGTTTGCGTAGACTGAGACAAAGGTCTTCATCTTTTGTTTCTTCTGCAGGTGAGGAATTAGAGGTAGTCTTGTGCATCTGATGTAATCTTCAGCCAAAATGAAGCAATAGAGATCAAAACAGTTCTCTCACAATTGAAGGGATTTGTACATGGAGAGCCTAGAATTGAATCAGATGTTGAAGTTGTTTTAAATTCTGAGCTTGAGATGTAGATCTTTTATTTCCTCCGCCCCCACAGGCCGCAAGCAAAAGGTGACCTGTTGATGTTTCACGTCTTTTTGTCATTGACGCTGCTAAGAAAATAAGGAACAAAAAAAAATAAAATAAAATAAGGGGAATAAAATTCTCATTAAGATCGTTGTCAATTCCCTGTTGCATTACAGTTAGCTTACAGGGACAAAAGTGAACTCAAAATATATGAAAGATAACCCGAGCTCTTATGTTATGTTTGGTAAGTAAATCTGATGCTTAAAATCTTACAATTCTACCGCATGTTTGGTATCGCATACAATTTCACTCGCTGTTCACTTCTTCAAGCTTTGATTCTATCTTCTCGTTTAGTGCAGCCCCCTCCCCCCTCCTCTCTTCCCCATCCTCTCTCTCTCTCGATCAGTAAAAATGGTCGAAAAAAGAAAAAGAAAAAAAAAAAAGGAAAAATAATGATAAGAATAAGGACTCCAATCACCCGGAACAGCATGTTTATTCTCAACGATTGCATCACGGTACGTTTCCATATCCCTCTCCCACGACCCACGCCCCCATCCCACCCCTCTTCCCCCACACCCCAACCCACCTGAAAGAATAAAATAAGATCATGCATTCTTTCATTCTTGTCCCTGAAGAATGGTTGATGTAGATTGACCTTGATGGCAGAACCACAGATCCCGAATCTCCCAGACAAAGACACATGTACGAGTAATGCTACTTTCGTGTCATGGAAATTAGTATTATTATCTCAAACCCAACAAATTTCAAGGACCATATCACCACTTATTTTGAAATAAATTGTCCAAATTAGACCATCCAGCCCAATAAGCAACAGTACTAGACTTATATAAAAAAAAAAAAAAGTGATCAATACCCAAGGTTAACTCCATTTTAATGAAAAGGTTATTGTGCACAGTGCGTCAACCCGAGGGATCAAACATGAAAGGAAATGGGGCAGACATTTGGCTGTCAGATACTCAATGGTTGTAGGTTTGGTGGCCTGCCCATAAGTAATTGACAAAATGGACGGTACAGATGTTCGGGTACTCCTAGTTCTCTGTTCTGATCTTTTTGGTGAATTTGGTTTGGAAGTACCCACCAACAAGGCAAAAATTAGTTGCATCTTCCATTGACTGTGGGGATATTTATGCAGAGAACAATACTCAATCGGTTACAGACAAGGAAATGATATGTTCAACGCTCAAAATTATTGCACTTATATATCTCAACGGTCCAACCAATCCTTCCCACTCACGTTCTACCATTCAAAGAAAAGCAGAAAAAAAAACAAAAAACAAAAAACAACATGGTGCCTCGCCCACATCCAATGCCCTCCATGTTGCCATGGTTTCTCTTGGTTTGTATCTCCATCTTCGGCAGCGTATTGCATGCAAGTGACCCTCCGTTAACGTTGGACTACTATGCATCTTCATGCCCCACCGTGTTCCAAGTTATTAGAAAGGAAATGGAGTGTGCAGTGCTCTCCGATCCTCGTAATGCAGCTTTAATATTGCGATTACATTTCCACGACTGCTTTGTTCAGGTCTACATGATATCTTTATCTTGTATCATCTTATTAAAAGACAAATTAATTTATGAGATTATACTAAAAGAAAAAAAAAAAAAAATTCACCAAGTTCTGCTTTCATTGCGACTTTTGAAAGTTTAGTGTCTCTTCCATCAGTTTATGTAATTATCGAAGCAAGTAGGCCAGCTTAGTTGGCCACGAGAGCAAAGCTCATGGGAGCAAATAGTTCAATTCTCGACTCCCCTAAATTTAAACAAAATATGAGTTTTAATTCAAAGGTTTAAAAAAAAAAATTGTAATTAATGCATGGTTTGATGGGTATGTATTTGATGCAGGGATGTGATGGGTCAGTTTTGTTGGATGACTCGATCACCTTGAAAGGAGAGAAGACAGCGTCTCCAAATGTGAACTCTCTACATGGTTTTAGTATCATTGATAGGATGAAGAACAAGATTGAATCCGACTGCCCTGGAATAGTTTCTTGTGCAGATATTCTCACCATTGCTGCAAGAGATGCTGTGATTCTGGTAGTGCACACTTAACCCTTCCAATTTTAGAATGAGAACGTTAATTTTGCCCGGACAGGCTGAGATTTCTGATTTTCTATTCTGTTTATTGGGACAATGTCGTCAGGTTGGTGGACCATATTGGGAAGTTCCTCTTGGAAGGAAAGATTCAAAAACAGCAAGCTACAAGCTTGCAAAGACAAATATTCCAACAGCAAATGAGGGTCTGGTATCAATCATTTCCAAGTTCTTGTATCAAGGACTGTCAGTCACTGATATGGTAACTCTTTCAGGTAAAAATAACATATGTTCTTAATTGGGGAAACAGCATCAACTTTGAGCACACTCTATATGATTGCATATCTCCTCTATGCTTGGTGGTGAATGTGCGTATTCAATCCGCAGGGTCACACACTATTGGCATGGCTCGGTGTGCAAATTTCAGAAAAAGGATTTATGGAGACTTTGAATCAACTTCTGACAGAAGTCCAACGTCTGAGACACGCCTCGACAGCTTGAAGTCCACATGCCCCGCTGTTGGAGGCAAAGACAATAACGTATCACCAATGGACAATGTCACGCCAGAACTTTTCGACAATTCATACTATCAAATACTGCTGAAGGGGGAGGGACTGCTAAATTCGGACCAAGAGCTATACTCCAGCATATTTGGGGTTCAAACGAAGGAGCTTGTCGTCAAGTATGCTCATGACGCTCTTGCTTTCTTCCAGCAATATGCAGAGTCAATGGTGAGAATGGGGAATATCACGAATCCCGATAGCTTTACAAATGGAGAAGTTAGGCAGAACTGTAGATTTGTCAACACATAATCGGCTGCACCCCACCCCAGTCAGTTAGTGATTTTATTTCTGTATTGATATTTGTTTGCGCCATCCCAAGAAGCATATCAAAAACTATAATAACAGCCATTCAAAATTGAGGCTATTTGCCTTGCTTCAACGATATATCAATTCCAAACATCGCACTTTCACATGATATGAGCATTACGGGGTAGAATGATGTGCTTGCGTTACATATATGCCAAGGCTAGAGCCCTGATGCCGTACATGTCGAAAGGAGTGCCGCCACCCGGGGGAAGGGTTGGGGGGGGGGGGGGGAGCTTCTTAACCAGGTCCAGCCACTTTGGTCCAACTCGTTCCCTTTTGAATGCATGAACTGGGGTCCATCCATGATTACGATCGGGTTTCATTTCCTCCATTGAACTTATCATTTGCCGTCAAACTGGAGACCAATAACCAGTTTTTCAGACAGGAATCGCGAATTAATATCGATCGAAGTTCATTAGTTTGTACATGCGCTCTCAATTGTTTGGTCCGAGGAAACAAACACGGCGGCTATGCATACGCTCTCATTTTTCAGACATTAACTCAACTGCCATAAACAAAGGTATATTTACCACTATAACGTTGGCATGCCTGCCTGGATTACCTATCTTTAATCTTGTTTTAATTTTTGAATAACGAAAACTAGACGCCATTGGAATACATTCGTTGTTCAAGCATTTGCCCAAACAGAGTGTCAGCTGAGTATAAATGAATTGTGTTATTATCTTCTACACATAAAGTACAGACGTTGCCTAATCTGTCCTACATATCATGTTAGTCTCGAAACGTTGGTCAGTCTCTTTTATACATGTAACTTCTGTGTATAGTTTTAAAAAATCAGAAAAAAAAAAAAAGGGTTCTATTATCGAACTTTAGGGAATTAATTGTGCTATAATTACTGTGAGTGGAAGAATTTTTTTTTTTTTTTTTTTTCAAATGTTCTTTCATTTTAGTCGCGTTGAGTAGGAGCCATGCTGAAAGGTTAGCATGATGTAAAAAGATGCTTTTTGTGGTAAGCATTATGCAATATGCTTGCCAATTAAAACCTTCCAAATGCCTTTTGGTACAAGTGCAATTCAAATTTTTGAGACTCAGGGGGTGTTTGTTTTTGTTGTTGATGGAGTGATGTCACTGTTCAATTTAGAGCAATAAAGTGTTAGGTGTTTGATGAATTTTTTTAAAGGTTGTTATTTGTTGATAAATTCTTTAAAAATTAAATGATAAGAAAAGTAATTTTGAATTGTTTTTCAATGTCACTTATTTGACTTCAATATTTATAATAATAACAATAATATTTTATTTTATTTTATTTTATTTATAAATAAGGACAATCAATAATTTATAACAACCATGTAAACCAAATAAGCCTTAAATATTGGGAGGAACTTTTTCTTTTGGTGTTATTTTCACCTTTCTCCGTTGGATGCTTCATGATTGGATTCTTTGGCGTTCACCGGGATTTTTCTACGTTAGATGCTTCGCGATTAGATTCTTTCCATTCACAGGGATTTTCCTTCACATTGTCACGTCAAATTGATTAGATATGTGCCCAATAGTGCACAACTTCTCTTTAGCGGTCAAAGCCAGGAGCGGAGATCTTGGGGGGCAATCTTGTGAGGACGTGGGGGGGCTTTAGATTTGGATGGTTCTCTTGGCCATCAACCAATCTCCGAGCCCCCCCCCAAAATTGTCAATTTGAATTAATTGTTGTTGGGAGGGAAAAGGAAGGACCATCAGAATGCCGTAAAGATTATTAGCAATTCTGGTGCACCGTAATATCCGTGTCATCAGCTTCTACTTGTCCCAATTGTATCGCTTCTGCTCAACAACTCAGCATGCAGAGGAATCTCGAATACGATCTGATCATCGTTGTTTTGTTAAACAGTAAAAAGAAAAAAAAAAGGCATGTTCCAGTACATGAAATTCTCGCAAACAGAGTGCTTTTGTAATTCAAACTTGGTAACTTCAAACTAATTACGGAATAATTTCAACTGCTAAACAGTGTTGCAAAGTAAAAAATGTCAAGAGTGCGCCTTGTTCCACCAATTTCTCCGAAATTGTTGGGCCGATAATGATCAAAAAAAAGGCTCAGATGCCCGTCATTTACGATGACAAAGACTAGGATGCGTAACATCAAATTTAAAGCGTAAATATATGAATTATAAGTAATTTAAAAAAATTAAATTAAAAAATAAATAACATGTGAATATAAAAAGATTCATAAATTTAATTTAAAATTATACATTTATGTAGACTATATTGTATTTTTTTTTTAATAAAAAAAAGTCTGTTTATTGATTTATTTAATTTTGCCACTAGCCGGTCTCCTTTTCCATTACCTGTCCCTAGTCCCCACAAACCGCTGACTTCCGACTTTGCCAGTAAACAAATACGGGAAATTTAAAAGACCAGAGTGAACGAATAGGTGAAATAAGGGAATAAATACTAATGCCCCCAAGCACAAAAGCAAAGAAAGAGACTCGGGAAGATTTGCAAAGAGAGAAAAAGCACAAAAATTAAGGGCCATTTACCTTTATTTGGTATCTTTAGCTTGAGAGGGCTGGAGGTGCCACCGATTTTATTCTCCCCCAAAAAAAGAATGCTGAGTTCTCAAATAGACACATGCATATGCATATCCGTATGTTGTACCATATAAGTACAATGGGAAATAAAAAATTAATGCTACAAAAATCTTATGGCATCTAAGACAAATATTTATAGCTTTATTTGCTAAGACCTCCACAATAGCGAAAACAGTCCATGCCATGCCATGCCAGGTATGGGAATGAACCCCGGCGGCAGGGCCGCAACTAAGACATACCTACTGCTGTATCATTAATCAAGGGATAACGTTATTGTTGGCAGTATCCTTCATCATAATAATAATAATTAAAGCAAACGCAATAATAAACAAATCGAAAATAGTATACACAACCACCAAATATTGTAATTTGGCGACAAAGTAATTCATTCTTGACAAATTAAAGATTTCAAATTCAAGTTTTTGGTCAAAATTTTTTGCGTGAGAGTTTATTCATTTGATAAAGATATAATTAGTATATTACCCTTGTTTTTTTTTTTTTCCATTTTTAAAAAGAAAGAAAGAAAGAAAAAGAAAAAAAAAGGGGGGGGGGGATTCCATGAACAAGATATGCAGCTAGTTAGAGTAGATAGTCATGACATAAAAAGATGCATGCATGAACATTGAGCAAATGAGACGCAAATTAACGAAAATGCAAATAGACACAAAGACAGGAGACCCCCCCCCCCCCCCCACACACACAAAATCCAAAGTGTCCAAAAACCAAAATAGGATGGGGCGGTGCCCCCCAAAAAAGAACTTACAACAGCTGTAAACCAGTTATTATTATTACAACTAAGCAATCTCTTGTGTTGGGCCCGGGGAGGGGGTGGGGGGTGGGGTGTGTGTGTGTTTCTTACTGAATTAGCCGTGAGATTTTCATCGAATCACGTATAAAGGGAACACACTCTCTCTTTACTAATTGGGGAGAGTTAGCTCGGAAGAAGAAGTCGGGGTGATTTTGACCCTTATTTTCGTCGGCGTTTTTGGGGAAAGCGCTTTACGAGTTTGTTTTTGTTTTAAAATTACATCTCTCTCCCTCCATATATATATATATATATATATATATATATAAAGATACAATTCTGTCACTCTCCTCTCCTCTCTTCGGGGCCTTGCTCGAGTGCAATTGCGGCTTCTTCCAGAACTCGTGCATACCCCTGGGAAAATAAAAAAATGCTGCATAATTCCAATTCCTTTCTCTATTCTATTCTATTCGTATAGAATACCAGAAGATTATAATAGAGAGAGAGAGAGAGAGAGAGAAGCTACCTACTATTTTTACTGACCGCAAATTTTGTTAATTTGTTTTTTTTTTTTTCTCTGACTCACTGTGAAACTCAAAAAAAAAAACACTCAACTCACTCTGATTCGGTTAGTGACTCTTTTCATCGCCAAGTTTAATTGATTCTGGATCCATTCTGCCTTCCCTTTATAGATGTTCATGCCATTCTGCTATCTGGGTAGTTTTGGTTTTGATCATTGGGTTTTTGATTTTCACAAAGGCGGTTGCTTTGGTGTGATGTTGTGGTTGTGTGCAAGTGTTGGAACAGAGGCTTTTGGCCTTTGTTTGCTGCGGTTTTGCTTACATCTTGATTTGTATCTTTTTGCTCGTTAATTTCTCTTGATGGTTCTTCTATTTAAATAGGATTCGATTTTACTGTTTTTTTTTTTTTTTGTGTTTTTCCTCTTTTGCCTCGTCAGTGTATGGTATGTTAGATTTTCTCCCCTGCTTCTAATAAGCAGATTGCTGGGGCTTGTTTGAATCCCAGAATCATGATTTGACAATGTTGTATGATTTTTTACTTTTTGTTTGTTAAAACCTTTTACTGGCAAAGTTTACTAGATAGAATTGGTTATCTTATATGGCATACCCTTTTTATTTCTTTCCTCTCCCTCCCAAACTATAGGGTCTAGGGGACAGCCAAACAAATGCAGCCTTATCCTAGTTTTCGCAAACTGGTTGCTTCCATGATTTAAACATGTGACGTCACGTGTGTGTACGCAGCCTATCAGCAGAGAAGCTGATCCTTTCAATCGGAGGTTTTGCACTAGTTGAATTGACATCACTTTGTTGTGCTGTGTTTCAGGGACAACTACTTCTGCTTTGTTTTATTTATGATTGTTTTCATCATAGACAGCCAGCGTATTCTTTGATGGATCAAGATACTTCTGGTGCTGAATCACACCCCAAGAGGCAAGGACTCTTGAAAGACCAAGTTAGATTGGTCAAGAGAAAGGACGCTAATCGCCATGAGATTGTTCCAATCCAAGATCCTTTGTCATTTGAGAAGGGATTCTTTGTTGTTATCCGTGCATGCCAGTTATTAGCCCAAAAGAATGATGGAATAATACTGGTAGGCTTGGCAGGTCCTTCAGGGGCTGGGAAGACAATTTTTACAGAAAAGATACTCAACTTCCTGCCCAGTGTTGCTGTCATATCAATAGACAACTATAATGATGCTAGCCGAATTGTCGATGGTAATTTTGATGGTAATAACCTTCCCTTTGGGTGGTTTCGAAATGTCATGTTATTTGAGCAGTTGATATGAGTGCGATCAACAAGGAAAAGAGGCATCTCCACTACCTTTTGTGACAAATTTATTTCATAGACCTGTAGAGTCACCATTTACTCTCCTTTCTCTAGTAGGTGATAGTTCGAGTGAAAACGTGAGCTTGGTACCCTTAAGACAATCTGAAGATTGATTTCCAAACAGTTCTTAATTGCATCAACAGTCAGATGTCTTGTTGTGCTGTTGCTTTTCTGAAATTTGTGTCAGTTCCCTGTTGCATGTGTTTGGTCTATTGGTACATGATATACGCTTGCTTACACGAATGAATCCCCAAAATTATGATTTTAAATTTGTTCCTTAGTCATTCTTTTGGAGAATTGAATTAAAGATGACCAACAAGATGCTACCAGAAGCTTTAGAATTTATGAGCCCTAATTCCTTATAGTCTAATAAATTGAAGTTCAGGCAAAGCTTGCATTACCATTTTTATTGGTTCTTTATGAAACAGATCCGCGACTGACTGACTATGACACATTGCTCAAGAATATCCATGATTTAAAGGAAGGAAGACCAGTTGAGGTTCCAATCTATGATTTCAAGTCTAGCTCTTGTATAGGATACAGGTTGAGTATTGCTTCGTTTTATGCAAAATAATAGTGATATTTTTCTTAGTTATTATATACCTCTGTTTGTCTTATTATCTAGATTAGCTAATCATATTTTTCCTCTTTTTGCTTCTTGTCCATGTCATTTCAGGCATCTAACTTAGAATGTTGTTGTAATAGGACACTCGAAGTCCCTACTTCTCGTATAGTGATTATCGAGGGCATCTATGCTTTAAGTGAAAAGTTGAGACCTTTGCTAGACCTGCGTGTGTCTGTGACAGGTGGAGTTCATTTTGACCTTGTAAAACGAGTTCTACGGGATATCCAACGTGCTGGCCAAGAACCAGAAGAAATAATCCAGCAGATATCTGAGACGGTTCGCCTGAACTGTACATCTTAACCTTTTGTTAAAAAGCTTTAAGACCATTTTGCATGTATTGCTTTCCAACCACTCAGCTTCACTGTGTTGTGTAGGTATATCCTATGTACAAGGCCTTTATTGAGCCAGATCTCCAAACAGCACATATAAAAATCATAAACAAGTTCAATCCTTTCACCGGATTTCAAAGTCCTACTTATATACTGAAGGTTGTCATCACTTTGATAGACGTTATTTTCTTACTTTATCTTTGCTTCTATGCCTTTTATAGATTGTTGTAAAAATCATAATGTCCTCATGACATCTGAATATTTCTCCTTTATGTAGTCAGCAAGGAAGGTAACAGTGGATCAGATCAAGGCCACCCTGTCTGAAGGGCATAAGGAGGCAAAGGAGGAGACCTATGATATATACCTTTTACCACCAGGTGAAGATCCAGAATCTTGCCAGTCATACCTAAGGATGAGGAATAAAGATGGAAAATACAACCTCATGTTTGAGGTTAGATCCTCAGAATTTTATTTAGTTATCACTATAAATACAACTGCAGCTGAAATATGTATTAGGACACTTATGATTTTGCCCAACTGGTGGGCAATTCTTGCCTCTACATGTTGCTACTCAGTGAAAAATGAGTGTATACATGGTTGGCAGTCATATGTTTTTAGCCTGCTTGGTTATTGGCATACTGGTGGTCTCTGAAAATTATAGTTTCATATGCATTACATACACCTCATCTCTCTCTTTTGTTTTCCTATCTCTTCCGTTTGAGGCCAGCGTATGCATGACATATCAGACATGGCTCAGTGACATGTATGCATGTGTATGAATGCAGTTTAGTGAAGAAAAGCATAATGGAGAAAATCTTCAAGGTCTAGTGTGTAATGGATACTACTGATAAGATAATAGCTAAGTGTTCTCATATTAGTTTAGATTGGAAAATCAATTATACCTCAATTTGGGAGTGGCTAGTAGCTTTAATGGCTAAATATATTTGCATGCTGTTATCTGATTTGATGAGATATAATTCTCAATTTCAGGAATGGGTGACAGATGCTCCATTTGTCATATCACCAAGGATCACTTTTGAAGTCAGTGTTCGGCTGCTTGGTGGTCTAATGGCTCTCGGATACACAATAGCAACTATCCTTAAAAGAAGCAGCCATGTGTTCTCTGATGATAGAGTGTGTGTGAAAATTGATTGGCTAGAACAATTAAATCGCCAATACATTCAGGTAAGACTTAATAATTTCTGTACTTTACCTTCTTGGAAAAGGATAATTACAAGGTTTTCGTTGATTAAAAGTCTTGGTAGGAATGCATATGACAGGCTCTGTAATACATCTAGACCTACTCACAATGATTTGCATCACTTGGATTATGTTTTACATATGCATATTGCTTTTTCTTGTTGAATGTGACCAAAAGAGTTTTTAAGTTTGAATTACTAATAAATGGTAGTGGCCTTCTTGAGCATAGAATTTACCAGATCAAGTATGGAATTCATCCAGAAAATCAATTGGCACATTCTCTGTGCCTTGTAGTGTTCTTGCCATGGTCAAGATTCTCAACACTAATATTATCTGTTACTGTGTTCCTCCTGTTATGAATGGGGACTGTGTAGATGTTTTAGTCTTTTATGCTAGCTATATAAACTCAATATTTCTGCCTTCTACTGCAAAAGGTGCAAGGAAGGGACCGCTTGATGGTAAGATATGTTGCGGAGCAGCTAGGTTTGGAAGGCTTATACATCCCACGCACCTATATAGAACAGATTCAACTGGAAAAGCTTGTGAAGGAGGTCATGGTATGTCGACATGCAACACTTGTGGTTAATTCTGCTGCATGGATGGTCATAATCCCCTATTTTTGTAGGCTTTGCCAGACGATTTAAGGACAAAGCTTAGCCTGGATGAGGATCTAATTTCAAGCCCCAAGGAACCGCTTTCTCATGCTTCTTCTGATACAATTTCTGCGACAAATTTGAATGTTAAAAGGTGCTGCCTGTTGCTTTTATTGTCATGTAGAGTCTTGGGAAAAAGACTTTATATTTTGGTTCTTTCTTGTTGGTTCACACTGTTCTTGTGTGGACTGTCTGCCTTAACTGATGACATGATCATTATTCACTTGTCACATCAGGATGTCACATTCATATTCAACTCAAAGTAACAGCAAGTTTACTGGCCTTGGTGCAAAAAATCAAAGGTCTGATGGTAGAAATCCAGAGAGAGTAGCAGCACCAGCAAACCAGGTATCGTAGGATCCTTCTAGTTTTCAAATTTTGTATATTTTGTTGGAAGCATGAAGCTGTAGAACTTTGACAGCTTATTTCTGTTCTCTTTTTTTCTTCCAATGTTCCATTGGCTCTGCAGGGAGTCATTACTCAACTCTCAGAACAGATTTCATCCCTAAATGATAGGATAGATGAGTTCACTACCCGTATTGAAGAGCTAAATTCCAAGTTAACGATTACAAACAAGTCTTCTACTCCACGAAACATGGCTCTCCAAGCTGAAGCGTGCAATGGCTCTGCTCCAACTGCTTACTTCATCTCTGGTTTAGGCAATGGTTCCTTGACTGGATCCAAAATGCCCCACTCCTCATCTGCATCCCAGCTGGCTAAGGAGTCGCCTCTAATGGAGGAGGTAATTCCACTGAGGCCTTTCCCCTTTTGATGATTGAGCTTGTTGTTTTTAATCTGCAGTCTTGTAGGTTAGGTTAGAAGGGTTACAGAAGAGATTGTCGGAGTTGTGTGTGTGAATCTTGAGGTTGGACTATCTATTGTAACACCATCTAGATGGTCCTTAAGGAAGCTTTTTCAAGACTTGCAGAATTAAAAAAGGAAAAAAGTTTGAAATGCTTAAAAGTAGAAAAGCTGCCAGTGTAGGGACCAAAATGAAAATTTAAGGCAAGTTTGATGATTTTAATGAGCTAATGCATTTCATAAAACAAATGTTTGTTGACCACCACAGAGAGCCCAATGTTTCATTTATGTGGTTGAATACTTTAGTGCAACATCTCTTGCTTGAGGTTACTCCAAACATGCCTTTCTTGTTGTATGGCCTATTGATTATATCACTTGCCATTCATTTTGAATGGAGCAGATATCTGTTATTGCACGGGGGCAACGTCAAATCATGCATCAGTTGGATACATTGAGCAATCTTCTTCGGGAAAGCCTGGATGAGAGGTCCCAAGTAAGAACAAACAGGAAAAGTTTGATTGCTGATGGTGAACCGATTAGAGCTCCTCTCATATTCATGCTGGCAATAGGTGGTGTAGGGCTTCTTTTGTTCCGGGGTTTTATTGCGCGAAACTGATTCCTAACTGATCCACATTTTCCGTTGAAATCAGCTGCCATTTTTGTTACCCTTTGGAGTGCCATTAAGTGCAGTACAGCCCTGGCCTCCTACCCGGGAACGTCAAATGAATTTTGAGCATTGAGTTAATTTTAGCAGGAGTTTGAGGCAAAGAGCTGAGCCTTCAAATTTCTGTAGCGTAGGCAAAAGGCAGGTTGCTCCGTCGAAGTAAAATTTTGTACTTTCTGGACCTTAATGGTCTGGTGGAAACATTTTCTTCTCTTTTTTGGTAGGATTTTACAGAAGCAAAGTTAATTCCAACTCTCCCTCCCTCTCTCTCTCTAGCACACACGCACACACCCCCTCCCCACGGGGGTGCCTTGGAGCAGATGTAAAGGTTGGTAAGGATGTCCTGATAGGAACTCGACGTTGAAGTGACAAAAACGAACAGATAAGTTTGTGTGTCTGTCACGCAAGCAAATGCTATGCCATCCCAATGGTGCTTCTCTGACGTGCTAGTCAGCCTTTTATGTATTCCATTTATAGGCTAAGCCCTTTTGAGTTGCTGTCTATTTATGGGATGGTCCAAACGATGAATTACGTCATGTGGCTTTGGTTTGTTCCCCTTTTTGGGCGTGAAAGAGATGAGAATCAGATTATAGAGCCATTTCATTTTCTTTAATTTTGTTTCTTTCTTGAATGCATGTTGGGGAACATAAAAAAAAAAAAAAAATTATGGAGATCATCTCCCTAAGAAATGTGATGGAAAAATGAGTAGCGTGTTTGTTCCCTGGGGAAGAAGCTGTAAGCGAGGACCGGTGTCCAAAAAAGTGGGAGGTTCAATACGAGTTCTCATCGAAAACTGGATCCCATTCTCGGAGAAGAGCAAAGGCAACGTCGAGCATGCTAACCCCAGAAACGCATACAGGATGTGCCCTAATAAGACATCAACTTGGTTTTCAAGCACTCGCAACTTTAAGTATTGCCATACAAAGTATAAACTAATGCCCCTCATCTCAAGTTCCTTCGCTTTGATGCATTGTTGTACTATATTTTTTCCTTGAGGCACTTGAGAAAGACAGACAACAGGAAGAGGACAGACAGACAATCTCTTTCCCGCTCTCTCTCCAACTCTCTCTCTTTCTGCCCAGTCTCTCTCTTGCTCAACTCTCTCACATGTCGTTGCTCGGATTCGTGTTACAGAAAAGTTGTGGTGAGGGAAGGGACATGTCTGTTTAGCATTCAACTTTGGACAGGTTGTGTTACTCTACTCTGGTTCGATACTTTTTTAAGGTTGGCAAGCTGTCCGGAGACAGATCGAATGATTCTCTTCCTCTCCGGGGAAGGGGGATAGAAGACCTCAAGCTTTGCATCTACCCTAAATTGCCTTCATACATCTTTTCATGTTCAAAACTAGGATGTTTGTTTCTGAGTTATTGCATATGAGATTGTTTAATTAATTAAGTTGTGAGGCCCTAGCCAGCCCATTCCAATTAGATGACATGTAAGTTGAGCAATCCTACCTACCTTACTAAGACCACCAGATCAACAGAATTCTAGGGAATTTCTTTTCGTTGATGAGAAAAAAAGACTTGTGATGCATATCGTGCTACCCTACTGGTGGGTAAACTGTGCTAACTTTTTTTTTTTTTTTTGGGTTCACTTGATTTTGCAGACTAGTGACAATGCCCGCGATGACAAGCTCGCTGTGGAATGTCACAATTTGGATAGGATTAGTGATCTGCCAGCAAATCTCGTACATGTATATACTTATGCATTTGCCAATTCAAGGTGCTGTCAAGACATCAGTCCTGGCCAGGAATTGGAGGGACAAATATGTGCTAGTATGGTAACGTGTATTGTACACTGCGTGGGATAAAATATCCGTTCAACTGGATTTGATAAAATATCTCTGCACTGTAAAGCTGCATGTCACTTGAATATTTGGTCTAAAACATTTTTTCTTGGCATAAAGTAACCTCGTGCAGGAAACAGCTTCGCAATCTTCTCTGTCAGCAGATGCTTCTGCTCTAGCCTTCAATTGTCCCGCAGACTTAGAGCCAGTAGAAGGCAAGCTAACTGTGAAGAGGCAACTGGAGCAAAGGGAACAGTATGATCGCTGATATCTATATAGAAATCTGAGATGCAATCAAAGGCATGACACAAACTGTTTTCAAATATTATTCTCACAAGAAGCCTCGGCAGAAAAGGTTGGGAAAAACACTTCACTCGGGGAGCTAAAATACATTTTAACTGTCAACTATATGTCATTCTCAAATCAGGATTCTGTATGGTCACGAAAGCTGACACAATTCTTGCCGAGCTATGTAAGGACCCGTGTCCATGTATCAATCGTAAATTTATTATGTTGCTAATGTACAACAAGGTTGTTTTTCACAAGGATTAGATTCCCTCCTTGTGTGAAGTTCACGAAAATTTTCCTCTATTTTAAGGATCATCATTGTGTCACCTTGGTCCAGAGAGCTCCATTGCTTGGACAAGAAACAGAGAATCATCAGTAAGATCAGAGTATCTCTCTGAAGAGGAGAATTCATTGGCTCTGGATCTGGTTGCTTCAGCTCTCTGAGAAGCTTCCCATCTATCTGCAAGTCCATCTCCTTCTAACATCCGAACTACTTCTGACATTCTTGGTCTGCAGCTTGGAAGGTATTGGGTACACAGCAGAGCCACTTGAACCATTTCTTCCAGTTCTATTCTATCATAGCTGCTTTTCAGATCCTTGTCGACTAGCAACTCTAGCTTCTTTTCCTGGCGAATCTTCCTCACCTGCAAGTATAGTCATGAAAAGGGCGTCCTACAATGTATCTTTGATACAAGCAGTAACATTGTTGGTTAGCTTACCCAATCAAGCATCGCTCCCTTTTGGTTTGCTGACTTGCCGAATTCCAGTGCTCTTAAGCCAGATATTAGTTCCAGTAGAAGGATACCGAACCCAAAAACATCAGTTTTCTCAGAGGATTGTCCAGTTGAGATGTACTCCGGGGCTATGTGGCCAACAGTACCTCTGACGGTTGTTGTCACATGCGAGTCCCGGTGATCTAACAGCTTGGCCAGCCCAAAATCTCCTACAACAGCTTCAAGACAATCATCCAGCAATATATTTGCAGCCTTAACATCCCTGTGAATTATCTTGGGGTCACATTGTTCGTGCAAGTACAGTAATCCCCTTGCAGCACCCAACGCAATTCTTTTTCTTGTACCCCAATCCAAGGCTGGTTTGGCTGCAAGAAAAAGGCAAGTATATATTTTAGGTTGCAAGCTCTTCATTCTGCATTCAGGAGATACCGCAAAAGTTCTAGGAATATACTATGTGAAATAACAGATGTACAACAGCACAGAGCAGCTTCCAAGATAGAGGCTTTACCCTTGAGGCGATTAGCAACACTGCCATTAGACATGTAGGGGTAAACCAGCAGTCTCTCGGTTTCCGTCATGCAAAACCCATAGAGACGGAGAAGATTGCGGTGCACAGCTAGACTGATCATCTCAACTTCAGTCTGAAATTGGATTTCACCCCAGATGGCATTTCCATCTTTGAGCCTTTTCACAGCCACTCCTGTGCCATTTTGTAGATACCCTTTGTAAACATTTCCAAAGCCACCTTCCCCAACCAGATTCTTGCTGCTGAAGTTGTTTGTAGCAACCTGTAGTTCTTTGAATTGAAATCTCTTCAAGTTTCCCAGGTCGATATTTTCACGACATTGTTCTGAGAGTTGAAAGATATTATATTAAAGGTAAGCCTTTTCTGTCAATTTATTTATTTTAGGATGCCATGACTTCGTTTGATCAAGTCAGTTCATAAATATGACTCACTAACCATTAGCATCAAAGAATATTTGCTGGTTGCGTCTCT
Source organism: Rhizophora apiculata (assembly GCA_037832385.1). NCBI lineage: Eukaryota > Viridiplantae > Streptophyta > Magnoliopsida > Malpighiales > Rhizophoraceae > Rhizophora > Rhizophora apiculata. Next base: position 4,464,650 of record CM075437.1, read on the forward strand.
GTCTCCACCACCAAAGAAGGAAACTTAATCCAAGAATTAATAGGGAGATGCAGCCCAGGCTTGAACCAAAAGCTAAAGCAACTTTATGGCCCTTTTGGCTTCCTGAAGGCTGAGAGTCTTGAAATAAAAATTAATCAGGCACGTGAGTATCCTTGCAAAGATGGAATAGTTACGAAGTTGAAATGCAGAAAAGTAAGATCCATTAGCAAACTTTCAAATTTGAAATCAAAACGAAAGTGATCTACTCCAAAGAGTATGGCATGGCATAAAAAGAATAAAACAATCATGAACTGCGGTGTCAAAGTCAAAAGTAAGATTGTTACAAAAAAAAAAGAACAAAAAGGGCAGCAATGATGTTATTACGACAGAACAAGTTCAAACTTAAAATAAGAAAAACAATACAGGCGGGAACCGTAATTACTTTGTGAATTGTTCAAGGACAAAGATTGTGGAATTGGTGCTGTCCCAAAACATTCTTGCTCAGTTCCACAAATCATATGGTTTCCAGCAATGCTGTGTCATCCAAAATCATATCAGTTTATGTCTACTGGAGTTGTTCACAGCACTCCAACTCCCTGCCTTGTTCAGGAGAAAAGAATGTTTTAATAGTAGGAAAGGAGCACCGGGGATTCACTTACTTGAATGTTTTTGCATGAAAGGTAGGCACAGGAGCACTCAAGTTATTGTAAGACAAGTCCCTAGAACATTAAACAATTATCAATCTAAAATTGATATGAATTCCATCAAGGAAAAGCTATTAATGCATAATTTTTTGTGAACAACACGGTATAAAGGAAATTACAGAAAGGTAAGCTGGGTCATGTTAGCAAGGGAGGAAGGAATTTCGCCATCGAAACTGTTATTGTTCAGCCTCCTGTAACCAGTCCAGAAAACCATGACAACATCAGTCTTGAGGTACACTTCATAATAGTATGTTTTTAGGGGAAAAAAAATGATCGAAATAAAGGAAAATATGTGCCAAAAAAGCTATGAATCATTTGTACTTACAGGTACTGGAGGCTTTGTAGATGGGATAGAGTACTGGGAATTTGGCCACTAAAGAAGTTATTGGAAAGATCAAGTGTTTTAAGCTTTGAAAGCCTACCAAGCTCATACGGTATATGCCCTGAAACATTGTTATTTTGTAGAAGCCTGCAAACAATTTTGCTTAATAAAAAACTGTACAGAAAAAGGAAGTACTCTCCGACTGATAATTGAATACTCACACAAGCTGAAGATTTGTCAAGTTTCCTATGCTTGGTGAAAGCGTACCAGATAGGCTTTGGCTTGGAGCCCCTCTGCAGTAAAACCATTAGTAATTACTTTTGCCACTCCTCCTCATACGAACTCATTAAATGTGGTACTTTTTAGTTTATTGGCTTTTGTGTTTCAGCTAGCTTCCTTGTTTGGGTTATTGTTTAGGACTACTTACAGGCCAATGACCAGACCATCAGGAGAACAAGTGATCATGGTCCAGCTACACGGATCCACAGCAGTTCCGTCCCAGTTAAGAACATTATGAGGATCAGTCAGTGAATCTCTAATGCCCATCAAAGCCACCACTGAAAAATTGTTGGAATGAAAAAACAATCATGTTATAGCTTTTTTTAAGATTTTAAAAGCACCCCCCCTTCTCTCTTCCTCCAAAAGCTAGTTAAAAACTCCAGTTACCTTCATAGTTGACACCTTTGGGAGAGAGTAATCCATGTGCAGCACTCCAAAAGCAGAACAAAACCACACAACATAAAAGTCTATTGTTTTTCTCCTCTTCCATTTTTTTCAAAATAATTAAAAAAAAAAATCCAGAGATAAGAAAAGATAAGATGCTCAACTAGATGCCCAGCAGCTACCCGAAACAGCCTTTGCTTATGCACAGAAAGTAAGTAGAAAGCTGGCAGGAATTATCACTGATAGGGAGGATTTGGAAGGCTCAACGAAGATAATATTGATGTGGGTTTCTTGTCTTTTGTTATGTGCAAGCTTTGTGTGAGCAACTAGCCTCTGTAGTTCCTTATGCTTTCTTATAATTGCACTCACTCTTTCAAACACCTCAAGTTAGAAGCCTAGAGCCAGCAAAGCCAGAGGTTTGGTAGCAAGGCCAAAGAGAAGCTGCCATCGGTTCAGCAATGTGTAAGACAGGAATATATAAAAGATATGAGCCATATCAACTAAATCTAGATAATATCAAAAGATGATTGAGAAAGAAAATTCCTTCAATTATGCATTAGTTTAGAGAAAAGGACTGTTGGAGAATTCCCTATAGACTATGCTGTTCCTAGATTACAAAATATAAAAAGCAAAGTGCACTATTAACTGTTAGCTATATTGTTGTTTGTTAACATTTAGCACTAGCACAATCAAAAACACTTTGTGGGTCAGGCATTTTTCGCTGTCCCTAATTGGAAGAAAAAGAGAGAGCGAGAGTGGACAAGTTCTGGGATTTGCTTTGATTTGCTAAGCTTCTACTGTGGCCTCTTGGAGTCCAACATTCCCTGAGGCAGGTTGGCCTTTTCTTTTTTTTTTTTTTTTATCTCTTCTTTCCGTCTTTAATTTTAGTTCCTAGAATCTGTTCTTATCATTCGGTGGCTGTATGGCCCTAATATTATTAGAAAAAGTTGAGAATCTCAAGGGATTGGAATTGAGATTGGCGATTAAAATTGCCACGATGTATGTTGTGTGAATTATTTCTCGCATTGGCTTTTCTTCTGCCATACTTTCTTTTTCCTTTACCATTTTTTTTCCCCAATAAACTTTTACATACATCTGGTCCAGTTGGGTCCTGCTTTATTGATTATAGCATACTCCAATTGTTTCCACAGTCAACATGCATTCTCTAATAATCAATGCAAAAGCAGCCAACTTAAAAAAGCAAAAGCTGCAGCCCCCCAGCCCCAAACCACCCACCCCCAACCAGCTTTCTTCCTGTACTTCCCCACCTTCTCTCCGTACTTCTGTGTTTTTGTATACATGTATATATATGGAAGAATACATGTTTGTAGGTCCTACGGTAATGTACCTAATGACCTTCTCATCATAAACTGATGGCCATGCTCTTACAGCCAAACGGTGGTTCTAAGTTTGCTTTCCTAGAACCAAGGTAGGAGATGGTCTCCTGTACATTCAAAACATAATACTAAGCACACATTAGTCTGTCCAGAATCTGTTAGAATATTTATCAAATAGATATGCATTAAAAATTAAAAATAAACAGGCATACCAACATAATCATAGCGTTGTTGTGCATGGGTGCACGTGCAATATAAACCCCACATTACTCGTTGACCTGATGAGCAAAGCTGAAGATGAATGAATTCGATTGATTTCTTAATGCCACATCTAATGACCATGAATTTCCAGCAAAGCACATCTCATGTACAGGCTTAATTATGCCGAGCAGGCACAAAGCTTGTTAAGATAGGATTAGTGCGAGTTATGGACATGAACATTTACTCCAATTGCAGTTCAGGTATTATTTATGGGGATGGTAGCTGCAGGAGTGGTGCTTGGACTTTTTCCCTTTTTAGTTCCTATGTCCCTGGACAGTGAGAGTCCTAAGCAAGAGTAGCACTCGATGGAGACCTTTAATTTTTGTCAGCTTGGAAATTCTTGTCCTGGCTCAGTGGCTCTCGTCCCCATGATACAAGCTGACTTGGATTTTATACCCACCTGGTAGATGAAGCACGTTTGGCTTCTTTTTTGGTCTATACTTGCCCGTTATTTGGATAAACTTCAATGATTATTGATATGGAGTTGTTTAATGAACATTTGTATAGAGGTTTAGGAGGCCATGGTTTCATTTTGCACCTGCTGTTGTAATTCAACATACTAACGGCTTCTGAATTATTACCCGGCCTGGTAACGAATTCCCAAAGCTACACTTCCCTCGGTCCTGACATTGGTGGTCAATTTTTGACTTAATTATGGGCATGTTTAGTACACACTATGTGAAAATTAGCATGTAATGGCACCCGCTCACAATGCCAAGAACAAAATAATCATGCCTTGTGCCTAGTGGCCCTCTGCTTAGAGTCAGGGAGAGTAGGCAGGAATTCAGCTTGGTCTAGTCTGCAACTGACTGTGATTAGGAAAGGATTGGCATTTGGTACCAACAATAGCTCAATTCCTCCAAAAGAAGGATGGATGTTAGCCCCATGCATTATCTTCAGGGAAATTTAAAAAAAAAAACAGAGAGAGAGAGAGAGAGAGAGAGAAGAAAGAAAAAATACAAGGACAATGCTTTCCAACCACTAAAAAGAAAGTGCTTCTGTCTGGCAGGAATCAGATTAGGGAGTATGGGACCCATACAGCGGCACCGGAGAAAACCTTTCTCTCTCTTTTATTAGCCACTAGATTTAGTACTACACGCCAACATTACCAGCAAATTAAGGAACAAAGCACTTTGACCTTACACGTCCCTTCCCTCGCTTCATCACCCACAGCCAATGAGCTTTCCACTTAGTGGTTTCTTGATTGTTTTGAGAAACAACAACAAAGATACAGAATCTTTTCTGGCCAGCTCTGTCTTCCTTTTGGCCCCCATTACATGCCCCCACTTTAACTGTTTCCCTACTTGACACAATATATCTTATTGCCAATCGGCTGGAGGGAAATTAAAAGCAAAGGCCCTTGGGAGTCAAAGCAAAGTTGGGTTTATAAAGAGAAGTTGACTAATAATGGCAATGAAGTTACGCACTGAGTTGGGATTTTTTGAAGAAGGGGGAGTTATTCATGTTCCTTCCATATGAGTAGGAAATAATTTTTCTTTCTTTTTTTTTTTTTTTTTTTTGCCACTTGGTCTGTTTGAAGGAGGAGAACAGCCATCACTACTCTCTTTTGAACAATTTAGCCAATGTCACATGACTCTGGTTCTGGCCTTGTCAATTAAAGGGATTTTGTGAAAAGGAAAATACGGAAGGAAAAAGAAGACATCAGAAAGCTTCCAAACTAGATGACAGTCCCTGAGCCCACCGTGTACCCCCCGATCACATCACGATTTCTTCTTCCATCACCCCACCATGGTCTTGTAACTAATACGGACAAGTCTCAACCTCCTATTTCATTCCCATATATACGTGCACGATCTATGATCTCCTCACGGGGCGTCCTCTAATACTGCCATTTGACACTTCAGCATCTCACTTTGATGACAGCTCAGTCCAAGGACCGAAAATGGAACAACAAAAGTTGCTGTCTTCTGGCATTATTATCAAAGGGGTACGTACAAAATTTCATTTGGCAAGCCAATTTATTATTTTACATGGCCACATAGAGTGATGGTGCAAAATTTCAGTACAAATGGTATGATTACGTAGCCAGATAAAGCGGTGGTACAAAACTTCAGTACAAATGGGCACCTAGACTGTGACAAGAAAAATGCCGGGGGGGGGGGGGGGGGGGGTTGTCAAATTGACAGCTTAACTTCTCACAAAACGGAAGTCCCTAATTGCGGCCTAGATGTTGGGGACTTCCTCTGAGTATATATATAAGTCATAGTGCTATTTCTATGGGCTACGATAGAATAAATTCCCCACTTCAAAAGTTGGCTCCTTAAAAGCTAAATGCCTCACATGCAAGCCATACTTTATCTTTCCTTTTGGGAGCTTACGTGGTTTTTGTCTCGCGTTTTGTCCGAATTCCTAATACCCTTAAAATAAAGAAGTGAGGAAAGCAAACGGCCACCTGTTCTCTCTGTTCCTGTCTCTGGCTCTCTCTCTCTCTCTCTCTCTCTCTCTCTCTCTCTCTCTCTCTTCCTTCGTTGGCCATTATTGGAATGCTAATTATATCATAGACTAATTTTGGTACTACTTGATTTGACATAATATTTAACCAAAAAAAATTAAAATTTAACTTAAATTTTAAAAAATGATATTAAAAAAATAAAAATAAAATAAATATTTTTATTAAAATACTTATCTAAAGAGATAATTGATTTTTTAGATTTATATATATATATTATATATATATATATAAAATTATCTAATCAACAACAAATAATTTAATTTGAATTAAAAAATAATTTAATAATTAATTAAAAAATTATCTAATTAAATAAAAAAATAATTTAATTCTAAAATTTACAATATATATATATATATAATTAATCCAATTAAATTGGGAATTAACGAATTTTTTGTTGTTGTTGAAAATAAAAAAGAGTGACGTACATGTGCGCACGAGCCCATATTCACTATTCAGACACGTAGTACATAAATGGTGTAAAAGAAAGCCAGTGATCAGCACTTCAGGGTGAACCATTTTGATCCCCTATAAAGAGAACCACAAAGGCCTGTCAATGTCCAGCAGCAGTACTGGAATCACTTTTCTCGTTCATTCTGTCCCTTTGTTTATATGTTTAATTTGCTGGGTGGCACTTAATCAGTCACTAAAGACGAAAATCTAACAGTAACTAAGCTTTTACCCAGCTTGGGAAAATTATTTAACGGTGGTGTCTCAAAAGCAGGAACTTGGGGGCTCTCCGAGTGAAGTTAACTGTTCAATTCTGTCTTGTTGGATCAAACTGATTCTAAGACAAACAATCATGCAAAAGATAAAGCAGACAACGACTTAAAAGCAGGGAAATGGAAACAAAGATTTTCCTGTCAAAGTCACTTAAAATATTAAAAAGTGAATTAGTACTTCTTAGCAGTAACACATGCAAGACAACTACCAGCTGCGCAAGTAGTACCGCAATAAGAGAGGCCCGAATGCGGAATCAATAGCAATAAGGAATATAATAATCTTCCTCTCATGGAAAAAAAAATCCATACAACTAATAAATACTTTTTAACTTTGCAACAGAAAAGGGTTGGCATGGGAAGCAGAAACGTTATTATAGAAGTTTTTTGCCTTTTTTTTATGAGAGTTGCCACTCAGTTTCAGGACTATGTTAAGAGACTTGCACTGGTTGCACTTTGAGTAGACCCCTGATCCATGTTTTACGCAGCCTCAATATCCAAATCTGTAGACAAATAAAGCAGAACTGAAGAAACAGAACATATGTGCGCGTGCATGTAGACATGAGATCAGGAGTCAAAAAAGTTGCCGCAATATGAAATGTCTGATGGTGGAGCACTGAATTCAGATAAGGCAATGGTGTTTGGAATATGGTAGCTAGCAGTTGTACGAGAAAAATTGTCGCAACCATTATCCTTCAAGAAACAAGAGATTAGAACAAATAGAATTGAGTATTGTTGAAAGAAAATGCTACACAGGTAAATGCCCATCTGTAATGTTGAAGAGAGTTAGGTGGCCAAGAACTATTAGTATTGGAGAATGCAGTCCAAGAGATGGTGGGGTAGGGTAAACACACGTTTGGACGCACTTTGCCCACCCATACAGTTATTTTAGCCCGTTGTATCTAATATAGAACTTGTTGAGGACACTTGAGAGCCCATCAAGGGCTTAAGGTGCTTTATTTTATTGCATGTTGCCTGTAACATTCTCCCATAGTCATGAGTCAAAACACCTTGCCTCTTCCTATGAGTGCCTTTGACCTTTCTTTGAAATTTTTGTTCTATTCCCTTTGGCTGCTTGAACATTGATGAGCACTAATGAGCATGATGTTTTCTTGTTAGAATTCCCAACACGATGTTTCTCCAATTAGACGATAAAATTTTGAGGCATATCTATACAGGGCAATGTTAATGTCATTTATAAGGGTCCTCCTGCCAGGTTTAGGCGGACTTAATCGTTTTAAAAACAGAGATGCTGCCCCAGAGGAGCCTAAGAACCATCAGCTGGAAGTACACATGGATACTGCAGCTGACAACAGGAGGACCGTCTTCTTCAATGAACGATAGATTAAGAAACCCTAAAAAGACACATACATTATCAGATTCTCACCTGCAAAACTAGAATCAAGAGAGAGCAAAATGAACCCGATAAAAGTAGCAAAAAGCTACACTAGAAATATAAATCACTTAGAAGAAATTATACACTAACAATAGGAAGCCTTGAATAAATGCCCCTAAAACACCGCATCTGGAAAGAACACCAGACCCTTTTATTTAAAGGAGTTTCACACTCAGACAAGACGCTTGGAGATAGCTCCAACCACTGCTGCAATACGCTTAAAAAAGAGAAGACAATATGACATGTTATAACATCGATGGTAGCACAGTCCATGCTAACAAAGTGATTATTCACTCAAGTCCTAGATCACTCTTATCATCAATTAGGCTATGCATGAAATGAAAACTAGTTCTTTTATTCGACTCATAAATGCTGGAATAGGAAAATCAAACATCATGCTAGGCATCTTCTTCGTCTTTCCCCTCTTTCAAACAGCAATGCAGAGTTGATCTGGGAGAGCCAGGGTCCCTAGTCATAAAAAACTTCTGGTAGACAATGGAACCACCCATTCCAAGTTCTTCAAGGCTCTTCTCCCTGTGACAGTATCCCTTAACATCCAGTGTACAAGTCTTCTCAAGTTGCTTACCAGCAACATCGGCATGCACAGCAATAGAGAACTGATTTGGTTGGAAGCAAGCCAACACTCTGTCAACCAAATGATTAAGACTCACATCTTGTAAATCATATCCTGCTACTTCAAAACTTGCATAACTGAAACCATCTTCTGGGGTAACATGAATAGTGGAAATAGCGGCTCCTTCAATGCCATTCATGGAGTAACCACAAGGATCAAACTCAAAGTCACATATGCTGGAGTCCGGAAGAATGTTTCTTATTCCAGAACCAATGGTCATCACAGCTGCCGAAGCTGATTCAGTTTTGTAGAAAACAGAAGCCTTTTTCCTGTCCAAACCAGTCATACACATTTCAACTGTGTAGACAGGATCAAAAAACATTGCTGTATCAGCGGATGCAGAGTAAACATGCCACTTTTGTGGTTTGCCCCACCCACTCATGGCATATGCCTTGCTTCCTGAGCCAAGCCTCCCAAAATATCCATCCAGTACAGCAACTTCTTCAGAGAAATTGCGATGGGGATAAGACTGTGCTCCAGGGAAATTGAAGCTCCCACGTGTATACCTCACAGATTTAATCTTGAGGGAGAGAGCGTTAGCAAACTTTAGAATGTGTGGGATTGAAAAAAGCAACTTTGTAGTCCCGCAAGTTTTGATGATGATCTTATAAGCATACACAAAGAGGCTCGACTCTGAGAGCACATAAGAGTCAACATACTCATTGGACAATGAATCAACAATTGTGCACTCAGCTGGCCCAAGTATCTCATCCAGCTGGGCTTTTGAGAGAGATCGAAGACCCTTTCCCTCAGGATCAGCAAAAATGCCCAGCTCAAAAAATGAAATTTCTAGCCTCTTCTCATACCCTTCAAAACCAATTACAGAGACAGCCATGGATGCCAGAGAAATATGATGCTCACAAACGTTCCAAAGAAATCACAGTTATTGCACCCAGTCACAACTAGAACACCGTTGGAAGGAGATCACGGCAGCAAGAAATCACAATCACAGAGAGAGGGAGAGAGAGGGAGAAAGAGGAAGAAGTTAATTGTAGAAGGATCTGAAAACTAACTAAAACTGCACTAACTATTTATTGTGGACCACGTTATGTGGTCAGGCAGCCAATTATGAAATCTCAGGATGGTTTGCGAGCACACTGCACAAAAAGAAGTAAATATGATTTCATCTTCCAATATAATCACAAAACAAAAATTATTGGGCACAATATTGGGATGCTCAAGGGAACGTACGTTGGAGTAAGCAGCAGATCTGAACTTCCTAATTCCTCCATTGGGTCGAACGTCTTCAATGCAATAACCAAAGGGAGCTTCATAGAACATGGATTTACTACTAGAATTATTGTTCCCACCTTTTGACTCCATTAGAACATTCACGCCAGACTGCCTAATGAAACATGTAAAAGCACAAAAAACAGTGATTAATCCACCACCATAGGTATGATCAGAAGATTCAAAAACACCATAAGTCATGAAATCCCACAAAAAGGCATGAGAATTCTCAATCTATACCAACCCATTAAAAAGACATCGCAGGAGGGGAAATCAATCAGATAAGGAGAGAAATCTAGATGCATAATGAATATGTAAGACCAAAAAACAAATCAAAGCAATTCAGTGGAAAATAAATCAAAGCAACCCATTAAAAAGACATCGCAGGAGGGGAAATCAATCACGGAGAACGGCACAACAGAATCATAATCGAGAAAACATGGGCATCAAAACAGAAATCTGAGTGTTTGATCGCGAAGAATGAGCACATTTCAGAGTTAAATCAAGCAAACATCAAGAAAACCTCCCCCCAACCCACCAAAACCCACAAATAATGGCACTTGAAATATCACAATAAAAGAGTATGTTATTAAGCCAATATAACACTAGATTCAGAAGAGTCACCATAAGGTTATTAACCCAAAAAAAAAAACAAGGAAAAGAAAATTTCACAATATTTACTTTGAATCCTACCTAACAAGGATAAGCAAACCCTAACAAAGCTAAACGGAGCCCCAAAAAAACAAAAGAAAAAAAAAAATTGAAACAAGACGACGACGACGACGACGACAGCAGCAGCAACAAGAACAAGAACAACAACAACAGCGTCTTGAGAGCAAGGAGAAAGATTGAATAATAATACTACTACTCACAAAGACAAAGACAAAGACAGGGAAGCAATCAAAGCAAAGAATCCTCCTCCTGCACTGGACGGGTACGCTGGTACTTCTCGATTCTCCTGCAAAACATTTATTAACCGAAAGAAACGTAATTTTATCATTAATCATAATGTTAAAAAACAAACAATCAAACAAACAAACAAGAAACAAGAGATTAAAATTAGAAATATTTACAAAGATTAACATCGAAAACCCAATCCAAAAAAAAAACAAATAGAAAAAGAAAAATGAGAAGAAGAAGAAGAAGAAGAGGAGTTACAAACAACAAAGAGAAAGCAACGAGACAATGGATGGATAGATCTATGGCTGGCTGGGCTTTTGGCTTAGATGTCTCTGAGTCTCTTGGGCGCGTTTCTTTCTTTTCTTTCTCTTTTACTCTTCTTTGGGATGCGTCTCTCCTCTGCGGCGCTTCATATCTCAACGAATTTATAGCGTAGTAGTATCGTAGGGAAAGCTGGACAACTTTTAGGCCGCTTGCTCAATTACATTTTTGCCCCCCTCCCCTTTTATTTATTTATTTATTTATTTTTTCCAGCTTTTTTTTTTTTTTTACCCCTTTTTTTGGGGGTGGGGGAATGAGGGTTCAAAAACAAAGTAAAAAGATTGTTTTTAGTTAAACTTTTGATTAAAAACGTGATTCCATTTCATTAAATTAAATTAGCATATTCTTCTAATAGTATTAATTAATTAATTAATTAGTAGGCCTGATGATGAACCATCTAGTTTAATTGAATAGATAATAAAATTGAAGATTTTGCGTTGCTATCATCCAATTTTTAAAAGGCTAAAAACTACCATCCCCACTTAAAATTATTAAAATAAAGTTATGGAATGGAATGAATACTACGGTGGCATCGGAATGGAATTGCAAATCACAAAATAGGTATTCACCTCAAATTAATACAGAGTAATTTCTTCAATGATGGCTTGCCTTCCGAGAAGCAAGCAAGCAATCAATTTGCAATGGTGGATTTGGGGGAGGGGGGAAGGGACATTTTGTTAGAAAAAGAAAATTGGTTTTGATTATGGAAGAATGAAAAGGGCAGAAAATGATTTGACTTTCGAGTTGGGGGGGGGGGTGTGTGGGTGAATAAAGAGACCCATGTCTCCCTCACGGAATGGCATCCATCTGTGTAACCGATATCTGAGCTGTCTCCACGTGTTCTCCGGCTCAGTTTGAAGACTTTTTTGTGTTTTGTAAAAAACACGAAAGTAAGGACGATATCCCGCGTATTATTATAGATGTCTTTGTAGCCAATATTACCTCCAATGCAACCACGTACTTTTTACTTTTTACTTTTTACCTGTAGAAGACTTTCCTTCCTCTGTACTTTTTTTTTTTTTTTCATTTTTTTGGGATCCCATAGAAGTGGAGCCTTTTAAGGTTCCTTTTTGTAATGTAACCCTGCCTGCCACGATATCAGCCTTTTGATTTGTCATCCCCTCCACCAGAACTTGAAGCTCATCGCGGGGCCGCCCCTCTTTTCGTCCCCTGCCTAGTCAAACATATAATCCGTGTTCATACTCGTTCATTGGGAATTCTTTCGGACATGCATGCCAACTGTCGACTATAGCACTAGTTGTCTTTTTTTGTTTTGTCTTGGTGGGGGTTGGGAATTATTGGAGATGAATTCCCTCTCCCACCGAGTTAGTTCGAATGGACCCAAGCCGAGGCGCCGTAGGCATTGACGGAATCACGGGCGTACGGTCCACTCTGTCCGCGGGTAGGGTTGGCTTCACTTCAGCATTTGTAGGCGTTTATGAAAATTATTATGATTGAGGACTCGGTGATGCGCAAGGACACGATTTGGAGAAAAATTGTCTTCTTCTTTTTTTCTATTTTGATAATTTTATGAATGATGGTGAAAATATTTGTTATGTTTGTAAATTGTGACATTATAAGAAAATGAGTTAAAGTTTCAGATGAATTTAAAGATAAAATGACAAAATTATTAACCTGGTGTAATTTTTTGAAAACATTGGAGTAAAATTACAAATTTAAAAAAGAATAAATTATTGTTGAATTGAACTAGCTGCTGTGGATGACTATAAGATCCAATCATTATTATGAATTTGTCAAAATTAATTTAAATTGGTTATAGATTAGAAATTAGTATTGAGTAAGAATTAATAAGTTGGATTTTATTTATTGTAATTTTTATATTAGATTAAGAATGAATATAATTTAGTATATAAGGATTTTATTTATTGTGTGACTGATAAATAAAAGTATAAACTTTTTTGTTATATGAATAATGGGCATGTTTGTCCAGAAATGTTATGAGACAATTTTTATATGATTATTTAATGTTGATAACAAAATTAATTGAGTTGGGTAGGACCCTAGTGAGAGGGGAGAGAGAGAGAGAGAGAGAGAGAGGGAGAGGGGGGTGGCTAGGAATAGAGAGCTCGATGGACTCGCTTCAAAAGCGTTGGGTGATCTCTTCCAGCGTTGAGTTTTTGACTTCCCTGTCCTTTCTTCGAGGCCGTGACTCTGCTTTAAAATGCGGATTTATGTCTGTGTCAAAGTATACCTGCTCTGAAATTCCCATCCGTATTAAAATCCGGCACTTAAAAATTAAAAGAATTTGAAATTTTTTTACAAAATATATATAAGTATATGTATATATCAGGTACTTACCCCAAGGATAAACTATATATTGAATATAAACACCTAAAAAAATAGTACATGTAAATATTTTTTAAGAAAGAGAAATATATTAAAAATAGATAATATAATAAATACAGGTAGGTAAGAAATTGAATGAATATAATATCTACCATTAAATTAACGAATAATTTAACGATTATAATTTATCTAAAATTTGTATAAAAGGGGAACTCCTACCTCTCATTTGTACACATACTCACTTTTTAAATAAAATATATTTCTAAAATTAATTTCCAAAAAAGTTCTTGTGAATTGAGTGTAAGAGACTGCTTGGGAAGTATTCTCAAAGTTGTACGGGTAGGATGCAATAAATTTCATACGCCCGTGACAGTTGATATCAGAGTAAAATTCATTTCAAGCGCTATGGCAGACTCACGTTCTGACAAAATGCTCGTTATGGGTGAGGACCACGATGATCGTGGGAGGAAGGCTGATAAAGGTGCTGCCAAGGGAAAAAAGAATCATTTTGTTTCGAGTTCGAGGGATTCAGTAGGGGACCTGACATATCATATGACGAAGATTGAATCGTTTGTCACTGATGTCCAAGGTTCAGTTGATGACCTGACCCAGTCCATCGAAGGTGTAGATGCCGAAAGGGAGGAGCTCGTGGTTCAGATGCAGGAGCTCAAAGTTGGCATTGGAGAACTTCGAGGAGAGTTGCTGGGGACCTTAAGGGTATAACTCCATCAGCGGGATGAGTCCTTGGAGACCATGATGGCGGCTATACACGTGGAGATTGTGAAGCTCAAGGGAAAGCTCACAGAATCAAAGGGAACACGCGTGAACGGGGTGATCACCATGCAAGCACCATGTACAGACGCACCCAAGCCAAAGGAGTTCAGGGGATCTCGGGTGGCCAAGGACGTGGATAACTTTCTACGGTACATGGAACGTTACTTCCAAGCCATGGGGATCAACGATAGCCAATTACGGGTAAATACTGCATCCATATATTTAGCTGATAACACTTTGTTATGGTGGCGTCGTTGGTCAGACGATAAGTGTGGAGATCCTATCACCACCTGGGATAGGTTCGTCGAGGAGTTTCGACGGAGCTACTATCCCGCATATGTAGAGGAAGAAGCTCGCGACAACCTAAAGCGCCTTGGGCAGAAAGGTGCAGTACGTGACTATGTGAAGCGATTTTTGGAGTTACTGCTCCAATTCCCTTCAATGAATGAGACAGAGACATTCCACCAATTCATAAATGGTCTCAAGTCGTGGACCAAACAGGAGCTGAAGCGATTCCAAGTGGGAGACCTCACGACAGCAATTATAGTGGCCGAATCTCTCGTAGAGTATAGGACACCTTCCACCTCCCAATCAAACTCCCGTCCAAAGGATAAGGCCAATGGTGGGGGAGATCGGGGCAGATTCAATCGCCCGAATGGAGGTAGACCGCAGGCTAGTCCTTCAAAGACTCATGCAAAATCTAGCAGCGGAGGTTACAGGAAGGTACGTACTTATAAGTGTTATTTTTGTGATGGTCTACATATGGCACGAGATTGCCCAAATAAGGCCAAACTGGCTGCTCTTTGCAAAGAAGATGAGCCAAAAGAAGAGGCACGATTAGATTTGTTGCGGATCCTCAGTTCAATCAAGTCCAAGAAGACAAAGGAGTCAAAGGGACTTATATTTGCAGATATGAAGATCGGAGAAACCACGATGAGTGCGCTCGTGGATACTGGGGCACCCGATCTCTTCATATCGGAAGAAACTGTCAAGAAACTTAACTTTCGGGTTGAGAAAGGAGCCAGGTGGTTTAAAACTATCAACTCCCAGGAAGTCCCTACTGTTGGGGTTGTTAGGGACGTGGAACCGCAGATTGGGTAATGGAGAAGTCAGGAGACCCTTGAGGTAATTCCTCTTGATGATTATGACTTTGTCATTGGGTTGAAATTTTTGGATAGGATCCATGCGATAATATTGCTCTTTGTCGAGTGTTTTTGTGTGCTGGACAAACGGTGCCAGTGCGTGATTCCGGTTCATCGTAAGTCAGACCATGATCGGAAAATGATTTCAGCAATGTAACTCAACAAGGGAACAAAGAAGGGTGAGGTGACCATCCTAGTAACCTTGAAAACCGAGGACAACAAGAGCGAAGGGAGCGAAGTCCCAACTGAAGTGAGCCAAGTCCTCGATTCATTCAAGGACGTCATGCCTCCTAAGTTGCCCAAGAAGCTTCCACCTCGTAGAGAAGTGGATCATCAGATCGAGCTAGTACCTGACGTTCGACCGCCTGCCATGGCATCATATTGCATGGTGCCCCTCAAATTGGAAGAATTGAGAAAATAGCTGAAGGAGTTGCTTAATACGAGGTACATTCGACCGTCTAAGGCTCCATTCGGTGCGTCTATCTTCTTCCAGAAGAAGCATGATGGGTCACTTCGGATGTGCATAGATTACCGGGTATTGAACAAATTAACCATCAAGAATAAGTACCCGATCCCACTCATTGCAGATCTCTTCGATCAACTTGGAGGTGCACAGTGGTTCACCAAGCTTGATTTCCGTTTGGGTTACTATCAAGTTCAGATTGCTGAATGGGACGAACCGAAGACAGCTTGTGTGACTCGTTATGGTTCATACAAGTTCCTTGTCATGCCATTCGGCCTAACCAATGCTTCGGCCACATTCTGCACTCTTATGAATAAGGTAATACACCCATTCCTAAATCGGTTTGTAATGGTTTACCTTAATGATATTGTGGTGTACAGTTAGACGCTCGAGAAGCACATTGAGCACCTTAAACAAGTTTTCCAAGTCCTGCACGAGAATGACTTATACGTCAAGCGCGAGAAGTGTGCCTTTGCCCAAAAGGAAGTACTATTTTTGGGGCACGTTGTCGGGGGAGGATAAGTACAAATGGAAGCAGCAAAAATCCGAGTCATCGTTAAATGGCAGCCACCGAAGAAAGTGACGGAGTTGAGATCATTCCTTGGTCTCACCAACTACCACTGGCATTTCGTTCGGAACTACTCAAACATCACCATGCCACTTATGGACATGCTGAAGAAGGAGAAACAGTGGGAATGGACGAATCAATACCAGAAGGCATTTGATCGGTTGAAGCAAGCCATGATCGAGAAGCCGGTGCTGGTGTTGCCCGATCACACTAAGCCTTTCGAACTAGAGACTGATGCCTCAGATTTTACTATTGGTGGTGTTCTTATGCAAGAAGGACATCTAGAGGCAAATGAGTTGCGGAAACTGAACGATATCGAGTGACAGTATACCGTTCAAGAGAAGGAGATGACTGCAGTGGTTCATTGCCTACGGATGTGGAGGCACTATCTCCTGGGGTCTAAGTTCGTTGTAAGGACGAATAACGTGGCTACGAGTTATTTTCAAACCCAGAGGCAGTTGAGTCCGAAGCAAGCTCGATGGCAAGATTTCCTAGTAGAGTTCGACTATGTGATGGAGTACAAGCAAGGGAAGGCTAACTTCGTAGCTTATGCTCTTAGCCGGAAGATGGGCTGGCAAATACAGTGAGTTGACCTAGCTGTTCATGGATCGACCGCATTAAGAAAGGGCTCAAACATGATCAGAAGGCTCAACCCCTCATTGGATATGCGCAAGAAGGCAAAACCCGACAATTTTGGTACGAGGATGGTCTTTTATACACCAAAAGGTGACGACTATATATGTCACTCCACGGAAAGTTAAGGAAGGAAGTGTTACGTGAGTGCCATGATTCAAAGTGGGTGGGTCATCCAGGGATCCACCGCACCTTAGCCCTTATTGAAGATCAATACTACTAGCCTCAAATGTGGGATGATGTTAAAGCCTATGCAAAGACCTGTCTTGTTTGCCAACTAGACAAAATTGAACAATGTTCATCGTTAGGACTGCTAGAGCCACTTCCCATCTTAACTCGTCTAATGGAGAGTGTTTCCATGGACTTCATAGTAAACCTACCTAAGTCTGAAGGATGTCAAACTCTCATGGTCGTGGTGGATAGATTCTCCAAGTATGCAACATTTGTACTGGTAACAAAGGATTGCCCAGCGGAGGAGGCAGTTAAGTTATTTATGAAGCACGTGGTAAAGTACTGAAGAGTTCCACAAACGCTTGTGAGTGATCGTGACCCTCAATTCACAGGGCGTTTCTGGTCTGAATTGTTCAAGCTACTAGGGTCGGAGTTGGATCTCTCTACAAGCTTACACCCCCAAATTGACGGTCAAACCGAGCGAGTCAATGCACTCTTAGAGATTTATCTTCGGCACTACGTGAGCACAACATAAACAAATTGGGCAAAGTTGATCGACATAGCCCAATTCTCCTTCAACTTACAGCGAAGTGAGTCTACCGACCAGAGTCCATTCGAGATCGTGAATGGCCAACAACCACAAACTCCAAGTGCGGTTGCATCAGGCTATCAAGGGAATAGCCCACCTGTATACAAGTTTGCCAAGGATTGGTAGGAGCAAGTAGACTTGTCAAGGGCGTGTCTTTATAAAACCTCCAAACGCATAAAGAAGTGAGCCGACAAAAAGTGATGACATGTGGAGTTCCAAGTTAGAGACTTAGTGTTAGCCAAACTACACGTCATTCTTCAGTACAAGGATGTGCACAAGGGTCTAATTCATCGCTGCGAAGGGCCATTTCGAGTAATACAATGGGTTGGGAAGGTTGCATACAAGTTGGAGCTGCCACCAAAATTAAAGGTACATCCAATTTTCCATGTGAATATACTTAAATCTTTCCATGAAGACAAGGAAGATCCAGATCGAGGGGGAGTCACAGCGAGCACCACTTGGAGTAAAAACTTCATATGACCGAGAAGTTGAATCTATAGTGGTAGATCGGGTCATATGAAAGCGGTATTGCACGTCGAAACGTGAATACTTTATCCGATAGAATGGTCTTTCGGAAAGTGAAGCTAGTTAGGAACCTACTAAAACACTTTGGTAATTTAAGAAGTAGATTGACACTTACCACGTTGAAGAAGTGACGAGGGCATCGCTTGATTAGGTAAGAGAGAATGTCACGGTCCTTACTTAGGGATATACCATACATTGAATCTAGACATTTGTAAGAAAAAGATAATACGTTAAATGTTAAATGTAAATACTTCTAAGAAAGGAAAATATATTAAAAATAAGTAATATAATAAATATATGTATGTAAGAAGTTGAAAGGATATAATATTAAGAAGAGATTTAACAGTTATAATTTATCTAAAAATTATATAAAAATAAACTTTTTATTCCTCATTTATATATACACTTATTTTTTAAATGAAATATATTTTTAAAATTAATTTTTAAAAAATTTTTTATAAATTAAGTGTAAAAAAATTATTAGGAACGTATTTTTAGGATAGAATGCAATAAATTTTATACACCCGTGATATATATATATATATGGGAAAAAGGTGGGGAGTTCAAGACACCTCACGGGCGTACCTCAATTTAGCACCTTCCAAGCTTGTTTTATTTATTTATTTATTTTGGGGGATTGGGGGGTTGTTCTTTTTGGTTTCGATCTTAGCCATTGATTTGAAATGGAGGCTTCTTCTACAGTCTCGAGGAAGGCAGTAAGTAGGATAAAAAGGAACGAATTGCAAGTTAAGAGCATAGCATCCCCAAGAAATGGTGCGCATTGATGCCAGTGCTTGCTGTTCTAGTGACCCGCCAACGTAAACTTCAAGGGGGGACCGACCAGATGCGTTTAATGTGTGCGCATTGAACATCATAGCCATATTTTTTTTTCTTTAAAAAAAAAAAAAAGGCACCCGGAAGCTTCGGGCGTCATTTTGGTTTGAGGATTTCTGGAACGTCATCCACCTATTTTGATAATTTGAGAGAGAGAATTAATATTTGTTAACGATAATATCCCATTAATTATATCTATCTTGATTAATTCTATGCCCCCGAGTTAGACCTCATCAGCAACGATCAATTTGGTCAATATATATATATATATATATTATAAAAATTAAAATGGAAACCAGAGGAGCAACAGCCGGATGGATTCTCGCATTGACACGACGAAGAACTCGAAAGACATTGGTCACGGATTAAGTCAGTCAGTAGTAGCAGTAGTTATACCTAATTAACAGTTAGTTTAGTATTAAAACAAACTTAATTTATAACCGACACAGCATGGAGACTAAATAAATAAAGGTTGAGAAAGCTAGAGAGCAAGGAGGGGTTAATGTCTTTGACGGTTTGCTTTACAATTACGCGTTTCCTGTGACGTGTGCAGCCCGGTTGTCTAACCCCTTTTCTTTTTTGGTTTCTTTCCCAACCCCCCCCCCCCCCCGCGGCCCCCGGGGTTGTCGAAGGAAGCTTCCTCTTGTGCCAAGATGTCAATATTTGCTTGGAATTAATGGAAAGAATGAGAAAGCAAACGATGGAATGGAATGGTTTCAAAGAATATGCTTAATGACGGTACAACCCTTTAAAAAAAGTCATAAAATTTTTTTTTTTTTTTTTTTAGAAAAATAAAAAACGTGTAGCAGTGGTGGGAGCTACGTGGGCGGCTGACACGAGTAAAATCCTTTGAAATAGTCAAATATTATTATTCAATTTATTTCTTTGTTGTTCTTGGTAGAAAATCGTTGGAGGGAAGGGAAGTCGGTCCATACAGGTTTCAATGCAAAATGTCAGACTCTCTTCTATTTCATTCGTTTTGTTTGAATTTTGCACTACCCCGATTTTTTTTCTTTCATTTTTTTTTTTTTTTCCATTTTGCGTGCTTTATATTCGGATGCTAAAAATCGTGTGGCCTTTTCGAGTCATTATAAGGAATTATATATAAAATAAATATTTTATACTATATTAATATTTTTATATATAATATAATAATATAAAAATCATTGAGCATTACCATCCCTTTTGTGAAAGTAGTCGAACTTTTAACATATATATATACAGAGAGAGAGAGAGATAGCATTTTGAGGGCAGTGGGCGGGGCGGGAGACAGCACTGTTCGGCCTTTCCCATTCATTCTAACATTCAACAAACTTCCACGCCCTCCCTCCTCTCTAATCTCTCTCTCTCTCTCTCTATCTCGCGATATTCTTCCAATATAATAGGTGCAATACGGGAAAAATCTCTGTGTTTTGTTTGTTGTCTTCTCCCTGGGGGTTTTTTGTTAATGAAGTTCACCCTCTTCTATGTTCATTGTCAGATCTGCCTCCTTTTTATCTTTTGCTTTTGTTTTTCTTTTTACCTGATTTCCTGTCAGATCCATGTTTTTCTCTCGATTTAAAAGTTTCATTCTTTGAAATGGTTTTCATATTTTTTTAAAAAAATTGCTTATGTATTGGGGTTGGATTTTCCTTTTTTTTAAAATAAAATAAAAAAATAAATTATTTGAAGCAGATTGTTATAATGAGGCTTTAAATCTGCTATCTTTGATCGTTTTATTTTATACGCGTTGCGATTGTTTTTTGCTACAGAAGAGAAGGGGAGGCAAAAATGGGGTACATAGGTTCCCATGGAGTGGCAGCGCTTCACAGATACAAGTACAGTGGTGTTGATCACTCCTACATTGCTAAATACGTGTTGCAACCCTTTTGGAGCCGTTGCGTTAACTTCTTTCCCCTTTGGATGCCGTAAGTGCCTTTTGCATTTCTTGATGTTATTTTAGTTCGGTTCTGTTAATCTACTGATTGAATCTCTATTGTTCTCTTCCGTTGGAGCGTGATGTCTTTTTACAAGTGTGTAATGGAGCAGTATGCTCCGGCTTTTTAGGAAGTGGAGTATTGATTTAGGTTGCTGAGGGAGTACTCCTGTGGAGTTGGGATAGTTTTATTTAATTCAAATTTTCTCTTTCAACCATTATTCTCTAACAAGTTTCTTGTTTTTGTTTTTGTCTGGGTGCATGTTTGCTTCTGGATATTTTCCCAGGCCTAACATGGTACGATTATCCTTGCTTTGAACTTTGATTTGTGATATTTATTTGGTTTGTTTTGTTAATGGGTTGTCTTCTTGTTGTTTTAGATTACACTTACAGGGTTCATGTTCTTGGTTGCTTCTGCTCTGCTTGGTTATGTGAGTGCAAATTTATCTTGTCTTACTTCAGAAAAAAACTAGTTTTGAGTGATTTGTACTTCTGTCTTCAGTTTCTGATTGTCTTATTGTCCTTTAGATCTATTCACCTTGCTTGGATACACCTCCACCAAGATGGGTTCATTTTGCACATGGATTGCTTCTATTTTTATATCAGGTATGGTTGTGATTCTCACAGCAAGTACATTCATATACTTCTCTTCTGTTGAGTGTTTGCGGGTGGGATTCAATGTGCTTTTGCAACATCTTTTGTGACTTCTCATTGACCTTGTAGACTTTTGATGCTGTTGATGGCAAGCAAGCACGGCGAACAAATTCCTCTAGTCCACTGGGAG
Source organism: Rhizophora apiculata (assembly GCA_037832385.1). Lineage (NCBI taxonomy): Eukaryota > Viridiplantae > Streptophyta > Magnoliopsida > Malpighiales > Rhizophoraceae > Rhizophora > Rhizophora apiculata. Next base: position 4,486,291 of record CM075437.1, read on the forward strand.
AACTTTTTGACCATGGTATCTTTGACGATAGATAATTGCATTTTCTTCAGCTAACAAGTTTTGATAAATGTAGCTCAAATTTATTTTTGGCCCTACCTTTAAAATGCAGGATGTGATGCACTTGCATGTGTGGTATGCATTTTTCCCCTTTTGCTTCTCAAAGTGCAGTAAGTGTGTTTTTGTTAATATGTGGTGATGATTTCCAGTTTGAAAGCATGGCTTTTGGTAGCACTGCCATGTGTGGAAGATATACTTTCTGGTTCTGGGTAATTTCATCTGTTACATTTTATTTTGCGACATGGGAACAGTAAGTGATCTAAACATGGTCGTCTATTAGTTTGATTCGGTTGAACCAGTTCTAATGGTTTTAAATTTTGGATATTTTGTTGACCAGTTGGCTGCTTTCCTTTTGTCCAGCTTTTTCACCAATACTCTTATTCTTCCAGCAATTAATGGACCTACTGAGGGTTTGATGATAATATATGTGGCTCATTTTTACACTGCCTTCGTTGGTATGCTCTTCCTTTTTGCATTGTCATGTTGAATTTTGTAAATTTGCCTTTCAAAACAAGAGAAAATGGGCACCTTCAGAGATTAATGCAGTAACAGATTATTATTTAATGTTTAACACTACTTCAATTTTCTCTTTACCTTAAAGGCGCCGAGTGGTGGGCCCAGGAATTTGCAAAATCTTTGCCGTTTTTGAGCTGGGTGCCATTTATTAGTGGTAAGTACTTCCAATGCCTTTGTACATTTCAAGGTACTTTCAGTTTGATTCCTCTTTCCCTCTATCCCTCCCTCTCTCCCTCTATCCCTCCCTCTCTCCTCTATGTGTGTGTGCGCACATGCATTCTTGTTGGTATGTTTGTGATTTGAAAGATACACAATGACATTATTAAGAAAATTCAGCTGATAGTGACCTTATTATACTTTGTCAAGAGAGTTAAGTATGGGGGGAGATCTTTTGGATATCTTTTAGGAGCAAGTTAATTTTATTTGCATGTGCCATGTGTGCCTTATCTTAAGAGTGCATAATTTAATGTATTCTTCATAGACAACATTGTTAATTCTGTGGCAACTAGCCTTTATGTCTGGGGTACCTGTAAAATGGACTGCTTAGTGGTTATACTGCCTGTTAGACATACCCTTGTATTACCTAATGTTATGGCTTCCTCATAACATGAAACTACGTTGATGTCGCAAATTGTGCATTGGTAACTTAATATGTCTTTAAATTTGTTCCTTGCTATTTGGTCTTCATAGCCCAACTCATCAGTGTTCCTCTAACAATCTTGTACAGCTAATATTATGAATTATTCGGTAAAAATTCAAATGTTACGATATGGATTATTGTTAGCCTGCCCAGATTGACTCTTTACCTGCAGTATAAGCTTTGGGTTTTTTATTTGTTGCTTCTGCAATGCATTGCACAGTAGACATGCTACTTTTGTTCTTCAATTTGCTTGCTTTTGGGACATTCCAATCTTAAGAGATTTTCTGATGTGCTATTTGATTGTCTCTCTTCTTTCATGTTTTGACTCCAGAAATTTCCACAGTCAAAGTTGTGCTGTATCTAATGATAGCTTTTGGTGTTATTCCTACAGTTACATTAAAGTAAGTTATTCTGTATATGTGCAGTGCTCGGAACTTTTACGTTTCTTTTGCAAGTGTTATGCAATGCAAGTCAAATTTAAGAATTATATTCAAGTTATTTTCTGTTTTTACTGTAGCAACTTCTAGATTATCACAGTACCCACTACTAGACTAAGATATCTTGTAAAGGGGGATTTCAGCTACTGCCTCTGCTTGTTGAAGTGAGCTTGAATATATTGCATTGTTATCTGTGTAGCGTGTCCAATGTACACAAGGTTGTCCGGGCAAGAAATGGTAGTATGTTGCTGGCATTGGCAATGGTAAGTCTGTAGCCTTCCAAAATGCAGTTATCCTTATCTCAGCTATAGATATGCACTAGATTCTCATACTTGCTTCTTGTTGTCAGCTATATCCTTACTGTGTGCTTCTTGGGGGAGTCATCATGTGGTATGTGTAAAAAATTGATGATATTTTGCTTATAATTGATTCTTGATGTGTGTATGGGCTTTTTATATTGTATCTTTCTGCATATGCAGGCATTATCTGTCTCCATCAGACATAATGGGGAAATATCCTCATTTAGTGGTGCTGGGAACTGGACTGGCATTTGGATTTCTTGTGGTAAGTTGTGATTTTATCTGTGACTGAAAATATCAGTTTGTTAATGCATCTTAATCCTTTTTCTTGTCATTCTATCTTTATTTCTTTCTTTCTTTCTTTCTTTCTTTCTTACCTCTTAGTCATCTTAAAAGATTGTTTGATTAAAGGCTTTGGGGCGAGACAAACGACAGGGTGTGCTTTGACATTATTTTGTAAAGAAAAGTCAAAGATATATCTTACTTTAATGTACATGTAAAGTGTTTATGCTGAGCGGTGGATCATTTTAAACTCATGGGTATTGTTGTAGTGGGAAATTTGAAATTACTTTATATTAGCACCACAGGCCTAGCAAGTCAAGTTCTTTTTTGTTGTTGCTGGGATTTTTAGTCTTAGAATTAGTTTGGCTTTGCAGGGAAGGATGATTCTGGCTCACTTATGTGATGAACCAAAGGGACTGAAAACTAACATGTGTTTGGTATGTACAATCTTTTATCTAAATTTTTTTGGAAATGTCCAGACACACTAATTTCTTATCTAATCTTTTATACTTGAACATGTGCTTTCTTGTAATGAAGACATGCAGAATTGTTTTAATGAAGTAATGCCTTGGTCTTGCAAGCTTGGTTCTTTTATGTTTTAGAATGAATCTTTGGGGATATTTTACCTCCACTAGCTAATAGGGCAATGATGTGTTTTCGTTCTTGGGTTATTACTTTGTCTTCCTCAAAATTTTGCTTCTATGGCTAGTAGTTTTAACTTCATTTTTACTTGATTCATAAGATCACAAGAGTACTTGCCATCAGCAAATGACAACAAGCTCTGTTGGTTTTTATTTCTGCAGTCCCTATTGTATCTACCATTTGCCATTGCAAACTCGCTAACAGCAAGGTTGAATGATGGGTATGTCATAAATTGAGTAGTTGCTTGGTTTGAATGAAATAAGTTTTCACTGGATCTTGTCTCGATTGGTAACTTTGTTTGTTTTTGTTGCAGTGTTCCTTTAGTTGATGAGTTATGGGTTCTTCTTGGTTACTGTCTATTCACAGGTGTGTAATCTATATTTCTCCAAGAGTTCATATTGATAGTCTTGTGAATTTACTTGTCTATCAGGAAAGTCTGTGATATGATTACCTGAATAACTGTTTCTCTCTCTCCCTCATCTTGTAATTGAAGCTTTGTGTCTAGATGTGATAGACACAATATCTTTATGTTTCTTATCATACAACAACAAAGCCTCAGTCCCAAATTTAATTGGAAAAGGTTACACGAATCCTTTCTCACCATTCAGTTATATTATGAATTGAGTTTGGTGATGTAATTGTTCTGAATCCTTCCTAACCAAATATGTAATTGTTTCCTGTCATGCACCGATATAAATGATTTCATGTCTGACTATTCTTTTTGCTGCCCTTAGTGGGACTTTATCTGCACTTTGCTACATCAGTAATCCATGAAATCACCGCTGCATTGGGAATCTGCTGCTTCAGGTGAGAATGTAGTTTTTCTTGTATGAGTGAAGCATGTCAGCTTAAGTGGTGCTAAGATAGATTCCAACAATATTTTTTTTAAGAAATGAGTTTTATCATATCTATTATTTTCTGATATCATGTTTGTTTTAACTGTCTTTATCTACTTAACTCCATTTCTTTAATATATATAGAGCTGTAATATGTTAAGCATGGTATGTATGGTCAAAACCTGCCTGGTTGAGTCTCATCCTCCCTTTTCTTTTCTCCTGATTGCATTGAGTGACCTTGGCATTTTTTCTCCTAAAAACACCTTTCAGTTTTGCATCAACCTGAATGGCAGCTTATTGTTCAGTCTGTATCCATGTTGATGTTACTAAGGTTGATTTTTAAATGGAAATGTGTGCCCCATGATTAAATATCTTGTTACTCTTATATCACCATTGGCTGTTACAAATTGCTATGGATACTAAGGTTGAATGAATGCTGAATTTTCTTCTGAATGTTGGACCTAGCTAACTGTTGTACCATCTTTAATTGACAGGATAACTAGAAAAGAAGCTTGAAAGTGCAGGTTCTGACATTTGGTATACCCATCCTTCTTTTACAGCCCATATCTTCTGTAATTTGCACATTTTTTTAGATGGCAAACCTTGTGGTACTGATGGGAATTGTGTATGTTTGGTTGGGAATGTACCTTTTGACAGGTCAGGAGAAATGCTGCTAAGAGTGGTGATTTCACAAACTGAATTTTCGTTTAACATTGATAGTAAGGTTATAGTAAATATGGTGGAGGGGTCTGCTTCATGCACTTACAGATCACTTATTTTTGTCGCAATGGAGTAACCTGAAAACCATGCACCTTCCTCAGCCTCGAATGTTACTGGAGAGATTGTTGGATTGGTGGAAGGAAGGAATTTGCCAATTGGGATATGTCACTAAAATGGAAAAGATCTAGTCTGAGAAGAATTTTGTCTAAATTGCCGAGATCCGGCCCTTATTCACTTACGGACTCTTCATTGATATGAACGTTAACAGTTTTGGTAGGGGTTTAGACGCAATTATTCGAATTATTTAGTGACGAAGTAGTTTACTTTGGTTGTTGCTTTGCGTGCAAAGGGCCTCTTACAATCGGTGCAAATGACAATTTTCTTGCTTGTCCCGAAATTATAGACATTCCTGACTGCACGTACCTGTAAATTCAGGCTTGCCGTCAAGTCCACGGGGATGGGCTTTCTTTAAGAAAAATATTTAAAGTGCCTTTATTCTTTTTTATTTTTTGTTTGAATTAATTAGGTTTAATTGAGAGATAACGAATTCGAGGATTTAACCAATGAATTGTACTTCATTGGTAATATTTAAGTACAGATGAAGAGCGCATAACCATGACAGCTTTTGGGCTAGTTGGCTGGCCCAGCAAGATAACAAGGTGCGATAAAAGGGCCAGAATGTCATGTCTAATGTCCATATCGATGCCTTGGTTGTGCAGACGACCCTGAGCCAACCGTTATCTGTGTTGTGTCAGCGCACGGGCAACTGCGCCAGATATGTATGCCCCCAGCAAGTCCATGAAGGTCCCGGGAAAACTTGGTAAACCAGAAAGCCCCGTGTTACCCCACTCTCTAATGTCGAGGTCTGGTTCGGACTCTGAGATTTACCAGTAGGGGGTCTTTTTCTTTCTTTTTTTTTCTTTCTTTCCAATAAATAAAGCTTAGTCGTTACTGAATTATTTTTAGTGGTTCACATAAGCCTCGCAAGTAACCATTATGTATCGGGAACAAGTAGTACGGCTGTAGTTGTCACTCGCTGACTCAGCAGGGAGTGGATTCCCCGTGTTTTGTCGCCATCAAATGATAATCAGCAGCCTCCCCGTACACCAAATTGCTTGCCAACTCGGACACTGGCTATTCCCAATTAATGAGCCAAAAAAGCCTCATTTATTTGTCCTAAAAATTAGCGATGCATCTGAATTCTCTGTTTGGGAAGGATTCCTTAGAGAAGATGAATGCCATTATTAATTCCATTGGGGGGGGGGGGTGGGGTAAAAAGAAACTTAGCGGATACGATGCTGCGGTAAGGTAGGCTGTTGGCGTTGACTTTCTAGTCTCTCTCCCTCTCCTCGTTGCTTTTTTGTTTGTTATTTCTCTTCTTCTTTAAAATACATGTTCCCTATTAAACCTCTTTAGATTTTTCATTTGAGCTACGGTCTGGCATATCAGCATCTCATTTTTTTTTTATTTTTTATTTTTTTAAGCAAACAGAACATTTTGACATTTGAATATTAACTATTGTGGAACAAAGTTCTAAATGGCGATTTGAATACTTGTTAAGAACTCTTCCGTGGACATTGTCTGAACGTGTAACACATATCTAAAACCAGCGAGGTCCAAAACCTGGGAACTTTGGAACTTTGTCCATTTCACCGGTGGGGTTTGTTTTCGGTTGTTGCAGCTGCCTCATCAAAATACATATAAATATATGAGGGAGGAAAGCTCCCGCCTGCTGTTTTCCAACAAAGTTCTTTGCGCACTCATCTCTCTGTAAGTAAGCCTTGCAGCCATTTTCCAGAATCCTAAGATCGATCGGCTTGAGGCCTTTGTTCCTCTCTCCTTCTCTCTCTGTGTATGCTTGTGAGTGTTTCTGCAATTATTATTGTTATCATCATTATTTTATGATTGAATCCTTGAAGCGAGGACCTTCTGGCAACCTTGGTTTGCTTGTCAATCGGTGTTCGTTTCAGATATATTCTTACGAAAAGGCGTGACTTTGGTTTTGATTTTGTGTTGTAAATCAAGGTAATGCAGATTGCTGGTACTGTTTAGGACACCCTTTTCCCTTCTGTTTCTTGCAGGACTTTCCTAACATTTGTTGAAATCAAAAAGATGTTTTTTTTCCCTTACCTTTCGTGATGTTGCATGGAAAAAGCTACACACACACACATATATATCACTTGGATTTGTGGTTTATCTGAATTTGGTTCTTTTTGTTCATTGTCAGTGCTGAGAAGAAATATAAGGGGCAGGGAAACGTTAGAGAGATCTTTCACTCCTAAGGGAAATTTTTATTAAAATTAGCCCTTTTATCCTAAGACGTTGAGCAACGACAAAGAAAATGGATAGGAACGAGGAAAAGGCAGAGCTTCCTGGCGATATAATCTATACCCATATCCTGCCTAGACTTCCTGTCAGGTCCCTGATGCGATTCAGATGTGTTTCCAAGTACTGGAACCAGTTGACCTATGATCCTTCTTTTGCCCGGCTCCACAAAAGCTTGCATTGTCCAACTCACCTTCTCATTACCTCTTGGTCCGTGGTCGGGGATGAGTCCAGAATACATTTTGTCTCTGTACCAGTTAGAAAAGATGCCAAGTTGGGAACCCCAGTTCACCTGCTCTCGCTCCCCATTGACAAGCATTATGTCCTGCAAAGTCTCAATGGCTTGTTGTGCATCCATCGCTCAAACATGATGTATCCCTACCATGGGGACAAGCCGGTGTTCATTTTTAATCCCAGCACCCGCGAAATTGCAACTGTTCCTGTTGATGATACCCTAAAGACTCGATCCTCTCACGTCTCATACTATTTTGGATTCAGTCAGCTTACTAATGAGCACAAAGTTCTTGGACTTCGACGTTTTTTTAATATGGATTTTGAGCCTATTAGCATTGAGTGTGAAGTTTATACTATTGGTTCTGGTTCATGGAGGCGCATTAAACCTGCCGTGCCTTTTGATCCTGCTGAATTGACCTACTATACTGATCCAGTTTGCTTTAATGGGGCCTTGCATTGGATTTGTCAGAGTCAGAAATCTATCGTGGCATTTGATGTAGGAGGCGAGTGCTTTAGAGAATTCCAAATGCCTGAAGGATTTCCCAGTCGCAGTTTCCTTGGATACCTGTTGATAGTTGGTGGAAGATTGGCAATGGTTAATGGAAAGCATCTTTTTGATGAGAGCACAATGGAGTTATGGGTATTGGATGACTACCAAAAACATGTGTGGGTTAAAGACTGCATAAAGTTTCCGTTTGATTGGACAGAATCGGATCGCCCAATTCCTGCTGGAACCATCCATAATGGCGAGCTCTTGCTATTACCTATCTTATCAGTCTCCTCCATGTCAGTGCTCTTCTATGACATGAAAAGAAGAAGTTTTAGGAGGGTTGAAGTATCTGGATTGCCAGAGCATTTTCTTCCCATCAGCCAGCGGATTACAAGCTATGAAGAAAGCATCATGGCGTTAGGGGGGCGAATATTGGGACAGGGTGTTGAAATGGGAGGTTTATGTGAAAATATATAAATGAATCACCGGTCAAAGTGCCACGGAGTGTAGATATTGTAGTCTATCAAACTACATAGACGTAACTTGAATGTATAATATATGCTAATGCTATTAAATGGTTTGTCAGTAGAAGGAGAAGATCCTTTCTGCAGTTCGGGTTTTAGTCTCTTTCTACTTGAAGTGCAGTTGCCTAATTGCTCAGGACCCTCATAATAAGCAGAGGGTATTTCTGGGGTTCAGTCTTCCAACGTTATACTAAAAAGTATTCCATTTTGAGAACAGATTGAAAAGGCTATCCAATTGCTCTGTATGCAGCCACCGGATGCCGAAGAGAGGGAAAATGAAGAGATAAAAAGCAAGCCTTTTGAGCCGTTTGTTGTTATCTTGCTGATGTGGAAGGCTTTGGGGTGTGACCACAGAAAAGGCAAGAATGGATTTTGCCCGGAAAACCGTCTGTATGAGCTAAAACGGTGGAATGTACTCGTAGAAATCTCGGCAAGTAGTGAGGCAAGGCCTTGCTCCCACTATAAATCTCTTCTAGACACATCATATTACTTACTTATTTTCCTAATTTAGTTTTCTTCTTTTAAGTCGGGCGGATGACTGCTCGGGTAAAGGGAAAAGTTACTGGAGAAAGTTAAGCTGGGCTGGGCTGTGTAATTTTGGTCTTTTATTCTTGTGCTCTTATCTCGGTGACAGTGAGGTTGTTTTGCACTTTGTGGTCCGCCACAACTAAAACTTCTGGGCTTGCTCTCTTTGTCCACTTCTGTCTTTTATACATAAAATAAACCCTTTGTAAAAGGAGTTCACCTCCATGTCCTCTTTATTGGTGCGTTAAAAGAAGCACTCAGACTCTGGTGTCCCCCAAGGGTGAGAGACAAAACCCACTACCCCTGCCAATATTTATCGTCAAGTAGTAACAAGTCGCTTTCTGCAAACGTGCATGTATGCATTTCAGATGCGGAGTTGGTTAAATTTCATTGTTTCTAGTGAGTGCCTTGGAAAATCTCATATATACTTAACAACAATCTTTGTGGATATCTCTTGGCTGTTCAGAGATGTCTGGGTATCCGATTCCGATAGTCCTAAGCTCTCTGACTCGAATTGGTTAAATTTCCCAATCACAAAGGGAGAGACTTGGGTTTCAAAAGAACCCGAAAGCTACCCGATTGGGAGTAAAAACAACCCAAACTCGAACCTCACACGAGACTGGCATTAATGCATGATACAAAACTTGCAGTCACCTTGCATCTGTTGCATGACCAATGAATCTATATATTACACCCTAACCCTGATATATTAACAAGTACTTCAGTAAATTTTGTGTAACCAATATAAAGTTGATGTCATAAAGGAGCCTCCTCCCATCCATCTTGGCAACCTCAACAACTTTCTCGTTCCATGTCATGTAAGGAACACAACATATAAAAGGTGCAGTAGAAACACAGAATCCACTATTTAGCAAAACCTGTTCGATTTATTTAAAACATTTAAGCACACTCTGCATTCCGAATATCAAAAAGCAAGGTACTTTACGAGAATAACAAATATGGCATATATCGTGTTCATTGATGGAACTGCATTAATTCCAATGGCAGCAAATATGTATGCCAGAGAAGCATGAATATTAATTGTGATCCGCAAGCATAGGGGAAAAGTTTGTAAGCCAACTCCTGATGCTTGACCCAAGGAAAATTATGGGTAAACTGTAGCCAATTACCAAATCAAGTATGTTTTATCTTATCAAGAAAGATGTTAAGACTTATCCAATGGAACCCATGGATATGTTTCTGTCAGTAGAAACTGGTAAAAAGCACAAAAGGCCATTGCTTCAAACAGGGTTATGGAAGGGAGGACAAAGGAGCAAACTGTACAATTGTGGACAAGAAGATTGAAAGACTCCAATTTGCCCCCAACCTGCAAGAAGAAAAGCAAAAGGGCCTAGAGTTACTCAACGACTCTAACCTATGTAGAGTTCAATATATAATAATTACTACTCAACTAATTTCGATATTCATGACATGAATCACAATAAACATGTCAAAAGAGTCTATAAAAGTTCCTCTATGTGGTTCATCCCAGCATTTAGATTTGAAATGAACCATTTATTTTCAACTTAACAATATCAGGTACTATATTTAGTTACTTTCAATAATAAAATGTACATATATGCATTTCAGGTGTGGAAAGTACAGAGCAATGTATGAACAACATGTCAATGAGAGGGGATGAAATTATGGCAGAATTACACAAAATCATAAGAAGTAATCAACTGTATACAACAATAGCTCCACATATTTGGTTGATCAATATGTGATTACCAAATAAAGACACAAAATGGCACCTTGATTAAATGGGACAAACAAAAGAATAAAAGAATCATATACCTCCATAGAGAACCCATTATGAAACCGACTATATCATTTGCTAGCTGAAAGAGAGATATGCAAAGAAGTTAACATCTTTTTCACTAAGTAGATTGTAACTTTTAGCCAAAAAATAAAATAAAATAAGGATACAATGGGACAGTAAAATTTTTACATATGGTACTTCAAGCGAACTGCTATCAGCCATGGAGTCAAAATCTCATAGTTCAAATTACTATCTAAGGTGAGGATTTCTTTGTCCAATGAAAAAATAAAAAAATGGGAAACTTTGTTAATTCCATCAACACACAAAATGACAGTTGAAATTTCAAAGCAACTATAACACTAGAATGCTGCAACTTTTCTGGTAAATCATAATATTCATAGATGAGAAGGAATTAACAAATCTGAAAAAAACATTTAAACTTGTTTGTGAGTTGAGATACAAGATAAACATTGGATAAGTCTGCAGAAGGCTTCAAATGCCAAAAACAAACTCACCAAATAGGTTAGAGCTTTTACTGGACCAGAAAAGACACACAAGAGCATAGCCGTTGCCACCTGCCAAAATATAAAAACATTCAAACGTAATTCACGTTAGAAGTTCCCGAAAAAGGTCCAGACATTTAAAAAACGAAGAATGGACGGTCACAAACCATAGTTTTGCTCCCAGCAACAACACCCCATTTCAGGGTAGATATCACAAATGAGAAAAAACATCCAGAGTAATTCTGCACCAAAATCGAACACCCATTTACACAAACAAATATCTTTCACTGAGACCAATAACAAATTCAACCACAAAACTCGGAATACTACTCTAGAAACCAAAAGATAATAATAAGCCAAATATCAGAAACAGAACGTTGATTGGAACCCACTTCACCATTCAGTTTCAATTGACTGAGAAAACAAACCGCAGTTGACAAAGAGTTGCTCAAGAAATGCACGAGGCCGGTGACAGCAGCAAACATTGAGCACTCCACCAATCTCAACACGTTCTAGTAAATGGCAACGTCAGAGGCCAAGTCCTCATAATGTGTTGGCTGGTCAACATGATCAGCACCGGCATCTCTTTCTCCTTCCTCATCTTTCCAGAACAAAAAGGGAGCTTTCCTTTTTAAAAGATCCCAAATTTTGAAGGCAGGTGTATAGAAAGGGAGTGGAAGAAGAGCTGAGGAAGAGAAAGGAGTGAGCTTTTGGAAAGGAAATTTAATGGACTGAGGAGGGGGGAGGAGTGAAGTGGGGCAACTTGTGAAATATGTAGAAGCTTTGGTAAAGCAGTGATGATGGGTTTTGACAAGTTTCATTCTTTACAATCCACAAAAATGGTGAGAATGAGAAGAAGAAGCAGAAGGGACGTGGCAAGACCCGGGGGGGGGGGGGGGGGGGGAAGTTGTGGGGGGTTTGTTCGCCTGTTGCTGATTAAAATTGGAGAGCACGAGACGGACGAAGACAGAAATCAGAAATGTGGATTGGTCTCGAAAGAAGTTGGCCTTCGGTGTACGATAACGTGGGTTGGGTGGGGTGGAACAGTTTGTGCTTTTGGGCAACACTCCATGGTTTGAGGCCATTCGGTCTCTCTCGACGCATATTGCTCTGGGCCTAACCCATGTCCCATGAGCGAGTCATTCGCATGGTCATCCTCTTGAAGTCTTAAGCCAGAAGCGTTGGATCTTCAAGTCAGACCACACATTAGATAATCTGCTTTCAGTAGTTTAATTCATTAGTATACTAAACGACGTGAACTTCAAAGATTATATAATATTATAATATCATTTGTGTTTAACTCATGTTAAGAGAAGGTCGCGTCCGTATGATAAAGCTCAATTGTGTTTTTTTTTTTTTTTTTTTTTTTTGTTGACCTAGACATAACAGTTACACACAAGCTGATTTATAACAGTGCCAACCAGCAAGCAATATTAAAAGAAAGGAAGTAACTTGCAATGGTAAATAGGCCATCTTAAGCATGAAAAAGAGACTTCACTTTCCATCCTTCATGATTGTTCTTTATGCTTTCAAATTCTCTTACACCAGCTTTGATGTTGGAGTTACAGTTGTCAACCAAAAAATGTATAAATGATTTAACATTATTCCGATGATGAAAGAGGATATTGTTTGAGATGATTAATTCGTTTGAAATTATATGTATTCATTTGAGGTTTACTCAACTTAAATACTCTTATCTTATCAATTAGAAAGCAGGTTTAGCAAGATACAGCTCGAGAATGATAATAACTTCCACCGAAAGAAATTATCTTTTTATCCCAAAAAGTTTTATCGTGCCCATGAATTACTGCCCATCGCAACATTATCAGCAGTCGTAAGAGATTTAGATTATTTTCTTTTGTGTGTGTGTGTGTGTGTGTGTGTGTGTGTATGTATATGTATATTTGAAAGTTAAAATTGCCTTTGCTAATTCAACCATCACGGGGGGGCAGTTCAGGGGGTAGTCCCAACTGACAATTTTATTGGTGGGATACTAGCAAGTCCGTCTAGGATCCTTAATTAGGCCACTTGAATGTGATGGGGGTCCCTAAATGCGTTGCACAGCGGCTTAAATCTACAGGTGCTTAGAGCTCTGAAGTTCAAAAGGCATATATTCGCACTCAATCATGAACAAAATTCAAAAGATATTCCTCCCCGACCCGATGAATCACTGTGGAAAATTTTATTATTATATAATCATCAATTACAAGACAACAAATAGTACCAGTGAAGAAAGACAATCAGACAAAGTAGCATCATCATGTTGATCAAAGCATTATATGGATTTAATTAAGACAAAAAGCATTCCTTAAAGGCAATTGTTTATGTGTCCCAATGATGCCTTGGGATCGTGCATGCGGGGAGCGCGTGCGGCCTCCTCAATTATTGTCTCAACACAGACATGCTGCTCGTACCTAAATTCCAGAGTATTTTTCGAGTGGTGGATTGTGTTTCTTTTGCGAGTGCACTGCATGTCTCTTAGTTAGAGTTGGAATCTTTGCGTGTGCATAAATGTTGTGAGAAAAATATGATATGGTAGCATCATGTGTGGACGAGACTACTCTCAACATTTCTAATGCCTTTTGGTTGCGTGGATTTATATCAATTCTAAGAAGGTAGGACTTTTCCGTGCCAGGAGCATCAGGATTAAGACATTAACAGAGAATCTCTTGTTTAAGTGTGTTGCAGCAATCTTGTCTTATTAATGTTAAAAAATGCTTCCACGTGTATTGTCTAAGAGGGGGGGGGGGAACAAGTTTATGGAGTTGATAATTCTTCTTTATTTTGATTTTCATAGTATTGATGTAGAACTGAGGATCATTGAATATGAAAGGTCTCCGTTTAATTTATATTCAAGCCAGGTTGATTAAAAATTAAACAGTCCACAAAAGTCAGGGTTACACTCACTTGTCAATCACGTTAGTGTTTAGAGTGTTTGCCCCCACCCCATAAAAAATGGGCCGTGCCAAGATTGACAGAGGGAAGAGATACATTTTATCTTCTTTCTGTACACAAATTTTAATACTCTTAAACACATTGAAAGAATGGTATGAATAAACTTACAGACATGTGTGTAGTAGTAAATCCAAGTCTATTATTCAATTTAAGACAAATCATTTAGGACAACTTTGCAAAATGTCTCTCTCTCTCTCTCTCTCTCTCAATATGTACACATAGATATATATCAAAGAAAACCAAATTTCTTGTATCCAAGAAAACAACTTTTGGTGGCTTAGGAGAGTAGGATAAAAAGCTGTTAATTGACCGCTGTGTCTAAGCTATAGATACGATACAAGCATTTGCCACATCAAAAAGCGTCCAGCACTCCGCACCGATACAAGCAAAAAGACAGGAAGAGGGCTTGCAAAGTCCACCACGACACGTTAAAAGGGCAATATATCTGTGTTGGTAGACTGTGACACATGCAGACATCATCCTAGTTTTGAAGACTTTTTTCAGATAGATGGTCCTTGATTGCATATTTGAGTGGAAGAAAAGAAAAGGAGAGGAAAAAAAAAAGGGAAAAAGGAACAGTGAAAAAACGAGAGGTGGGTTTGATTGAATAGAGCATGCCTTGCTCGAAATAGTCCATGATGATCCCTCTCATCAACATCACTGCCAATGCAGCCCACCGTATCAGAACCGTCGGCACCGAGAGCAGCAAAAGTCAACCTTGGAGATGGTCTTTGGTCTTGGTGTGGGGCAATCCAATTAGATCTGTCGGTGGGACACGTGCCCCAAGATGTACAACGTGGCAAAGTCTGGTTGACTTCGCGTCCTGGACCATCATGGGGAAAACAAATGCAAAGTGTGTGCATATGCATTTGCCCGTTTGCCCATTTGCATTGTGCCTGTTTCTTGATGGAATTTTCGATGGGGTTACCCTCATGAACTCCACTGAGAAGGAAATGAAGACAATTATTGTTGTTAATTGCATAACTATTTGAATTGGAGGACACGGAATTCATGCGTCATTTTGCATTCAAAAGTCAACAATGGGAAGAGAGCGGAAAATTCTTTGGAAAAGTTTTGATAGGAACTCCATTGCCAGATTGATGGATTCATGCCACAGAACTTATGGACTCACACTTTTTCTGTTTTCTTTTTTTCCTTCCTTCGTAATAACTTGTAAGTAATGGTCAATGATAGATTATCCACGGAGATTCATTTAACAAGCAATATTCCTTTAGAATTCCAGTTAGTTACGATAGACCTGTTTTGCAAAACAATCCAACTTTGGGTCTTTGATTTTGACATTTGAAACAATCAGCTCTCTCTCTCTCTCTCTCTCTCTCCCTACTTTTATAAGTGGAATGTGGAAACAACGGAAGAAAATAAAACTCTTTAACGCAATATGTGTTTTGGGCGTAGTTTGTGGTTGCATCCTATTATTCTAAGAGGAGCGTTTGCGATACAACAGCCTTGTGTGGTATAAATTTTATAGGTACCTGGCTGACAATTAAACCTTGGTGTGCAATGCAGTAGCAGAATGTGCGTAAAGGAGGATTGGCCACTGCTTTACTCAAATTTGCCGATGCATTCACTTCCCCACACAATTATACCTGCAGAACTAGTGTGACTCTTTTTTCACTTTCCCATCCCAGCTACACTACTTGGTCACTGGCTGGCGCACTGACTGTTTTTATGGGCGAGGAAAACGTAAAGGTGACGCTTCTCCACAAGCCTCGTGTATTTTGTCTATCATTTACTCTAATAATGAAACGTCATTGTTTCCTTGGCTTGCTTGCTTGCTTACTTGAGATCCTAAAGCCTCGCCTTTTCAAGCTCTTGTCCCCTCTCACCGTCTTTAGCCCACACAGCTCAATTTAAGTTCCTTTTTGGCCTTTATGTTGTTCACAATCACATCACACAGGCCTGCTCCTGCACCTTCATTTATACTCCATTAGAGCAACAACTTTGAGACTGAAGTTATAATATTTGATCAGATATAAACATACTCTTCTTGTACTTTTATTGGGTCTATACTGTCTCTTCTTTTGAGTTATCCTCTCTTGAAAAAGCCCACAACAAAGCATTTCTCCTAAGAAGAGGAAAGAAAGAAGCCATGAAAGATAGAGGCAAAGCTGTGGAGATGTACACCAACAATGACCTGTATCAGGATTATGGCACGGCTTCATCAGATCTTCCATGCAGGAAGCACCCATCGGCATCTTCTGTTGGGGTTTGCCCTTACTGTCTCAAGGACCGTTTAGTCAATCTGGTGTGCTCAGATTGTGGAGAACAAAGGCTCTCTTCTTGCTCTTGCTCAGAGATCTCTTCCTATCCCAATTCATCCAATGTTGAGGTAGGTAGTGTTGGTCGCATCTCTTTCTTGCTAGAAAATGACCAAAGAAATGAAGTCTCACATCCCAATACTAAACCAAAAGATGGAGAGAAACCAGATGACGTTTCCTTGCTTAAAAGGAGCAGTAGCAGCTGCGTGGAGATTAAAAGAAAAGGTGGGATTTGGAGGATTGTGAGGCTGTTCAGGAAAAAAGGGGACAAGGGCTGTGATCAGAGAAGCAGTACTGTTGGTGGGTTAGAACAAAAGAGTGATCTTTGGGTTGTTGACTACGCGGGTGTGTCTAGGTCCAGGTCTCTATGCAGCTTCAGAGGGGTTGGGCTCTTTGGTTCGGAAGATGGAAACCTTTCAGGAGCCAGGAGTTCTATTTCAGGTGCTAGGAGTTCTCTTTCAGCTGCGAGGAGCTCCGGGGTCAATGGAGGTCTACTTTTTGATCCTGATAGAAAAAGTGGGTTCAGCGAACCAGAGCCAAGGAAAAGTGGATTTGATGGCGAGAAGAAAGATGCTGTAGTTTTGGAGCCTGAAAAGTCTGATCCCGTTTTCAAAGGAGCAAACAGCACAAGGCGTGTTTTTTCACTCAAAGATGGTAACTTTACCACTGTCTCAGGCTTCATTGACTTGAAGTTTGATCTCCCATCGGACACCAGACTGGATTTATCAGCAGCGAAGATGGGTTCTTTGTCAGATTCAAGCTCTGCTTTTGGTAGCATGAGGGGCAGTGATTTAATGGCACAGGATCAAAGTGGACATGGAGGCCCATTTGGCGTCCTTGCAGCAGATGGGGTTTTCAGCAATGGGGGTTCATGCAGAATCTCAGTTGGTGACAGAGGAATTAAAAGGAGCAGGAAAAGTTTCAAGAGTTGGAGGTGGATTTTCAGGCATCCCCCTAGTGCAAAGAAGAAGGACGAGGATCTCGTGGCCAACCCCTAGCACTAACTCGGCCAAGATCTTGTTCTCGATCTGTATTTTCTGTCTTTTCATATGTATTTGGTCATATATTCTCTGATTTACGTAGTTAATTTTCGATCAGGTTAAAAGAAACACTAGCTAAACAGGAACGAGTTTCTTTGACCAGTTTAAACAAAACAATGTGCATGCCTTTTTATCTGCCTTTAAATTAACATGTACCTGACAAATAAATGTTTCAACAAGAGTCTGTTTCAAGGCTTCATTAGATACAAACGACAAAGGTTAGCTATATAATTACCATGTCTAAAGGCCTTGATAGCAAAATCCAAACCTCGGCCTCAAACTGTTCTCCCAATAAGGCTTCAATTTGATTTACACATGGAACAATTGCAAACCTGAGTGAGGCTTTGTGGTTTGAAATTAGGACAATTGTAAACCGGAATGCTGGTGGGCCGTGCAGACTGCACCTAAGTTGACAAATTCCAGATCCTTTTTTCCTCCCCCTCTACAGCACTAGCCTCCTGGGAGAAAATAATCAAATGTTTGGAGGGTTGCTGGTTGTTTATGGTGGCTATTGTTGCTACGCAGGCCTTGCTGTGTCATGTTTTTCCGGCGGGATCCTGAAAGATCAAAAATTGAGCACAAATAATAAAAATTATCACTAGGAAGCAAGCTATGCATGATATGAAGGTTATGAATTTAGTCACGAACAAATTTTTCAATGTGTCAACATTTGATTGGCCTTATAACAGGTTGACTGATAAGGTTTAGTCGCATGTTCCGGGAACTTATCATGAATCTTCCGTTGTTTCAGAAATAACATGAATCGGACCCTATTTCATATTAGTCAATTTAATTTAATTCGCCAGACGGAAATTTAGAACGTCTTCCTTATCGTACAAGACAAGTGCTTCGATTGGAGGAAGGTGGATGGAATCTTCATTTAATTATTGGGTCAGAAGACATGTAAACTTCATTTGTCACCAATTAGCCTCTCTTATACGCACGCCTATTCATCAGGTTCAAGAAGTCAACTTTGGCACCTGAACCTGAAGTCGTCGCAGATAATTAAACATTATCCACGGGTTGACCAGTAGTTCTAAAATTACCCACGCAATAAACTAATAAACTTATCCAAGTTGTTCAAGCAATCTTCAAGTTTCGATGTTTTCTTTCGGATATTTAAGCAGAGATGATTGATTTAAATTTGCCAATCACAAATTAGCAATATCAAACTTCTACAGGCAGAGACAAGAGAATATTTGTGAGAAAATGTATGTGACAAGGCCTCTTTCTACCTACCAAAGGAATCCTTCAGCACTTTCATTATCCCCTCCTGGTGGTCCCAATTCTGGCGTATTGGTAATCCAGGACGAAGAAGCTGAACCCACTTGTTGTTTTGGATTTTGCAAGAGCAACAAAGTCAAGGACCTGCCGTTCCCTCAGAATAAGAACCTCAAGGTTGAGTACACACATCAAACCGGAGAGGGCCAGCACGTTTCGGTCGACCGTGTCCTCCTCATTCCTGTTCTTAATCGACCTTTGTCTTCTAATCAATATTATGTCATAAAGCGATCTGGCAGGCATAAGGGGTATGCTTAATGAGTCTCCGAAACTGTATCTTTCCTTTTTCTTTGTATCGTTCCTATGGTTTGAAACTGTATTTTCAAATCACTAGGTATAGTCTAGAGGTCACTAAGTTAAAAATTTGGGCGAGATTTGAGGTTTAAACCCCATATCTCGCTGATGGTTAACTCTCCCTCCCTCACTCCAACTAGAGCTGAAAAAACGAAGAAGAGAAGAAGTGACGGCTTAAACTAACTCTTAAACCATTGAAATGGGATATTAGGAATCATGCTTGTCATTTAAATATTCTGTCAATTTTGATTTGATAAATTTTACAAAAGGTTGAATTGTTTGTGCTTTACAGAGGATCATGGGGACACGTTTTGCAAACAGTATGCCTGAATTTTCCCCAACCTATAACTGATATTGCAACTATATATAAATTTATGACGTCATGATATTGGTCCTCTCTTAGTTTAGACAGTTATCAATTAAGTATGTCTTTCCTTGATCACATATTCAATTTTTGCTCTGTTAGAGACTATTAGACTTTGATACGTACCTGCCAGAGTAATTAGTAAAAGAGACTTTGTGGTCATTGCTCATAAAGAAGTCAACTGAGTTCAATCCTGATTGATACTGTTACATGGTTAATAGTTTAGCAGTATACCGGTCACTCAGAATTGGCTTTTCAGGGAAGCATACACAAGCTCAAAGGAAGAGGACATGACAACATGCTGTTTCTGCAGTTGTATATCTGATTTAGAACCACAGCGCTTGGATCCTGAGAATATAGACCAGGAATTTGAGATTCGCCATCGACGCAGTGGTGGATATGTTGCCAAATCCGTATCTCCAGATGGGTTCCCCCCAACATTCTTAAGAAGAAAAGGTTGGCGAGTGTATACCTCAACTCCAAGAGAGTTTCAGTTAAATGAAGCAGCAGGCCTCGATCAGTCCCTCCGTCTGCAACTTCCAGGCCTCGATTTCCCAATATCACAGAAAAGTTCTGCTTCTGTGGAGGTAGGGAAGTGGTACACTCCATTCATGTTTATCAGAGAGATGACTCCCAAAGATCAGATAAAAAGTTCAGTCTATTATGAGATAACACTTGAGCAGCAATGGGATCAAATTTTCGCTTGCGAAAGGAATGCTCGTAAAACCAATGCGGTAAATGTGGACATTGTTGTTGACAGTGAAGTGGTTAGGATAGGGGGAAGAGAAGACGTGAGCAAGGTAAAGAGTGTGGTTGATAGGGTGATGTGGTTTGGGAACGTGGGATTGAGTGTAGCAATTGTGGAGAGAATGAAGTGGGAGCAAGAAAGCGGAGGATGGGTTGGGAGTGAGAGACAAGTCATGGTGAAAAGGGAGGAGAGGTTTGAAGGAAGTGGGGAATGGAGAATGTTTGGATGTTATGTACTGGTTGAGAGATTTGTGTTTAAGAGAATGGATGGAAGTTTGCTGCTAACCTATGATTTCAGGCACACTCATCAGATTAGATGCAAATGGGAATGAGAGTGGGAGGCTCTTCTACTACCTGTTACTGCTTTTATTTGTTAGCTTCTTATGGTTGAAGTCCTTAGTCCCGTTTTCCTGTGAAAATGTAGGTGGGAGTGGAGGACGACCCCGGCGCCTGACTTTGGGGGCCGTTATGTAGAGAATAAAAATAAGCTATTATTTTACGGTGACGTTGGTAACCCTCGCTTTAGATGTATGTTATTGTAGCTCTATTTTGCCTTGGTCTGGTATATTTCTTGGTATTGTCTCTCTCATAGTTGCATCGGGTTTTATGCATTAATTGCTAAAGGAAGAAGAAAGAAAACAAGAGAATGCCGGAGCAATAGAAATTGAAGGGAGGAAGGCAATCCTGCTCCTCGTGTTTTACCTCAACCTTTGGCTTCCTTTGTTGTTGTGAATGCTCTGATTGATAACCCTGAAAATGTATCAACCAATAACTATGACCTCATTCCAAGTCTGGAGAGTAGACCGAGCTGTAGAAATGATCGATAAACACACACACACACACACACACACACACCATAGAACAAAATTCAATTCGTGCCTTTATGGATTAAAAACCCCATAGCAATGGCAAACAACAATACAGAGGAACAACGTTCGATTGCAAAACGGAACAGTTTTTAATAATCGAGTTTTATTCTAATTCTCAATTTGTCGGAGTCTTTCCCTCCTCTTTCATCTGTGGGCTTTATACTGGCAATACCGAACTCCAACTATTTTACCAACACAAAACCATTTTATCCACACAACATTTAGTAATTGACGCATTGCAAAAGCAAAGAAAACTTTCATCAAGCAATCAAGGAAGCGGCAAACTGCTCAAAGCATGCTTCCTAGCTGAATTATTCTTTTGTCACCCACCCAATCGCTGGAAGAAAGATTGTGTGAGCCCATTCATTCTAATGCAGTGGATCCCAGCCCAATAGAAATGATAGACTACACCCAAAAATCGTCTCTCTCTCTCTCTTTTTTTTTGGTTTTTTTGGATGTTCAAATTTTTATAAAAAAAAAAAAAAGGAGAAAAAAAAAAGAAAAGAAAAGAAAAGAAAAAAAACTCGTCTTCTTTAAATTTGGTCGGACGCAGCGCAAGTTCCGTTCCGACAGAGATGCAGCAACAGGGGCAACTCCTCCATTATCGTGTCACAAACAGACCAGACCACAAGCTATAGTTATAATAAACGAAGGGATTTCAAAACCAACAAAACAAAGGAAGACAATATATATATATATTAATATACAAAAATTGTAGTAATTTTGTTCTTATGGCGACTTCCTGCGGTGCGCCTCCACTTGGTCGCTCTCTGCCTCGTCGGTGGCCGCCTATTGCTCTCTTCAGTTGGGCCTCGTCCTACTCCTCCTCCTCCTCCTCCTCCTCGCGACCCATTTTCTCAAACGAACCCCCGAGTCCAAGGATCTTCTCGGTTCGCTCTAATAAACGGCCTGCCTCTGATTTGGGACCCGTGAAATCCGATTCTACGATCGGATCGTCATCAGCTTCCTCTACTTCTTCAGCGATTGATTTCCTCACATTGTGCCATCGATTAAAGGTACCGCGGTGTGAAAGATTGTTTTTATTGCTTACCAAATGGGTTTTGTTTTTTTTGGAAGATCAGCTGATCTTGGTGTTTTGATTCTTTATTTTTGCTTCCATTGTTTTCTCAATAAGGCTTGAAGGGGGGTGCTTGTTTGTGTCCAGGAAGTGAAATTTTTTTTTTTCTTTTTGGTACCTTTTTTCATAATGGCGTTTTGTTTTTCTTACTCCAAGCGCATAGGGCTGGGTGTTCTGTTCTAAACATACATTCTTGTGAATTGGGAGATTAGGAACCTACCAGATTGCGTATTTGAACATGTCGTCTGAAGTTTGCTATAATAAATACTTGCCATTTTGAGAATTTTATGATAAATTCCTGATTGCTGTCTATAATTTTCACCTCAATTTGATCTTGAAAATGTGCAATAATGGGTATTTCATTTGCCATAACATCGTTTCTTGTAATATGCCCAAGTGATCCACTCTTTGGATATACAGACTTGCACCCAACTGTTGGAATGAATCGCCAATATTTATTGCATTGTGCATACTCTCTGAACCATAAGTATTGGGCAGATAATACATGCTCTGTGTGCTCAATACTTCTGATTGAAATGGTGGCATATCAGTTTTGTATAATAAGATGAAAGTATTGTGTTTGACTCCATGTGGTTAGCACTTTATTCAGATGGCTGAATCTGGAATGAGTCCTCTTACTTATTTTTTCCTCATTTAATGGCTTTGGGATATATGGGAGTAAGTGATCTTTTTTGTTGCCTTTGTAATGCCATGTGTCTAAGCATGTAGATGAAAATTTCTGCTTGCTAACATGTCTGAAAATGTACTTCTTTTTTCCTTGGATCATGAGCAATGTCTCTGGTATGCTTGTGGAAATAATGTTTTATCTCTTCCATAAAAATTCAATCATAACTGGTACTTCTATTAGTAGTTTTGCATATCTCCAATAAGCCTTATCT
Organism: Rhizophora apiculata; assembly: GCA_037832385.1. Lineage (NCBI taxonomy): Eukaryota > Viridiplantae > Streptophyta > Magnoliopsida > Malpighiales > Rhizophoraceae > Rhizophora > Rhizophora apiculata. The sequence goes on from CM075437.1 coordinate 4,508,889, forward strand.
GATACCTAAAGAGACCCAAATTGAATTTTAGTGACATAACATTTGAAAGAAAATTTTCTAAACCCTCTCTCTATATCTCTTTATTTCTTTTTCAGACCACAAAACGGAAGGGCTGGATCAACCATGGGATAAAGGGACCTGAATCAATTGCTGATCATATGTACCGAATGGCTTTGATGGCTCTGATTGCTGGTGACCTTCCTGGTGTGAACAGAGAAAGGTTGCACCTTGTCATTTTATATAGAGCATTTGGTATTATAGCATGAATTTTGCCTTTGTCATTTCAATTTTCCATGTGCAGATACATTCTCATTCCTTGTTTTGCATAGAAAATCCAATTAGTAAAGTTAAAATTTACTTAATGGTGTTTAAATAGCATTGACTCCCAAGGCTATATGCATTTGGCTTAAACATGTGTTTGTCAAATTTCTAACCAGTATGAATTTTAATTATTGATGCATCTCTCTGTACTATTGTTGGTAATAGTTATTGAAATGGCATTTTCCATCTCAACTTGTTTGTAAGAATTATGTCAGTGTAAGAAAACTTCATTTGTATTCACTGATAGCCTTTTTTAAGTTTAAAAATGGTTCATATTGGTCCCTTGTTCACTGGAAATGCTAGCTTTGACTAAGATATATGGACCTAGATGAGATCAAATAAATGATGCCTTGATTGAGATAGAGATGAAGTTGATACCAATACCATCATGGGAATCTTCTTGCTATTCTTAGAACAATGACTCTTATTTACCTCTAAATTTGTACTGGTAAATGGAAATGGTGGTTCAGATCGTGGCCAGGCCCAACTAGTGAGGGATAGTCATGCCTTTTCTATCCTTAATGTCTACCATAGTTGGTCTGCCCATCCTTCTGCCCCAAACAGGCTTTGTAAGTGCACATATCATTCATACTTGTAACTGGAGGTGAATTTTGAAAGAGTTGATAGTAAATGTCCTAAGTTGGCTTTGCTTTTTCTTTTTTCATTCTTAACTTCTGTGTCCCCACTGTTGAAACAGGTGTATAAAGATTGCAATTGTGCATGATATTGCAGAAGGTATTCTTTTAACTCCTCTTGGATCCTTACATGGTCATTTAATTTTTTCTCATATTTGCACTTGAACTGCTTGATTTGCAGCTCATGAAAGGATATCTCTTATGAAGAACCTGAATAGGAAAAAGGGGGGAAAATCCTAATACTCATTGTTCTGAGATGTAACATCACAATCAATGTATAGATTATCTGAGTACATTGAATGTGGTTCTTTTGTTTGTTATTTGGTGCTGGTCTGGCTAAATAGTTGGAGAGAAACATAGAAGTGATTACACCAAGCCCCCTTACTACATAATATGAACTTAAACTTGCACCCAATCCTTAGTTAGAGACAGCCAAATGGGTCAATGTTATGTGTGGCTGTAGATGTACAACGTAGATTGGTGATTATTCTAAGTATTTCCTCTTCTTTTTTACTTATCAATTGGATTGACTTTTTTCCTTTTATTTTTGTTGAGTAGGCAAATATATTTTGTTGGGTTTTGAAGTTTTGAGTTGGGTTTTGGACTTTGATAGCTATTGTTGGAGATATAACACCATCTGATGGGGTGCCTAAACAAGAAAAGAGCAGAAGGGAGCAAGCAGCTTTAAATGAAATGTGCAAAGTTCTTGGTGGAGGAATGAGGGGTACTTACTGACTGTTGCTCTCTTTGCAATTTTTTTTATTTTTTGGCATTGAAATGTTCTGCAATTGACTACTGGCTTATTATAGCTGGAGAGATCAAGGAATTGTGGGCAGAGTATGAAAATAACGCTACCTTAGAGGCCAATCTGGTGAAGGACTTTGATAAAGTATGTACATATGGCATTAACGTTCAAGATTTGCTTTCAGGTTAAAGTAATATGTTAATGCTTCAAAGGTCTATTTGCCATTTTGTAAGCTTAATTCTCCCTCTTTTTTCTTGTTCCTCACTCTCTCTTCCATCTCCTCTTCCCTCAACCCCTTCTCTGTTCCTCTCTCTCTCTCTCTCTCTCTCTCTCTAAAATTATGCATGTAGACTCATACTGGTGCATTATTAATTCCAATTTTGTTTTATAAGCACAACTGTTTAGTCTTTTTAATTGAAGGTTCCAATGCCTCTTTGTTCAGGTTGAGATGATTTTGCAAGCATTGGAATACGAAATGGGTATGATATCAGATGAATTATTCTGTTTACTACTATATTTTGCGCCCATGCTAGCCTCATTTTTCTTAAATGAGATCACTATTTTTGTGCAGAACATGGGAAGGTTTTGGATGAATTTTTCCTTTCAACAGCAGGTAGTCTTACTGCCACTACATCTTAGCATAATATGAGAACTATATTACAATTGCTTTGCTGGAACTATCAAGTCTTTAAGTAATTCTAATTAAATGTTTTCACCTGTAGGAAAATTTCAGACTGAAATAGGAAAGAGTTGGGCAGCTGAGATCACTTCAAGAAGAAATGCCATACTGGCCAACAAGAAAAATTGATTTCCAGGTTTAGCCACATTTTCCTTGTTTCTTATTGTAGTTGAGTCATCCCTTTTGCATACCTGAAGTCTCCCTCAGCAGAATCCCTTATCGCACCATCCAACCGTACATGGATGCAAACTGCAGAGTTTGTCAGAAATTTGACAACCAAAGCTTTTAAATTCTATGATCCAGTGTAACAACTAACTTACCTGTCCGGGTCAATTTAATTTCTGAAATAGCCATATGTTCTTTGACCTATCTACCAATATAGCAGGCATCACTCTTTGAGTTAGGTGTTCCCCGTGGCATGTATAGTTGATCTTCAAGAAGATTGTTGATCAAAAGAAAATGGTCCAAAAATGTACCTCAAAATAGACTCTCGGGGTTGTACTTGCATATCTGGCATTGTGAGTTGCACACATTAAAGCACGTGCTTGGAGGATCAACAAAGACTTGCCGGTTGTTAGACCCCCAAATAGTTGGTAAACCGTAACTGGTGGTTGATAGTCGGCACGCATACAGCTTTGGTTGCTGATAAGATCAATAGTTATATTGAAAGTAGGCTACTAATAGTTATTCAATGTGCTCGCTTTTGTTTCGGAGAGTCTTAGCAAAGGAGTTTAATTTTGGTTGGTTGATGCGAATCGGCATGAATGGATCTAAATGCATTCAAAAGATTAATTCTTGCTCCAATGGAAAGTTACGAGAAACATTAAGATTTTTGGTGGGTTTTGAGGCATGGATTCAGCAGGAGCCACATTTCGCGCACTTGGAAGGAGTCACTTGCACCCTATCCGACGTACGAAAAAGAAGAAATTGAGATACGATCGCAAACTGCGAAGCTGCTGGAAAAAAAAAGGAAAAGAAAAAGGCAAATTTAATATTCTGTGGGCCCGATTAATTATGGCCAATGAATGAATTAACTTGCATCCTGTAAGCATATGTTACCGTGAACTTGGCGCTTTGGGGGGAGTATCTTCGCAATCTGCCTTTTTGCTTGGCTACAGGACTGGGGAGTTGGTGCATGGTAGATTGGGAATGTTCTCTACCCCTGTCAGTCAATGCCTTACAACTTACGACTACGGTATCCGACCGCCCGTAATTGAAAGAATTGGCTCAGTCTCAGCGTAGGTAAGGTAAAGTAGTTGACTTGAACCCATCCCTACACGTCGTAAGTTGTAGACATTCCTGCCACTCTTGGCACGTTAGCTGTTATTGGCCAATGACCAAAATCTATTCACTTACCGATAATTTAATGGGGAAATTACTTAAGACGACGATTCTGCCTAAAGAAATGGCTTAGCAAAGCGTGCATCTTGGGGAAGGACCTTGAAACCCAAGTTTATTATTCTTCCCCCTTTTCAACCGAGAAAGACGTTTACTTTGGTTAAAGTAGCTCCCCATCCGTGGATGGCCATGGCTAGCCTACAGGCTACAACTTTTAGATATTCCTTGCATGTTTCATTGATTGAGTTGTGCCCACAGATTCAGCTTGAATGTTTGTTTGTGTTCAAACCCTAGCTTCTCTCTCTCTCTCTCTATGTCCGAACATCTGCTTCCATACCCCTGATTCTCTCTCTTTCTCTTTCTCTTTCTCTGCTTTCTTCAATCATACATATACGCTGATCGTGCCGCCATACAATCTCACCTGGATCATGGGTGGATGCCGTTCCAGTCAAATTTATCATGGATGGTTCCCCTTTTCTTGCCTTATAATTAGCCTCCGCCGACGCCTCCAAAATTTAAGACCAACTGGGGTTAAACTTAGTATTGTCAGGACATGGTTAACTCTTTCATTATAAGAAGTAAGTAGAAAGAAAAAGGGAGAAAGGAAACACAGACTCAGGACAATTGAGTTTGGGTCAAATACACATATATGGCGACAAAACTGGACAATTTATTAAAGTTGTGTCAGGTATCGACAACTTGAACAATGAGCTCGCCGGTAAAAAATTGGTCCGTTACACCTGCCATTTTCCGACGGGGAATCCACAACAATTGATTGCTTGTCTTTTTGTTGGGCTGTTAGTTTAACAAGTAGCACTTATTATGAGATTGCTTTCAAAGAACATCATATGCTTTTGAGCTTGTGTTTGTTGTTCTCCTCTGGAGGGAAAATGCTTGCGAACTGATGTTTTTCCATTTCTTTTAAACTTTATACTGTGAAAGAAACCAGTCCATGGTTTTGGAGTATTAGAAGAATAGACATATATTGTATTATGGTCTATAATAATTTAGCCAATTAGAAGCTGTGATTTATAATGTAATATATATGTTTTATTTTCTTAATATGGAGAGGCACTTCATTATAAATTAACAAATGATATAAAAGGAAATGAAATGTCATGGAAAATCGCATAGAGAAATAAAATAATCATTGACAGACTTGACGTTGAACTTGCCACGAAGTCAAGCTACGTGTTTCGATAATGAACCCTGGAAGCTTTATTAAAATAATACAATTGATGTTGTTGTAGTCATGATTTTATTTTTTATTTTTGGCCTTCGAATCTCAAGGGAAGAAACAGAGCCTTAACTTTATTACTAACCAGTAATACTCAGCATCCTAAACTGCAAATCAAGGTTGACGATCATTCATTCCCACTTGGTTTCCCGTACCCAGCTATGGCGCACTCAAAACAAATCTCTTTTTATTAGGTGTAAAAACTTTACAAATACAAAAAAAAAAAGGGTGGGGGAGGGGAAATAGGCACTGAATTATTAGCTAAATTACTAATTTAACTTCATTATTTTCCCTTCTGTATGGATAAATAAACTCTATATTAAGGCACTGTTGCTGGGATTTTTTTTTTTTTTAAGTTAGAAGTTATTATAACGGTTGAATTATGGATTTAGCTATCTGTATGTGGCTTAAAACTTGGTTGGTGATATGGGGTTTGCTTAAAAAATGATTCTTGATGTGTGTAGTAATAGAAGTGTTCTTGTTAGTCATCTGAGTTTTAGGCTTAAAACCCCACTGGGACAACCATTCAATTTTCGTCCGAAAGAGCAGAGTAGTAAAGGTGGTTTGGTTCCAAAATGGGTGCTTTGCTTTGAACCTTCTTTGGTGATTTCAAGGCTTTTTGGTTGGTAAACTCTGAAGCCTCTCCAAAATGGTCACCTCTACCACTGGCACCTGCCCCTCCTGAAAATACACCTTCTCCACCAACGACAGCAGGCCCTATTCCCAAGAATGCACCCCCGCCTCCCAAGGTCGCTTCTCCAAATCCACCTGCTTCTCAACCACCACCTCCACTGCCAAATTCTACTCCAAAGGCATCGCTCCCATCATCAGTAATAAAATTGGCGCCACCTCCTTACTCACCTTTTTTACCTCCATCATCTGTGAATGATACCATTCCTGGTGCACCAGAAAACTCAAAATCAATAGGCAATGCTGGAATTCCGGCTGAAGGCATAGTGGCCATTTTAGTAGCTTTGAGTGTCTTAATGGTCAGTCTTATTGGATTTGGTGTTTGGTGCATAAGCAAGCAGAGAAAAGGTGTTACTAGGCTTAAGGGAGGTTATGCCATGCCCTCCCCTCTGGGCTCATCCCCAAGATCAGGTAAATTTTAGGTTAGTACTTCACCGCTGTTTCTTCCGCAGCCTGATTGGTGCAATTACCTTAGAAATGTTCAAGGATCCATTAAGCCATTTGATGCACATTTGTCAATCTCCAAACTGCATTTGGCTGATTATTAGATGATCTAAAAGTTGTTCATGGAGTCAGCTAGCATTTAAAAGTAAGTCAGCTTATAAGGTAGCAGTATGTTCAGTTGCTCTGGCACATATGCAATTATGGCTTTGTTGGCAGGACATTGAACATCTTTGACTCTATGTCCAGATTCAATCTTCACAAAGACAACAGCCCAGCTAATGGGAAGTGGTTCCAGCAGTGATTTTGTTTACACATCACCAGATCCAGGCAGTTTAGGCAATTCAAGGTCTTGGTTTACATATGAAGAGCTGGTCAAGGCCACAAATGGTTTTTCATCCCAGAATGTTTTGGGGAAAGACGGATTTGGTTATGTTTATTATGGCTGCTTGCCAGATGGAAGGGAGGTGGCAGTAAAACAGCTCAACACTGGTGGAGGGCAAGGTGAAAAAGAATTTAAAGCTGAAGTTGAGATAATTAGTCACATACGCCACTGCCATTTGGTTTCACTTGTGGGCTACTGCATCACTGAGACACAAAGATTGCTTATATGTGACTATGTTCCTAACAATACCCTTTATTTCCATCTTCGCAGTCAAGCTACAGCATGTCAGTGGAGTTATAAATAATGCTTTATATAATTGTTTTATTAGTCTGATTAATATGGTTGCATTGTGTAGGAAAAGGTAGGCCAGTTCTGTTCTGGGCAACACATGTTAAGATTGCTGCTGGTGCAGCTCGTGGAATAGCTTATCTCCATGAAGACTGTAAGTATTTAAGTTCGGGATTTTGATAGTTGATTCTTTGATGCTATCTGAGAAAATAAATTGAGGGTTTGTTCACTGTTTTCTTTCTTTATTGCTTCTTAAGATGCATCAGCTTCAACCTTTCAGTTAGTGCATGAAGAGATTGAATGATGGTATCCTGTCTTAGTAGTATGCTCCTTTTGCTGTTTATTGATATACTTTTGACACTGCATATTCTACACAGAATGAGGCAGGCTTAGCTTGAATGACTCCTGTCAGCATGCATATATGTGAGAGCATTTATTTTAGTAGATGTTATCTATTTAATTGATCTTTATACATGTAGGCCATCCTCGAATTATTGACAGGGATGTGAAATCATCCAATATCCTTCTAGACAGGAACTTTGAAGCTAAGGTAGGAATAATTTCCTTTTGAACTCACATCTTTATCATTTATTCATGGAGGTTTTGGTTTAACTGCTTCTAGGTTTACATTACAGGTTTCAGGCTTTACTCTTGCTAAATTGGCTTTTAATTCAAATACACATATAACAACATGAGTTATGGGAACTTTTGGGTAAGTAGCTCATCTTTGTTTAGATGTCCACTGTTTCAAGACCTCTGGAGGGGCAACTATTGTTTTCTTTCTCTTTTTGTTGATGGATAGAAGTTATGTCAGCCATAGCTACATATGGCCACCCTTTTTAGCCTTTTATTTATATTTCCTGATTCTCTCCTCTGAGGAAAAGGGACTTACTCTCATCAAGCCAATTTTCTTCACCAACATCACCTTCATTCCTTCATCTTCGATGGCCATGGGAGGATGCAGCATGCTCGTCCGGGATTGTGTAGCATTAACTTGTTGCTGCCAATGCTGCATCATACAAATCATAATCTTGATCTTTAAACTTCTTTGCAATCTTTTTTCAAAGGCCAAAGAATAGAAGGAAGGACATGAGAATAGAGTCCATAGATGATAGATTTCAGAATGAACTCTTAGAAATTCACGAATGGTCTATAAAAGTTCCTCCTCAAGTAATCCCTGGAGACGACCATGGTAATGAGAGTTGTATGGAGGAAGCTGAGAGGGTCTTATGGGAGCTTTCTCGGAAGGGTGAGTTTGCATTTGGAAGCTTTTGTGGTAGGGAGGTAACAAGGGTCTTCTCAACAGCTGCTGTAGCAAGACAGAAATCTGGATTAGGTCTTGTACAGATTCAACAGACTGAATTAGTTGAAAAGGTTATCTCTTTGAGACATTCATTTTGATTCTTTGGGTTTGAATCTTGAAAACAACCACCTTGTGAAAAATAGTAGTAAGACTACATACATTTGATTCTCTCTCAAACTTTGCAGCATAAAAGTCTCGTGCGGTGAGACATCCTCTTTTTATCAGCTACATTTGATTAGAAATCTGCTACAAGGTTGGCGCAGGTTTTTTGTGTTTTTGTGGGCATCTCAGTTAAAAGATTGAATGGAAGGCGTGATGTGTTTTCCGATTTGTCAATATCTTTAAAGTGGACTAAGTCTGCTTCTTATATTGTTGGAACTCAGAACTGGCCTTCTGCTTTCTGATGTCTAAATGCAGCATCTTGTCTGAGATTTGGGCCAAGTGATATTTAATAGACTGCGGGTCCATCCAACTCGAAGTGTGGATATGATCACACCAAAAGTTACAATATTTATGTGGTTGACAGTTAATCAAAGTAAAATCTAAGAGTTATGAGTTAATTGCACCCCGAAATTATTATTTTCTTTTTTTTAAAAAAAATTTTTTCACTGTCAACCTCTGGCCTCAAAATTAAATCAATTTAAAAAAAAAAAAAAAAAAAAACGAGAAATGCATCAGACAGACAAGATTATCCTGTTTGAGACTACATTTATTTTCCAATTGAAGTTTTGAGATGCATGCATGGCCACCCAGTTAAGATAATCGGATTCTAGTCATTGTCTAGCAATAGCCCAAATGCCACTTCATTCCCAGGGGCTTCAAATGGGAAACAAAGCAGGCCTTCGACACATTAAGGCTGGGTATGCAATTGTAAAGGTTAAGGTACACTGACTGACTTGGATTGAATTGTGGCCCGTGATCATTATTAATAAGACTCCACGGCCAAATTCAAAATTCCCAGCCATAACAAGTACTGTGTTGGCTCTTCGCAAAGAGGCTTTTGTCCTGTTAATGCGAGATAAAGCACACATGACATTACATTTCCCGAGGGCCTTTTCTTTTTTTTTTTGGGTCCATTTTCTTACATATGTTTCAAGGGGGTTATCTCTGGAGACTCCATATTATGCACGAAATGAATTGGGCCACATCCGGCTTGTGTTACTAGCTTTTTACAATGTGGTCTACGATTTCTTTCCCTCGCCTCACCTCACCCCACCCCACCCCACCACCCCTATAAGCCCCCCAAAAAATTCCTTAAGAGAGAAGGAATTTCGTGAGAGTGAAGTAATTGGTCAGGTTCAAACAATTAAGAAAACATTGCAGTCGTAGACATCAACAGGGAAGGAGGAAAATGTGATTCCATTTGAACAATAGATCATTGGAGGGGAGGCAATTACATTATTGCGCATCAAATTTGATATTACCACACCCAAATATACAAAGAATAATGAATATATTTGAAAATACTACTACGGGACAGATTACAATCACCGTTTGTGTAAATAAAGGGCCCAAAAAGGAAATTTACTTTCCTGGGGGCCATTCCTACCAGTGAGACAGACACTAGAGCGGAATTATGTTTCTGTACAGAGTCATCTAACAGTCCTAAACTGTAAGGCATACTTTCTATTTGAGTAAAACAAGACTCCTGACTTCAGTTTAGTCATACACGTCGGGTGCAGCTCATCTCTGGACAGATTGACCACAGCTAAAAAAGTTGCTGATGAACGTCTTCCCTGAATCACCTGCTAAAATCTTGAGTGGTTCTGATTCCTCTCATTTAAACTATTAGTTCTTGCCACTGCACGAGCGGTGAAGCCTACCGTTGTTGGCCGTAATGACCTTTGTCGCACCATATTGCAGTACTCAGGATCCTCTGACCGACCTTCATGTTGCATCCACCGTAGAGTTTGATGGTACATGGGAAAGAACCGCATTTGGATTGCTGAGAATGAGAAGTATGGAACTAGGGCTGAGAACACTGCAACCAGTGTGATGAGCCAGAACGAAGGGGCTGGAGCAAGGGCTTCAATCAAGATTTGGTAAGCATTGGTAGAAAAGGTGGAAGACATAGCCCCATATGCCAACATAAAAATGTACCAAAAGGCAATCGAACCCCAAATCAAAATGTGCTGTACAACGGTGAAGTAACTAATTGTGAGTGCCATCTGAATGTTGACAGTCCACACAACAGAAGTGTATATTGTTGCCCCTAAGATGTCCCTTCCAGCAGTTTTCCCATCGTGATTGAATGCTTGGTACTCCATAGCTTTAGTAGAAAAGAAGAAAATGATTACTGCACTGCAGAACCCATTGAACATCCAACCAATTATTCTGCACCAGCTGAAGAGTGTATTTTGTACCCCTTCTTGGTACAACTGAGGAAACTGTCAAATGAAAGGAGATAACGGCTTCAACAATCACAACACAAAATTTGGCCAATGGACTAAAAACACATCAAAATGGAGCTCTTAAATTATTTCAGGCAGCGGTTATGATCACCACCATGTCAGTAGTAATGTACAATATGTTATGCCAAAAGCATTGGTTGCTCCTTACGTTTTTGCAGATAAGATGTTCATTTAAAATGCCAAGGAATGGTGCACTCCACTTACACCATATTCAAAGCATGCATTGCCCAGAAAACAGTTGCAAAAATAGACAGAACAAGAGGAAACTGGAAGGTAAAACCATGTAGCCCCATGGCTACAATATTATGGTGACTCAAAGTAATCCTCAACGATCATTGTGCACTGCAGCTGTGAAGTATAATGCAGTCCTCTAAGCTATTACCTTAAGAAAATATTGGAAATTCAAAGTTTCATTAGTCAGGTTATAACTAATTTCATATGCTAATTATGGACATCAACAGCAACCCGGTGATATTCATGCAGCAACAATTACCACTACTGATTGTGCTGACCAAAACTTTCCAAAATGAGGATGAGTTCTAAGTCTCACAAGAGAATGCAATCCAGGGTAACTTGGGGGTCACCAGATAGGATTAGTTGCGATGTATGTATGCCATCTTTACATGCTAGTGAAGGAGATATCTCTCATCTTCAATTCAAATTTAATTAGCATGATACTACAGCATGGTGCAATGACCTTCATTAGCCATCCAAATGGTAATAACTGAGTATTGCATAGGTCACCTACCTTTATAGAACACCTGGGAGATACATCTTGGTCAAAAACTCCCAAAGCAATCACTGGAAGTGATGTGAAGAAGACATTATAAAGGGACAAAAACCAGTCATTGTAAGCGGGTTGGGCAGAGAATGATGCATATGCCTCATATAGGAAAAGAGAGAAACCAAATGTGATGTTCTTGTAGAAGAAGTAGCATATCTGCCAAGAAAAGAATCGAAACATAGGTTAACGATTGAAAAGAACACTCACTATAAAAAGAGACAAATCCTTGCATAATTTAACATAATACAAACAAAACTAAAAATCTTAAACCACCTTGCCATTCAAAAATATGGAGGGCTTACCATTGATGAGATCCTCCTGTAACACCAGTGTCCATGTACAAGTAGCAATCGCTCCAAATATCGGAACTGAGCAATTGCAATATCACTTGACATGACAGCCTGAGTTGAAAAGAAGCATAATGTAGGGTCCACAAGAAATGAGTGTTAGAAGTAAACATAAAGATATCTCAATATAGGAAATAAATATAAAGCGCTTAGACACCTGCATTCCTTCAACGCCACTGATTCCAACCCCAATATCTGCTTCTTGAAGCATGCCCACATCATTGGCTCCATCACCCATTGCTAATGTTGTTTTCCTCGTTCCAGCTTTAACTAGCCTTGTGACCTGCACATATAAGTTTGTGGTTAAAACAATTACTCCTTAAAGCAAAAGTCAGAGAATCCCTAGAGATTCAAAAACAAGCTAAAAAATTTAAGAGAAATAAGTATGCATCTCTTGAAGAGAAAAATAAAAAGAAAAAATAATAACACACCAATGCCTTCTGTTTGGGTGAGGAACGGCAACAAATGACAGATGCACAACCAGTAGCAAGCTCTAGAAACATTTTCTTCATGTCATCCTCCAAAGCATAAGTAAGGGACTTCCCATCAATAATCAAAGCAAATACCTCAGCATTTCTTGACCCATTGATTTGAGCCTTTCCATCAGCTATTTGCCAGAGAATGCTTTCCTTTGATGCCTTAACAAAAGAACCAACAAATCATGTTAATACTGCCAACATCAGTTCATTTATTTCAGATTTATATTTGGTTCCACCAAAGGAAAATAAATATTTCAGATCTATACAGAAGGGAAATGCTACACTCTCCCTTTAAACAAGCAAATTTTGTGAACAGATTGACATTACTGATGATCTAAGATAATCTTTACCTTGGTGAAGGCATCCTTTTCCCCAGCTTTCTCCAATGCTTGGATCTCTGGATTGTCCAAGTTGATTATTATTTGCTTCATGCCTTGTCTAAGTAAACTACAAGCAAAACTGCATATTAAAAACTTTAGTTTAGGGCACATCCATCAGTGTGGGATAATGAACTGTAAATCTATCTTAGAAAACTCGATTTAAGCTTGTAATGACAGAGCATACCCAATATTGATGGCAGTCTCCATTTTGTCTCCAGTCAAAACCCAAATTTTAATTCCTGCTTGAGCAAGCTTATCTATGCATTCAGGAACCTAATAGGTGGAAGGGAAGAAATATCATTTCTAAATCTCAATAAAGCCCCATATTTTTTCACTATGGTTTAAGCTTTTCCAACTGACCCCATTTTGAAGTTTGTCCTCAACAGCAGTAGCACCAAGAAGAATTAGATCCCTCTCAATCTTGTCAGTCACTTCATCAATCAACATTTCCTGATCTGCAGTAACTGAATTCTTAGCATCACTGAATTCTTTGTCAAAAATCTCATACTCTTCTTCATTAAGTTCACGATAGGCGAGTATCAGTGTCCTGAGGCCCGCATCAGCATACTCGTTCACATGATTTTTGGTCTCCATTTCAAACTCTCCATCCTTGGTAAGCCTTTCAAACATGACACTGGATTGGGAAAAGCACAATCATGAAATTGAACGTGGCTGAATTTAGAACCAAGGAGATCAATGTAATTTATTACAAACCTGTCGGCACCTTTACAAAGGAGCAACAGCTTCCCCTCCTCATTTCTTACAATAACAGACATCCTCTTTCTTGCACTCTTAAACTCTAAAACATTCAAAAGCTGGTATAACCTGCAAGAAAAAGTAAATATGTGTTCAGAAGTTACTTCATGTTGGTTTACTTTTAACCGGAATGCACATCACACTATTGGATATATAAATACTTGTGTTGAGAAATTTAAGAATCTCAATCAGAAGACACCAACCACTATTCCAACTGGTAATTCTAGGACATCTGAAGTACTAGAGTGATGGCTGTAAACAAGAAATGCAAGATTCAAATAATTAAAAACATCTTAAGTTCAGTTGCTTGGCGGATTATAATTAAAATTCAAAAAATGCATTTGACCCTAAGCCTTGGTGCACAAAAAGATAGAAATATAGGATAAGCAACAAGAAACCAAAATAAATGATTTACCATACAAACCAAAGGTAGTGACAGAATAAAGAACACACATATTTCTTTGTGAATTCCAACCATATATGAATCCCTATGTCCTAAATTTATATCATAGAAGACTGACCTCTCAACTTTCTTCCCAAGCACCATGTCCAACTCATTCACGGATACACTTGTTTGAGCCCGTTTGCAGAATTCAAAACCAATTTCTCTTGCTGCAATCACAAAGGCTGCTTCATCTGGTGACTCTGCTTCATAAGAAATCATGCCTGTAGCTTCATCTACTTCAGGGATGGCCGTATGACATATTGCTAACAAACGGAAAAATCTTTGTATGACAGCAGCATGGGGCTCATGGATCCAATTTCCATCCATTATCCTTTCATCATAAAAATTAAACCCTTTAATGGCCGGTTTGGTATCTCTAGGATCCATGTCATGATCCAAGCCATTTACCATTTCATGATCTAATGGAGAACCTTTTCTTCTTTCCATAACCCTCTCAACTTCAGTAACACCGCGACCATAACCAGTTCCAGCTACAGAAAACTTAATGAACTCCATAGAATTGCATGTCAATGTGCCAGTCTTGTCAGAAAGAATTGTATCAACTTGCCCAAGTTCCTCATTCAAATTTGAGGTACGAGCATGTGCTGGTTTGTCAGTTTCCTCATAATACATGTGAATATCTTGATTGATGAAAATGCTCTGGAGAACTTTCACAATTTCTATGGATACATACAAAGAGATTGGGATAAAGTACCCAAACAGCATTAGAGCAGACAGAAAGTGAAAAACTGATGCAGCCACCCTCCTTTTGGGGTCAAAATAAACTGTAGAATGATCAGGCCTCAGATACCACCTTTTCATTCTCTCATTTTCTAAGTCATTCCCAGTTGCAATACCAAAGAAAATAGACCCAATTAATGCCATCGAGAAAACAATAACAAACATAAGGTAGATAATCTGATCCATCTTCCTCTCGATTCTACTTCTCTTAGAAGGTGGGGAAGTAGAATTTTGAATAACCTTTGTATCATGCCCAGTGAAGATTACAACCCCATAAATATGGTCTGTATTTCTTAGTTTTGAGTCTCTGAGGAGAACTTGTTGAAGACTGAGAGGATAGAGGTTCTCTTTAAACTCCAAAGTTCCAACAAAGGAGTACAGATTTGCATTTGGGTCTTCACATTTCACAATAGCCTTGAAATCTTTGAAGTCAGAGTCCTCACATAAGATAGAAGTCACATCCACTGCCTGTTTCAGCTTCAAGTTTGTCTCTCCATCAAGGTTCATGGTCTCCACATAGCACGTTCCATCCTCATAACTAGATGACAGCAAGAGAAGGTCTGCTGGAAAGAATTCATCCTTCTCCACCTTCACTACGTCTCCCACTCTCAGATTCTTCCATTCAATGTGCTTGAAAACACCATCACTTTGATGCACTTTAACTTTTCTATTATTAACCTCTGTATCCTGAGAAGGCGTTACCACATTCAAAAATCCAAATCAGGTATGACAACTCTCCCTTCCCATAACACACATCACACATCAAATGACATACAAGTGAACATAGAAGCATTACTAATGTTCAAAGTAAAATAGAAATCCTACTGAAAAACCTAGAACCAGTACTGCAAGAATTTCTCATGTGAACTGAGTTAAGTTCAAACTTCAAACTGTTACAGTCCCATGATCCCATCCTATAGTTGATATTTTTTCAAATATTGCAAGTTAGCAACAAGAATACCCTAATAAAAAAAAAAAAAAAAAAAAAAAAACCAAGTTAATTCCAAGCTTTATTGTTTGTACTGCAATTTGAAACTAAGAAACCAAACCCAACAACAAAGTGAAAAGAAAAATAAGCAAATGACGATAGACCAATTAGAACTCAACCAGCAAGTAATCAAACATACCTGCTGCTGTCTCCGCCAGTCTTCTATGCCTTCCTTCACCATGGTGGCTGCAATAACAATAATTAGAGGGATGATAGCACTGACAGCAGTGTAAGGTGCAAGAGGAGTGAAGGACAAGGTGCCAGTGACCAAGAAAAAAAAGTTGGCCACTCTCCTAAACTGCTCAAACAATGATTTAGGCAGGAAAGTAGCAAGAGTATATTTGGTACTCTTGACGTAATTGTCACTGTAATTTCTAACAGCAGCCTCAAGGCCTTCTGGTTCATTGCAGAAAACCACCCTTGAAAATCCAGGTTCCCCTATATGTTTATGGTCATCCTTGAAGGACGCCTTCCCACATCTAAATGAGTATAACTTGCTCAAATTCAGTCTTCTCCTTCTACTTCTACCACCAGCCATTATCTCTTATTCTGGCATCCAAGTAATTACACAACAGAGAGAAACACTCAAACAAGAACCAAACTTCCACAAAGAAAAAATAAACTACCTAGGAAGCCCAGACGGAAAATGAAACAAAATATTTAAGAACTCCCATTACTGATACAAGAACTCTGCTTTCTTTTTTTGTGGGCCGAATGCCGTACTGGAGAAAATGCAGCTTCTTTTGGGGTAGGAAGAACTTGCAAAAATTAAAACACCCCCCACCCCAAAAGAAGAACTCCACTGGATGTAACTCCTACAAAATCGCAGAAAGAGAATCCAAAAACTGGCTTCTTTTAAGAGGGGAATGCTTCTTAGTTCAAAGAGAAACCCAGAACTACCAGCCCCAGTAATATCAAGCTGCCTTTTTTAGGTGGATATGAAGCGAATGTTTCACCATGAAAAATAAAAGCAAAACCCCAGGTAAAATTTGAAGCCAAAGGGTCAAGATTCAAAGAACCAACCACCCACCCACTAAAAAATCCAAAAAAAAAAAAAAAAAAAGAATACAAGACGCTGGTTCCAATTAAGAACGGAACTTTGAGATAATCATCTCTAAACCCAGACAGAGAGGGTAAAATGCCACAGGATCAGACAAGGAGAGATTAAAAGGAAAAAAAAAAAAAACACACACACACACACACACACAGAGTGACGACAACAAACGAGAAACTGCGCTCTCACAAAACAACCAGGCAAGAAAAAGTGCAACCTCAGTCTTAAACTGCAGGCACGCAAACAATGAGAAAAGGGAAAAGCAGACTGCAGACACACACACAACCCCCTCTTTGGTTTAACAAGTGTCATTTTTGAGACGCGTTAAAAGGGGTACAAGAGAACATGGCATGTTTCCATGAAACAACAACAACAACGACACCCATTATCGGATTTCAAACCGTGTCCTCCGAGGAAGGCCAACACACACACACACACACACGAAAATAAAAAGAATAAAAAGAGAGAGAGAGAGAGAGAGAAACGACCCAACCCAAGATGGAGAAGAAGATGATGAGGGCAGAGAGGCAAAATGGGCGCAAGCTGGACGCTTTGACTGTCTAGCTTTGGATTGGATCGTGATGAAGCCGACGGACTCGGAGTCCGGTCAATACGGCAAAAAATTGACACCAATTTTTTACTAATTAAACTACTCCTTCAGGTGGCCATTGTACGTTTTTTGGCTGTCTTTGATTCACTCTCCAACATTTCAACTCCCAATTTTGCCAAAAAAAAACCTCTCACAAATTCAGACAAATATGAATGTTTATATAATATATATATAAGATTATTTCAATTCTAACGGAACGGGTTTCTTTCCTTTTTTTTTTTTTTTTTTTTAAATAATAATATTTTTCATAATTCAATACTGTTTTTACTATTGTATTACGGGGACTTTTAAATCATAATAACAAACTCTTCAAAAAAAAAAAAAATCATAATAGAATAATAAAAGCTTATGATGTATGAAATGTATAAATGACAAGATGGATAACTGAGGCTGGAAATGTTAGAATCTTACAAATAAGGGAAGTTTCCTACAACCATAACCTTAACTTGGAGGGTAAGCCAGCGAGGCCGGTTCCGTAATTATCACTATTTTTAATTCCCTGGCATTCCAATGCATCGTCTTTTTGTCCCTTCTCTTCTCTTTTTCTTGTTTTTTCCTTCTTCGTGATTTTACATCCAAAATGGTATTTTAAATTCATAGATTAACCTTTCTTTTTTTTTTTTTTTTTTTGTAAAAAAAATGCAGACACGTTATGCGGATGGATCAGCCACGTGTCAAAATCTGACAGCCTAATTAAATCAGTTGAGGGTCGGCACCCAGCAGGGTCAGGGCGTGGATAGAACGGCAATTGTCCCATTAACCAACGTGCCAATCTTTTACCCCATAATTATATTTTATATCTTATGCCCCCACCCCCACTTTTTATTATTATTATATAAAATTTTTTTGAATATATAAAAAAAAAATGATTTTTTTAATCTATTTTTATATATTATATCCTTATTTTTAAAATTAAGACTCGAGATTTTAAAAATAAAATATAAGACCTTAATTATTAGAGTTTATATTTTACACTTTCAATTATTATTTGTAAGTCAAGTGCTTATGTTTGGAATTATTCTAAAAATAGCATTACAAATATTATTAACAGGCATCATACTTTCTTTTTTTTTTTGGTTCTTTCTTTCTTTCTTTCCTTTAAAACAATATGTCCAGATCCAGTCCCTAATAGAGTAAAACAATGAGAGAGGGAGGGAGCATTACAGTTCAACCGTTTTCAAGCATTAAATTAAAGCTTCGTTACTCGTAGAAAGCGAGGCAAAAGGAATGCGGAGATTAATGCGTTGTTTCGCGGTTGAGACTTCGTTTTTGTCGGTGGAATGCGAGGAACCCTCGTGCAAATTCTATAACTCTTGGTATGTATTAAATAGAACATGAAATTAGATTCCTATTTCCTCGACACGGCGCGTTTCTCTGGTTGTCTTCTTCGTTGTTCTGGGCACCTGGCAAAGATAACTAGAGAAGAGAACGTGCCCAAGTAATTAAAAGGCCCATGCGTCATGCAAAAGGTCTACTTTGTGAATTGTGTAGTTTCCAATACATTCATATATATATATATATATATATATATATATATTTATTATTTTTAACCCAAGTAATTATATATAACCATTTGCGAAGCCCACCCACCTCTCGAGAAGGGCATGCATGGGCTTGGTTGGATCACATGGCCCCGTGTCTATTACAATTTGAACTCGGCCGAGTTCCGGCAACTCAGAGAGTCTACTCGGTCGAGTCGAAATTGGGGGCATTGGCATCCAACAGGACGAGCAGACCACTCACAATCATTTTCCTGTTGGCAGGGTTGAGCTTGAATTCTGCAACGAGTTCAAGTTTCAGCTCCGAAAAACCCATAAAGTTAAGACCTTTTCCTCTTCTTCTTCTCTTTTTCTTGGGTCTCTGGTGTATGCGTGACTGGAAGATACGCACCATACTTACATTAGCTCAGCCATGCTGTCAATTAGAACTAAAGGGTCTCTTTCATTTTCCTTCCACGACTGCTCTAACCCGTTAAACGAGAGATTTGAGAAAAACCCTCTCTTTTCATCACCTGCTCAATTTCGTTCTTGTTGTTGTTGCTGTTGCTCCTGTTGTTGTGCATCCTCTTCACTTGCCACTCATAGATTGCGCATTAGCCCCAGCTTGTTATACGGATTGAGGCAATCCAATCTTATTCAATGGCCGCCTTGTAAAAGGCTGATCTTTGGTGGCAGGGGCCAGTACTATCGCTGTGTCCCGGCTTATGGGCGGGATCACGGTGGTTATGATGTTTCTTACTCTTACAGGGAGAGTAGTGGCAGGAAAAGAATTGAAAAGAGTAGGAAGGGAAATTTTGGGGCTATAAATTTGCAAGAGAGGCAGTGTGTGAGTGGGTTCAATGATGTGGAGGCTGTACTCAGCTTGTTGAGTGAGGAAGTTAGTGATGAATATACAGGCGATAGAGGGAGAAATGAGTGTTTGTCTGAGAGAGTGGAAATAATAAAGGAGAGGGAGAATTATGGTGGTGATTGTCAAGGGGGAAAGAATAAAAATGTTATATCAGGTTTGTTGGGGAGTAGTTCCAAGCGTGAATTTGAGTCTGTCAGTGTTGATTCAAGGAGAGAAGGGAGTGGAACGCTGGAACAGGATAAAAAGTGTGAAGAAATCAAAGAAGCAGCGGCTGTTTCAAATGGTGACAATCGTAGGGAAAGGAGAGCAAGTTCTAGCTTTTCATCTTATTACTCTCTTTCTTCTATGGAGGATTTTGAGAGTGACAATGAAGCTCACGATGAGCATGGTGAAGTTGTGGAAGAATCATCGAGTGGATCTAGAAGAAAATTACAGGGTGGAGAGGCTAGACTTGAGGGACAAGTGGTTGAAGAGTTTAAGAGGCATGGAGAAGGTGCAGAGGGACAGGGAGAGATTTTGGGACAAAGAACAACTGCAATGAGCAATGGTTTTGAGTGGGAAATGAGAAAGAAATCTGAGAAAAAACTTACTGAGGTTGAAGAAACACGGTCCAGAAAGGAATCCTCACCTAAGCATTTGAGGATTGCAGGGACCGATGATGGAGATTACAGCAAGGGATCGATCTATGTTAAGAAAATTGATGATGAGGAAGAGAGAGCAACTTTGGAAGTTAATTTGGAGAAAGGAAGGAGAAAAAAGTCTAGTCAAAGGGATAATCAAGTCCAAGAACAGTCTAAATTCAGAAGAAGTTACCAGGAAGCTAGCAATATACAAGAGATCCATGGCATAAATGTGGAAAAAACTTCCAAAAGTCAAAAGCAATTCAGCGATAGAGAAAAAAACATGATGGTGGATGCAAATTTGATTCGGGAAAGAAGGGATCACCATCATAAAATATACAATGAAAGTTTCAGAAAAGAAAATTTGGGAAGAAACACCCAGCAGCTTGTTGAATTATCAGAATTTGGAAATTTTGACACAGAGGGAGTTTCTAGCTTTCAGAGGCATTCAGAATCTGGAATGAAGATCCATGAAGGGGATGGCAAAAGGAAATCTATTGTGCAGTTGGAAACTAGAAGCAAGAAGCAGGATGGCAGTACAAGTATTGTTTCTAGTTCAGGTGCAGAAACAACAGAGCAACAGTTAAGCCCAGATCACAGTGCACTTCAAAGAATCCAATCCAGAAGAGGATCTCGAGATGTTTCCAACATATCAGTGAATGTCACGAATGTATCGGCGCTTCATGCTACAGATATTAAAACAGTTGCTGATTCTCAATCCACTTTTGAAAACAGAGTCATTGATCAAGGAAGTACATCAACATCTGTTGTCAAACCCTTTCAGGGGACAAGACAAACTGACGAAAGCCTCCCTCTGTTCAAATCAGGCAATGAGGCTTCAAGAGTTGCCAAGGTATCAAAATCCCATGAAAGAACCTCACACCAGGCCTCCAGCTATCAAGCTTCCTTGAACTGGGAATCCCAAGAGAGGAAGCAACTGATGGAGGAGGATCAGAGAAGCTCACAGCCAATAATGTTACCTCCCTCGGCTCAGATTTTTGATAGAGATTCCTTGATTGTTGATCAAACTAGGGAGATTGCGAGTGAAGAGGTCTCTATGGAAACTTCTGAAAGTGGCTCCAGTGCCTTCTATACAACCTCAGGAGGGAGAACTCCAGCTCATTTGAATGAAACATATGGCAGAGATAGGAAGGGTGAGACATTCAATGAGCCTCTGAACGTTCTAGGGTCTCAAGATGCTCTTGGTTCAGCACATCGTTTGGCAGAATCATCTACACGTGTTGTTGGGGAGTTTGTTGAGAAGGCAAGAAATGAAGTTTTGACCTCTAATATCCAAGAGGAGAAGACAGTTTTGGTCTCAGGGTTGGTATATGAAGGTGAAAAGCATGGCGGAAAAACTTCTGGTCAATTTGCTTTTGACAGGAATCAATTGAAGGATCGGGACTCACGACAATCATCCGAGGGTTCTGGAGTAAAGGGTCCTTCAGATGAAATTTGGGATGTGACGGACCCTTCTGTCGAGCGTCCAGAGAAAGAAGCACCAGAGAGCAGTACAGCAACTGAGAATCTTGTCGTTAGGAGAACAGGCAGGTCCTTGTGGAGTATCATTGCCAATATAGTTCGATTACGTTGGGGGTCACATGCTGAAACTCCTAAATCAACTGGAAAGTCAGGCAGAAAGAGCTCGTCAAATGAATCTGTTAGTAGTGAGGCATATTTTTCTGGCCATGACCCTGATGAAACCATTGACAAGAATGGAAAAAGGGAAAGAAGAAGAATGCCGAGAGAAGAGACCTCTTCTCAGGTGCAACTGATTCAAACCATCAGTCAAGACCAGGAAAAAGCATCTGATATAGTAGCAGCAAAAGACAGAAGAGTGCTTGAATCAGATACATCATCTCCTTCAATTAGACTAAAAAGTGGCTCCACATCAAAAGGCATTTCCTCACTGGAAGGTGATGAATACCCTGGTTTCAGTCGAGATGGAAAGGGTTTTGAAGTTTTTTCATCTAGCATGGAAGGAGAGGAATCATCATTGGTACCATTGCATTCTAGTGGTATGAGCAGTCCCATTAGAAAAGAAAGTTCTGGTGTGGGTGAGACTATTGTTTATGGTAAAGGCCTGATTGAGCCACTGAAGCAACCTGTGATTGGAAAGCTACCTGAAGTATCTGACACAGGGGGGAAGGATGGGGAGTTGAAAAGAAGGATGCTTCAGCGGAATAAGCAAGTCCCGAAAGACAGATTTGATGAATGGGAAGAAGCATATACACGGGAAAGTGAGCAGAGAAAAATTGATGAAATGTTTATGAGAGAAGCAATACTAGAAGCCAAGAAGGCTGCTGATACTTGGGAAGTGCCTGTGGGAGCTGTCCTAGTGCAACATGGGATAATTATTGCTCGTGGCTACAATCTGTAAGTTGTTTAAGCATTTTCTCAATGAAGTTTTATGTCCAACAACATTCTTATTTGGGGATAACATTCCAGGGTGGAGGAGCTACGGGACTCAACAGCACATGCAGAAATGATTTGCATACGGGAGGCTTCAAACCAGCTTCGATCGTGGAGGCTTTCAGTATATCTTCTGCCTTTTAGATTCTGCATCAGTGCTGATAAAAGGAGAAAATTGAACAAAAAAAGGATATACCGACAAGACAGTAATTAATGCAGTCACTCGCACTCACTCAATAATGATCAGCAATATTGGTCTATTAATTGATAACCTGATCTATAACAAGGAAAACAAATTAAAAATTGATGCTAATCACAAATTGGCTTTCAAAATGTGAGAAAAGTGAGACAAAAAGAATGCCATGCTTGGTGTCAGATAGAATTTTCAAGTCGATATCTCATTATCATTTAGAGCTCCAAGATCACAAACTTGATTGAAGACATACCTTTTCCTTTTTTGTTTTTTTTTTTCCTTTTTGTGTCATAAGATGAAAATTGTCTTTTGTAGTTAGTTTCATATATCTTTGTCATGTTACCCATTGTGGAAAGAACCAGTGACTAAGCTAGTTGCCTTCTACACCTGGAAAGACTCAAGTGGAGAACCCTTTCCCTCTCTCAAACTTGTTAAAAATTAGACCTACTGCTGATTGTAGATGAATAGGGGCTGAATAACTATTTTGACAGTTAATGGCTAGGGCAACATCTTCTATATGCATCTTATATGCATTGGTTGATAAATTTCACAGCAGAATTGTTGAGAGAGACAGAAACAGAGAAGATATTTTGGGAAGACACACACTCACTGTGTTAGGTCTATGTGTTTATCTATACACTGAAACAAGGGTTACACATAGAACCTGCTTACATAAAATAACATAGAGGCCCACAATTCTTAACACTCCCCTTCAAGCTGGAGCATGGGTATTAATCATGCCCAGCTTGTTACATATAAACAAAATGCTCACCTTAATTACACCTACAAGAATGTAAGAAGTGTTGAAGAAGTAACCCATCAATTTTACTGAATGCTAGAATTGCTAAAATGTGGACAATCACCCTATATCTGCATGTTTGCATGTTACCTAATGCCTTGTTTATGGGTTGATATCCTCTTGTGCTCTTAAAAGTCTCATTTCTAGTGATCAGCTTTTGTTTGATAATTATGATTACAAGGCATAGTGAGTTGACTAAATAAAACCAATGATCCTTATTTGATCCCCTGGACCATATGGGATTATAATCATGTCCAATTCAGTTATTTCATTATATAATGGCGTTTCTTATTAGTGGCCCCATTCTCAAGTTGTAAAGCCATCAAATGGATAAAAGAGCAGATCTTGCCTCATTTCTGTTTCTAATAAATAAGGGATGAATTAGCGTACTCATAAAATATGATTTGGTATTAGGAGAGTAATGGGCTTTTGGTTAAATTGTTGTTCCAAAGAGTTTTTATAACGTGTAAACTTTAATGGTTTAGCTATCATTTTGTCCATTGTTAATTTCTTAATGTTGGTTGTGATAGAAATCATACTACGATTGTGTATCACCCCTTAAATCCATTTGCTGGATTATTTTTGTCCTGAATTGTGCAACTTAGAGAATGCTGCTATTTTATGGACCTGTCGTTTTATGTATCAATCTATGGATTTCAGGACACCACACTTTATGTAACACTTGAACCATGTCCAATGTGTGCTGGAGCAATACTTCAAGCAAGAATTGACACTCTTGTGTGGGGAGCTCCGAATAAGCTTCTTGGAGCTGATGGAAGCTGGATTAGGTAAGCAGCTGACATCTTATTTAAAGATAAGTTCAAAATCAAAAATGGGTCTGGTAATGTAAACTTCTTTTTATTGATGAGTGAAACCATCTTCTTTATGTTTCTACTTACTAGCACAAGTTCCATATTGGTGCCAATCAGAAGTCTGTTGTTATCCATGCACGGACATTTGACTGGTGTATTCTGTCTTCTTCTTTTTGTTGTAGGGGTGTTTTGTCTTTTCATTTTCTATTTTTGGTTCCTCTATTCTGTTGCAGTCAGAACTGTGGGCAGTTCAATGGCATATATCTCATGGCACCATGATGTAGGAATCATTCTCCATCACACCATGTGTTTTTTCCTGCCCTTATTTTCTCTTCTTTTTGCTTTTATGCATTCCCCCACCCCCCCAAAAAAAAATCACAACTCTGTTTGCAAAGTAGATTGATTGAGGTATTTGATTCTTGAATCTGTGTGAATTGTTGCTGTTCTTGTTGTGTGGTAGCATTAAACCATTTGCTGAAGCTTAAAATTCACTGATTTCTGATGTATAAATAAAAAATTTCAGACTTTTTCCAAACGGAGGACAAGGCAGAAATGGCTCGGAATTGACGGACAAGCCAGCTCCTCCTGTCCATCCTTTCCATCCAAAGATGAGAATACGACGAGGAATATTGGAATCCGAGTGTGCTGAAGCAATGCAACAATTCTTTCAACTTAGGAGAAGGAAAAAGGAGAAGAATGAAGATCTGTCTCAAGAACCCTCCTGTCTTCCCATTGCAAATCGTCCGTCAAAGGTCCTCGACAAGCTGCATGATATTTTCCATTTCATGTTCTGTTTGTAAAGTTTCGAATATAAGATGCAAAACACTGTTTTTATAGTAATAATACTTGGTTAAATCAGGCATGAATTGTATTACCAGAGGTTTTGAGTGATCTGAGACGGTAGGCGCAATGTTGGTTCCTCTAAAGGACTGTAAATTTTCCCAGCAGCATTTGTCATAAACCTGGGCAACTACAACATTAGTTCATGTAATCTGTTTTTGGTTTTATCACTACATCGGCAAAGTGTGGAATTTGTTTACCCGGAACGAACAGTGCCCTGTTTTATAGGCAATGCTCTCTGAAAACTGTTTTCGTCGCAGAAATATGGGCGTAGACTGACCAATATCGACTGGCATTGCAGCAACGATTAACGTTATGAAATTTTTACCGTCTCTGTGAGCTTTGGCGTACTTATCGCCTTTGAGTTGATTACTTATCACCTTCAAGTTGATTACTCAACAATTGTGCAATTAGGTTCTACTCCCATGTTCCAACACGTGAAAAGCTGCAATGCTTGCAGAAAATATTAAGAGCATCTGCTGTCGGGAAGAAGAAAGGCGGTCACGCTAAGTCAAATTGAAGAGTAGTCAGAAAAGGTTTCCTGACCTTGCTTCACTCTCCCTGTACTTTTGACAGGGACTATTTACCAATGTGCGGGCTGTGTTAGGACAAATGTCATGATTCGCCCGAAGGTTGGTGAAAGGTTTGTTAGCATTGTCATAATTGCCACAAGAAATTTATTGATCATGCCAAAAGATTGTTACTTTAAACTGACTTATGGAAGCTAAAGGCTAGAGTACTCTAGTGGTTGCACCAAATACCAGTTGGATCATTTTTCTGCAATTGGCTTCAATGCACTGTTATTCCTTCAAATCATATTAGGTAACAAAAGGAGTTAGTTACAAACCAGATGCTTAGGCAACACATAAGCAGAGCAGAATCACTCTCTAAACTGTCCTCTAAATGTTCCAATTCCGGATGATCACTCTCTAAACTATCCTCTAAATGTTCCAATTCCGGATGATTATAAAAATGGAGAATGAAACTGGAAAATTTACTTGCTGAAATTTCACTACGTTGCCGAATTGCCAAATCATTCAGTTTGAACCGCAAAAATCCTCCACCGGTAGGATTATATTGTGACCATAATGGTAAACAAGCGATCCAACTGGAGTCGAGCAAAGGAAAACGGACCTAAATAATATCTAGTGCAAGGTTTATTGACTACTGAAATAATGTCAAGCATGCAGTAATATTGAAATAAAAGGCCAACCACATATTGACTAGTACTATTTCCCAATTTGAAGAAGAACAAAACTGCACTGCATACTTCTTCCAAGTCCCCATTTGACTAAAACCTTTCTTCCCATATTTCATTACCAGGTTTTTGGTTTTGTCACCTGTGTGCATCACAAGGCAAGTTGGTGCCATATCCGCAAATCAATTATAACATTGAAACCGAGAACAAGACCAATAATAATAGTTGAGACATCAACTATCTCAAGAGGTAGATCTTTCTTCAGCAAGATCTCCAAGTTACAAAATTCGATTTCAGACTTATTCAGGGCCCACTAACCATATATCATTAGAAGGAATGTAGCTCTCGCATGAAGACTACATTTCTCCCTCCAGCATTCCACCCAACATTTTTTTTTACACGTTAAGTTCCTATTCCCTCCAGCTCTATATTACCGCTACTTCTCTCTTTTGCTTCTCTTCACCAGAAAATGGCCTCAAGGTTTTGGTCTTTTTTCTTGGCTCTCCTCAGCTTTCCCTTAATCATTACCAATGGCCAAGCACCAGCAGCATCACCATCAACTTTGCCTACGGCAACTCCACCTACAGCCACTGCGCCATCCACCACCACTCCTATATCACCACCATCTCCTAAAACTGCCCCAGCTGCCAGCCCAATAGTCCCACCTCCTCAAACTCCTCCAATTGCAGCTCCAGCAAAATCACCAGCACTGCCACCACCCCCAGCTACACCACCGCCACAAGTGGCCCCTGCTCCAGCCCAGGCACCTCCAGCGCCAGCTCCTGCAAAAGGAACACCAGCACCTGCACCATCTAAGGAAGCACCAGTACCATCGCCAGCAAAGGCACCACCGGCACCAGCACCATCGCCAGCAAAGGCACCACCGGCACCAGCACCATCACCAGCAAAGGCACCACCGGCACCAGCACCAGCCCCAATCACTCCACCACCAGCTCCAACACCTGTATTAGTGCCTTCACCTGCACCAGCTCCAGGTAAGCACCATAAGAGAAGAAGGCATAAGCACAAGAGACATCATCATGCACCAGCCGTGGCACCAATCCCGCCAAGCCCCCCATCCCCACCCACAGTGACAGAGTCTGAGGACGCTGTCCCCGCACCATCTCCAACTACGGTATGCCCTCAAGAGTTGTATGAACGAATATTTAAATTGCAGAAAGACACTTGTCGGAATAAATTCTGCGGAATAATCATTTCCTGCTTTTTCTGGCTTGCAGAATGGAGGAAATATAATGCAACAGGGAAGATGCAGGGTGTGGGCAAGCACTGCCTTGGCCACTGTCTTTCTGCTGGTCTCTGCAGGCCAATACTTCTAGCAAGTAGTCATCTTGTGTTCTTGTCCGGTCCATGAGTTTATTCTTATATTTAAATGAGAGATTATTTTGTATGTACAAAATAAGACCAGTTCAACTATTCAGACATATAGGAATGCAGAAGGCAAGACTGAAATGATCGCCAATTTGATAAATTTTCCTTATTATCCCACAAATCGGTATATACACGAAAGGTGAGTTTTGGTTTACAACAAGTCCTTCGGATATCCCAAACAAGAAAGTTGTGTAAATACTAAATTGATACTTATCAAGCTCAATCTGTACTTTGTTCCGCACTGATTTCCTCTTGCAAGTCATACTCAATTGCAAGACCCAGATTATCAGCCAATTTGTGGTGCTGCTCACACCCTGCACACTGATGAGAAGTACCACTTGTTAATCAGAAGAATAATTAACATTGCTTCAAACATATGATAAGAGCACAAACAACTCCAAAGCAGAAGCAACAAAATGCATCCTTTCAAGCATTAACCAAGAGATAACATGCAGTCAACGATGTGTCTTGTGGAAAGATGCAGCAGAACCTTATGTTCAAGTGGAACTTAAAAATTTAACCAAAATGTCAGTGAATAGTCACAAATAAATTATGATCAAAATCAATACATTGTCCAACAAGCATATACTTCAGTTTCAGATTGTACGCAGCATTGGAAAGACTTGATCGCAAATTTTGACATACATTACAAGATTCGGCCAACAAGTACCTGTGCATACACAAGTCCCTGTTCATAGGCCAATCAATTGATGAGCCTCTGCGTTGTTTCACCACATTCATTGCATGTAAACTGCATAAGCAAACTCCTCCTTGGCAACTTTATGTCAATGATTGAACCCTGTCAATTGGACATGCAAGACCTCAGAAAACGTAGAAGTGGAAGATCAAAAGAACAGCCAAAATGGTCAACTAGTGGAATCACAAAGCACCTCTTTGGTCTTATTAACTTTAAGAAGTGCATTTTCATTGAATGACACAGCCCAACTCAGTTCCTCTTTATGCCCATGTCATGTTCACTTTACTTGCAAATGCATATTGCCCACCTTTTGCTAAAGTGCCAACTTAAGTTGAATTCTGGTTCATTAAAATCTTATAGCGAGAGACAAAGTTTCTCCTTCGTTTAAGATCAACAATTTGGATTGTTAGACGCAACATCATGTAATGTTTAAGGTGAATTTTTAGGCCATACTGCCTCACTCATCAGTGGGTGACATGAAATGGCTTCCATGTTTGTTACTCTGGTCATCTTCCCTACCAAAGATTACATCAAATATCACAAAGAAAGGCCATAGTTACCGACTTCCGAAGCACTGGAATTCCCTTCTAGGTATGTTGCAGATTTGCCATCCACCAGCCCCAGAGCTGCCAGTGGCTGGAAAATGCGTTTTGGTGGTTTTGGTGATAGTGCCGTCCTATAACTTTGTTTTTTAATTAAAAAATTATTATTATTTATTATTTTATTTAATATTTATTTTTTTATTATTTTTATTTAATATATAAAATTTTATATAATTATAATATATAATCAATTAATTAATAATATTATAAAAATATTTAATTTATTGGATGATAATCTCTTAAAAAGATTATTAGAGGTCAATCCCAATTATTGGAGTTACTACTGTTAAAGAGATCAATTTTATCTTTTTTTTCTCATTTCAAATCCTCAAATCTCACAATTTTTATTTCTAATTTCTAATTCCAAAATTCTAAATTCTTAACATCGGATATCATTTCTATTCCATCCATCACCACCACCACCATCAAAAAAATAGTATCACGCAGTCTTGCAAAATGTTTTCACATCATTTATTTGATTCTAATATTATAATATTTCAAATTGAAAAATTATTATTTTATATGCAAGAGTTCTTTTTATAGTATAGAATTTGGTTTTTTTTTATAATTCAGAATCGATCAAGAGACAATGTTGAGGGAGAGCTCACAACAATTTGTTAGACATCTACCATCTTATCAGAATCGATTTAAGCGACTAATCCACTGATCTAAATATTAGTTAGAAAGGTAATTAGTGAAAATTTTCATTGAAAGACTTACTCTTGACATTTAACATGAAATTAAAGCTCATTCCTCACAGATAATGGTAGATGTTATCTCCTTTACTTGCCTATATGAAAAGAGAATGGGTGTTAAAATTCATCACTCAATTGTTAAAGAAATCAATAAACTTATTGAGGTTGAAAAAGTTAAAGAGATAAAATATGACGCTGTGAAAGATAAAAATTTTAATAATGATACTGATTCAAAGTATGATATCGATTTAAAATATAATTTCTAGTAATGACATTAATTTAGAGTTAGAAGTTGTGAAAAATCAAAATTTTGGTAATGATATCAACTTAAAGTATGAAATTATAGATGATAAAAATTTTGTTAAACTTATTATACTTTTAACTGAATATTCTAATTTGTCATCTATAAAAATTGATCAATCGTTCAAAAAAAAATTGTTGAATTTTTTAAGGAATAAGTTATTGTAATTGAATTAAATAGAATTAATGAGTTCATAAATGAAAAACTGATCAAACAACTTATTCTTTTAAATATGTGTAATAAACTCAATGTACAATTGATTTCTTACAATATCTTTTAAAGAGAAATTATTATATTAAAAATAATATAATATTTAATTATTATATGAGAGAAATTTTATGAAAAAAAAAAGGTGAAATTGAAGAAAATTATTAATTTAGACAAATTTTTAAAAAATTATTTATAAAAGAAAGTCAGATTAGAAAAGATAGTTGAACGAGACAAATTTTAAAAATAAAATTAATATAAAAAATAAGATAATGATGAATTTTTTATAATTAAAAAATTATTATTATTAATTATTTTATTTAATATTTATTTTTTATTATTTTTAATTTAATAAATAAAATTATATTTTTAAAATTTATATAATTATAATATTATATTCTTTTAAAGTCAAGTAAAATATTTAATTTATTAAAAATTAATTTTTTAAAAAAAATTATTAAAAATTAAATTTATAAAAAAAAAATTTAACTCTTTAAAAAAATTAATTCAGCCTCCTTTTCTTATTTCAAATTTTTAAATTTCAATTCTCACTCTAATCCCTATTTTCAAAATTTTAGATTCTCTTCGAGAGACTCAGCCTATGAAAACCAATAAAAATTGCAACCTTAGGAAGTTAGAGAAGTCCAAGTTGAAAACTTTGAAGAGACAAATTAGGAAAACGAGTAAAATCCGAGAGAGTTTTGAGCGAGCGACCTGTTGGGTGTAAAAAAAGTGTTTGTGTTACAAGTGGGTCTGAAGTTGGGTTGTGTAAGAAAAATGGTGGGCTTGTGAGCTTTAATTGAGGGATTGGCCAGAGAAGTAATGGCGGGAGAGTAGCTGCCACAACTCAGCGTAGCCATGGTCCAAGCTCTGATCTTTGTGAAGTGTGATGTTCAAAGGGCGTTAATATTAATGTATTTATACAATACGACCTGCCATTTTGGGTGATTAAGAATTGATTATTGTTCACTTGTGTTAAAATTGATCCGGGCTGATGGACATTTCCTTATTCTTCATTTAGAGTTCTTGGCATACTTCTTGTTTGGTTCCCTGGATGACAATCCACGTGCTGGAACTTAATGGGAATGGAAAGAACCTTACATCGACATTGTTAGTTTCCATTGGATCGTCGACTTCAGATAGATTTAAGGGGTTTCATTTGTACATGGCCAACCATACCAAGGAGAAATATTGGGCTGTTTTACCTGTAACAGTATTATTTCTTAGTTTCTTGCAGTAACAAATCCAAAAATTGTCCGGATGAATTCTTTCTCATGGCTGTGCAGCAGTGCTTTCTGATGTAATATGCCTGCTTTTGCAATCAAAGATACGGCATTATCTCTGGTTCCTTTTTCATTTTTCAAATAGTATGGTTCTTTGTTTATTATCTCTGGTTCCTTTCTGATGTGTCTATTCTTTTGAGTAATATATCTGGAAATGCCTGGTGATTTCTTATCACCACCGGTTCAAACACAAATGGTATATGAAATAATTTCCTTTGTTCAAGTTTCAGTTCTGTTACGGTTTTGCAGAACTGGCAACTGGCTTGCAGAGTCAGTCATTCCCCAAGAGCTTGTCTACAGGAAATGCATCAATCAGTTTGAACATCAACGTCATCATGTGGTACAGAATATGCCCCAGTAATGCCTAATCTATCAGGTATAGTTGTGCCTGATGCTCTTATTTCAGTTTTTGATTTATCAAAACATTCTTGAACCAAGATAGAATGCAATTGAGCAGCAAGAATATTTAATATTCAAAAGTAGGCAATAACTGGCATCTGCGCCATCCATCATTTTCTTTCCCTTGAAGAAAATTCTGTATACAAGTATAAATCTCCCCTTTTCTCCATTGTACAAGGAACAATAGCTATCATCATCTTGATGACTTGTTATGCCAACTTGCACAAGGATCACAAGGTTCCAAGCGGAAAAATTTTTAGTTAAAAAAATGTCTATTATCTGGATTTGAATTCTGTGAGCAACTACTGCCAATGAGCTTCAGTCCTCCTCATCCACTTCGTGAAAAGGAAGTGGCACTGTCTTAACCGCTCTGAAGTTGCCAGCATTATTCAGATGCTCATTCTCCAACCTGGGCCATTGGAATGATTCTCATTAGATGGATTATAGATAATCATCTCATCCACTTTTGCATGTTTCATGTACATAATCCATATTTATGGTCTGAAACAAGAGAGTAAACGACAGATAGTTTACCTGTAAAAATTCCACTGTCCTCTTCTAATGATTTCAAGGGCAGCTAAAAATAACCCTGTCACTCTGTAATCAACATGCTCAAATCTCGAATGCAGAACAGTTTGTAACCAAGCAAGCCTGAGAATAAGGTTCAATACCTGCATTGAACAAGCACTTTTTGTTTAGAAGTTGCTTTTCAAGTTGAGATGAACTCCAGCTGTAAATTAAAATTCAATCAAAAGCTGCATCTATGCCATGCACTGAATTTTAGATGACTAGTTCTCTATCACTTGTCTGTCTATTATTAACTTGACATTATTGGTGGGAGTCTTATGTTAATTCTAAATTATTTTATCTTTGGTTATCATAAGAATATGTTCATTATCCTGTTTCTAACACTTATCTTAATCTACAGAAAATAAAAGGTAAGTGGATTGTCTAATCAAATATCAGAATGACTTGGTAGGAGTCAATATGTAGAAAATTGATGGTTGGTTGGTGACTTTTGACAACTTAGCTTGATGGCACCTGAATTCACCGTGACATGAAAGAAACTATAATTTGTTCTAACATATATGTGCTGACTGAAGGACACATAATCTATACCATGGAGAAGTAGTAAATGAACTTTTGACGAAGCATTAATTCGTTCCTCAACCAGGGATTCTTGGAATTCATTTGGAGCAAACCCCAATCCTTCACAAAGTCCCAATACAATTGGTACATTGTTGCACCACTTGAGACAACCACAAGAAGACACAGCCAAAAAATGCCTTGTTCTTTCTCATAAGCCACTTTGGCTCCTGCTGCTAACATTGCTGATACATATTTTCCCAGATTGACAAGGTGGCTTATCTCTCCTTCATCAAACCATCGCCTTGCACACTGCACACCCAATTAAGTATGCAACTCCATCAGATAAATTTTATTTATTCCAGGAAGAGAGCAAACCATTATTAAATAATACTGCAAACTTTGAAACACATGATTGAGGGGACTGGAGCAGTATTTGAGGCTGTACCTGCATTGCCCTCCAGTAGTAGGGTAGGAAGGACACTGCATATGTAAGATCACGATAGTATGTTGTCCTCATGCAGTAGCCATAGTCCTGAGTTTTGTAGCTCCCAGTTATGTAATAGCATGTCACATACTCAAGGTCCCTTAGCATTGGCACCTATTTAATGACAGCTGCTGTCAATGAATCATTCATGTAATGATTCAGGTATTAATAATATTCTCCAAAATGAGCCTTAATTAGCAGCCAAACCTACCTGGCTACAAAGTTGATCAGCCATGAAGAAGTCCAGCATGACAACCTACATAGTCCAATTGTTTCAAGTGTTAAGTTGGTGATTTGGTTACAATAAAGCAGAAACCAATGTTGAAACACTATTGGAGCCTTAGCATATGAAAATCATCTGTTGAAATACTATGTCTCAGTTTGTTACCTTGTAGAGAGGTGACAAAATGATGTTTCTAATAACACAAAGGAAACAATAACGGCTTGATCGATAGCAAATGTTGAAGGGACACACAAGCAATGACATGAAGATCTGCAGAATACACAAGTAATATCTATGAGCCAATGACTAATCAAGAATTAGTTGCAATTTGAACGAAGAAAGGCTACTGTAATTCTTCAACATTTTTTTTCAATAAATTACCATCAACAGAAGGCCGGGGATGGCTTGAACTTGGGAGTATGAGTATCCTTTTGTAAGAAGTGACAAATGAATGAACATGACTCCAACTACAGCAGTCATTGCTGTAGTGCAGATCAAGAAGACATCTCTATACTTAAGCTCCTTGGTTGGAGCCAGCTCAAAGATAAAGCTGTAATTTATCCTTGCCTTCTTCCACATTACAATGTTGCAGCCATACAGGAAGAAATGCAGGAATAGCAGGCTGAACATTCTGCAAACAGCAAAATTTCCCACTGTAAGCTGCCTCCCACGAGAGAATTTCAGGCATTATGTCAAATAGTACATTAAAGTCAACTTACCTCAGCACGGGGTAGGCAGTTTCCATGTAGACCGTATCTGGCTGTCCCCTGTACATCCCCATGATATGAGCCATTATAACATATCCGGCAAGGAGGGCAACAAAACAACCAGTGAACAGCCCTGAAGATAAAAGATTCTTAAATTAATATTCATGTAAGTCAAGGCTGATTCAGATATTATTATCTTGATAATCTAAGGTATGTTTGTACGGCAGATGAGAATCATGTCTGGGCAGTTATTCGATATCCATGAGCAGAGGTGAGGAGCCTAATTATAATGGATACTATCCAAATTACAATGCTTATGAAAGGATTACTTAGATTTTTTGACCAAATCTCGTGGTGTCTGATATCAAAAAGTGTTGAACACAGGCAATTCACCCGTAGAAAAGTGTCCATGCGCCAGTCTTTAGGAGATATCAAAAATTTTTTAATGTGAAACCTCTGTAGGGGTCTTTTTTTTTTTTTTGGTGTTTTAAGCATGCCCATGGTGTGGCATGGGACCTTTGCTTTGTCATCCACCCAGATAAAGTGAACAAGGCACTGCCCTTCATTTGAAAAGCCTAGTGGTCTACTGGGTCCATGCCTTTGTTTCTTTAAGACCTATATTTTGCCACAAAGTGAACAGCAACAAATCTCTCCGTCCTCCACAAAACTGATCAATTAGAAAAGGTAATGATGTCAAATTAGTATTGTGTATTGATTACAGGCTAGCTAGTTCAATTGTTTGGAACAGGAACTCACCAATGAAGAAGGTTACAGCATGTGATTCTTTACGTTGATTTGGTTTAAGATATTTCATCGCCTTTCTTCGGTCCTCTTCAGCGAAATGTTTCACAAAAAGCTCCTCAACTTCGTCTTCTAAATTTGTTACCTGTCATTTTCTTACACTAATAAGCAAATTTTACCAGTTTACAAAATAACTTGTGCACAGAAAAAGCAACATTTACTGATTTAAGAAATAAATTTTTACACTGGAAAATTCATGTTACCTGTCATTTTCTCACAAATTTTACTGATTTATGAAGTAACTTGTACACAGAAAATTAGTGCAACAGACAAGCAAATCTGTGTTCAACATTCATAGATCTAAGGACATCTGTGGTTAAGACGCGAACTACAGGATCGTTGGCCACTTGAGATTGTTGGAAAACAATCAGACTAAAGACACAGCTAGTGGCAAACATCTAAAGAGTCATCCTCACATAATAGACAAAACCTATGAATAATAAGCACCAGATACTTACATGGTGGATTTTAGGATTTAATCATTTACCTTGTCCGAACAGTTGAAATATGAGCTTTCAACAACTTTTAGATATACGGGCAGGACTTGTTTTCCAGTAACCTGATGAAGCAACCACCAAAATGTCATTCTCTTTAGATATGGGGACCAAAATGAAAAGTTCCAAGAGACTGTGGAAAAACATTGCAAATGGAAAGAAGTCACCTATTGTCTTACTTTGTCAAACTTCTTCAAAATTTTTATAAAAGCAAGCATGTTCAGGTTCCTGCAAATCATAGAAAGTCATATTAAATGTAGAAAAATAACCTTATATTTTATCTCCAAATTAAATGCAGCAATGAATTTTCAATTGTATTTAAAACATAATACCTGTAAGTTTTGAGATAACCCAGGCCTTTGTAGAGCTCAATCAAAGCTCCTTTTATCATCTTCTCTGCATGATGCAGCTTTTTTTTGTTGATGTGCAGCTTGCCCCCATCAGGGTTGCATTTCCTCGAGGACTGGTTGACTAAATCTTCCCAGAACAGGTAACTAATTGCTGAAAAGGTACGAGAAGGCGTTGTTAAAGGAATGTGAATCCTCAAGTTCTTGCCTTGGCAACTGAAAACGCGACTGGAGAGGGACCTCAGTCTGCTATCCTCTCTTTTAATGCTCCTGGATTTTCCCATCTCCTCTGATCCTGAGGAGTCCAGGACATCATTTTTCTCCGAGTCATTTGTAACGTTTTCTTGCACCTGCTCTGGTTCTGTTCTGTCCCTCACAGAATCCTCCTCTGTAATCAGCAAAGATAGGCAACAGCACACACACAAATTTAGATTAATGGTGTCTGAGTTCCATAAATTTACCAACTTTGGCGATAATGTTTTACAGACAGAAGCATATTTTGTACCACTGGAGACTGTGCATGTCACAGAAACATCCTCTTTGGAGTCTTCAGCAGAACCTCCTTTGCGCTTTTGCCTGAGCACATCTCTGAGCTCAATGAGAATCTGCATTTGTCCCTTCCAGGATTCCCCTCTATCCAAGAACTCTTTCTCTCTGTTCTTGTAAAATTGATTCACCTTGTTGAGCTGCCTGTCCAAGCATGCAAAGAACTCTGCGGCTGCATCAGTATCTGCGAATTGCTCGAGCAGTTCAGTCTCATACATGTCACCGTTACTAGCTGAAGATGCCGGTTTCCTGTGAACCTGTTGACACATAGAAAAATTTTGCATTTAAGCTATGAATCTCATAACTTAGACATCAATTCAAAATTGACAGCTGTGGAACTATGCATAAATGCATAGGCTTCGTTATTTAGAGGGATGGTGAGAGTACTTGGATGGCCCCATTGTCTCTATGCTGGGTTCCAAATGGAGAGAGCTTCTTAAGAGAGGAAAGGAAGCCATTAGAAAAAGAAGTATATTGGTGCTTGGTGGGGTTAGTGTTATTAGTATTAAGAAGATGCAACTTCTTGAGGCCTTTCTTGAGTTGCCAATAATCAACAAAGGCCTCTTTCCATTCAGGCACAAGCTGAGCCTCAAACTGCTTAGAGAACTTCACCATTGTTTCTTTGCTCTCAAGAGGGCTTAGAGAACAAAAGTTAAGAAGGGTGGCGGAGAGGTGTCCTAGATGATGCCTGTTAAGTTGTGTGCTGCTGGGAATGGAGTGTGTTCAAATGGTTTCTCCCGGTAACATTATTTATGGAGAAGGGAGGAGGGAAAAAGGAATATGGGGTGATGTACCGGTTCTTATTCTCAGACAGCACATTCTAAAATATCCTAGGTACTACCGATCCATGTGTATACATATATGCTTCCTCCACTCGAGAATTTATATGCTTTCTCCACCGTATATGGTGACTTCCTAGCCGACATTCTGTCAGGAAGAGTTTTGAGCGTTTTGACACGGTATAATCTGGTCCATCCTCTTGTGCATTCGCTCCTCGGTGGTTTTGGCTCTTTTCAATTCTTCAGTGTCATCATCGGCCAGTGCTAATGGCACATAGCATCGGGTTTCGCCTGTTCAGTTCCATTTTATTGTTTTGTGTGCCAATAAAACATAACGAGCATCAAGAGAACTCATGTTAATAACATAAACATTTTATATTACTAAAATATAAAAACTCAGATATGATTTATAATATATATATATAAACATTTTCAATTTTAAGCTATAGATGGTATAGCGGTGGTGGTGTTGGGGGGGGGGGGGTGGTCACATTTTAGAAACGCAAGAAAAAGAAAGGAAAATTTACCCCTCTGAGATTCGTCCCGAGTTGCACATAACATGGAGTTGTCCCAGTAGTGAAAGTTTCAAGCTCTAGTCTCATTGCGTGCTAATTAACAACTTCTGAAAAAGGAAAGTTGATGACACGCCATTGCAAGTAACGTTCCCGACCCAATACTCGTGATTTCCACAACGTCCGTTTTGTCTTGTTCCTAGAAATGGCACCTTTTTTATGCTTCAGACCTTGACTACTTTTATAATAAATCAAAGATTAATCTCTCGGGAAGGGTTATTTACATTTCTACCAAATGTAACTGATTGCTTCTCATTTTTCTCATTCTTCGATGGCGTGTGAGAGTTGTCACAAAAGCCTTGCATATCAGCCTTGTTGTTTTTTTTTTTTTTTTTTTGTAATTATTATTATTTTCACATTTCTAGCCTCTTATGTCGTTTATGAAGTCTCTGAGATGTTAAGAGCGAAAATGGGTGAGCCAATGTCTTGTTAGTGTAATAATTAAGTGTAAAGACGGTTGGCCAATTACGTATCAGCTCACAGATATCGATTCTAATTAGACCGGCCTGACCCATTCACTGCCACGGGGGCAGCACAAAGCTCTATTTATTTCCCATCAATCACCCCTTCCCATTAAGCTCTGATAATTACGCAAAGCATGCTACACATAAATTCACGAATCTTTGACTATTTTTTGACCCTCGAACAGATCCAAGGAAGAGGATCTGATGTCTAAAATAATAAAAACAAAAACAAAAAAAAAATTGCACTTTACAACGAAATACTTTTCAATAAAACATAATGTTCCGTGCTTTGTTTATCACTGGTCCATGAAC
The DNA here is from genome assembly GCA_037832385.1 of Rhizophora apiculata. Classification (NCBI taxonomy): domain Eukaryota; kingdom Viridiplantae; phylum Streptophyta; class Magnoliopsida; order Malpighiales; family Rhizophoraceae; genus Rhizophora; species Rhizophora apiculata. The sequence goes on from CM075437.1 coordinate 4,547,560, forward strand.
TTGTGCAATGAATAATATCCAAGACGATAGTCCAAATAATAAAATATGGGTTTCTATTTTTATTTTCTCTTTTGTTCCAATTTTCTCATTTTTTTTTTTACTTTCATCTCCCACGTTTCATGTAATGAGAATATGTATATATGTGTGTGATAAGCATATAATTAGAATGTTCTTGTGTTTTGCTTTTTTATGATAATGAGCCTGGATCAAGAATACGATGCCATAATCTACTTGAAGAACATTGTTGCTTTTGATGTTAGTGGGATCATATATATATATATATATATATAGGGCACAAGGGAAAGGAAAATGGATATTCACCCAAAATAAGATATAATAATGTAACAGTAATACATAATTTAATTTGAAAATAGTAACTCTTACGACAATAGTTGTGGTGGGTGCGTGTCATATTCTCTTAATTATTCCAAATTCCATGTTGCCCAATTTGTCAATATGAAATCTCATATCAAAATTATAAAATTTTGAAAATATATTGATAAATTTAAATTGTTAGGTCATTTCTCCATAAGATGAAATTTAAGTTTCAGATTCTATAAACTATAAGTCTAAATCACTAGTTATTTATGAACAATTTCTCTACATTATTTTTTAAACTACTTAATAAAATATTATTATTTTAAAATAAAAACTAAAAAAAGAAAAAAACATATTTATTACAATACTTAAGAACTAACTTGAGAACTAAATGCAACGTAGAAAGAGGAAAAAAAGAAAAAAAAGACCCATACCTTTTTTCTCTGTCTGCAATTTCACTAACTACTCGTCCAAACCTTTTTTTTTTTTTTTTCTTTTTCTTGTGGACAAGGGTTGTAACATCAAAATTACATCAGAGTTGCGGAAAATTGACAGCGTGACTATAAGGTGGGCTGACTCAGAAGATACGCCACACACATATTCGAAATTCTATTAGATATATAAACGAATCAAAATTTTACACCTTTCCATGTGTTGTGTGGCCATTTTATGTCATTAATTTTAATCACCCAACACGGTGGTTCGGCCGAGGGGGAACGCGTCACAGAATTGTTGGTTTGCGTTTAGCACTCGTGGAATCAGCTGGAACAATAATAATAGGATAAAAGATGATGATGATGCAAGGCAGATGCTAATTCTCCCGAGTCTCAACGGTAAACAAACAAAGCATGTACGGATTATCTCTAATTGATGTCTGCGTGACTGTGCGAGCCCTAAATTTATTAGGATAACTGGGCACTCTGAGTGAAAATAATTGAGCTCCAAGACATTGCTAAATAAAAGATTAATCAATCAAACGCATGCGAAAAAATTTTCCAGAAAAAAAAAAAAGGAAAAAGAAAAAAGTAGAGGGCATCTGTTGCTTCCTTACAGACCTAAGAAATGACACAAATTGACAATTGTTACGCTGATCATTTTTACATTACGTTCTGCTCTTGTGTACCAAACTAAATTCACACACACACACACACACACACACATACATGTATATCAGATTAATATTTTTAGAGGTAATTGTTATCACGCATTTATTCGAAAACTCTCATTTTTTTATGGTCAAATTATTAATATTAAAATTTAATAGTTTATTCCACTTAAAACTAGATCATCAACTCTCTGCACTGATTTGACTCGACAGAATCTCAATATGGGTTGGTTGTCTGTAATGGACACTCCGTATCAATGAGCTTTACGAAAGGGTAAAATTTTCAATCTAATAATCGTTTTTTTCTTTCTTTTTGGTGTATGTTTGTGTGGGGGAAGGGGGGGGGGGGGTGGGGGCATCCGAGAAAAGAGAGGATACCCAAGACATCCAAGGAGTACGTACAGCTTTAGGTCTGCCGAACCAACAACCACAAAGATGTTTGAAATAATGGTCTGATTCGGATTAGCATTTTGTTTCTTGGGTGCTGCCCACCTCCCTTTCCTCCCTCTTTTTCTTCTCCTTCATTAATAGCGTCATCATCTCTGCACATGGACGTGTGGACTCTGCATAAATATATGCTACGTTGTCTACAACCCTCTGCCCCCACATTATGTTTCCCAATTTTCAAGACTTTTTCCATAAGACTCAGCAGCATGTACCCAACATTAAAGTATGCTCTATTATGGTGCTAAAATGTAAAGTCTTCTCCAACATTGTTACTTTTCAATTTTATGTTTTTTTTTTTTTTGGAAAAAAAATATCAATAAAAAAGGAGTTTCAATTCCAAAATAAAAAGGTCTCACTATATATGGCCGATGCCATCGTCTCTATATATGAAAAAAAAAGAAAAAGAAAAAGATATCGCATGATCAAATGGATAAACGAATTGCAAGTCCATTTATTATTATTATTTTATTTTGTTTTTTTAGAACTTGACAATTACTTAATGTTTGATTAATGCCAGGCCACGGTGAGTGCCACGTAAATTACTAATAGAGATCACTGTTTTTTTTTTTTTTTCTAATGAACAGCCACAAAACTCATTAATTGGAAATTAATAATTATTTTCTCACAGAGCAGCAGGGCACATCAGGCACTGGAATTTTTTTTGTCCCAAACCTTCAGTCCAAATTTCCACAGCACGGGGAAATGATTCCAAAAGCATAAGATACCTGTTTTAAATTATTATATTATTATTATTACATTAATTTTAAATTTATTAGTATTAAAATTAAATATTAAAAAAAAAATTAAATCTAATCATATTCAAGATAGTGCATGTAACAGTGGGATCGTAAACCAACAAAAATATAGTCTTTGTGCGCTTCGTGTAACAGTGGAAACTTGAAAATGGAACAAACGGATTCCAAAACCCTAACAGCGCCGCCAACAACGCAGCAAGAACCACCGGACCACAAAAGGCTTAAAATGTCAAGCACGACCTCCGACGACGAAGAAGATGCCACCGCCGCCACCGCAGCAGGCGATAGCAATACCACCACCGACACGAAAAAGCAAAGATACAAGCGCCGGAAAATCGCGATTTTCTTAGCGTACTGTGGGGTGGGGTATCAGGGAATGCAAAAAAATCCAGGTGCCAGAACCATAGAAGGCGACCTCGAAGAAGCGCTCTTTCAATCCGGTGCCGTCCCTGAACAGGATCGTGGAATCCCCAAGCGCTACGACTGGGCTCGATCGGCCCGCACCGATAAGGGCGTGAGCGCCGTTGGCCAGGTTGTCTCCGGCAGGTTCTACATCGACCCCGCGGGGCTCGTCGACCGCTTGAATTCAAATCTTCTTCCGTCAATTCGTATATTTGGCTACAAGCGGGTGACGGCGTCGTTTAATGCTAAAAAATTTTGCGATCGGAGGAGGTACGTGTATCTGCTTCCCGTTTTTGCTCTTGATCCCTGTGTCCATCGTGATAGAGAGAGCGTATTGGCTAGCAATAATGAGCTTGTTAAGTGTTTAGAGTGTTCGGAGAGGGGGCGTAAGGTTGATGGTAAGGGCCGTGGCTTTGAATTTGAATCAAAATCAAATTTGTATGCTGAAATGGACAATGGCAGGAGCAATAACATCACAAATAGTACTGAATACATAGAGGAGGCCGCCGATGAAGAAGAACAAGAAGAAGATACTGGTAGTGTTGTTGTAACTGAAAGTAAGGAGGAAGTCGATCATGATGATAAGAGGAGTAGAGATACTATGGAAGAAGTTTTGAAGGATACTATGGAGGAAGATCAAATTAATGGAGGAATGGAGAAAGGGATTAAGGGAAGTGGGTTTCATTATGGGGAGGTAGAGAAGGAGAGGTTCAATCGGATATTGAAGTACTATGTAGGCAGTCACAACTTTCATAATTTTACCACCAGAACTAAGGCTGAAGATCCATCTGCTCGGCGCTATATTGTCTCATTTGATGCAAGAACCACTGCCCTCGTTGACGGCATTGAGTTTATCAAGTGTGAGGTTGTGGGTCAAAGCTTCATGCTTCATCAGATACGCAAGATGATTGGGCTTGCTGTGGCAATTATGAGGAACTGTGCACCTGAGTCACTAATAGAAACTGCCCTGAAAAAGGATTTTAGAATCAATCTGCCTACAGCCCCTGAGGTGGGATTGTACTTGGAAGAATGCCTTTTTGTGTCATATAACCAGAAATGGAAAGATAGCCATGAAGAAATTTCCATGAAAGCTTATGCAGAAGAGGCAGAGGACTTCAAAATGAAGCACATATATCCTCACATTGCATCAACAGAACATAAGGAAGGAGTGGTGGCCTTGTGGTTGCATTCTCTGAACCACCGAAACTATCCTGATCTACGTGTTGATGACAACAGAAATACTAATGGCACGAATAACTCATGAGGCCTCCTGAATTAGAACACTGAAATACTAATGTTACTTTTGTTATCTTTGAGCCAATAATTCCCTCAATAATCCTTGCTCTCTTTCGTGATCATGAATGAAAATTTGTGTAGTTTGGTTAATCAATCATCATTTCAAGTCTTCCATTTTCTGGTAAAAAAAAAAAAAAAAAAAGTGGCCCTTGGTTCTATGTTAGTTGTTTTTCTCATTGGCTCAACATTTGGATTATACTCTTTGGATCAGCATTAATGGAGGTCATTTTAGTACAGCATTAGAATATATGAAGCCACCTAGGATCTACTACACGCATATGCTCTACTCTGCATCTTTTCTTGGAACTGATGGGCAAGGGATTTGGATGCTTGTAAGATTTGATAGGAAACCACAATTAATGGATGCCTGGAGAAGGGAATAGAAGTTTGGAGAAGATCGACAATGGATGTATGTTTCTGATGTTTTAACTAAAAGAATTAATGCCATGTCTCGGGGGAGGGAGATCTCTTTGTATTATAATTAACTATGAGCTTTTATAGCAATTAAGTATGTTGATTGGTGATTAATATATGTTTGGAACATTGGCGTTATGATTAATCTAGTGGGCTGAAGAAGGATTTTGATTCTTGATTGCATGTTTAGAATCAAAATCTTGCGAAGAGATTGGAAAGAGTGGAATCATGACTGTTCGTGGGATCACCTTGCCTGGAATCACATGGCTTCATGCTGTGGAATCTGTCTCCCATATGAAGTTAGAAATTAATTTTGCATCAATTTCCACTGTGACTAAAGACTGCTCAATAAAAAGTTGAGAAGACAAATCTGAATACACATGCTCTTAGTCTCAGCAACGTAACTTTGTGGGTTCATTCTCGTGTACCCAATGACATTAGCGAGTAGTTGATTCTGCATGTTGCACACCTTCACGAATCACGGGGCCTGCAGCACTTTTTCTATTTAGTAAAGTATTATATATATGATTTTAGAGACTGGCTTACAAAATTAATATGATAAAGCTTACACAAATACACAGACATGCCCATCTACGTTGTCGGAGGTGGAACCAAAATTCTGTATTTTTTATTTTTATTTTTTGTTTTTTGTGACTAAAGGGTGAGAAGGAAGCATGTAGAGTCATTGATACGATACTTGGACGAAGAGTCCTCTTTTCTTAACGGTACCCTTAAAAATCTATGAAGTGAACTGGAATTTGTTTTTCGTTTCGTGTACTACTGATCACGAGACAAAACTCAGCTTGGAATAATAGGATTTTTGGTCTGTGTGCACGTAACGGATGAACTAAAAGAAACATCGTCTGGTTCCTTTATGCGCTCTTCTCTCAACTGCCTACTCGTTAAAACGAAAAACAAAAATAAAAGTAGGCTGCGGATGGCTGCAATTTGGGTTACGGAAATCCAATCATTAGTCTGACATATTAGGCACGCTGCGGCATTGTGAATGGATGACTCACGCACACAAATCTAATCCACTGCGGTTTGCCCGTTGGAAGATTGGCACTTTATGGCAGTCAAACAAATTGGTTACACCACATCCGCGGATGGATTTAAGGGCTGTGTTTTTTGGTCTTTTAAGAGACATTTGACTACTTTTGCATTTAAATTCAAACCTCCGTCTTCCAAGATTATGGATTCTAGTCATTAAGTGAAAATGAGAGAATTTATTTTGATTATATAATAATTCAGGGTCTGATAGACTTATTAATGAACAAGAATATTTTGTTCCCTTGGTTGGGAGTCTGGCAACACCCGCGCAACTCTCTGATTTCATTGAACTCTCCAATCCAGGGTATGTATGCTTTATCGGCTTAAGTCACGGTGTTTTTTACTATAGATAGGGTGGTTATATTGTTGTCGATCTACCGTCGATGTCGAATTAAACTAGGCCATCAACTCGGCAGCCATTGGGAATGGTAAACGCACACACACGTCGTGTATCTGCTCTGGTGCTACTCCATTAAATCAGTCGATATTACCGCGTGAGTTAGCCAATTGGGTCTCTCTTTCAAGAGCTTGTCCCTAGAACTATTGATGCTTCAAAAAGCCCCTTTCCCTGTTTGCCAATTGGACCCTTATGATTGAAGTAATCGCGTATTTAATTACATATCATTCCCTTTTGCCTTTTTTTTATTTTTTATTTTTATTTTTTTGGGATAGATTGTTCAAATAATAAATTTCATACTTCACTAATTTCTCGATCAAATTGAATAAAACAAAAATATCTTCAATTCCTATCAATTCAAAAAATTCTTTCATTTTAATTATTATTATTATTTTCAGTAATAATAGATGTATTAAGCCATGAGATATATAACGTAGACATCTATAATATTTTTTATAATCCCCCATTTCCTCTTTTAAGATTTAATCTTGGGATCTCTATAATAGATCTCTTTTAAGATTTTTTCAGTAATCTCTATTTTTCTAAACATTAAGTTGCCTAGGAGACGATCATTTTCGCTGTCAGTTTCAAAGAAAGCTCACACGCACACTCACACCCGTCGACACCTTATATTTAGGCTTTAATCCCTGACCTCAACCAACGGAGAAAACAAAAAAACCACTCCACTTGGTAACAACACCCACCGAATGCACCGACGTCCAAAAGGGAAAAGGGCCTGATTCTTTGAAAAAATGGACGAGGCCCATTTTAGTGGATTGTCCAGTTTTTGCTTTGCATCATCTTATTTGTTTTGGGTTAAGGGAGGAGCCTCTACTGTTGCAAATGTTAGCCTTTTGAGGCCCATTTCTCAATTAATTCAAGATAAATCCTTTCTCCTTTTTTCTTTTTTCTTTTTCCTTTTCCTTCCAACTCGTTGCTACCAGTTAGCATGTTCAGAATTGATCGTTACATCTCTTTTTATGTTGTGGATCAACAACATTTTTTGTTGCCCTTTTAGATTTAAGCAAGGTGGGGAGGGAGATGAAAAGTTCTGAGCTCCTAAACCGTAACTGGTATGGAAAGAGTACGTCTAGGATGTAACTATATTGTACACGAATGGCTGAATAGCATGGTCTTATATCCTCGTTAATCATTAATTACCTCGCTTCCTTCTTTTTCTTGCTCTCATCAGCCTTCTGTTAATTCTTTTCTTTTTTTTCAATTCATTAGAAAATTTATTGAACTAAGAATAATGTAATAAAGCTAATTTTTCTTTATCCCATTAACTCTTACTCGAAATTTAAATTCAAGGTTTTGAAAATAAAAATTTAAATTATTAGGGTAGAATGTCTCCTTTTTCACTTAGTTTGAGGACATTTACTATTTTTATTTTGACATGAAAAGGTTGGTGTCCCGTGTGCCGGGGGATGGTAACCTGTGGCGGGTAGGCTAATTGCGGAAATAGGAGAAGTATCCATGCAAAAGTCCAAATCCCTCAAATGGGCCACTCCGAGTCTCTTACATCACACGTTCAATACAATACAAATGGAAAATTGACAGTTTTTTTTTTTTTTTTGTTTTACTTTAACCGGCGAACAAAAACACAAATACAAATTGACTTTGGAAGATAGGGGGTGAGGTCAGGCCCAAGATCATCCCATTACACCGCAACAAAACAAAAGCAAGCCGATTGCTGCCCAAAAACTGACCAATTCCCAAATTCCAACTTGTCCACTCATCTAAATCTGAATGCGGCCAAGGAGCATCACTCCATCCAGAATTCACAAGCACAATCACATGACGTGGCTGACACCAAGTGGCCCTCCCCCTTCCCCCCCCCCCCCCCGCCCCAAAAAACACATCAAGGAAATCGCCGTTTCTTCGCTTTCTCTTTCTCTCTCTAGATCCTTTCTCCTGCATCCTCCGACCGCGTGCAGAAAAGGGACTAAATTTCTCACTCCTCCTTTTTTTTTTTTTTTAATAATTTAAAGGAAAAGGAACTTTAGTTTAACAAAACAGAACAGAGCAGAGCAGTGGCGGACAACCCCACAAAAGCTAAAAATCCATCATTTGCTTAAAAAAAAAGAAAAAAAAGGAAAAAGAGAAAAAAAGAAGAAGAAAAACAATGTTATCTCACACCATCCCAATAACCAGCCACCACTCTTCAAAAATCAAATCTCAAATTGACCCAACTCCTCCTCCTCCTACTCCTCCACCGACGGCGATGCCACTGAAACAACCAGGCTCAGGCTCAGGCTCAGGCTCAGGCTCAAGCTCGATGATGCTCGACGACCCAGCAACCAGGCTCTTGGTTTCATCCCCATCGGAAGACGAAACCGTCATCTCCATTAATCCACTTTTGCATTCCACCTTTGCAGGTACTCCTACTCCTACTCCTACTACTCCACCTCCTCCTACTACCACTACGTCTTCCAAGACGTCGCCGTATGATAGCCTGTGAAAGCTGTCTCTCCTCTCTCTCTCTTTCAGACACCTACGGCCGACCCCACCAGTCTATGAGTCACGAAGTGGGCCATGCCGCCTCCGATACATGTCTCATCACTCGGCTCTGTTTGAAGCTGTGGAGATATCTTGGGTACTTTCAAACTTCACTTTTTCATGTTAATTTTAGTTTTGTTATGCTTTTTTCTTTTTATTTTATTTTATTTTATGAATACAGTTATGGGTTTGTTTTACTGATGTCATCAATGGAATTGGCTAAGCAAAAATTCCATCTTTCTGAATCTTCCTTTTTTCGGGGATCTATGATTGTATTGGATTTGCCATTTTTGGGCACTGCACACTTTTGTGCGTCTGTTGAGACGCGATTAAGTTAATGGATATTTTCATAAAGATTGTTTAAAATTATTGCTTTTGTACCGTTGGGTTCCTGTTTTGGAGTTGCGTGAGACTTCCAGTTGCGGTTTCTTGTCAAAGAAGGTTATATTAAGTTTTGGCTTTGGTATGTGGGGTATGGTCGAGAGCGGAAACGGTGATCCAAGTTGGATTTTCTATTGGATTCAAGCAAAGCGAAACCATGGTAGACTACTACAATTGGGGAACTGAAAATGAAGGTTTTATTTGCTATATGCAATTGGATTATATGCTTCTCGGTGACTCGATCATGTAATACATGTTTTGTGGTTAGCCACTAGACTTGCAGACATGGCTACGGTCTTTCACATTCAATCTCTTTGCCTCTGAGCTAAACTGTTGATACTCAGAACTTGCTGTGCTTTTCATTGTTCTGTGGCAAGAAAGGTTTGTGGACAAGCTATCACATCCACAAATTGTTATAGTAATGATTTTAAATCAAATGCTGTTGCATATATGTCATAGAAATATACTAGGATCAAGCTATTTATAGAGATCAATTGATCATTCCATGACCTTTCACACACACCAAGATAAAGAGGGCAGTGAACACTTGCTGAATATAATCACATTTCCTTGTTCTGCACCCTACTTTATTGTGTATGGTACTCATCTTTATTTGCAGATTTTGGTTTGAGATGCTTTCTTGAACTCTCTCCAACTCTTATTTGCTTTCTGATCACTTTTTTTCATTCAGGGTAGCCTGCAGATGGATCATGAGATTTCTTGCACTTGGTTTTTACTCTTTGATGCTTCTCCCTGGCTTTATTCAAGGTAGTGCGAACTAAGTGGTCCTTTGCACCAAAGAAATAACAACAGTAAAGGTCCAAAACTTGAATTACAAGCATTTAAATCTCTAGCACTCATGTTCGAGTGAGATTATTTTGCTAAAAGTGAGCAGGCAGTAACTAGGAGTATCTAATTTTCTGTCAGTAATTAGTTTGGTGGAGCATAAATCATCAGTTAAATCTTTTGCAGTTGGTTACTACTACTTCTTCTCCAAACAAGTGTTAAGAGGTATAGTTTATGGAGATCAACCAAGAAATAGGTATGATGTGAGGGACTCTGTATATTTCTGCTACATTTTTCTGCAGGAAAGCCATATAATATCTTTCATTTCACAATTTCTGGATACCTTTTAATGCAGACTTGACCTTTATTTGCCAAAAAATGGTGATGGACCAAAGCCAGTTGTTGCTTTCATAACTGGTGGAGCTTGGATCATTGGGTGAGTTATTGTTTTCTTGTATTTTTGAATTTAAAAACATTTGAACATATGAGGACAGATGTTAATTAGTTTCAGTTATGTTTCATCTTAAGCACTTTCCTGTTTGTGAGGATAAATTGTTCTCTTGCATGCTGTTTGATAAAATGAAATTGATATCATCAGGTGGACAAAACAACAACCCTGATGAACTATAATCAAGTCAACAAGCTAAATTTATTGTTCAAGTCCTATAATTGCATTTTTGAGTTCTAGAATGAATGTTAAATTTGTTTCCTGGGCTTCTTCTATCCTATAATTAGCCCCTTATATGACATTACAAGGTAGGTTTTATGTCATGCTATTTTCCAGTGCATCTTGTGACTCAATGCCTTGTCTCTATAAAATTAATTTGTTGATACATCAAGAGCCCCTTTTTTCATGTACAGTTATAAAGCATGGGGTTCTCTTTTGGGACAGCAGCTATCAGAAAGAGACATCATCGTGGCTTGTATAGACTACAGGTGACACATTGTACTTCATTCAGAAATGTACTCTTGCAATCATGATTTGGGTTTGTGCTGTACTGCCTTATTCCTTCCTTGTCTTGGAAGTGAAATGCTAGTGATGTTGTCACTTATTGATCACATGCTACTAATCCTTGGTGATCTTGATGCTAAAGTTCTGTTTCTGTTATCTGAACATAACTTATCAAAATGCACTTACTGTCTCTCGTTGAGCATCATGTATTAATTTTGTCCCTGTTAACAAACATTGCACAATGGTGTTTCATTGATGCACATGTGTAATGGGATCATTTATAGGAATGCAGGGTTCCCACTTTGACAGAGAGACAGATTTTGCAGAGTTAAACACATTTTTTTTGGCTGCAGATGTACTGTTATTGATAAATGTCAGAAGCTTGTGCTGATAAGTTCAGATTAACTCATTTTCAATGAAACCTTTGTTTTATGTGATATCAAAAATATGGACTTGACCACGGCCTAAAGTTTCAGTATTGTGTCTTTATCTGGATAATTCCTTTGTGAATAGTTTTGCATATACTGAATGGAAACTTTTCTCCTATTCTTAATTCACTTGTGCATGCAGAAACTTCCCTCAGGGAACCATGAGTGATATGGCAGAGGATGCATCCCAAGGTATCTCGTTTGTATGCAAGAATATTGCTCAGTATGGGGGTGATCCTAAGAGGTGACTGAATTCTTCTATCTTCCTTCTTTTTCTTGTTATGTCTTTAGTTTATCAATGGTGCTGATGTTGTTCTGTTCATCATTCCTCTGGGTAGGATCTATTTAATGGGACAGTCAGCTGGTGCTCATATTGCAGCTTGTGCACTTGTGGAGCAGGCAATCAAAGAGGCTGGTAAAGGAGAGAGCATTTCTTGGAGTGTTTCACAGATAAATGCCTATTTTGGTTTATCCGGAGGGTAGTTATACTTTCATTTGGATAAAATATTTTGTCAATCTTTTTTCTGTAAAGGTTTATCATATCTTACACATTTCCATTTTCCCGTACCATCTGGAATAGGTACAATTTGTTTGACCTGGTAGATTACTTCCATAGCCGTGGTCTGTACCGTTCCATTTTTTTAAGGTACCTTTTGCATTTCTTGATGATTTGTGTAGATAAGTGTGTGTTTTGTTGGGAAAATTTCTTGTTTCCTGTATCCCTTCACAATTTAATGTTAAATTTTTCATGCAGCATAATGGAAGGGGAAGAATCTTTACGGCAATTTTCTCCTGAAGTCATTGTGCAGGAACCAAACTTGAAAAATGCCATTGCTCTCCTTCCTCTTATTATTCTTTTTCATGGTACTGCAGATTATTCTATTCCAGCAGATTCCAGGTCAGAATCTTCTCTCAATAACATGGGATTTGCATATATTCTTCAATACACTAAGTTTTCTGTGGCTCTAAATAGTTTGCAAGCACATTTTCTGCCAAGCTAAACTTTCATAATTGACTCTGCCATTGTGAATTTAGTGCAGGACAAGATTAGCAATGTAATCAGAAAAATATGATTGATTAAATCATCCCACCATGATCAAAAGTGATTGCATTCATGTTGATGCATGCGTGGGCTTTTTTTCTTCCAAAACTGCCAGACAATGACTTGGCTGGAATTCTAGTTTGACATTGTTTTCAAACAGAATTCCAACCAGCACTTTCTATGAGAAGTACCAAAATTCAGTGGACAATAGAAGATTCATATAGTGCTAGGCAAGTGGTGAGCTCTTGACATTGAATGGATTGATTAAATGATGAAGAATAAGGAAGGAGAATTTTTATTATTTAAGGATGTTAAGAAGCTATTCCACTTAAAAGATTAAGTTGTTAAGTGAAGAAGCATAACTTGGATTAATTTCCAATTAAATATGAGGACAGTGAGATTCGAACTCATGATCAATTGATAATGAAGATTTCGATATTATGTCAAAAATTCATTCTATTTAAAAATTTAAATTATTAATTGAAATTTAAAATATTGATTATATATTATATCTTAATTAAAAAATTATTATTATTTTTTATTTGTAATGATATTGTAAATTTTATTAAATTAAATATTCTACTATATGAGAATATTATACTCACTAGAAAATGACATATATGTATATTAAATAATATAATATTTTTAGATAGTAAAATATCTAGTTTAATAAAATTTAAAATATCAATTATAAATATAAGATAATAATAAATTCTTAAATAATATATATTATATTATATTATATTATTAGTTATTATTCTTTATCACTCTAGATCAGTTAAAATTACAGTTTCATAAATTTTGAGTACTCTTATGGATAGCAATCTACGATGGATTATATCAAACAGGTGACAAACTCATAATATCTTTCCACATCTGAAAACAGGCAAGAAAGGCAAAATAATTCAATCTGAATGCTGCAAGTCTATCGTGTTAACATTATGTCTAGTTTTCATTTCATCTTGATAGGGAAAAAAAAAAAATCCTTTCATTAGTTTTAGACTTGGACTTTCTCAGTGGTTAATGGGGAATTCTTTTGAGGGATAATGGTGACGGATAGATCAGGGCAGGAAGAAGCAGGTGACAGAACATAAATCTTAAAAACATTTCCCAGGTTGGTTTGTGATAATGTGAACGTCACAGTAGTCGTGCTATTGAACCCAAACTCTATGAACAATATATAATGACTAATTAATGTTTTTTTTTTTCTCACATTGCACACTTTTATGCTGGGTGTAAGTGATTTTAAACTCAAATCACCTGCCTTTGCATAACCTTGCTGCATAAGTGTACTTATACTCAATGACTCAACCTCTAATCCAGGGCCTTATTAGCATACTAGGGAGGTATAACATTCAACATGGTGTTTGCAAGGTGTATTGATATCTTATTAAGGTTTAAATTCAAGTTATTTACTAGGAAGCCTAAATGGATGTCAAGTTTCTTATGCATCACACAGAGGGTTGTTCATGGCCACTTGGAAGCTTCAAATGAGGCATCAACCTAATATTAAACAGGCTTTCATTACTTATGTTTTTCTGCAGTAAAAATTTTGCTGAAGCTCTGCGGAGGGTTGGGGCTAGAGCTGAATCAATTTTGTATGAAGGCAAAACTCATACAGATTTGTTTCTTCAGGTGGACCTCCCAGATTTTTTTTGTTTTTTTTTTTCAATAAGATCAGCTTTTTAACTGACCCATAATTCATTTGGAAGGAAGGAAATCATTTTATTGAAGCAACTTTTCATTGTTACCCCAATACAGTTTTTAGTGCCCACTTTTCCTCGCATATTTCTGTGACTAGATTATGCTGTTCAGGATCCCATGAGAGGTGGCTATGATCAGATGTTTGAAGACTTGGTAGCCATCATTCATGCTGATGATCTGCAAGCCCAGGCCAAGGATTTGGTTGCTCCTCCAAGAAGACGGCTTGTACCCGAATGCATGATCCAGTTAGCTCACAAAGTTAGCCCATTTTAACACTCTCCATACACTCGACAACCAGATCCTTGCACTTCTACAGGTTCTTTACATGTACGTATCTTAAACTGAAAGTTAAATTGCATTTCTTTTTCCAAATTTTTTAGTGCTGTCCATTATCTCTTTTGTGTTGTTCCATGCAGATGAGGGGCTTTGTTTGTTTACTGAGCATCGCATTTTCATTTTGCATTAGGCCACTGCTGCAGATATGGTACAGTAGAATTTATATACTTGTAGAACTCAAAGTTGCGTGATTTGCAAGCTAGTCAGCAGCACCATTTGTCTTGACAGAGACATGGGTGGGTCGTGTTACAGCCCGATCCCTCCTGTCAAGTAGACTCTTAACATTGTTTACGTAATGCTTCGTTAGAGGAAAATACATTGCGCCTGGATTCAAGGCCCGAGACAGCCGCCTCGGTTGAGGAATTTAAGCAAGCAAGTTTGGAGATCAAGTTGTTTATGGTCCCATAGGCTAGGTGTGGTTGCTGGCTTTTACAGAATGAATAGGTTGGAAATCAACCTTCTTTTTTTTTTGTTTAATAACTATTGTTTCGACTTATATATATATATATTTGTTTTGGAAAAAATATTTATGTCAATGGCTATTTTATTTAGGGAAAAGGAAGGTGAAAAAACCAAGCTAAAATAATTAGAATGAGCATAAATGGATATTAGACTCAAGGGCCTCATCCCCACAAGGACATTAGCTAGCTTAATACCAAGACCACCCCGATCAATCGGGTGGATTACATAGAGTAATAGGTGGAGGAAGATGTAAAAGCCCGTGTTTATTGCACGCACTCTGGCGAATTAGATGTACGGAAAATCGGGCTTTTTGGTTGTAGACTAGGAAGAGACAAAAGCGGGAGGCATTCTGACAGGGTGGGAAGGCCCACCGATACTAGCTAGCTCTATCGTTTTTGTTTTTTGTTTTGTTTTTTCCTTTTTTCTTGTTTTCGGCCTTTTGAGCTAGTGTTAAAACTAGGTTAGACCCATGGTCTCAGCCTAACAATACGGATTTTTCTCTAAAAGAATTCCTTATCATGAAAAAGTCGGGATATTCATGCTTTTAACGTATCTGGTTGGTGGTTTTTTTTTGTTTAAATAAATATCTTTAGGTTTAGTATTCGAATTCTCGTGATTACATTGTTTACACTTCTCAACTTCTGAGATGGGGTTCATCCGGAAGTCTTGAAAAAAAGGCCTACGAAATTGAAGCCATCATTTTTAACCAAAATCTCCCGTCAATTAGAGCATTAAGAGATGGTTATACCTCAAACCAGAAAGTCATTAGTTCTTTTAGAGAAGTCATGCGCACTTAAATGCATCCATCTCTGTATGTGTAAGTAAGCGTCCTCACTGATAAACCATCCACTCATATACTTGGAAAAATGAGAAGGAACAGTTCCTTTTGACTTGTCCTATTATGCTCTTCATTGCGTTCCTAATCCTTCCATTCTCATCGAGGGGCCTCGCTACCACTGCAAGAAAGTTAGCTGACTCCTTCCAAAGCAAGGTTTCTATCTGATTTCTCTGCAAATTTGAAACTGGCTTTTGCTTCCCTTCTTATCTTTTTCTCTCTCGAGATACATATCCAAACCAAATACGCATTGGGTGGTTTATATATATATATATATAATTATTATTGTTGTGGTTGTTGTTGTTAGATGGCGATTATACAAATGGAGAACAAAAGCCAGAAAGTAGAAGAGTCGATATGGTTTTGTAGGCGGAAGCGTCTCAAGGCCCTCAGGTACATGGGCACCACCCGGCGGTTCCCCAAACTAGATGTCATCCCTGAAGCAAGCATACCAAAACTCCTTATATATATATATGTATGTATGTATGTCTAAAGTTGGCAGAGTGATTAGCCGATCACGACCGTTAACTATTGAAACTGATACATAGTTTCTAAAGTTGTAGAGTCTGCTTCTAAGAGTTTGAAAGTAGAAGAAGAATTATCCGATCACGTTAGGTTGAATACTTAACGTGCCTGATCGAAAATAGCAAATAACGAAGTATTTCTGGATCGTCCAAATGTATATATATATATATATATATAAACTATAAAATAATTAACTTAATTTCCAAAACTAGCCAACATCATTCCTTGGTCTATTCCTAAACCATTTACTTTGGCGACTCTGACATTCTTTCCCTTTCTATACTGTTTTGAAGTGTGCGGTGTCCGTATGGGTCAAGGATCGTCGTCGAAACAGTCAAATTTGCGCGTAAGCACAACATGCCAGCGCGGTTATGTTAATGAAATACTCTCTTAATCTACTTTTAACGTAGGTACCGTGAGTTGATCTTTCAATTAAACTTTTAGCTCCAATGAACATGTACAGCGGACTTACCGTGTTATAATTTAATCCATGGCTTATCTCTTTAAACTTCACTGGATGTAGTATCCTTACAATATAACGTCCCGTAATTCCTTGGAATACTTCTCGGACGAGGTGCGTTCATGTCAAACACACATATTGAAACTCGTTGGACACTTTTTGTACACTCCAAACCGTGTGTAATAAAAAAACTATCGAAATAAAATAATTGGACATGCATGATTCTAAGTATGGACACTTTTAATGCTAATATATTAATAATTCTAAGTCTTCACATGCATGACGTATCTAATATTAAACATGCATGTGCATTGGATGGACAGAATAACCAAATCATTGCTAATCAGTGTGGTCATCTTCAGGGGAGGTGGGCCTGGAAGAAATCCTCTCCGTGACTCGCTAAGTGCTGCTCTCTTTACATTGTGTTCCGCTTCATATTCTTGTCAAGGGCCCTCGCTATTTCACGAAAATTGGCTGATAAAACCCTCCAGAACAAGGCACATATGTTTTCTATTTAATCCAACTGAAAAACAAGCACGGCGATCTTGCCGTCTCTTCAGAGAAGATGAGTATGCGTGCATGATTAATTGGTTTGATGGGCATTTTAACCGTATGTTGCAGGACCCTATTCGAGTGAAGATAGGCAAGGAAGTGCTGGAACTGGAAAACAAGAAAGAACTGTGATTGGAAGCAGTTCGAGGCGTGCGGGTTCATCTTGACTGGCAATCTCCCTTTTGATAAATGGATACGCATGCAACAAATACACCAAAACCAACCCCTTACGTGGGGAAATAAGTAGAGCCAAGAATACGAAGAAAAATCTCCATTTGCTGTTGTTGTACTTAATTTGACTTTGTCTTGAGTTGTTAAATGGTCTGAATCTTGAGCTATGTCATGCCGCTTTTCCCCTGATATAATTTTCGTTGTGTCATGTGTTGATATGTGCTGAAATTTTGAGATTAATTGTACCGTGCTCCTGGTCACTTGAGCTCTGCTTGGAGCTGTTTTGTATTTGATAAAAGGCTCCTTTGCAGTTAATAACAAAAAGAACAGAAAAAGAAATTCCCATGATAAAACCTTCCTCCCAATGAATACGCAAAATTAACGTCATTAATCCATTGACAAAAGGGAAAAACTTTTTGGAGTACGCAAATTTTTCTAAAACCCTTAAAATGAAATCCCATCATATATGATCTAAGTAGGTGGGTTTTTCCCCAATGCAGCTTTATACCTCTCTGCACTGCGTTTTGCCTATGTTTCCGTGTTTACTCTTTTGCAATGGCAATATTTGTTTGCCACTTGTCAAAAAAAATAAAAATAAAAATAAAACTTCCAGAGCAGCTATGTTTCCCGTCATCAATCCATGAGATTTTTAATTTTTTGGGGACCCTAACAAGCTTACTGACGAGACAATCGTCGGTCAGAAGAACACAGAACTAAAGCAAAACGGACAAGATCAGCCAAAGGAAGAAATCCAAACCAGACGATGAAATTCGTTTGTCTCGACGTTCATTATTTGGCTGGTCCGATGGCCAAATTGTCTGCACTTCTGCTGATCTTTCCTTTTTTATTTATTTTTTTGAAAAAGAATCAAAAGAAAGTTTCTCAATGGCACACAATGTTTAATCTAGTGGGCCACCTCGGTCCCGAGGTAGGTAACGATTGCTAGAAAATGAATAATAAATTGCACATATCAATTGTCATCCGTGGCCCATCTGCAGAAAAGAAAAAGGGAATTGCGTATATGTCTGCACAAAAGTAGAAATGAGAGAGGACGACGAGCCTTGGTTGGTTCAAAAACTACCAACCCGAATGATTCCAAAGAAGACGACATTCTTTCCCAATAAGATACATCGACTAGCATTGATTAGATGTTTATGTTAGGTCCAAAGACATCGCAGCGGACACGCACACGCTCAGTTAGACATTACTGTGTTACAAAATAAAGATACATTGACTTGGTTTAGCAGACACGTGCGATGTTGCACATGGGTCCAAAGATTCCCGTTCAACCGAGATCCAGCAGAGCGTCAGAAAAAGCCATGAACGGCACACCATAATTGATCTGGGATCATCACATTCGTATCATCCCCAACGATCATATTTTTACAGGCTTTCAAGAAATGGGAAGTGATAATTCCTTGTCCCCTGCTGAGAATCAAAACGGCTCTCTCTTCCTTGTGTTCCGCTTCTTCCTCTCATTAAAGTCCCTGGTTTTTGGAAGAAAATTAGCTGACGATACCAACCCATCTCAAGGTACGGTTTCTATATGTTTTCTCAAGCTAATCGATATGTCATCTGGAGGGTGAAACTTGTCATAATAGTAAAATCATCTCGTCGTGATTAGAAAGTCTGTCTCATACTCTTGCTCTTCACTTAGGATTATACGTCTAAGCATGATTTGTCTGACATAATCAGGTGTTGCCGAAGACGGTTCGAGTAAAGATAAGCAAAAGGTTCAGATAGCTGGCTTTGTAAAAGGAAGCACTTCGAGGCCCGCTGGTTCATCGTGAATGGGGCAAGTAGACCAAAGTCGCGCATACATATAGCCTATATGTCATATGCAAATGTTCCTTTATTTTTCCTTTCAGGCAAATTGTGTTGTTGGTACGGCTTTCATTGTCACGTCTCTCACTCGGAACAGAGAATGCACTTCAGTGGATTCAAATTCGAGACTGTGTACCCTTAGGCTAAGCATGAATGGTCAGTGAAGCATATGAGATACTTTTGACCGGCTATGTACAAGTTAATCAAAATCTAGCAATGGTGGTGTGACTTTCGAGTAGCTTTGTGATTTAGTTATCTTTGATGTTTATGAAGAAAAACCTAGTGACCTTTTTTTTTTTTTCTTTATTTAAATACTAAGAAAGATCGCATAAATAAAAGCAATTATAGCCATAGAATTGAACATTAAGTCCACGAAACAGATCATGAATACTTGATGGCAATAACCACCTGCTCTGAAGAAATCAAATAGAGTCCATTTTCATCGCTGCTGATCTGACAGGCTACCTCGATGTGTCAATAACGCCACCATCCACAACGATGACCTCAAAGAAAGATCAAACACGAGATGTTCTAAACCCAGAATTTGATACCTGGAGAAACACTGATCACTTTGTAAGAGCTTGCATCAACAGCACATTAAAGGCATCGACGTCATCTCAATTACTTGGACACAAAATACCCGAGGAAGCAGGGGATACTCTTGAATTACTATTTCATACCATAATTTATAAGTTTAAACGTTTGTTAATGTATTTAGGAAGAATAAACGTACATCTAAAAATTTTGGTAAACCCTACTTTCTCATTCCTTTAAAAGGAAAAAAAAAAAAAACAGAGAGAGAGATACGAATCTAAAATTAAAACAAACTGCGTTGGACACCACCCCCCCCCCCCCCCCCACAAAAAAAAAAAAAAAGACGACGTTTAGCAGGAAAAATCTGGTAAAAAGCATCGCTCTAAAAAGAACAATGAATTATTGTTCATGATTATTGTCTTGTAGATATTTGTGAATGACTACCTGATGATATAGAATACAAACCGAACTTCTATGCCTATCATATTTGTTCGCATATTTTTGCATGTTTCGTTCGCTTTCACCTTCTTTGGTTTCTAAGTCTATTGATAGAACGGAAAAACTGTGTGGCAACGTTGTGGAAGTAACGCGATGGTGATGTGATGTGATATGACAAAAGTTTTATTGAATTCCAAACATTAAAAATAATATATGAGTTGTTGAATGAACAAAAGTTTTTTTTTTTTTTTTTAACTCGTGGCACACTGGAACGAAAATGCTTCGGTCTAATAAAGTATGCGCTAATCTCTCACTTTGTTTCTTTTATGTCTATTTTTTCTATGACAACTGACACATTAAGAAAAAAAAAAAAAAACAAAACAAAATGTGAACAAAATATGGCATCAAATGCTCATGAAAGTGTAATTAAGGGGGATGCAAAGTACAGAACGACGATATAAAGGTGGCGATCATATAAATTAAGAGCCCATGGTAACAGTTTTTGAAATTAAAAGAAAAACATTAGATAGATTATAAGGCAAACTAATAATTCAAGCCTTCATAGCATCCGCTTTTCTTCCATATGCCTATTTGTACAACATTTCAGCTAGTGCTTTGCTGACTTGCTTCCTTTTCCCTGCACAAATTACGAAAAATATGTCATTATATATATATCATCACCATACATAAAATTGACAAAAGCTTATACACAGAGTGTGAGCAAATCAAGATTAAGTAACAACCTTCTTCTTATTAGAGTCCTGAGACTTTGATGCACCCTTCTTAGAGGACGATGACTTGGAACCTCTAGATTTGGGGGCACCTTGCTTGGCTGGTTGATCTTTCTTGGCGTGCCCAGAGGTTTGAGTGCCAACTGGTTTCTCTGCCTTCAATGATGCCATTTGTTCACAAAACCGAGGGTCAAAGAAATCAAGACTATTTAAAGTGACTAGCTGGCTGGCTTTCTATGTTGTGCTTCCTTCTCGAGCACAGCCCATGTATTTATAGCAAAATTAACCCAATTGTTGCGAAGGAATTAGAATCCCAAGTTTATGATAACAAAATGTACGGGTATAATTATAGACGACAAGGGGACGGTCGTGGTTAAAAGGACAAAGTGGAATATAACTGATTTGGACGCCACTCGATGATAGGCACGGTATTGGATGCTTTGCTTTACATTTTTTTTTTTTGGGCCTTCACCTGGCACCGATTTCGTTGGCATCAGCATGTCCTCACATTTTTTTATCGTCTTCTTAAATGCCCAGTAAAGCTAATGCCAGCAGTGGTAGAATGATTTTGATTTCAACAAATAAGGACGATGCAGATGTTATATAGTTATAATCAATTCGAATTATTTTAAATATTGTTCACACATCCTATTATTATAATTATTAAATACAATATACATTTATAGTTTTTATCATTAATCACAATCATACATATAAAAGACATACCCAAAAAATGAATAAGTCTAAGGTTTTATCTACTTTTATTTTTTATTTTGGAGGGACCATGATTTTATTTTTTTTTTTTAACTTTTCTAATATGTTCGATAAATAAAAGAAGATGTGTCCGATTCTTGTGGCCCGATTACAACTGCGATGTGGAATTCGAATCATTAGCTAGATCAAATTGGCAGGAAAGATGAATGTGCCAGCTTCCAGTTCCAGGGAATAGTACAATTGAAATGGAGGCCTTTGAAGAGATGCTGCATCGGATTCAAAGGCATAGTTTAGTGTCAATCATGGGATGCTCATTCCAATACAGAGCTATATGATGCTGCAGGGGCATATGCCAAAATTTTCGGTTCAAGATAATTTTAGGACTTTTAATGTGACAGATGTTGACAGCCCTGGATTCCGTGAACATTTTGGATGACCCGGTCTGATAACAAGGATACTATGAGAGAAATCCCAAAACTCGAAGGAACACTTAATTGGGTGTAAATAAACAAAAGTTGCTGTCCGCAAAAATCCATTCTACATTCTTAGGATAAATTGTCTGCCATCAAATCAAAAGTTCGAGTTGTGGAACCGCACCTATTACAAAGAGTCATTTGCTAAACTATTAAACCCAGAGTCGAAAGGGAAATGCTAATCAATTTAGCCAACACAATTTGTGTGCCAAGTTCAGTTTTGTCATATCAGGGCGTTGATGCCAAAGAGTTGTCCTCACATATTCCTGAATTGCGCAATCCAATGTATTGTAAGATTGAAACAACGTGGAGCAAACTCCCGGTTTTTACTGGAGATGGGAGAATGAACCACGAACCAGGGACAATGTAAGAGCAATAGAGATGCGTATGGATGTGGACCTAATGATTGATAGGATGATTCATTCATGATTTATAGACGTCCATATTGTCGTACTGCCAAAAATATATGTTTCAAGCGGACCTCTAAGTTGACAGAATATCACTTATACATGGTGGAATGTGGAAACAAATCCCGAAGTTTGGAAATGGTCATGTCAGGTAAGCATGGTTCATTCAGGAAGGTGAGAGGGGATAATCTCCATCTATTCATATGCAAACCACAAAAGATGAAGCTAAACAAAATTCGTTAATTGCCACGTGATTTGTACTGCACCCTGTAAGAGAGAATTCTGGAAGCAAATGCCAAGATGGAAATCAGTTTGACGCTAAAAAAAGTGGGCCATCCAGCCCGCCGGTTTCGAATAGAATGGCATCTCGTGTTCAAAGAAAGTCACACTGGTCGCCCCTCATTTGTGGCTGAAACCTTCTTAGGCATCAGTGATGTATTGTCTTCCTCAGCATATTTGAACAATATATCACAAATTTAGAATAGAGAAACTGCATAATTGAATGCAAAATATTACAATTTTCAGATGAACTGACTCCAATTTTCCTTAGCCGAACCTTGCCTTCAAGATTTTGAATCAAAAAGCTTCTGTCAGAGTTCAGGGTCCAGAGTCAGATTACAGAAGAATTTCATCAGTTCATTAGCTTAGAACAAACACATCTACCAACTAGACTTCCTCTATCATATGTTCAGTGAGGCGGCCCCATTCTAAGAGCCACATAGGCCAAAAGCCTATATCCCACCAGCATCAATGTCAAAGCAGCGACATCCCACCATTTATCATTCAGATCCAGACATTTGATAGCGGAAAAATCCAACACCCTGCATTGCATATGCGGTTGACATGCATAAAACTCATTCGCCGAATACTGTACTCCAATTAGCAACTTGTAACAGTAATGAATGAAAGACATGTATTTCAGCCAAGCAATGAACGGGGGAATGTGCTGAATGTAGTATCCACTGGCGAGCAAAAACACAAGCGTTGTAACAGAAGCCAAAGTTGTTGCCTGCTTTACATCCATCAAAATGGCGCCTAGTGCTAGCCCCAGACCTTGTGATACTAATACATTGAAGAGGATGATCAAAAGGGTTAACATAAACGTGACCGGGGAAGGCTTGAGTCCAGCCATCCAGTATGTGGTGGCGACGAAAATAGTCGGAAGAAGAAGCTCCATGGGCAAGTCCCCAGCCACTCTAGCAAAGTAGTAGGAGGAGAGACGGTACATCCCCGAGGAACGCTCCCTTATTAGCATTGGCCGCTCCTGAGGGAATGTGAATATAGCATTGAACATTGGCAAAAAGCCCCAGAAGATGGAGAAGAAGAAGAGGAGACCAATCTGTTCAAATATTTTTCATCAGACGGAATATTATTATGGCCAATGAGAACAAATCATAATTAACATGCTTCATGGATAGTTTGAAGTGCAGAGAGCAGTGCAACAATACCTGATCCTGCATACGTGAAGTATCAGAATGCCACCATAAAAGGCCTGAAATAATAGAAACTGACATGACTTGGAAAATTCTCAAGCCTGAATAAGATTCATACTTCCTTTCTTGTAAACCCCTTCTCAGCAACGCCCTGAATTGCTGCCACCAGCTGGTTGTCCATTGATCCTCAGAACCTGCATAACCCATGAGTCATGAACACTATACTACATATTCTGCTGAGATTAGCAATTTAATATGCCCTGAAAGGTGGAAACATCCGTGCTTACTTCTCCGTAATGATGCTCCTGATGATGAAGAATGAACTGGGTCCGAGAAATTTTGGTTAATTTCAGTTTTCAATGCAGGATACAAGTTCTTCTTGTAAGATGATATCAGATGCTGTTTTGTTGAGTTTTTGTCATCACAGAACTCCAGTTGATCGTCTTGTCTCGTTTCAGGAGCTATGCCTATAAAACCAAAAGGTCTTCGTAACTTAGGAGTGAAAACAAAGACCATAAGGAGAAAAAAAAAAGTGTAAAATGGTTCTTAATTCTTAAATGACAATGCCACATAAATTTCCCAGGCAGAGTATGCTACTTAAAACTTGCATTACAACAGTTTTCCCGGGCCTGGAAGATAAAGATGAAGTGGGGTTGGTCCAAAAGAAAGCAAAGTTCACATTTTTTTTTTTTTTTTGGGGTTGCAAAAGATGGGCATCAACCAAAAAAAAAAAAAGAAAAAAAAGGCTACTGATAAAGATACAAATATAGAATATCCGTAATCATAACCAAGATAGAATTTTACGAACATATATACACCCCTTTTGACTTGAAAACCGCCGGGATCTCCCGATTTACAATTCCCTGGTCTTCGTATTTTATTAGTTCTCAGTCAATAAATTCTTGTAAATCAAAGAAAGAAACAGGTCATATGGCAATGACTCTCTCTCTCTCTCTCTATAACTTGTCGTTGCTGTCGTCATCCCAAGTGTTGGATGTGATACGATTTATCAGGCGGTGACAACTGCCTTTTATAATTAACCACAGAAAGGCACAAAGAGAAGCTAAACTCACCATTAGCAAGATCAAGCAGGAAGTCAGAAGGGTTCATGAAATCGGACCCGGGGAGGTAACCTATTGACCCGAAATACTCCATGACCCGACCCGCATGCCCGCTATAAATCGGGTATCCATCCGACAACACCACCACCTTATCAAACATCCTATACATCCTACTCGACGGCTGATGAATGGTGGTGATTACGGTCCTGCCGCCGCGGGCCAGCACTCTTAACGTGGCCACAATGCGCTGAGCAGTAGTGGAATCGAGCCCGGAAGTGGGCTCATCAAGCAACAACAAACTTGGGTTCACCAGCATTTCTTGCCCGATACCGACCCGTTTGCGCTCCCCTCCCGATATGCCCCGAAACAAAGGCCCACCCACAACACTGTTCCTACACCTTGTAAGTCCAAGCTCCATGATAACCAATTCAGCTTGCTCTATCTTCTCTTTTCTGCTGAGCTCTTTTGGCAGCCTCAACAAAGCTGCGTATGTTAATGTTTCGAGAACTGTGAGGTGGGGATAGAGCACCTCGTCTTGAGTTACAAAGCCTGTTTTGCGCTTCATCGAGCTAGAGAATTGCTGGCCATTGTATCTTACGGTGCCGGAGACTTTGCCCGGAAGTCTACCGGACAGTGCCGTTAAAAGGGTCGTCTTGCCGCTTCCTGATGGACCCAGCATTGCTAGTAGCTCGCCGGGTCGAGCTATGCCACTAACCCCATTGAGCACTGTTCTTGTCGATTTTGGTTCATTTGGGCTAAAGCAACTTCCCTTTGTGGATAGACTGACGCTGTACGCTAAATCCTCAAACTGCGACCACCAAAATATTAAGTAATTGTTAGTCCTTTCTACACTTCTTTTTCTTTTTATATATTTTTGAAGAAAAGATAAAAAAAAAAAAAAAAAAAAAAAAGGCCAAGTTTTCACCTTTGACACAACAGTTTCAGTGAATACAAGGCTAAAATTTGCGAGTGAATAACAAATTTTTTTTTTTTTGCTTCACAACTAAGTAACAGTCACTAGTCCCGTGGTCTACTGTGACGAGTATTTCAGTTGCAGCAACCAAAATTTAAATGTTGGGACCATCAAACTTAAAAAAAAAAAAAAAAAAATCCTAAATTATTTGAGAGTATGAAGACCAAGATGTCTCAGGTTCAACCTTAATTTGAATTGTAGGAATTGATTATAAAATGTACCTCAAGTGTTACAGGACGCAAAGATGCACGTAAGATTGAGAATCTTGGCACCGAAGGGGTTGTCACTTGTGGATTATTATTTGAAGTAATTATCGTTTGATGATCTTGTGGAGATGGGCTACTATTTAGGTCGATGGAGGAAGAAAATGGCTCGGCACGAATTGAAACTGAAACCGAAACGGACTCTGTGCGGCATGTGGGAGAAAGGAGGGTAGATGGACCATTACCGGAAATATTATTAGCTTCTCGGTGTTCTGGAGGATTAGGAGGCATCATTGGAAGGAAGAGGAGAAGGTTTGCAAGGGAAACTGAAATGTAGAATAAAAGTTGAGAGTTATTGGGAAGGGACGAGGGGGGGATGGAGGGCTTTTGTGTGTTGGTCACATTCACATGTCCAAAGTAGTGGTCATGTGATGCACCTTATAAAGAGCGAAGGAGAGCACGAGATGAAGAAGTGAAGTTTGCGTGCAAACCG
This sequence comes from Rhizophora apiculata, assembly GCA_037832385.1. Taxonomy (NCBI): domain Eukaryota; kingdom Viridiplantae; phylum Streptophyta; class Magnoliopsida; order Malpighiales; family Rhizophoraceae; genus Rhizophora; species Rhizophora apiculata. Next base: position 4,574,161 of record CM075437.1, read on the forward strand.
GCCCCATGAAATATTGAAAGAGATAGACACGAAAAATAGATTTTAAAAGAATCAAATATAAGTTTATTGTAACTATTATTTATAATTGACATATCTTTTCATTCTCATCTTTTTATACGCCCGCCCACCCACCCACCCACTCACCAACGCCAACTACATGGGGGGTGAATGCATTGGTCCCTAGGAGATGCATCCATAAGTTAAAAAAAAAAAAAAAAAATGTGTCCTTTTGGCTTATTGACCACGTGTAGGTTACCCATTTGTCGTGCGCCCCTGTTTTGACGCGTGGAGAAAAAGGAATGCACACATGAATGGTGGTTCACACTTTGGTATGTGTTTCCAATTTCCACGGCCAAAGTGAATGCTAGCTCGGGCCATTCAAATGGTTTAATTTCTAGAGTGATCGCCACTTATTAGTCAATGACACATAATTATGGTTATATTTAGCCTTTTTATGCATCGTTAAATTGTATCTAAATTGTTAAAAGTCAATCCCGCATATTTATGTATCATTATTTTATCACGGTAAAAGAAAGAAAAAACACAATTGAAAATTTTTATTTGCTTCACTGTGTCTCCAACTATATGTCATTTAGCGACATGTATATGTACTATGGCGCATATCTACGCATCTCTATATGTGTCTGTATGTGTGTCACCCAAAAAAAAGAAAAAAGAAAAAAGAAAAAAAAAAAAGAAAAAAAGAAAAAATGTAGTGAACATAGCAGCGGAAAGAAGGCATCGTCAATTATTTTTTGACACGATAAACTAATGAGACATAAAATATACATAGTGATTTTAAAAGAGACCACAAATTATGGATACTTTGCAGATATACATTGTGTACTAAAAGGAAATTCGATATGAGTTGTTGTATGATGAGATCTCTAGAATGAATGTCTTCTTCTAAAAGAACAGAAGCGAGAGACAAAATTACAGCGCCCCCAATTGTGATGTGCCAATTTTCAGTGGTATTTACCCCTCTTTTATTCATGGGGGCATCCCCCCTTTTTTCTGAGAGGTGCGCCCTAGCAAAGAAAGAGAAGGAAAAATAACAGGTAGAAAAGGTGCGTTCCTCTGGTCTCTCATGCCTTTGTGAGGTGGCAAATACCCATTTCAACACGGGAGATCATGGCCGAGATTGTGTCGTGATTCCTATAAAAGGCTTCATCTTTTGTGGTTGAATGGCGGTGTCGCCATCGGTTGAAAGGCGTCTCTGGTCTCCCTTTCTTTCTTTTTGTTCATTGTCCCCCACTCTTTTTAATTTGTTGGAAATGGAAACCCCATTATTTGAATGTTTATTTAGTGCCGTGAGTACACCGTTCTCTCTTTTGGAATTCGTGTTAGGTGAAACGTTTACGTGCCCCCTTTTGCTTGTGAAAATGTAATGTGTTCATTCTTGGGACTTTGGAGGCCGATGATATTATAATGACTACAGCAATAATTCTAAGAAGGACGAGCATAAAAGAGTAAAAGATGGAATATTTGTGAGCACATTTAAAAAACAAAAGAACTTTATGTCTAGTTAAAATAATTTTCACTGCTGCAACTCTTGCTTATTTTATAGTATGCATTCAGGGATGAGTTTGCCCATCTACCGTATACCTTTTTTCCTTTTCCTTTTTTTTGGAAGTGGGGGTGGTGTCAATAGTACGTTTGGGTGACATGGTGGCAGTTTTGTGGGTAACTTATTAAGCTGTATCTGCGATTGATTCAAAACAAATTATTCATTGTAACTAAAGTCATGGATCGGGGGGTAATTTCTGGGAAGAATTAGTTAACGCACTGCAATCAAGTTAATTTTTTTTTTTTATTCATTAAAAAACTAATTAATTTAGTCTACCAGTAATCAATGATATATATATTTGCCAGGAAATTTCACCATAGATTTGGTAGGCAAACATTACTTAGATGATTTAATATAGAGAATGAAGTGCCTTTTAATTATAAAGAAATGACATGAGAAAGCATTGTTCTAAAACTTTTTTGCAACTCTTTTCAGCCTGTTGATATTCCATCCACATTTGCGCCTAACTAAATATTCTCACATTATGTTTTTCGTTCACTAGAAGCATACGCACAATGTCATTGCCACCACAATTCCTATTATGAATGTCTCCTCGATTACTAGGGCAAGTACTTGAATAACCAACCGAATCGAATTAACATGCCTTATTCTATATGAAACTCAACGATGCATGTATTTGCATTTTTTATTTTTTGGCAGAAGTTACTAGATTGATTTTTGACCAGGACTCGAAACAAACCCCACAATGTAATTGAATCGTTCTTTGTTTTTGTGGTATTGAACTATTAGATCATAGAAATATTGCACTTATTCTTAGATTAGCGTATCGAGCTCGATATGCTGGGGATACCCAATTGTAATTGGAAACGTCAAGCATGCGATTGTTGCGTTCTAAAGGCATGCTCACTTTTGTCACAGTGGCATTATACAGTAAATTCGATTCGATCTTATCCCACGTTTGCATGCGTTTTTTCAGGCGGGTGGTTTTTCGGATTGATCTTTTACGGGATTGCTTCTTCCCCCTTTGACATGGTGGGATGAAGGAGAGCGTCTACACGTTCCTTCCATTTCTTTTCATCTTTAGTTTACAGTTAATATTACAAACAGAATCTTCCAAAAATGTATATAATATTGACCAATGATCTTTGACTCATATGGGTTCTTACTGATGCTGTGTTCAATTTTGTCTTTGTATGCATTCTAGCCAATTGGTTAATATAGTTCGTATTTGACTAATCGTGCATATTGTGTTATATTCGCTTGTAAAGATGAATGATAAATTAAAATCAACTATATAGAAATAAATGAGTAATTAATAAAATATTTATTATTTTAAAGTAGTATTAATACTAGACAAAAACACTATATTTCACTTGATAAGATTTATTGTTAAAGAGAATGCTCTTTTCGCTGTTACCGAATGCTCCTGTGTTGGACGGGAAAGAAACTTACTCTTTCGAATGTTAAAGCCAATAGGGAATATACTGACAAAAAGGATGGTTTAGTAATTTACGAGAAAAAAAAAAAAAAGTATTGATAATTTTGGTGGCCTCAATTAATTTAATTTGCTTTTACTTTTCTTTCCTCGGAAGTCAGAACCTAAAACGTTCTTCTTTTTTTTTTTTTTTTTTTTGATATAAACTTTTTGTATATAGATTAGTATTGTGCCCATTTTTCTTTTTTTTTTTTTTTAATGTCAAAGCTTTTAAAAAGGCTAGCGTGAGTAGGAAACAACTAACAATTAGTGGATCAAGAATATAACGTGAAACGGGAAGTAAACAACCAAATTGTTTCAAGTCTTTCGGTTAAAATTTATTCTTAGTTGACATTCAAATTGACCCGAAAATACTTTGATAGCGTAGCCTAAAATTAAAACTTGCAGCTGAAAATATTAGTTGTGCTAACCTTTTCCAAAATGCATTAAAGTATTCCTCCTGATCCCCTTTTCTCTATATCAGCAGTATATATATATATATATATACAAAAAAAAAAAAAAAATGAAGCTTTGGACATAAATATCGGAAGATTTCAGAAAAAAAAAAAAAAATTACTTATGCTTGGAATTCAAGGAGCAGTTTGCTATTTCTGATAGGATGTTGTATGTATCTTGGGTGTCCTAGTCCTTTTTAAGGATGCCATGAATACAAATTTTCTTGCTGTTCAAAATGAAATAAATAAATAAAGAAGCAACAAATATGAGAACTTTAACAAGCTGAGGTTGTTGTAAGTAGTCCCCCGGAGAGAAGGGGGGGGGGGGGTGTGGAGGTTGCACGAGCATTTGAGAGGCAAACCTTGTACAGGGGGTATTCAGGGTACGCTTGTAGCTGGCCACGAAAATTGGGGTCTATCCTGGTTGACCTTTGGCGCATTCTTTGTACTTGTGTAGAGGTTGAGGAGCTGCTATCGTCTGAGAAGGGGTGCCTTGTTTGTATCTTTGGGGGGCATTCTAAGTTTACTTCAAGTGTTTATTAATAAAACTTCAATAAGCCATTCGACTAACAAAGAAAAAAAAAAAAAAGTGCAAATATGTATCAAATAATAATTATAGATTTATATCTATTTCATTTTAAATATTTTACTTTCCTATAATAAAATTTATTTAAAAGTAATTCCTAGTTAATTTTAAAAAAAAAAATTAAGATATTTTACAAATTTTTGTATGTTTTAATCGTTACCTTTTATTTCATATTTGGATATTATTTTTGACCTTGGCCTTATCTCGTCCCCTTTTCATAAATTCTCTGGATTTTAACTTGAGACTTGTAATTTAGAAGTCTGATTTCTCGGGGTATTCTCCTACGACAAAACTTTTATTTCAATTTCCTGATCGCAAGCCTTTTTCCCTTCCCTGTGAATTCCTTGTTCATGGCTTTTCACCAGAAGATTTTGGTGGCCACTGGGATTCGCACGCTTTAGCAGAGCTGTCATTTTGGGTACGTAACTGTGCACGATGTTTCGTGTCTATTTTGATGGAGGCCAGGAGGGCAACAGGCAGTGGGGAATTCAGTAAAATGGCGTGTGATGATCGTGCGAAGGGCACTGAGCGTTCATCAATAGACCCAAATTTAGTATCCACACCACATACCATTTTAACTTGCGTGGATGACCCAAAAAAAAAAGAAAGTCATATTTGTTGGAACATTTCCCTTATTATTTTATCCCAAGAATGAGAGAATTCTTTGGCTACGGAAAGAACAATGGGGCACATTCATGAAACTCTCACAAATGCCTCGTGCGCCTGTGCTGTTTCTCATATTCATTATCCATAATAAGTTGGTTGTTGGCACGGCCTCCACCCCCACCACCACCACCACCGTTGGCATCCACTTGAAAATAAAATAAAAATGAATGATTTTATTTCAGTTTATTCACAGCTATAGGTCCATCGCAAATAGCGTGGCATATTGTACTAGCTAGCGGCATTCTATTCGGATCGAATTGTTGCGTGTGTGTGCATAGAAAATGTACGAGGAGGACGTTAAAAATAAAAAATAATTAAATAAAAAAAGAAAAAGAATAAAGAGAGAGAGAGAGAGAGTCAGCATTTTTGGGTGGGTGTTGTCCACTTTTCTTGGCATCTTTGCATACAATCCTTTGCGTCCACTTAAGACCCTTTGCAAAATGGAAATGGAGTGGGCCTAATGCTAGAAATTATTCGTCACTGTCTTGCTAAAGCGAAGCATGATATCGATCCACTAGCTATCAGCTCCTCGCGTTTAGCCTGGGATTCAAATTACAAGGCTACTAGCCGCTAGTGCAAGCTTAGCTTATTATCTTTGTAGTACGAGGGTCACCTGCCCTCGGACTACCATCAATGTGATGACTGTCTATCTTCATCCTGAGACCGGAAATGGGTTAGAGCCAAATCACTATAATTTTCAATTTCCCCCCTGGCGATGAAGGCAAACAATTTGTGCAATTTGTTGGGATATTTGTCTCCCACACACACAGTCGCCTTCAGAAATTTATCTTTTCGTTTTGCCATCTGAGGTTAGCACCACTGCATAAATGGGTGAGTCCAAGAGGCTAGAAGACGTGTGGGATTTTATGAACACAAATAATGGGGCATGCAGATCATGGGTGGGACAACCACATGCCATAAGTTTTGAGCACTTCTTTTTTCGTAGTGGATACCATGGTTTCCTTGTCGATTTAGGCTAGCAAGCACAAATTTTAAATGGTATAAAAATATATGGTACGTTTGTTTAGGTGACGACTTCTTCCAAGAAGCAACTCCCAACCCCCAATCCCCCCCCCCCCCCACAATAATTAAGTGCCTTGTACATATAGAAGCCATTGTCGTGCGTGAGATGGTGTGCTTTTTCTTCAATAGTGTCACCTCCATTATGTAAATGCATGCATATTTGGCGGCCAGTAACGACAAGAAGGCATGAGATTGACTCGTCCGAGAGAGGATGGAGAATAGAGGAATGACCACTTTTTGCGAATAAACGGAAATGAATTTTTTATCTTTTAGTGGTAAACAACACTAATAAGGTTTGAAAAAATGGATGCAAACGAGCATTGGCGGGGGCGGAATCAAATTCAAACAAGAAGCCGAGGTTTCCCCATTCCCATTCCATGGGATATTATGTACTTCAAGCACGTTGGCAGACGGTGTGATGAGGTGATGAAGAGTTCAGAGTTTGTGGCTCTAGACTCTTTAACTTTTACAATGTTCTGGGGGGGCCGAAAAACGAAAGAAACAAGAGAAAGACATGAAGCGAAATAGGTAGAAATGTTCTATCTCGGTAGAGTTTGAGGAAGATAATTGATGGATAAACCCCAGTACAGGAAGATACTCAATGAAGTATGCATTCCTCTGGTGCACACATGGCAAGGAAAAATAACCTTTTTCATCACATTATCTTTCTAAGATTTGAGCTTGAATTTTCCGACATAGTTGTCCAAGGCTCCTAACCGTCCTCGTGACACATCTACACTTTAACAAAGATTTCGCAATGAAAATATCATCCATTCCTTAGAGAAAAAAAAGCTACTGTTTCCTACATCATACGGGTCATTTGGGTTGACTACCGTATACCCTTTAATTATCGTCCACAACATTACTAACTATTATACGTCAAGAAAGTAAATGATGGGATGAAGGACAGAAGTCATCAAATGAATTTGGAGAGAAAAAAAGGTAACACGTATCTTCCAACCTTATTATATATAGGCAAAGCGGTCCCACCAGATCCACCATGCAAAGTGCTTGATGCAAAGTTTTGGGTTCAGTTACTAGAAACTACTTTTATCTCAATTGGGCTAATGGAAAGTATCATCGTATTATGTGAGATATGCGAGAGTCCTTCATCCAAAGCCTCGTTCAATCGACGAATGTGTGATCTTAGAATTGCCTCAAGCAACGGGAAGCCAAAACAAAAAAAGTCAATACACTTGTCAAAATCCCAAAGCCTCAAGCCACTGTCGATTTAATTCTTCCCTTTGTGCTTGACCGCTGTAAAGGAGGATCATGATAAGTCTTGATAAATGGATAGGGTCTTCGCCCCACTAACATTTGCCCATAGCGGAATCTATTATCACTCACCCTTTTATGGGAAACTAAATACAAGAGGCGCTACAAAGTCCGAAATACATGATTGAGCACAAGCTATCTCCTTTTCTGTGAACTACTTTTTTTTTTTTTTTTTTGTGTTTAATGGCCTTTCATTTTATTAAGTTGACCGAGGATTTTTACTTTGAGTAATACTAGGTAACAATGTTAATGGAGTAACATGACAGTAACCAAAATCTTAAATTAATCACATTTTATTTAATCTCACAAATAAATAAAATTAAATGTAATGAATTTGCGGTTATATCTTTTTGTTGTTTCTTTATTGTTCTTTATGTGTTGTTATGGAGTAGTGTGTTTTTTTTTTTTTTTTTTGTGTGTTTTATGAACGTTTGCTTTTATTAATATAACAAGAGATCGAGAAGGTAGTAAAGCAGGAGAGTGGACTTTGATGCATGTATGAGCTTGATTCGCATTTTGGTGATGATGATGAGGGCAGTTTGCACACGTGGAGAATAGAGGAACTCGGGATATAAAAAGGGGTCGTAGTTTGACTTTACTTCGTTTGCTCTTAGATAAAATAAATGGTGGTCATTTTCGTCGACTTCATCTCACTTAGGAAGTACTGGTAGTTAAATACTCAGATTTTTATATTAGATGTCTTGGATGGTAATTTTGGGAAGGGAAGATTGGGAAGCAATAATGAACTCCATAATCCTAAAGGAAGGAACAACTAAATTACACCCAAATAAGCTAAGCGTGTCCAAGTCCTGGTATGGCGGGCCAAGCTAATGGTCCTAGGTAGGAGTAGATATCGACGTGAATGCTTCCAGTAGTAGAGAACGAAATCAAGGGGCTACCATTTTCCGTCTTCACAATCAGAACATCGGGTTTTATGTTGTGTTTTTGACGTGTGCTGACGCAAATCGAGGAATTTCAAAGAGTCTGACATGAAATTTGAGGAGGATGTACCGTAAAAGAAGGTACACACAGCCGAGGGAAATTTTGCCGAGTTTTGGTGCACATCAATCGGTGGGGTGTGCATGTCCAGAATAAATGGGAATGAGTGAGAAGATGTTCAAAGAATTAGCAACACAAAGATTTTCTACGGAGCAAATAATTGCATCCCGGCATGCATTATGTCCTTTTGGAAACCATAATATGTGTTTCTTTGGTGGGTACATTATGTCTTACAAGGGAACTACTTTGGTGGGTGGGTACATTATGTCTTAAAAGGTACATATTCAGGAGAGAATTTAGTAATTATTTAATCAACTTTTTCTCTTATTAGTTTGGAATGATTTTACTAATTTTTATTTTTTCATTTTATAATCTGACAGTTTTTAAATAATAAATTTTTCATATAAAAAAAGTTAAATGAATATAAAAATAAATAATTTTTAATTTTAATTCACAGATACAATAATTATATATATATATCTTTTTGACTGCACAAAATTCACATCTTTACAAGCTCAATTAGCTACTAGCCACATGAATTAATAGGCTGTGTAGAATTCATTGTATTCCTTCAGAGGCATCCATCGACGGTTCGCTTCCATTGACCAAACAATGATTTCTCATCTCTCGTCTGTTCATCATTATGACTTTCACTTGTTGCACGAACATCTACAGGTTTGCATTTCAACATTTACAAGACCGAAACACTTTATTGTAGTTGACAAATTATCGATCAGATGTAATATCGTAGGTGTTGACATAAAATGTTGTGGAATAGTGTCCCTCCATGTTATTCCATCAAAGAACTCATTCTTCTGTTAGTATATTCGACGTTGACAGCCAACCATATTGTTTTGCACCAATTATAGTAGCAGAAGAAACGGAACCCTCGCCGGGCTATATTACATGTAGCTAGCTAGCTAGCTAGCTGGCTAGCTAGGTTTGAATAAGGAGTTAGGCAAGATTGCACCACACATTAGCTCTAGCTGCTTTGCACAAAATGCATGACAAGTTTGATCCCAAGCCATTGCACCCAAAATCAAATTACCACATGCATGTCTCTTGATAAAAGCTAGAAGGAAGTCAGATTCCAAGAAAAGAAATCATGAAGTGACTTCCCACTGGAAGATACTGGAAAAATATGTGTACCAAGACAGTCTCAGTCTCCTACAAGCTTTGCATTGCTAAATAAACTGGACATCACTCCCAAAAGAAAAGTAAAAAAAAAGGCACTTTTGTGGTTGCTTGCAGGAAAGCTTTCGATGCCTTGATTGAACCTCACTTCCATTCACTGCCTTGGCAGTGGCACGGTTCCTCCTTTCGAGAGCATTAGGCATCTTTTCTTTCAATCAGAAGGGATAAGTTGCAACAAAGGAGAGTTTTGCGCGGTGCGCATTTTCAGAACGTGGGGTTACTGGGCGGGCGGTGCGTAGATGGAAATCCTCAGGACGAAATGATTTGATGGACGATCTATCACATTGTTGACTCCATGGCCATTGTGTTTTCGATGAAATTAGCTATAGCTTGGTGAAAATTTCATAGTCCCTGTCAATATCTGTAACATCAGGATTTAGGTCATAATTATTTTATGAATACATAGTGTGACATGAAATTCACATACATAACCTAGATCAACCATCTCGGTCTAGTCGCCACAGCTAAGCAGTTGGAGCGTGGTCAGAAGTTCGACCTCTGCTACATTCATAAATGCTTCATTTGGAGCACCGCCCATCCCCTCTAACGAACTAACAACTCACTGTCTTCTAGTTCAAAATAATGTGTATATATAATATAAAATGCGTACCTTTAAAAAGATGAATATCACACGAACTGTTGTTGTTTTTATATACATATGATTATACTTGTTGGGGCTAGTAATTGTCATTAAAAATCTGTTAGTTTGCCCTAAAAGTTAGAACAAAGTTTAGTGACTTTATGTAGCCAACGTTATGCACCCGCCTTCCGAGCACTCTTTTTAACGTTTGAATTGGATCCATCAGCCTCTTTTCTTTTTTTGTTTTTCTTTTTTTTTTTTTTTACGTATTGGACTCCAATTAGGATTTCAACTCTGAAAATGCAGTTTTGACTCCAAAAAAACAAGCTCTTGTGATGAAAACATTGGTTGCCCAAAGCCAAGAATTATTGCTGAGATTCTTATGACAATCACTCATAGTTAGCCCAGTTGTGGGAACAAATTTGGAATTGCGTGGAATAATGGTAAGATGTCAAGTTTGAATTCCACAGACATTTCACGAATTAAGAGACCGTGCCAAATCTGCCTCTTTTACCGTCCATTTAGTAATTTGAACCTGAGACTTGGATGTTCAAGCTTGCAGTCACTAAATTTGCAAGTAATTACAAGTTGATGGCATGATCCTAAGAATCAAATCCAGCATCAAGAACAAATTATATATTCTAGTCGTCGGCCTCTTCCATTGGCATTGGACTAGATTTGATCAACACGCTGTCAAATTACTCAAACGAAACTAATCACCAAGCACGGATCAGCGTTCTCAGACTCCGCATCTTCCAAGAAACGAGAAAATAACTTCGTCAATGCATAGCGAAAAGTGAGTACTTGCACACAGGGTTTTCTCATCTCTGTGGCCTGCTGCCCTGTATAACTTGCAACAACCCCCACCAAAATAAGAATTGAATTCTGCTTTTAAGGTTGTCACAAGTTTTAATCCCCACTGACAACTAAGATCCCCGCGAGGAAACCGTGTCCCGGACTTAATATTTAAAACTTGAAATGTGTTGCTTGTCATTGATGACGACCGATGGAGAAGGTAGGCAGCATGCATCAGAAGCCTTCATGCCCATAGAGATTTCCCAGGACAAAAGTCAGTTGATTCCCTCTCCTTCCTTTACTCCAAGGATGATGCCCACAAGTCAGTCTACGTTACCGTCTGACGTGCACTAAAAACTTCGTCAAGCTGAGGATACTTGCTCCTCCGAGTCTCTTTGCATTCGTTCTGAGTTGTGATCGAACATACAACATGAAGGCGACATGAATCCTGCATCTCGGGATCAAGAGATTCAGAGTGGATTGAACGAGAAAGAAAGTTGCAGTTTGCTGTTTTTAAGTCGCTGAAAGTTGCCAAAAGTAAGAGCTTGCCAATTAACATGCATCAAATAAGCAAAGATCACGGAATCCCCCACATAATGGAAGAAATATGTCCCAAAAAGCGCGAGTGTTTTTCCCATTTTTACAACCAAAAATCCCCCAGGTGCACCATCCGTCTGCATATTTCACAAAAACATTTTACCCCGAACACGTTTGTCGCACTCATTAACATAGCCATCAAAATGCAGCCCTTGAAAAGAAACTCGATGCATAGATTGTCTCAGCCTGTGTTCCTCATCCCAGCTGCAATTCCATTAATGGTAATAAGCAGAGCATCTCTGAGTTTATTGTTGTCATCATCACTTCTTAATCTCTTTAAAATCTCTACCTGCAACATGTTCATGGGATTAAGATATGGGAGCCTGCTCTCAATAAGCCTCCTCAAGCTCCGGTTGTTTTGAGAAAGTTTCTCATGCCCACTAACCACCAATACGAACTTATCTGCCGTTAAGAGCTCCCTTCTTAGTTCAGCACCAAGTTCTTGCCTACTCGGAGACACAAGCACTTCATCATAGTGCTTGGCTATAGGAGTATCACACTTACCTAAAATCATCTCTATAAGATCTATGGTAGATTGGAAAAATGGCCACTCTTTGTACATAGCTTTCAAGTCCTCCGTATGGCCCTGCTCACAAACACCCTTCAAACCAGCTCCAACTCCAAGCCAAGCTGGAAGAACAAATCTGGTCTGTGTCCAAGCAAATAACCATGGAATGGCACGAAGATGACCAATTCCAGTTGACATCTTTCTTCTCGTGGGGCGGCTTCCAATGTTCAGGAAGCCAAGCTCAGCCTGGGGGGTAGCCTCATGGAAGTAGGCAAGGAATTCTGGATTTTCATAGACCGTGCTCCTATAGCTTTGACAACTGACTTTTGAAATTTCCTCCATAAGATTACGCCATTTTTGTTCTCGAGGTGGTTGTGGGGGACATAAAGTTGAAAGGAGCACCGCAGTTGTGTATATCTCCAACTGTCTAACGGCTGTCTGTGGCAGACCAAACTTGGCTTGCACCATTTCTCCTTGCTCAGTTGACCGAAGAGTACCCTACCAATGCATTCGCACAAGAAAACATCAGAAGGAATTTCTAAGCTTTTTATCAATAGACACAATTCTTGCATTTCATGGCAGTTCTCCAATATTGAAATCAGAAGATTTTATGTTCAAGGTTCAATTGACTTACAATTTATTTGCACTTCAAATAAACACCAGCACAAACATATTCAGGTTTTTCTTTTCTTTTTTACTTCCCACACTACTGAAGGACTAACCATACAGACTACAACCTTTTTATTGCAAAGAAACACAACTCACCATCACTGAGCCTGGTGGTTGGGATTGAATGGCCAAATATGTGGGGCCACCACCTCGACCAATACTCCCTCCTCGTCCATGGAATAGAGTTACCTTAATACCATACTCACAACATGCTGCCACAACATCCTCCTGGGCTTTGTAAAGTTCCCAAGCAGCAGTGAAACGCCCAGCATCTTTCCCAGAATCAGAATATCCAACCATGACCTATCCACATAGATTTCATAAGCTTCAAGGTTCATGAGAATCCAGTGAAACTGGATTTAAAAAATTGCTTTAAGAAAATACCTCCTGATGCCCATTATGGTTTCTTATGATGTGTTCCCTATACCAATCAATTGATAACAATTTTCTGATCACTAAACCAGCACCTCTCAGATCTTTCACAGTTTCAAACAAAGGTACCACCCGCAGCCTGTTACAAGATTAAAATAGCTATTATGAGAATTCCACCGAGAACATGCTAAAACTGTCATTTCATTGCAAAAATTGTTATATGCCAAAAACCGCAAGAGGGGAACTATCCCTTTTCCTCTCCTAATGTACATCTATTTGACCAATTGTTTCCAGAACAGAAACTATGACCCCCAATGTTGCCCTACCTTCTGGGTAAAAAGAGACCTCAACTGAAAGTTCAACACTTGTGGTTAGAATGATTTCAATGAACCATGGTGAACATCTAATGTGTGCAAGGCATGACAAAAAGGTACTGGAATCCATCAAGTTTGTAATGCAGAGGCCAGCAATGAAGTTGCCTTTTTGGCACTGCTTTTATAGACATGCATGGGTTAAAATTTTAGGTGCCACAATTTCACAATTATCAACAGCAAGCACTTTAATTTCGTTAAATCCCGAAGGCATATATCAGTAACTATAACCATGAAATCACTTTCTCTCTTTAGGATTTAGAATGAAATATTGAGTAGATGAGTCGCACAAAATGACACTAGAACTTTTCAAACAAATTTTAAAAATACAGAAAATGGAATAAAAAATTAATTGATTATCCTGCCAGTGTAAACATTGAGAACATGTATCTCACCACAACAATGTTATCATGAAATAAGTATAACTTACGTTCCACCAGGACATGGTCTCCCTAACTCCCCACTAACAGAAAGCCGGGCATCTTTCTGCAAAAGCTCCACTGCCAAAACATCGCTTGCCTGTCAAAAGCACAAGAATAAAACTAATATTATTGTTAATCCTATGCCCACCACCTGACATGACATTCATGCTTCAAAGTATCAACTCCCCACAAAAAGGGCCTAGAAAAAGAAAAAGCAAAGTCTGGAATCTGTTTTAACAAAGTAGCTACAGTGACTCACATTTGATGCCATAGAGATCACATAAGCTCCTAGTGAGTCACTTCCTAGTTCAGCAGCAACACGGAAAGTATCCAAGACTTCTTGAACATCAGGTGGTACCTGCCAAAAAAAAAAAAATTAAGAGAAGGAATAAATAATCAAATGGATTCACCTACCAAAGAAAGATCAAAGCAAAAGTAAAAAGCAATGAAAAAATGCATAAGATTCATAAAGCAGAACCATTGCAAATTTGCAATGACATCTACAGGAAGAACATAATCTGACCTCCAGGATATATCACATATTCTATGCTCATTTCCATTAAATAACACATTATTTGAAAGGATTTGGCTAGTAGCCCAAGGGTCCCTTGAACGAGAAATACAGAGGAAACAAATGTTTAATCAAATTATATCAAAGCCAACTTTCTAAGCATGAAACTTGTTCAGTAACCATGCAAGCAGCTGTACTGTGCACTGGGACACACTTAGATTGTCAGGTATGAATGGTCAATAAAATGTTGTCCAAGTACGTTACCTCAATGGTAGGAGGAACCAGTGGCCTCTTCCCTTTCAGTTCTCTTGTTAGAAATTCCAGTTTCTTTTCTTCATCCCATTCACTGTATGTTCCCATATCCAAATATTTGGTGATCGCATCTAATGTTTCAGAATGTCTAGAAGATTCCTGTTGCATCACAAAAATTCAGCCAAAGCGCATTATTGTGGCACATTATTACAGCTGGTAACCTGATATAGGTGCACCTGGCGCAAGTCTAGCTTCATCAAAACCATTCCAAATGTAGCAACTCTTCTTATCAGATCAGCCAGTCGGCCATCAGCTAGCACCTTGGCTTCACATGAGTGCTGAAAAATTCATTAACGAATATCAATGTGGAGTAAATCTATTGGGGTTGATAGGTTCGCAGTCATAATTCCATACCAGAGATTTGTAACATAGAAGCAATGGATCAAGCAATTGTTCAGTTGTTTCATAGTAATCCCCAGTATCATATTCACAAGGAAGATCCTCAAGCAGAAGCTCCAACCGTTTTCTTGTCTTCATAAGCTGAAATGGCATGCCATAAGATAGAAACCCTATTATCTCATATTGGATAAAGAAAATGGAATAAACTGGCCAAAACAAAATCCTAAAACTTCATGAAGGATGTTTTGGGACCATTTGAGATCAAAGTCATAATTACGGAACCCTGCAAACAATATTAATATTTAACTGACAACCATACCAGCCTTGTGCTAAGGGCACAATTAAAGATACTAAATTCTTCATTCTAACTGTCAAGCTAACATGGGTGGGTTTTGTTGAAACTCCATCCCTAAAAAAAGGTTGTCCTGGTCTGGTCACTCACCCACTTGTTTGCCCTCTGACTTGATATGTTATATTTGAAACTTTTCAAAACCCCTGTTTCTTATACAGGCAATGATGCTCCCCGGAACACATTTGAGGTGAAGTTTTAGGTTCATAATTATTACCTCTGGAATCCTATGTACCAGTATGTCTCCCAGGACCCATCTTACCATTGAAAAAATTGTCACTTTAGTTTAAATCATCATCTTTAATCTATTTAAATTCTCAAAGATGGATTGCAAGTTTCTAGAAAATTAAATTAGCTTGCAACAATACCATCAGTCTATAAGCTCTTCCTACCTGCAAGAGATATACATCTTTGATCATTTTCTGACTTCAAAATATTGGCTTATTAATGAATATGCCTGATCTTTCCTTAGGAAGCATTTATTCTTGATGCCCATCCCCATTCATTAATGCTTATCCATGTAACTTTTGTAGGAAAAGAGTTTTATGTTTTATTAGCGATAAATTTGCTTGCCATCAATTATGTTTCAACTCCCAAAATGCCACTTGAACAACTTTTCTTGAATTCTGCAATTATTACCTAAGCTCACCCTAATGACAAAAAAGATAAAAGTATCTTCTGAACTCACTCAAAAAAAAACAAAAACAATAAATGAGACAAGATCTTGGAAAGAGGTGGATTGATCATATGATGGCTGTTATAGAGAAAAGATCACCTCTGTCAAACAAGCCACAGGTTTTTCAAAGTTATGTTTACTATACACTAAATATGGTATGTAATGCAGCTTCTCCATACTTTTTAGTACATATCTGACAACTTGGAAGGAGACAAAGAGAGACACAGTACCTTATCTTTTACATTGCCTAGGAAAATTCTGTAGGGTGCAATTCCAGGCCGTTGAGGCTGACTGGGCTCTAGAAGCTTCTGGAAACTGGTCCGTCCCAACTTGGACTCTGCAAAGAGTTTTCTCTGAGCAACGAGTTGACCAGAATTGAAAGAAGCTGCTCTTGGAATCCCAGCAGACTGAGAATTACTAGAACATGAAATGTTTCCATTTAGAATTAAGTTGCCTAATCCATGACTGGGACCTTGCAATGAAGTTTTTGATGTTGAAGAAACTAGAGCTTCCTATATTGGATAAAAAATAGAAAAAGAAATTAAAAACCAATTAAGACTTGCTATGTACAATACTAAAAAATTGGAACACTTAATTAGCTCTTACAAAAGTTGATGTCCAAGAACTTTATTTACCTGACGACTCAATGGTGTGCTACCAGTCCCTGGAAGTTCAAGCTTGGGATACTGGGATCCGCCACCACTACATTCTACACAAGGATATACAAGTGAAATAAAATGCCATCTGAATTTATCATTAATTGGAAATAAAAGTGTTGGATAAATTGGAAGACTTGACCAAAGCACAATTTACAAATTCATTAAAGAAAAAAAAAGAAAGAAAAAAGGTTGAATCATATATGTGAAAGGAGACATGGCAAGAGATTTCCTGACAAATGAAGTTTGGATTTTCTTACCATTACTTTTGAATAGCTTTCAAGTTCTTCAAGGTTCATAATAACCAAAAATAAAATAAAGACAAACTGCATTAAATAGGTGTTTTGGAAAAGAAAATTAGTGCCACAACACACTTAGAAAGCTTTCACACATTCAACAATAGGTTTTTATAATTGTAGAAAATTAGGTGATTGCAAGGAAAGGGTAATTATATGGGTAAGTTTACACATTTAACAGACTTTTAATGTCCATTACCAGTGCAGGCAGGAAAATCAGCTCTATCTGGAAGTTGCGTAGGAAATGGAGGCTGTTGGCCATGAAGCTTTATTTGATTTCTGCTTGTGGGTTGATTCCAACTCTCATGCCGATCCTCTGATGAAGTTTCTGTACCCATGTTGACCAGAAATCAGAACTTAAGCAGAAAAAAGTCTGGTGACCTATTTTTATCCTTCAGAAAAGACTAGATGGTTAACAATGAGGATCATATCTCAAGTGTATAATAGGTTGAACAAGGGTAGCTATTAATGGATAGCTACAGTATTTGGATCCTTCCTATTTGTGGTTTTATCAGCAGTACAATCAGATTACTGTCTCTCTATCCATCCCAAAGACACTTTACTAGCTAGCTATTCAACAAAGTTAATTTCAAGAAGCAATTATCAAGAGCATTTCTCTGCAGAAATCTCAAAAATTATGTAATGCCTCAATGCCTCTTGTGGCAGAAAAAAGACACTGAATAGCCACAGAGCTAGGATCTATGCCAACTGGATCTAATTCCAACCTTATATGTACCAGCTCAAAACAGAGTCAGCTGAAAAAACCCCATGTCTTATTATAGTAATTTTTCATTCCAGCAAACCATGTCTTTTAAACGTCATCACCATATTCTTTCCAAATGTACAAGCACCATTCCCACAAGAGATAGAGAGAGTGTGTTGAGAGAGGGTACAAAGGAGGGGTGTAACAATAGACACAGTATCGGCAGGATCTGACCTTTTGCATTGCTCATACACCTCATAACAGTCTCAGATGATGTTCACTACTAGAAATATAAATCACAATTTAACACAGTAAAATAGTGCTTTAAAAAAATGCACAAACAAAACAGTTAGGTACTTAGTATAGAGTTATTGTTACACAATTATTACCCATAGTATTGCTGATGTCCTAATTAATACTACTAACATTTAGATTTCATCTTCATTAAACTACCATCTATCATTTCATGTGAGTGAATTGGTATAAATAATCCAAGAAAATATTTTCCAATGATATTTAGCTAGTAAATAGTGCATCTGGAAAAAGTTTTTGATGATAAATTAACTCGCTGGGGCAAAAAATGGTTGTTTCTAGATGTGTTTTTGATGTACATGCAATTTCTTATTTCCTTGTGCAAAGGGTTTTTCTCACAAATTTCAAGTGAATCCTTTTGAAGACCAAGATAAATTTATAAGAACCAATGGCGCAAACCTGCTTCTAAAATTTCATGTGCCACTCTCAACAGTTCATTACTGCAGCAATTCATTGATAGTTCAAATCTGAGGCTATCAACTTCCCGAATGTAAAGGTCAATAGCCATCCACCTAGACAAAAGAGATACATCTCTTGTAACCTGAAACAATAAAAATAAGACAGCTTAATCATAAATAATCTGACAAAAGCAAGAGCAGGGAAGCAAAATTATTGTCAACTATATAGCCTTTCTACAGTTGAAAATAAATTATGTACATCAAAGATGCAGTTTTTAAGGTGAAAATTTGATTCTTCTATTTTTAAAAATATATAAGACTATCAAAAGCCAAAGCCACTGCATGCTTAAAGAAAATACATCAATAGGATTCTGAATTTCACACTCTCTTGAACTCTAGGTACAACTATCTCATGATTGAAATTAGAATCCAACCAAATTCAGTGAAGCCAAGCATCACAGCTGTTGAGGCTAGTAATTGGTCATACAATTTCTTGCCTACTTTTTGATAATGTGGCAAGACTGCAGCATTCACTTGGGATATGAGAGTCAAGTCAAATATAACAAATTGTTGCCGAAATGAAGCAGCCCAACACAAACTATAAATGTGGCAAAGTTTACAATAATTGCACCATCTTTAGTTTGTTCTCAATCAAATTAACTTCTTCCAAATCAGTGAGAAGGAGAAGACAACCAAAACAAAATGCTATTAGAGAGCTTACCTTTGCTGTGACATTCGGATTTCCATCTCTGTCACCTCCCATCCAAGACCCAAACTTTATTGGTGTGCAAGTTAATGGAAGTGGCTTTCCTGTGTGCTAACAGGCAGAAATGCAACAAGGCAGAGGGTCACAATTATATATAATATAAATGAGTTAGGAAACTCCTTACATGAGCTTTATGAATCAACATGCAAGAAATCCAAAGCAGAAACAAACCTTCTTAAGGGCATTGCTAACACGACGTAAATAATGAGGTACAGCTTTCCACAAGGACTGCTCCACAATGCTTAAGCCTAAAATAATAAAAAGCACAATCATCTGCTTTCTGCTGGTAATATGTTATAAATTCATAAAAAATCAAAGCACACACTCTCTATAAGGCTAAAAAATCCAATAATACCAGCTCTGGCTTCATCCACTGGTGTAGGTTTCTGGCGCCTAAGCTCATCTGTCTGCCATATAGAAGTAATCTCTCTGACCTACAAAACAACAATATTAACCCATAAAATACAAGATAGACAGTAGCTTGTTTACTTAATTATACCTCCCCCACTCCTCTGAAAGCCTGTATGGGAGAGGACAGGGCACTTTATTGGTGTTGGGAACTCACCAGATCTTCTAACAGCATATCTTTATCTTCTTGAGTGAGATCAAGCCGACCATTATATTCCAGAAGATGCTGAAATAATGCCAAGTTTGTGTTTAGACTAACTATTCTAACACAATAACTGATGTGATCTTTAAAAAATATTGATAATTAACAACACTTACAGCAATTCTAACGTGCTTATATTGTAACGTACGGCGATTAATTTGAGTGGGATGTGCAGTAAGGACAATTTCGACTTCCTGTAACAACAAGAATTGGATAATTAAGAACAAAAGATGGAGCATCATTTGCAGTTCTCAACAACAAACTTAGACTAGAAACTATATAAGAGAATGCTCCACCTGAGCAATGACTGGGAAACTAGAAGATTTGTTATTGCAATAACAGATGTTCAGATGTTCATTTTTTAGACAACATAGAAGAAAAACTCAACCAAATGAAGCCTAATATGTCCTTCTTGGAAGAGTTGAGTACTATTGTAGCATTCTAATATTCAGATGACAGACATAAGTTGCATCTTGGAACCAGCCAAAACAAGAGGAAGGAAGAAGTGAAAGCAAACATCAAAAAACAACCTGATTGCAGACAGTCTCATAAAGCTTGTCTGTAGAAACTCCACTCTGCACCAGCCGATTAAAAATGTCATCACAAGACTTTGACTGATGTGTCACACTTTTATTTTTACGCACCCTGCAGAAAACAGATTGGCTCAGACAAAATTAATTGGAAGATTCTGATTTTAAACTGAATTTCATTTAAAACAAAAGACCAAAATTACACAATAAAGTGCAAGGAAGTTGCATATTATCATGAACTCATCCACCAGTAGTTCATTGAGAAATATGGGAAAAGGGGAAAAAAAAAATTTTAAAAAAAGAAGGAAGGAGGAGGAGGGGAAATGAAGAATGCTCATAACTTAAAACTCTCTATGCAATTTTGTCTTTCTTACATCCAGACATCTAGGATCTGAATGATGCCTTAATCCTTGACTATTTCATATCAAAAGGCTTGCCATCTTTATTTTCCTCAATAATGCATTGTATATGGCATGACTGTTTAACTTACAATTAAGCCAACCTTCATTGTTACACTTTACTGGCTTGAGGACAAGCACATAATCAAACTGCAGCAATGATAATGAAATGGATAACCTGAAAAAATAAGCATGCTAAGTAGTAGATGAAATAGTAAAAAACAATCACCTATGATAGGTCTCAGCAATTCCCATCAGATTGAGGTAATGGCTAAATGCGCGGGCAAGATTGAAGGCTTCCTCTAATGACATCTTTGATAGCTCCGATGCCAGCTGCTTCTCTAGCAGCTCAGCAGTGTCTTCAATCCCCGCCAATCTCATGCTACAAGCACTCTACCATACGAAGAAAACAACAAGTGATATGTTCTCTTTTCTAGATGCCAACTCGACTCATACCCACTTTTTGCTTAGCATATAACAATTTTATAAAGGAAAAACAAACTAATAACTCTCCCAAGTGACGAGTAATACTATAAGAAGCCATAAATCGGCATAATACACCAAGGCATTTATTCTCTGGTCCTCTCAGACCTCAGAAACTTCAAAAAGCGACCCAAAAAAGAATGTTAATAACTATCCACAATCTATATCCTGTATGAATTTCAAGAAACAAACCAACAATTTGACCGCGTTGACTTTTTTTTTTGTTTCATTTGATGTGATATTATTGCTTTGTCTTTGATTTCGTGAAAATAAATTAGCATTCCAAAAAGAACCATTAAAAAAGAGGAAAATGAAAAAGAAAATAAACATATCTCAGAAGAAAAAGAAATGAATAACAAAAATGAAATATCCTATCTTAAGAATAATTTCCCAAAAAAGGAGAGATGTAATATAAATCACGTTGCTTAAGCAGGTTTAGATTTACTTTTCTGCACAAGAACGTCATCAAACACAACAAAAAAAAGAAAAAAAAAAAAAACTAAACGATCTTTTGCGGTTTCCTCTGTTTTCTCAGCGACCAAACAGAAGCATGCAAATACCAAACAAAGAGCATCCAAAACATTTATGTGTAGTAACTTCTCGCTCTGGAATAAACAAATACTGCAGGATCAGAAAATTTGAGCTGGAAAAGGGAAAAATAAAAATAACAAACAAACGAAGAGAGAGAAAAAAAAAAAAAAAAAAAGGAAGGAAAACCTGAGCAAGGATTCGGTTTCTTTCGAGTTTCTCCATGAATTTACTGCCGGCCTCCTTCAGCAACACCTCGTTTAACGTATTCCCGAGAAGCTTGCAATCGTCGTCGAAGCTCTGAAACGAGATTTCCTCCGCTATGTCGTCCGTCGAGTCCGTCATTGTCTAACAACAAAAATATGTGTTTTTTCGACCTTCAAAAAAAAAAGAAAAAAACACGCGCACACACACACACAAAGCTCAAAAAATCTAGAAAGTAAATGTCGTGGTGGTCGTGAAGAAGCTGGCTGGTGGCTGTCCTGGCGGTGGTGGTGGTGATGGAAATGGAGCGGACTGATGAGTGCTTTGTGCTCCTTAGTCTTGTTCGTAGAGTTGTACGAAATCGATCATTTTGTGGGATTTGTTTGTTTGTTTGTCTGTTTGTTTTTTTATTTATGTGGGGTCTGCCGGGTCTTGAGGTCCAAGAAGAGAGTGACACGTGGTGGAAGGTGAGGAAGAATCGCTCGGTCTTTTGTGGGCACTATTAACTTTTTCTAACGCCCGTGCGTGAATCAGCCCCGCTGTATGCAAGGGATATTCCCTGAATAAATTTTTCTATTTTTCACTTTTTCTTTTCCCCAGAAAGTTGTGTATCTTGTGTGTGTTTAATTTGCAAATTGATGTTTTTGTTAGTAAAGGTGTTTGTCGATTTGACATGACAAATCAAATTTTTTTGTTATTTAATTTCAAATTTTTGAATTTGGTTATCAAATAGGATCCTCATTCACTTACATTATCAAATAGGTAATGGCTTTTCATATTTGAAAAACTCTTTTTTTTTTTTTTTTTTGAGTCGTATATTTGAAAAACTAAACTGTAGTCTTTTAAAATTATTGTTTTGATGATATTGGAAATTTGAAAGTCAAACATCCTCTTGAACAAAGCTTTAAACTTTAAATTTGCACCGAGTATTCAATAGTTTTATCACTGTATCCGCCGATGACAAGTCATTGTTCCTGTGCATATTCCGCGGGAAAAATAGCAGTAAAAACTAAGGGCCAAGCCCAACCAAAAAAGGAAAAAAAAAAAAAAAAAAAAACCTTGCCGAGGTGTTTTTCTCTGTGATAAATGGTACCTGAAAACAATTAAGAGCGTAAGAGATCGGAAGTGGGAGTGACGATCAATCGCACTAGCTATGAGTAGATAGCAAATTTAATTGGCAAAACCCACTCGACAGTCGTCTTTTTTCTTTTTTCAATAAATTTTTATTAAATTATAAGTTATATAATAAAAAAATCATCTTAATCATTAAAATACGTAATTATTTTATAAATACAATCTAAATAAAAGATATTTAATATATAAAAAAATTTATCATTCGATTTATTTTTTATTTCATAATAAAAATTACTTATATTAAAATTATGATATTTATAAGAAATTAATCACTTAATCTTATGATTAGAAGGTTACTCAACGGGGGTAATCAATGATCATACAGTGACTTTGTCAATTAGATCAATTATTCAATTTTATATTAATTGGGTGCTATAATAATACATAGATCCATGTCCACACGAGATTCCCACATCTAACATTTTTATGTTGCAAACTGGTCGACTAACCATATGTTGTCGGGAATTTTTATTTGGCTTTGGATATGATTGATCATGAATCATGGCCCTCTTTCTAGGATGCTTGTAATATATTAATAATTTATAAACTTTTAAAAGACACTTTAGTATAATTAATAGTTTAAATTTTTATTTTAAAAAAATATAAAATTTATATAAAAAAATTATTTATATTATATAATTTATAATCTAATATCTCTTAATAAAATAATAATAATAATAATAAGAATAATTTACGATGAAACTGGTGGTTTTATAATATGCGACCCATCATTCAATTTTATAATGATATGTTTATGGGAATATTATTATCCCATTGAATTGAAAAAAAAAAAAAAAAAAGACAAAAACCTAATGTGTTCATTTTTACTTTTTATCTTTCCCTCAAAATAAGAAAGAGTGAAAACCCAATGTTCGTATCAGTCATTACCATGCAAATTGACAATTAATAAGAGTTGTCGACAAAAAGCATCTCAATTATTAATGTAGAGTTATGGCCCCGCAGTCCAATCAGTCCCACTGCATGCCAACCTGAACTTGATTTTCATTTTTTTTCTTGGTGCATGCTCTATTCAGAGTAATAACCTGGGATGGATTGTGTCTCTCAAATGTTCCTAGATTTACTTGCACGGTGAATAATTAAATATCAAATGGTTTGCCAAATGAACAAGAAGGCATGGCCGCCGCAATTTGCCTTCTTAAACGTGCAACCAGAGACTTCAGTTACTAAACGGGAAGAGGATTGATCAGGGGGACTCTTACAGATAAAATCTTGCTCCAATTCGTATAATTATTTTTTATTTATGACAACTGATATGTTTCGATTAGTGTAAGACCTTTTTTAGTTACGTTTGAAGAAGAAATTTTCCGGTTTGACCGAGCGCACAAGCCACAAATAAAAGAAGAAAAAAGGAAAAAGTGTTTTCATCACAATTTCTACAGGCTCAATCGTGCGATTGCCCGAGTGGCTTTAGCTTCTTGTTTTAAATTGTTTCTTTTACATCGATCTCTTTGGTATGCCCATAAAAATGTACGTTTCACATTTATCATGGCTAAAATTACATGATTACAACTGCTGAATACGCATTGTTTCGTCATACACAGGTTATTTTTAGTACAGTTCTCGTTGCAAGTCAACCGTGGCACCCATCGGGCGAGCGGCAGGGAGACAATTGTTTTTATTCTACTATTTATTTTTTTGTCATTCAGTACAACTAAAGTGCTTTTCTCCGTCGGCGTGGCATCAACGCATCAGCAACAAATTTATTCATATTGCTCTCAGTTCGGCCTGACGTAAAATAAGGCCGGGCCCATTACGGGTGAAATGGACCTACTCATTCGCAGATGGTCCATTGAAGGTTCTGCTTCATTCATCTAATTCACTAAAAATCGCCCCGATTTAAACCCCGCCGATTTGTGTTTGCTAAAAATTTAGAGTAAGGGAAGGATGTGTGATTTTTAATTTTTCTAAACCGTTAGAGGCGAATTGTTGGTCAATTGAGGGTTGTGAAAATTGTCACAACCCGACTCAGTCCACGCCCCGCCGTTTAATAGTTTTATACATACAAAGCAAGTTTTTTTTTTTTTTTAAAAAAAAAATTTAAAAATTAAAGGTATCTACCGTTGGTTGGCTATTTACACAACTAATGAGTTTCTTTCTTTTATTTCTAGCCTAACAAAAACAAATTGGGATTTCTTAAAGTCAAGCCACTGTTGCTGCTTTTTTTAGTTGTCTTGCTGTCCGGTGTCTGATGCTCACTGCCTTCTTGCTTGTTGCTGTCCTTCCTTGCTTTTGTTTAATTTTGATATCAGTTCAACCATGAGGTTGCATATTTCAATTATTCTCGTCGTAGAATTAAGTATAAATTATAAAATATCTATTAATGCCTACTGTTTTTGCATCCCGATTATTATTTATTGTTAGTATTTTATTTAGCTCTGAAATCAATTAGTTTTTCTGGGTATCTGAAAGGGAAAACTACCACTCATACAGTCATTTGTTTGCGCAGATTGAGTTCCCCGCCCACGATTGTTTGAAATATAACAGAGAAGTCCAAATCTATTAGCAACGCAGATGTTATTTCTTTGTGTATTGGCGAGAGTTCGGGTCAGGCATCGTGCCATCAAAATGGACTTTTTTTTTTTTTTATGTGTTATCGATTAAAATCTTAATTAGAAACCCCTTTACTTGGAGGCCAAGCACGGCACGGAGATTATCGACAAATAATAATAATAATCTTATAATAAATAGCGTTGACGCCGCATCACCCGCCATTCCATATTTAAATTAAAGCGAATGGCCACAAGGCACTGGTAAAATGGAAGGGCATTCCGTCGTTGACGGGAAAGTCGAGGCGGAATAGGAATTGGGATTAACGGCGTCGTTGCGTTGCACGACTCTCCTCTCCATGACAAGGGAGTAACAAGTAGAGGAAGGAGAGAAAAGGAGCAGCAGGCTCGCTACTTTCTTTTTCTACATCACATCAGAAGAGCCCATTTGAGAGAGAAGAGAAGAGCAGAAGACATAGACAGAAGAAGAAGAAAGGCAATGGAAAACGTGGGTAAAGAGGAGAGGTCGCCGGTTCCGAGAGTAGCCGTGGTGGTGTTCGTTTTGAAAGACGGAAGATCCGTGCTGTTGGGGCGCCGCCGCAGCAATTCCACCGGCGATTCCACCTTCGCTCTTCCCGGGGGCCACCTCGAATTCGGTCTGCTGAGTTCATCTTCTGTATCTGTCTTCCTTCAATTAATTAACGCAACCAGATTTCAATGTGGTTTTTTTGCATGCACCACCGAAAGCTTGGTTTGGCTTTAAATTTTGGATTTGATAGAGAAGAAAGTAATTGGGTTTGTTGTAGGGGAGAGCTTTGAGGAGTGCGGGGCGAGGGAGTTGAAAGAGGAAACCGGACTGGACATTAACAAAACAGAGTACCTCACGGTGACCAACAACGTCTTCTTGGAGGAACCAAAGCCATCACACTACGTCACCATCTTTCTTCGTGCGCACTTGGTCCATCCCGAACAAGTCCCCCAAAACCTTGAACCCCACAAATGCTACGGTTGGGACTGGTACGACTGGGAGGATCTCCCGCAGCCATTGTTCTGGCCGTTGGCTAAAATGGTCAGAAGCGGCTTTAACCCTTTCGTCAACCCAACTGACCAAAAAAATTGATTGTGTAAGGTTTTGCCCAATCCTGGCAAATTATGGGGCTCCAACTTATCCATGTGGGTGGTCTGTCTTTTGGGTGTTATGACTGAAACTCGTGTGTATGTTTATTCCTGTACTCTATTGCTTAAGAAATCAAATGGTGCTACCCTAGCATATTGACAATTTCTTTTCTCCCACTTCGTGATGCTACAAAGTTAAGATAACACTGCTCTCATAATGGTTGATTCACCAAAATGCGCTCACCATCCAGGTTTTCTGGAAAGACTCACTACCTCTCAATGAATGGCGCCTATTAATATTTACTCCACTCATCAAATGCCTGCAACATTGCCTACCCAATTGAATCCCAGGAACTTCACATAGACTGTCTGGCCAATCACATAAAATTCATATAGATGCATGTGGAAAAGTTCTTATTGGAATAAGTTTGTCTGCAATACAAGCAATTCTAATAGCCAAAAACATCACATGCCTTAATATATCTTGCTCATGTCCTTTTTGCAGGCATCTAAGAAAACGGAGAACTTTACCATGTGACAATAGAATCCAGCACTAGCAGGACATCATTTTGACGGACTACACATTAGCCAGTACAGAAACAAACGGGCTAGCAATATTATTGGATGCAGTCATAAAGCTTTTGAGAACATAGTTCTTACTCTACAGCTTTGAAGCTGCATCTTTGTCTAAAAACCACTTCAGCTCCCCTTCAGGTGAAACCATCTGAACTGGCAATACATCAGAATTCTGGTCCTTTCCTAAAGCACTTTGTACTGCATTAGCTTTACCACTACCGCATACCACAAGTGCAATATATGCAGATGAGTTGATTACGGGGAAGGTGAAGGTAATTCTCTGTGGTGGTGGCTTTGGTGAGTCCATAATGTGAGTCACCCATTTCTGATTTTCATTGACAAGTGGATGCCCAGGGAAGAGAGACGCTACATGTCCATCTGGACCCATACCAAGAAGCATGAGATCAAACTTTGGAAAGCTAGTAACTGGAGATACGTCAATCACCCGGGCATTAACCAAATTCTTGAGACAAGTTTCATAATCATCAGCAGCACCTTCTGCTGAAAGTGCATCATTGATAGCATAAACATTACCAGGGAGAATAGGCACCTGAGAAAATTGGTAAATTAACATCGTGAATGTTTTTCAAATTAAAAAATGGCATAGAGTGAAATTAGAATTGAAACATCTATGAATGAGGGGTCTAATTCATATTATATCATATAGAAGGAGCATCAATGGTATAGGAACAGATAACAAATGAGATCCATTCCTCTAATGATAGCAAGCTAAAATCCACACTCAACAGAATAAAACCTACTATAATGTCAATTCAAGTGAAATGAAAATTAACCATCATAACAGATTCAGCATCTGTTAATTGAAGAACATTCAATCAGACCCATATCTTCCTCCCCAACCCCCCCACAAAAAAAAAAAAAACCACCTGAAAAAATAAAACAGAAAAAAAAAAGGAAAAGAAAAAAGAAGACAAGGGCAAATTGCTGTAATGGCCCCATTATACACATTTTGCTTGCTGCATTAATGAGTTCCTTAAAAACAATAGTCTAGCTTGCAAAACCAAAAGAGTGAACTCTATTCCCTTTCTCCATTTTGATTCAGTGGTGGATAACTTACTCAATTGTTTTAAGAATTAAACGCCAAAGAAAACACAAAAAGAAAAAAAAAAAAATCCCCAGAAAGAATCTGCTTATATGCCTGTGGTGTAAGACCTCACTATGCTCATGTACCAGGTGAGTTACAACCCAAAAGCCTGCAGTGTGGTAGCCCGTAACAAGAACTACAAAAAATCAACGGCAGTACGATTTGAACTTGAGATGCCTCCTAAATATACACATCCAAGTCCAATTTTGGTTCCACTTGACACACCCAAGGAGGGGTTATCATTCACTACTTAAGACAGATACTGAAAAGAAACATTGTTTTGCACAACAAATGACATCCTTACAATGCAATAACAAATCAAAACATTTAAATCTCCAAAAATTTCACACATTATGCGGTATAGTAAAATCAATGAATCACTAAATAAGGTAAGTAATATGAAAGCAAAGATGAAAGATTAAAAAAAAAAGAAGAAACAAGGAGAGTTTGTCGATACGTGAGAGAGAAAACCATCAAAAGCAAGCTTGTAGTTGCTGTCCACATGATCCTTAGGGACAACTCTCTCATCCACCCAGAAAACATGCCATTTCGACCATTCTATTGATTCAATGTATGGCGGTTCCAATAATTTCCTGAAAAAAGTAATTTTTTTTTTCAAAAAGGCACCAACTTGAAATCCCATCTCCACCAATAACCAAAAAAAAAAAACAAAATAACCCATTTTGGGTATGAAGAAAGTCTTCGATTTCCATGAAAGAAAAACAGAAAGCTTAAGAACCAATTAAATTAATAACCGCTGACCGGAGGGACTTGATGAGGGAACCGCCGGACAAGACGACAGTGAAAGAGCCTCGCTCCCTGGCAAACTTTTCCGACAAATCGGCGGTGTATTTGGCCAAAGAAATAGAAAGATCCTCCTCGGAGTCAAACACCTCAACAATCTTATTCCCTGTCGCAGGGGCACCAGCCATGGCTGTTGTTGACTTGGTTGAAGCCCTTCTCCAATTGGCCGAGTAGATCAGTCTCCTCCGCACTAGCTGCCGCTGCTGCTGATGGTGCCGCCGGAGTCGGAGTGAGGGCGAGAAAGAGAAAATTGGGTGAAATGCGGCGGCGGATGGTGGGCGGAGATTTGTGACGGACAATGAGAGAGATGGCAACAGACAGGCAGTAGAGAAAGTGAGGGATGATGCTGAAGTGGCCATGTCATAGAATAGACTATTAGTATTGTAAGCCGTTGGATTTGTTTGATCGTGTTTGGTTAAAAAGGCACTGTGATCCGATGGCGCGGGGTTTGCTCCGCCTTGTCCTCACCTCCGATGTTAATCTAATATAAATGGCCTACTTGCAGCCTCATTCCGTTTTTAACCTCCCAAATTAAATTAAAAATTGTTTTTAACATTATAATAATTTTTAATTTAATTTTTAAAATTAATTATATATTAATATTATTAATTATAAATATTTTTTATTTTTATTTTTTATTTAAATTTTCTATATTATTTTATTTTATTTTTTTAAAATTATTTTAATTATTAAATTTAAATTTTTAAAAATTTTTACTGTTAGTAAAAATATATTTATTATTTTTTTATCAAATTTTAAATAAAATTAAATATTTTTTATTTTAAAAAAAGTATTAAAAAATTTTATTTTTATGTATCAAATTGGACCCGGCTTAATGTAACCATAAATTTTCCAACCCAACCATCAAGCAGGCCTAAAACCGGTAGAATCATCAAAAAAAAAAAAAAAGGTAAAAAGGCCGAACATGCAACCCAAAAAATGTCTAGTTACTTGATGCAATCGGCTCCAATCCAATAGAGAAATTGGTGGTCCAACAACCCGCAATGACTGGATTACTACCGAAATTTGACTGTTCCATCGTGGGAGGAATTAATGGTTGATGGGCTAAAACCATTCGCTCTAGAAAAAGATTGTAAGAAGTTTACGGAAGAAGATGAAAAGAATCATATAACTTGTGGTCTTAACGACTTTCTTAATAGATGTTGGGAAAAAAAGAAAAAACAACAATAATGACTTACAAATCTGGTATCTGTTATCTGTCTCATGAAGTTGGGAAGTGGGAACCCTTATTTTTCACTCATATTTTCTGCGAGTCTCGCACTGTTTTCAAATTTTTATTGGATTGAAAGGGCGGACCGAATAGAATAAATGGTAAACAAGAAATCCAAGTTCCAAGCCCAACCAGCAGAACAATGCTCTGCTTGTGCACCACCGCCAATTCCATGGAGTTTATTCATTCAATGTGACAATACAAGTTTACAAATACCGCAGGGGCTGATGGTAAAATATAAAAGGTGATTTGGGGGGGGGGGGGGGGGGAGCAGTGTTGTGCTGGGACGGTCATGGTCCTGATTAGTTTGGTTTGTAAGGAGCATATCACTATACTCAACAGTCCAACCCAAACTGGTCAATCGGCTCGTCAACTTAGAAAATGGGCTGAATCTGAAGCTATATCACAAAAAAGAAAAGGCCGATACTGATCCCAACATCCGAACAACCACAGTAACTAAGCTGCCGAAGCAAACCTATCTAGCCAATTGGTCAGCCATCCCCTTCAGCATTCGAACCTATTTATACACACCGCCATAAAACGGAAAAACGCTCCACAATAACCATTTGGAAAGCAATAATTGAAAGCAATGATATGCTCGGTGATACCACTCTTGGTGGAAGACTAGCGGCGTTCTCAGGCACACCCAGTTGAGATTTCTTTTGGTTTTAGGTTCAAATCCCTGGTGACTGGGGACGCCATAAAACACGAACTTGGACAAAAACCAAACATCGATGTATTCGTGTAATTCAATTATGCCCCAAAATGTCACACAGTCGTAAGGTTTTGACGAACGTGAATAAATCTTTTACAAACTTCTAATAATAAGAAGGAAAAAAACATGTACATCTCAGCAACTTGGCGCAACTTTTGGCTTTTGGGTTCTCCAGGTCATATTTGCCAACTTTTGAAGCTAAATGTCAACTCTCGTCTTTTACAGATCAAATTTTGGTGCTTACGGCACCCCTCGTGAGGAATAAAAGTCAATAATCACAAACAAACAAATCTTGTGATCACTGCGATTGAGCTGGGCCAACTTTTGCCCCACCTCCCCAAATAATTTGCAAAACCCAAATAATTATTATTCTGTTCGTGTGAATGCATTTCTTTTTTCTTTTCTTTTCTTTTCTTTTCTTTACACGTTTAGACCTTAACTTAGTCGAAAATTAAAACTATAACCCTACATTCGAACTATCTTAGTCTTAAAGAGTAATATATAATACATTTTCTGATAAAAAAAATAATCTTACTATCGTTATCTAATTCAATGTTGTGTAACAGGTTTACATGAAATCATCCCCACGAAACCCTTGATCTCATTCGATTTTGTCATCAATTAAATTAATGATTACCCTGTTTTAAGAATCTGAGGTCGCAGGAGACTTCTCAAGACATATGCTTGGCCTAAGTTCACCAAAGTCTTTGCACAAAACAAAATTCACCCACCGATCCTCAGAATCTAGTCCACTATTTTTTATTTTTAAAGAAAATCTTAAAATATGGAAACAGCAATGATACATTAATGCTGATGGTCGTGGTTGCCTAGAAAACTCATCTAGATAATATTGCTTGTCCGACTTTCCCATCTAGTTATAGGATGGCATAGATGGGGTATTGAATGCAAGGTGATTGGACAATTGCAGATGTGTCCAGTTCAGCAAGCTGTTTCTTCTTTTGTAAGCCAAATGCAAAAGCCACCAATAAAAAAAAAAAAAAAAAAAAGAACTGAAACTACAAAATGGTTACCACGTATTTGAATTTTGACCCACAGAATGAACAACTTTACAGCTCCACGCTAGAAATTAGCCCAAATGAAATTCAACTTGATTATATTCTGGTCAATTTTTGAACCCCTCTGTCTCGTTTCTTACCTTTATTGATTGTTGCGGCGGCACGGAATCAAGGTTAAAAATGTGTTGGACAGTCAACTTCGAATCATTGATCGCTGTGAGGAAATCCCATGGACAATGCTCTTATTAATGCATTTCCAACTTGTTTCATTGATCAACTGCTCCGTGTTACGGTAACCCACATGATGAGTCGGCATTCCACTGTCAGCATGAAAATTTGCATGCGTGGAATTTCGTGCTTTTTTTTTTTTGATATCTACTTATCTTCATTTTTTAGGAATTGAATGAACGCCACCAGCACGTGTCAGGTCAAGGGGACGACACATATGCCCTAATAGGATTTGTATTTGCACAATTTTTGAATTATGCGGGATGCCTTGCACGAGAGAAATTTCTATGAAGACTTCAACACGCAAGCATTTCATGCATGGTTAAAAAGAATAAAAAAATAATAATAATAAAAAAAGACTTGTTAATCTCTTATGTATATGAGCAAGAATTAACAACTTGGTTGGATGATTAGCAAAATACCCTTTAACGTATGTTTTTTTTGACTCTGACGTGGCATCAAGTTCTTATACCAATTAGTATATTCAATGGTCATTTAAACGGTCTCTTAAGAGAGATTTTAGTAACTAATAACTTAAAATTTTATTTTTAAGATATTAATTTTAAGTATTATAAAAGAGTGTGAGATTTATAGAAGTAGGAAAATTTATTTTTCATTGTTTTATCTTATTATATAATTTGCTGTACAATAAATTTTTTAAGAAAGTGAAAAAAAAAAGAAAAAAAAAACTATCTAAACAAAATAAATCCAAGCACCAAACAAACAATAGATAAATTTGCATCCGAAGCCCAAGATGATTAATTATTACTGTTGCCTTAATCACTCCATTTAAGCTTATAACTAAAATTTTCGTTGATAAATAAGACAAAATCAAGTAGTTGGAAGGACAAGGCAGCTTGTGAAGAAAATGTGGAGTGTGGACTATGCCAACTCCCTCCAAATCTAGCCAGTCCAAAGCAGGGCCACGTTGAATGACGTGTAGGGAACGTTTGTTTGTGGTCTTTTTCATTTAGTTTATGATCAATGTTTTCTGTACTAATTCGATTTTTGGGTTGTTGAATTTTATTAGTAATTTCTTTTTTTTTTTTAAAAAAAAAAAAAAACTAGTTTTATCAACTAAACCGATTTTTGGGGTTACAAATTTTCGCTAATAAATGTATATATACATATTAAAAAAAAAAAAAAAAAAGAAACCACTGGACGAATTGCTAGGACATGCCTGCTTGCGAAGAAAAAGTGGACCGTGACAGAGCCAAGTTGAAGGACTAAGAAAGTCAAAAACTTTAATCCGATGGAGAGAAAAAGATTACACATGAACTGGACCCCAAAATTAAGGAAAAAAGCAGAATCCAAAGAACAAAAGCAAACCAGATTTAAACTAATTGCAGCAATAAATTTTGATCATTGAAACAATAGCAATCATGCAAGAGGTGTACAATTTCAACCATATTGGAATCATTGTACATTCAAGAGATGAATGTTCTACCACTCGATCTAAATTAAAATCACACAAATAGAATCCCAAAAGAATCCATCTCCTTATTGTTTTTGGCCTAATCTCATCGTCTTCGC
The DNA here is from genome assembly GCA_037832385.1 of Rhizophora apiculata. NCBI lineage: Eukaryota > Viridiplantae > Streptophyta > Magnoliopsida > Malpighiales > Rhizophoraceae > Rhizophora > Rhizophora apiculata. The sequence goes on from CM075437.1 coordinate 4,607,711, forward strand.
CTATCCGATGCAAAAATACTTTGTAAACCCTCTAATTAAGAGAGTCCAATTCAAGAAAACTCAAAACTTTTGGGGTGGACGAGAGGGGAGAAGGAGAGATAAACAAAAGAATTGTGTATACGAGATGAAATGATGTACTTAAGGTTGCTAGTTCTGCACTGAGTTGTGCTTCTTAGATGGAGCTGAGGGAGGCATTGGAACCCCATTTGGCAGGAAGGCGTAGGTGCGGCCTTCGTATAAAAAACCCGTCTTGTACAATCTCCGGGGAGGATTTAAGATCGTCTCTGGCTCCACTGATGCCCTGTTCTGACCCTCCGCCATTAGTGTCACCCCCCCAACAGGCCTAGCAGCAGCAGCACACGAGGAAGCAACAAGAAGGATCATAAGAAGGCAAGTGATGTTAAATGATCGGAGAGCATTTTTGGATTGAGAAAAAGCAGCAGAGAGGGAAGCCATAATTGGAATTCAAAGAATGTTTAGACGTTGCTTTGAAAGGGAAGGTACGGGGTTTTAGAGAGACGTGTCACATGGGGGATTTATGTGATGTGTGTGTTTTTTATTTTTCGAACTGATGCAAATTAACGAGTTTTTGTATGTGTGCATGTGGGGAAACAGACATAAGTGGCTATGCGGCAAAGGAAAATGGGCATGAAACTTTGAGGGAATTCGACAGGAGTAAAAACACGTTAAGGACTTTCTCACGAATTTTCTCATCTGTGTTTGAATGTCAACGGGTTGAGGATTGAGAACACGTATAACAACCAGAAACTCCCTTTGCAGCCTACATGGACTTTTTAATTTCTTTTGCCAATAAGAAATCAATAGATAGACACAAGATTTTTGGTCTTTGATGGTTGTGCGGGGAGTAAAGGTTACAAAAGACGCACGCCCAAACAACCTGAGTTGACACTTGAAATCAACATTACATAAAATTCAAGTAAATGGGCATTAAATTATATGCTTGAGAGTAAGCAGACACGCCCAAAATAAGCCAGTCTAAATCTGGCCCGATCCACACGTTTGCCATCTCTACCGGAAATGGAAATGGAAACTACCACACACCCACTTGCGAGTTGTGTTCACAGTAAAACTGGTGTTTTGTTTTCTGGTTGCCTAGGCTTTTATGGCCGCGGCAGGGCAGAAAATGATACGAGAGAGCCTTGTGGTGCACATGTAACAAAATTTTCTTTTAGATCTTGAAAGAAGCCGAGCACAAAAATCTTTATCTAATTATTAAAATATAATTATATGGTGAAGCTTATCTAGGCTTACAAGCAATGTATTGCAGAAAATGATATTATGAATGGGATGGGCAGAACTTTGAATGTGATAGAGAGATGATATGAAATTAAGAGTGCAAATTTCTACATTGCTGCCAACTCCGACTGACGACAGCCTGATGGAGGCCTTTTCCAGATTTGTGGAAAATGTGAGACATATTTTATTGCTTATTTTCATTTTTTTTTTTTTTGTTTAAGCTTCCAATTTTAGTCCCTCAATAATAAAAAAATAATAATAAAAAAATAATCCCAATATTAGAGTAGAAAATAAGGCATTTTTCTATTGATTGATTATGAAACAACTCCCAATTTGTTCCCATGTGTTGCTTACGTATGGATGTCCCCTCAATTAACCCCTTTGACAAACTCTCTTCTTAAATTATACACTGCCATTTGGAGCCCCCAAACTGGCGATTTTGGAAGCCATTGACAAGCAAATGTTAAGTATTCATATTTTATTGATGAACGTAAAATTTTATGTTCTATAATATGTTATTTGGATTCATGCAAGGTTTAATTAGTAAGTAACATAACAGAAATTAAAAAAAAAAAAAATCATCAATAAATGAAATTTTATATTTCTTTTTAATATTAGTTCTCGAGTTTACTGATAATAATCTAATCTTTTTACGTAATAAAATTTCTACCAAAGGGAACTTCCGGGTGCGAAGATCAAGGAGGAAACGAGTTTTAATGGGCCCATTTATCCTAGCAAAACATTTAATTAGGCATTGATAGAGACACCTGTAGTTAGATTTAAAATATGAGCGTCCATCCAATTAATTATTTATCCGATTATGACCAATTAAGTGTTCCCGATCAAGACACTTTTAGTCAAGTAATTGATTGATTAGGAATATAAACCCCCGCTAGCTTTTAGATCCTTGGGAGAACACAACTATAAGTTAACTTACATTAACCCATTTGTCAATTTCGCCACAAAGTCGGATGAGCGTTACGTGTTTGTACTGTTGTACGTCTGGCAGATTGCCTGGCTTGGTGGGCACCCATTTCATTACCGTTATTGTTATTGGTATTATCATTTGTAATCCTGGCACCATCAGTTGGGCAAAATTTGGACATTACAGGACCAATTGAGATCGACAATTGAAGTAGGTAAACGTTAACGTTGGCCAAGAATTTACATCATGAGCCCGGATGGTGATGTCCCGCGTCGAATTGTCAAATAAACTTGTTGGGTCGTCCTCTTGCTTTCTCCTTTTATTTTGGTAAATACAGTAAAATATGACAAATGTAATATTGCTGAGACCAATTTATAAATATTGGACTAAAATTTACATTTTCCGGTAAAAATCTGAAAGCAAGTCATTCAGGTAGAGATTTACCCGATGGCCCTCTGTTTTTGGCAGCTCGTCCGAGGCCTAAATGGCATGTCTGAGTCAGTTTTATTCACGTTGAGATGCAATGATTCGGACGCTGCCTGTAATGCGTGAAGTGAAGTTGACAATGTCTATTTAAATGAGTGGCTCTGGGTGCTTTGAAGGGCTGGTCTTGAATTTGCCTGTGGGTGACGCACACGAGGGGTCGAGTAGATGTAAACCTCGATTGAGTAGGTTGGTATGACGCGAATTTGTTGAAGTCGAGCGTCTATTCTTCTGCGGTGGTTGTTGCTGCTCTCCATGTGTCGGTTTCAACAAAATACTGGGTGGGCTGGCGAAGGGCCTAGCTTTATGTGAGCTCAAATCTTCAGTCTTATTAGCCAAGAAGTGTTGTTTCGATGGGCAAGTTGGCTTTGAAACAAAGAGAAAATGGTCTGTGTTGGAGTGTTTACCTTAAAGAAGGCAGTTTAGAAGATCCCTTAATTATGTTCACAACGGTAGGAAACCCCAATGCCGAGGACAGAACCTGAGAACCATAGCGAAGCCTGCAGAATAATTATATTCACTTTCTATGCGGTGGTCAGAGTTTATGACAGCCACAAGGAAAATGGAGAAAATCCAAGCTAGACCAAAAGAAACCAGATCAGCTAGCAGAGAGCGTTGGTAACATTTTGCTGACTTTATTGGCCCATATGTGTTAGACTTTTCTTGTCTCTATCATGCAGGATCGTTATCTTGATACGAATACTAACAATATAACTGTAACAAAACCAAAAGGAATAGGAAATCAGAATAACATACCGTTCTCCATTATTCTGATATCCGGTAGTAGAGATGAGAAAACTTCTCTTTCCTGCCCTGTACGCTTTCCTTTCTGTTTCTCCTATCTTCTCTCTTCCTACCTTTTCTCTTCCTACCTTTTCTCCTACTCTTCCCTTTCTGTTCTTTACGCTTTTCTCTGATGGTTGAGGGAGCCCAGAAAATGTCCATAATGAATATATATATATTCATCCATTTTCCAGCAGCCGTTGCCCTGAAAATAGGGAGATTCTCCCTATCTGTAACGGTTATCTGTCAGAAGGGAGAGCGGAGGGATTTCAAACCCATTAACCCAAAACCACCGTTATGCTTAACAGACCATCACGTTAAGCCATCCATTATTTGGGTCATACGTTAAACAAGGGCCACTTTTATGTCGATTAACTCAACAATCTCCCACTTGACCCTTGTTATGATTTGATGAATCAACAACAAACAAGTGTGCACAATCCTTAAAGATTATCAAATCACAATACTTGATTGAATTAAAACGATTGGATCATGGCGGTCACATGTCTCTCAGTGACATGATTCCTTCCATGTATCACATAATCATGATAATTCAGAATAACCTTACTGAGAAACATTAAAACTTTAAATTGTCATATCCATATATGCCATTAGTTATCTCACAAACTATAACTGTATACAACTAAATAGAGACAACAAAGCACAAGCAAAACCACGACCTTAATTGAATTCAAGAGTGTCTCAATGATATGAGCAGTACAAAATATTGACTTTCAAGAGAATGAGGACCTGTCCAATATGCCCATCCGATCAACATGTCCAGTGAATGTTTTCGGTGGCAAACCTTTAGTTAACGGGTCCGCTATCATCAACTCAGTGCCAATGTGCTCAATAGACACTCTGTGATTTTGCACTTCTTCTTTAACAGATAGGTATTTCAAATCCATATGTTTCGCACCTTTAGAATACCTATCATTCTTAGAGAAGAAAACAGCTGCGGAATTATCACAGTAAATTCTCAACGGCTTTTCTATACTGTCGACCAAACTGAGCCTTGAGATAAAATTCCGCAACCATAATGCATGAATAGTAGCCTCAAAGCATGCTATAAATTCAGCCTCCATAGTGGAAGTAGCAATGACAGACTGCTTCCCACTTTTCCAGGAAACGGCTCCTCCAGCTAGGAGGAACAAGTAACCAAATGTAGATTTCCTCGAGTCTACACATCCAGCATAATCTGAATCCGAGTAGCCTACTATTTCAAGATGACTTGATCTTTTATAAGTAAGCATATAATCTTTGGTGCCTTGCAAGTACCTAAGGACTTTCTTTCCGGCTTTCCAATGATCTATTCCAGGATTGCTTTGATATCGGCCTAACATTCCAACAGCGAAACTAATGTCTGGCCGAGTGCATGTTTGCGCATACATCAGGCTTCCAACCAGTGAGGCATAGGGAATTGATTCCATTGCTTTCCGTTCCAAATCATTCTTTGGACATTGCAGTTCACTGAACTTGTCCCCTTTCTGAATTGGAACTATTCCTGTAGAGCAATTTTCCATTCTAAATCTCTCTAATACTTTATTGATATACCCTTTCTGAGACAATCCCAACAATCCTTGTGATCTATCACGGAATATCTCTATTCCAATCACATAAGATGCCTCATTCATATCTTTCATTTCAAAAGTTTCAGAGAGAAATTTCTTAACATCATGTAACAAACCCATGTCATTAGCGGCCAAAAGAATGTCATCAACATATAGGACTAATATAATGAACTTGGTCCCACTAATCTTCATATAGATACACCGATCAACGGTGTTCTCTACAAAGCCGTATGACGTAATGGTATCATTGAACTTAAGATACCATTGTCGGGAAGCCTGTTTCAGTCCGTATATCGATTTCTTTAATTTGCACACCAAATTTTCCTGCCCGGTGGTGGTGAAACCTTCAGGTTGGTCCATACATACTTTCTCTTCTAAGTCACCATTCAAAAAGGCGGTCTTTACATCCATTTTGGTGAAGCTCTAGATCATTATGAGCCACCAAAGCCATAATAATTCTCAAGGAGTCTTTCTTAGAGACTGGAGAGAAAGTCTCCTTATAGTCAATACCATCCCTTTGAGTGAAACCTTTGGCAACCAGTCTGGCTTTATACCTTTCGATATTACCTTTCGAGTTTCGCTTGGTCTTGAAGACCCACTTACAGCCAACTCGTTTTGATCCTTTAGGTAACTCTACTAGTTCCCAGACTTGGTTTACATCCATCGATTTCATCTCTTCCTTCATGGCATTGAGCCACTTTTCAGAATCATTGCATTCCATGGCTTGTTGAAATGAGACTGGATCTTTATCAATGCTCAATTCCGACTCATGCTCAAGTGAGTAAACCACATAATCATTAGATACAGCTGGCCTTTTCTGTCTTGTAGACCTCCGTAATGCCATTTCTTTGTGGTATCACTTGTTCATTTGTACATTGCACATTGTCACTTGGTTCATCTCCTATGCGTTCACTTTGCGTGTTTCGAGTATCAATTTGTTGCCCTTGCATGTCACGTGACTGTGATGCAACAAAAGGAACAACAATTTGAGTAGAAACACTGGGTGTGGGGATACCACCTTGAGTAGGAGTACTCACTGTGAATTTTTCATTATGTAATTCTCTAATATCCACCTTTCGTGACTCCCCACTCCCACTGAACCGGCCATTTTCAATGAATCGAGCATTACCAGACTCAACTATTCTTGTGCTATGGTTAGGGCAATAGAACCTATATCCTTTAGACTTTTCAGGATAGCCAATGAAATAACCACTAATGGTCCTTGCATCAAGCTTTCCTTCATGTGGATTATATATCCTTACTTCTGCTGAACAACCCCAAACATGGAGGTGTCTCAAACTGGGTTTCCTGCCTGTCCATAACTCGTAAGGAGTTTTAGGGACAGCCTTACTGGGAACCCTGTTCAGCAGATATGCTGCAGTTCTTAATGCATGCATCCACAAGGATAAAGGTACAGTACTGTTACTCAACATGCTCCTAACCATATCCATAAGTGTGCGATTCCGCCTTTCCGCTACACCATTTTGTTGTGGTGTACCAGGCATTGTGTACTGTGCACATATGCCTCGACTTTCAAGAAATTTTGCAAATGGACCAGGACATTGTCCACTTTCATTGAATTTTCCATAATATTCACCACCCCTGTCTGACTTAATCACTTTTACTTTTCTATCTAACTGCCTTTCCACTTCATCAATAAACACCTCCAGGGTATTTACTGACCAGGACTTTTCATGCAGTAGATATAAGTAACAATACCGTGAGTAGTCATCTATGAATGTGATGAAATATTTTTCACCACCCCATGTAGGAATGTCAAAGGGGCCACAAAATATCGGTGTGTATCAATTCTAAAGGCGCATTACTTCTCATGGTTGGGTACTTCGATGTGTGTCTTGTTTGTTTCCCTTTTATACAATCAACACACACATCCCAATCAGTAAAATCCAATTGAGGCAGGATGTCACTTTTCACCAACCTCAATATCCTTTCTTTGGATATATGACCCAATCTTTGATGCCATAAGAAAGCAGAACAATCATCATGCACATTACGTTTGTTACCAATACCATGCTCAACAAGAAATAGAGAATCAGCATACATAGCGTCAAGATTAAAGCGGTACAAATCATCAATCAAAGTACCAGATCCATAATAGTACGAATGTCTATACAATGAAAATGCACCATTTCCAATCTTAAGATTAAATCCCACTTCATCCAACTTTGCAACAGAAACCAAATTTCTAGCACATTCAGGAACATAGAGACACTTTTCTAGATCCAGATGACACTTGGTGTCCAAGATCAATCTGTACGTCCCAATTCCTTCTATTCGTGCCTTCATTCTGTTTCCCATATAGAGGAACTTCTCAGTTCCTGTTATGGGCTGGATTGAAAGGAATCCCTGCAGAATATGTGACACCATGAATAGTAGCTCCAGAGTCTAACCACCAAGTATTATTGGGCACTTCAATTATATTTGATTCAAAACATACTGATATACAGTACATACCTTTCTTTTCGAACCAAGCCTTTCTTTTTGGGCAATCCTTCTTGAAGTGACCCATCTTTTTGCAGAAGAAGCACTTCTGATCCTTTTGGATCTGACCTCCAGAGACTTTTATGGAGGCTTTGTCCTTCTTCTTATTTTTGTGATGTGGTTTAGACTTGCTACCACTAGTATCATTACGAACAGTGAGATGAATGGAGTGATCCTTCATCTTCTTTAATCTCCCTTCCTCCTGAACTAACATGGCCTTAATTTCCTGAAAGTTCCATTTCTCTTTAATAGTGTTATAGTTCACTTGGAACTGGCCAAATTCAGGAGGCAGTGAGTTGATGATGAATTGAACCAAAAAGGATTCACTCACATCCATACCCATCGTTCTCAACTTTGCTGCTAGATTAGCCATGCTGGTCACATGATCATGAATAGGCCGTGACCAATCAAATTTCTTGGTCGTCAGCTCACTCATCAGGGTTCCTACAATGGATTTATCAGCTATGTCTGATTGAGAGTATTCCTTGATTCTCATCAGAAATTCCCTTGCATTTTCCGTCTTGGGCATTGAGGGCTTGACATTTTCAGCCATCGTCATTCGCATCAAATTCAAACTCAGCCTATTGGACCGTACCCAAGCCTCATGAAAAGACTTATCAGATTCTGTACTGGTCCCAGTAATGGCTGCAGGCTTTTCTTCCGAAATGACTGCTAAGTCCAAGCCCAAAACACCTAAATGAAACTGAATATGCTCAGACCATTCTGCATAGTTCAGCCCATTGAATTTGATCATTGCATTGCCCAAGGCGAAAACGTTATTAGAAGCTGCAAACATAATCCAAATTTACATGTTAATGCTTTGAGTAAACTCTAAAGGATTCAGACACATGCATTATAAACTTTGACTATATATTTAAGTTCACCTTTGGGTGATCCTCAAACACATAGCTGCAATCAATAATAATGCTAATTTGAATATGCTTTAATAGGTTAATCAATAATACTAGAGTTAACATGAATGTTATCTTTGGATATGCAATCATGTTTGCTCAGTACATCAATCAATCCCCTTTCAGTGTCATTAATTATAGGTAATGATCCATCTTTGGATGATCTCCTAACCGTATAATTAATAACCACAATTGTTCATATATATATATATATAATATTAGCATCAAAAATGAACAATTCAAAATTCACGATCAACAATTCAAATCCTTTCAGGCCAGGTCACTTTGGTGACCAACAGGCTTTCAATATTTGTTTCACGTTGACGTGACTTTAATAAACCTTCCTTCTTTTTTTTTAATTTTTTTTTTTTTTTTTTTTTCTGCCGGCACAGCCCGCGTGTTGCCTCCGACCAGAAACCGACGGTGGCAACACCACCGTACTGCAGGCTGCCTCCGACCAGAGACCACGCACGGCCCGCGTGCTGCCTCCGACCGGAGACCGACGGTGGCAACACCACCTGCTGCAGGCGCTGCCTGCGTGCTGCCTCCGATCGGAGCCGACGGTGGCAACACCACCTACCGCAGGCTGCCTCTGACCAGAGACCACGCACGGCCCGCGTGCTGCCTCCGACCGGAGACCGACGGTGGCAACACCACCTGCTGCAGGCTGCCTCTGACCAGAGACCACGCACGGCCCGCGTGCTGCCTCCGACCGGAGACCGACGGTGGCAACACCACCTGCTGCAGGCGCTGCCTGCGTGTTGCCTCCGATCGGAGCCGACGGTGGCAACACCACCTGCTGCAGGCGCTGCCTGCGTGTTGCCTCCGATCGGAGCCGACGGTGGCAACACCACCTGCTGCAGGCGCTGCCTGCGTGTTGCCTCCGATCGGAGCCGACGGTGGCAACACCACCTACCGCAGGCTGCCTCTGACCAGAGACCACGCACGGCCCGGAAGCTGGCCCCATTCTGCCATCGCCGTCGACTCTTCCCGACGACGTCCAGCGGCTTTCATTTGAGGGAGTCGCCGTCAGCAGCCAACCCCGGTGCGTCGGCTCTTCCCGGACGTCGCCTCTGACCAGGCGAACGTGGGTGAACCAACCTGTTCGGGTCGGATCTCCGACGGCAGCCATCCAACAGACCCACGCCCGACCCAGAGCATCAGCCTCACAGGGAGACTGTTCCGTCATGCCCACCAGACCGGACCGATTCGGGTCTCCCACTGACAACGGAGACACAGCCTTCATCGGAGCCGATCCGCCATACCCAGAACCGTTCGGGTTCCGGCGGTGTACAGTCCTCGAGGTCGGCTCCCTCTTTTTTTTTTTTTTTTTTTTTTTTTGTTTTGACACCAGCGGTTTCAGCAGTGTAAATTTACATGGCCGACGTTCCCCTTTTCAACGCCAGCCGTTAAGTACAGCAAACAATAATATATGGAAAATACATTGAACATACACTTTTCCGTTTGCCAGAAAACAAAACAAAATAATTCGGCGCAAATAACTAAAATCAAAATAAATTGCAGTATTCGTTAACCAGGCTCTGATACCATAACTGTTAGACTTTTCTTGTCTCTATCATGCAGGATCGTTATCTTGATACGAATACTAGCAATATAACTGTAACAAAACCAAAAGGAATAGGAAATCAGAATAACATACCGTTCTCCATTATTCTGATATCCGGTAGTAGAGATGAGAAAACTTCTCTTTCCTGCCCTGTACGCTTTCCTTTCTGTTTCTCCTATCTTCTCTCTTCCTACCTTTTCTCTTCCTACCTTTTCTCCTACTCTTCCCTTTCTGTTCTTTACGCTTTTCTCTGATGGTTGAGGGAGCCCAGAAAATGTCCATAATGAATATATATATATATTCATCCATTTTCCAGCAGCCGTTGCCCTGAAAATAGGGAGATTCTCCCTATCTGTAACGGTTATCTGTCAGAAGGGAGAGCGGAGGGATTTCAAACCCATTAACCCAAAACCACCGTTATGCTTAACAGACCATCACGTTAAGCCATCCATTATTTGGGTCATACGTTAAACAAGGGCCACTTTTATGTCGATTAACTCAACAATATGTCCTCAATGTATCAGCTTTAAACATGAGGTGAGGTCCGCGTAGCACACTGCACACAGGCCAGTGGTCAGCCCAGACAGGGTACAAGTGTAATAATCTTGCATTTCACTTTAAAAGAATTTAATGCCCCAGCTTCCACGCTTTGGAAGTCCCATACAGTGCCCAATAAAACTGATCCCAATTTAAGCTGCCAGGCCAGCCGGCCACTTATCAATACATACATGTTATGCTACCGGGCCATTACTACCCAACCCCTATGCAGAAATTCCTCGGCATTTTAAGTTACTTGGGGTTTACTTTTGTTCATCAGAAACACAGAAGACAGTTACTGGTTAAGGCTGGCAGGGAAAAGAAAAGTTAGTTTCCAAGTAACAAACAAGTTGAAGTTACATTTGAAGAGAGTTAATCTGATTATATTTAATAAGTTTCACTTTGTATTAATTAACTGGATTCCAAGCCATTTGAAATTATTGGCTTTTTTCGACATGGAAGATACTAGAGGCAAAACACATTAATGTCTTCAATAGAAAACTCTTAACAACATTTTGCCATGAAAGCTCTGTGTTACAGATAGATTGCCATTAGCTAATAACTAGCTACATAAAGAGAGAGAGAGAAAAAAAGGAGGGATGATATTGTTATGAATTACTGTTACAATTGAGAAGAGATTACTTTCTAGCCTTAGTCACCTCTCCTCAAACCAAGGTCTACAAGAAACAATTCAAGATCAGAACCATGTTAAATACTACTACTAGAAACACCCACCAAATAACATCAATGCTACTGCTTGAAAATCCCAAAGAGGAAACAGAATGGGAATTCTGATTTAAAGTGCCACCTACCAACTTGGAGTTTGACTTAGGTTGAAGCAAGGTGACCTCTCCCTGGCATGGTTTCAAACCATATGGAACATAAGTGGTGGACAGTAGCCAAACTGGGTAACAAAGGTTTGGATTATTCCAGGCCTCAAAACGCCTACCCATTTTCTCATAAAACCATTTGGAAAATTTAAGCTCTCCTGTCAGATTGTTTCCCTTCAGGCACAATGCATTAAGACTAGGCAAAGTTGCTATCTTTGGGGAGACATTGCCTGAGAGATTGTTGTCACTAAGATCCAAAAATCTCAATTTTTTTAATTCAGCAATAGACTCCGGAATCTCCCCGATGAAACCCATGTTGGAGAGGTCCAAAATGGCCAAATTCTGTAGGTTATGCCACTGTAAACTCTGCATGTCTCCACCAATTGGATTGTTAGACAAGACCATCTCTTCTAAGGAATACATCTCTTGAAGGGACTCAGTCAAGCCACCAGAGAACTTGTTACTTCTCAGGTCCAAAAGTGTCAAATTCTTTAGATAGCCAATAACCATTGGCAGCTTTCCTTCTAGCTGATTGTTGCTTAAGTCAAGTTTCAGGACATTAGTTAATCCTTTAAAAGTCAAAGGCAAAGGCCCTGATAGTAAATTCCTACTTAAATCCAGTATCAGCAGCTCAGTCAACCCTCCAAAACTATCTGGAATGCTACCATTAAACCAATTTCCAGAAAGAACTAGCCTTTTCAGTTTGGTCAAGTTACCAAAATTTCTTGGTAATTCGCCGGTCAATCCATTTTCCAGCATCACAAAAGATTGAAGCTTGATTAGGCCACCAAAGCAGGTTGGAACTTGTCCAATAAGACCAGGATTTGATCTAAACTCCAATGTTTCCAAATTTCCCGCAAGCTTTTCCCAGTTATTGCTGGGGATGGCGATTCGGTGCTTATTGGGTGACTTGAAGCAATTAGAGAAGGATAGAGATTTTAGGTGCCTAAGCTCAAATAGTTGCTGCCTAAACTCTACATTCTTGTCACAATCAAGAGAGTTGTCTTGGATGGGTCCAATGCTTAAGCCAGTTACATACCAAAGACTACCAACCATATCACAAGAGACTCCCTGTAAAAGAAAGTAAAACTCACAATTAAAACATAACGTGGAAAAATTACACTGCTGCCGAGAAGACTGAAATTTCATGCAGCTTTGACTAATGATTGTGCAGCATTGTGTTCAATATCTCCTCAGAAACATGAAACAAGCTTCTTCAGGTTGTCACTCAAACTTACTAGTAACACGAAAACTGCATTCATGAATATGGGGTTTGAATACAATAAACCAAAAGGAATTGGGTCCTGCTAAACATCAAATCATGATACCAGTTTGGCACTTCTCACTATAAGAGGAAATGCTAGAGAGATTTACGTTCAAGAATTTACTAAATATGCAACTGAAGTTCATTTTTAGAGGCTTGCTTCATAATGATGTCCTTCACTTAGCATAATGAAGTTCTTTAAGTGGAAATGTTTCAGAACATCATCAATTGTGCTTCACAAAATGGTAGGCCAAAAATGAAAATAAAGAAGCTAACAAAAGAAGAGAAAAAGGATAGAAAAAGAAGAAAAGAGAGGCGGTGGCCCTTGGGACAGCGTTTCAATGTAACAGTGAAGATTGATACAGGTAAAAAGAAGTACCTGAATAGGAGTCCACCCACAAGGATCTGGATACAGGTCTGAGCCATTCCACCAATTACCCACAAAGCCTTGTATGGCAGAGTAAAGTGCAGCTTTCTCTGCTGTCTCCATTGGTGCTGCATCATTTTCTTCTTCAACGGAGCACCAGACCCCCCAACACAGTATGTACAGCACCAAAATGGCATGACTAAGGGGGATAAAACTCTTCATGGTTAAAGGCCACTTTAAACCAAGCACCTTTTCAAGACTGAGAAAGCAGAAACTCAGAACTTATGGAACGCAAAACAGAAGAAATTATCAGAGATATGGCTATATTGTTCTTCCAAAGGGAACATTCTGACCAACCACAAAGATGGAGTCATTAAGATTTTCACTGCAAGGAAAAATAACAGAACTAAAAGAGGAAGGGAATTATCAAGATGGGACCCCCTCTTGTGGAGGCAACAATATTCTAGGAAAGAAATCAATAAGATTAGCACAAAAACAGAAAGAAGGATCCAAAGACTACCTAAAGCATAACAACTGCACAAGAGCACTTGCTTCCTTATGTTCTCAGGAAAGATAAGGGAAGAATTAAAGGCAGAGAAAGGCAGAGAAGAGCTCAAGATCTAAGCGCAGTTATCAAAGCTGTGAAAAGGCAATAATGTAGGATCTGCACAGCAGTAAATCAAGGGGCATTGAGCTGTGTTATCTTGAAAGGTGGGGTCATCATGATTCTTTTTCTCTTTCTTTTTCTTAAAATATTTTTGAACCCCATTTTTGATACGAAGATCACTGAACCGATGAGTTTCTACAATAATGGTCCTTATGAAATTGCTTGAAACTGAGAAGAATCAAGCTCACAAGCTCTGAAAAGCAGTATCTTAACCACTGAGGGAAATCCCTTTGGATTGATGATTATTTATTTGCATTAAATAGTTTACTACAGACAGTAAAAACTCAAAAGTTAGTTGGAATAGGATAGATGGAGTAGGATTAGTTGGGGGTTTGGGACAGGGGCTTTAAAGGGGTGTGCAGAGTTTTGTGTTGAGGAGGGGGGGGGGACCATCTGTATTTGTACAGGCAGTGCAAAAACAATAGATGCATGCAAGTGCATCCAGGACAAAACTTGGTTTTTACCTCTTGCTTTTCTGTTCTTTCGTTTAGGGCTAGCTTAGCACTGTGTGTGTGTGTGTTCTGCGACAGCAGGCCTCGGAAAGACACTGGTAAAAGACAAATGAGCATTGAGGTTATTAAAAGTAGGGATACTGTTAAGCTGCAAATAGATTTTTAAAAAAAAAAAAAAAAATTGAGTTTGGTTTGGCGTAGGAGTAGATGGCAGCTAATGAGGAATTTTTGAGTTGAGTCCTTGAAATGTTGCTCACTCTCAAGCCAACAATGGTCAATTAGCAACACTATCTCACGGCCTTGGATTAGACTGGATAAATCCTTTTCACTTCAAATTCTTTATGCTGTACATTTTCTCGAAATCATTTCATTTCACTTGCTGATGCCTCTAAGTGAGTGAGGGGTGAACCATTTTTGAAAGAAATGAAGAATAGACTGGGGTAGGAGAATTGTTTTACTGGAATATGGAGGCCCTTTGCTTGGAACAAAATTCTCTGGATCCTAAGGTTCACATGGTTGGCAAGCACTTAAGCTCTTCCCTTTGATAATTTTGATTGAACCCGTTCAATTATTGTGGTTAGCAATAGACTTTGGGATTTCCTAAATTTCTCTTTCAGCTAAGCCTCTTCACTGGGGACTCTGATGGCACAAACTTTTAATTTTCTACCCATTTTGAATGTTGCAGTTAAAAATATGTATATATGATAAAAAAAAAAAATCATTTTCTTCATAAACGAAACTTGGGTGATGCTATTTACACGCGAGAATGACTCCATGCATCCGAATAGAATACATGAAGACAAAATGCAATAGCTTAAGCCCGCGTGTATGGAGCCATTTCCATCGGGTCAATAGCCTCATCCACGAAACTTTACAAGAAATATTGTTGCTTTGATAGATTATTATTCTACAAACAAACCAATCTTTAGTATATATATCATGTAATAGACTAACACATGATGCAGTTTATTGCCAAAAAAAAAATAAAAAGTTGAAGCCTAGATGGTTTAGCTAATGGCCTATGAAGTTGGTGGTTGACGAACCCCTTGGTAAAAAGGGACTGTTAATTATTAAATAATAGTCCTTGGCTTACCACCACCTAAATAAAACACACTCTTTTAGCTTCTCTAATCTTTATGTAATAAATGGTCTGGTCTGAGGTCAAGGCCTCCGGGCATGAAAAGAAATTTTAGTTAAAGTGAATCAGAAATTGGGTCTATGGTGTTTGTGTGTGCGCGCGCGTGTGCGTGTAACTCACAAGATTTCACAGGATCAAATTGGCGTTTTAACAAGAACAAGAGAACGTAGGATAGGAACAAGAAAAACGGAGAGGACAAGCACAGCTGTTCTTGAATTTCGAGCCGCTCAAGTGGTGTGGATGTGGGCTGTGAGTTGTAACTATGGAGCACACAATTGGCTATCTAGTTGGGTTGGGGGGGAGGGGAAAGAGGGATTTCGGGGGGAGGAAGGTGTTTGAGAGATATAATAAGAGGGACTAAAAGGAGGCAGAGACTGGCAGCCCACCCTCAACCTAATTTTTTGACAGGCACAAGGCCTTTTCCACCCTACTTTTTAGGGGCTGTTTGGATTAACTGATGTACAGCATGTTACACATAACCGAACCGCACTTCCTCCCACATGGCTAAATCTCTCCCACTCCCAAATAAAAACAAACAGCCCCTTAGCAGTTGCCTAGAGAGGAAGGATTAAGGGGCTTAATATTGAAGGCCAAGCATTTACACTGCTTTCTTTAGTTGGAAAGCCCCCCTGATCTCCTTAAATTCCAAGACCCTCCCAAAAGTGTATTTTCATAGGCATACTTATTAAACAGTTTTTATCTATGGCTACTTGATATGACATGGAGAGGAACAGCATCATTTAGATAGAATTTTAACAGTTTACACTGAATGCAGAAAAAACTTCTGGACTTGGTCCCCCTTGGACCCTTTTTGCAAGAGGATGGGTTTATTGTGGATGTCGCAGTAACTCCATCCCGTGTGATGGACCGATGGCACACCAGAACATCAAAGAACTTATCTTTTTCCTGCTGTTTCACCCCAAGATATTACTGCTTGTGCCCCATCTTCCATTTTTAACATTATCAAGAGTCTTAACAAATCTTCGTACACAAATATGGGGCAATGACAATGAAATAATGTAGAGTCTACAAGTAGGAAGAATCATATGAATTTACCATAAGAAACTGCCACAAGGACAAATCTGGGAACCACCACCCGAGAGTGTCAAAATATTAGGATATAACCAATCTTCATCACTCAACAACAAGCTACGTTTAACTCAGCGCGCAGCACAATCCAAGTTAGCCACATGAAACAGAGGAGGCTTTCTTTTTCTCCTCTGAACATCATGGAAATCGCCTATTCAGGCTCAGGCATTTACAGTGATACTTGTTGTGCATACATCAACATTTCCAGTGCTAAGAACAGAACAAGATTGAAAAAGCAGCGTTTTGAACACAACCTTCAGCTTGACACAGGTCAGAGGAGTATATGATGATAAAAGTGTCTGATGAGTAAACTAAAAAATCAAAGGTACATAAAAAATCAAAAGAGACATGGCACATTGCACTGCCTCACCATTATTTACTTCTGAATGATACACAAGAAGAGGCTGAGCTCGTTAGACCACTATCTGTGACTAATGTGAGAATGAGATTGCGAGACCACTAGAATCAAAAGCCTAAGGCCATTACGTAGTGAAAAATGTCCATATCTTCCTTCCCATTGACACTTCACCAGGATGCTCTGATGTATCTTTATCATACTCATCATCCTCCACCTGGATTGTGCTGCCAGTCTCATTTTCACCCCCACATTCTGGTGTACCATTTACTTCCTCACTCCATTCTGTAATCTCAACTGATTTTGCTGCAATGGCCTGGTCATCTATGTCAATGGTTTCAAACTGCATCACAACGATTAAGAGAAATCAGTACAGAGGTAAGGAGTATATCCAGATAAGATCCTTACCAAAATATATGAAAAGCACTAGCATATACCGTCATTTCTGGGTTCTGTGTGAATTCCACACTCTTCATTGTTGTAACCCGTCCCAGGTTAATAGATTTACCAGTCTCACTAACACCTCTGAAAGGTGGTCTGGAAGCAGCTCCAGGGTTTTGTATTAGATTCACTTCTGCAAGATTATCAACCTTGCTCTTTCCTGTCTTCATCAAGTCAGATGATGCTAGATTGGCTGAGGTTGTGCCAGCCCTGATTATAGCACAGACAGAATTTCAGATTTATCACAAACATCCTTTTTTCTGATTATAGTGCATCCCACTAACATAACTTCATACCAAAGGTCACTCTCCGTGGAAAACTAATAATTAAAGAGAATTGAAGATCAAACACTCATTCAAGGTATGACATCAAACAAGCTGGGTAGCAAGAAAACTACATCCAAATATAATTGAACAAACCAAAGCATATAAGTTTGAGGCTTTGATAATATCTTTAGGTAAAAAAGCTTAGAAAAAAAAAATCCCAAGAACTTACATCCTGTGTTGCCTAAGATTATATCGCTTCCGACCTGGGGAATCCATGGCTGGAACTGCCATTCGTCTTCTCTTCTTGCGTTGTCCAGTAGTGACACTACCCGAACATCCTTCATTCTTGCCAACATCCAGCTCATTTTCTACTGGTGCATGCTGCTGCTTCCTTGCAACATTGCTGGCTGCTTTCTCAGACTGCTGCCCACTTGAAATGTGTTCAGGTTCTTCAATGTCTTTTCCAAGAAACAAGTTTGCATCCTCAACCACAAGTTTTATTGAGTGTGTTCTCATTGGTCCAGCCTTGGCTATCTGCCCAGATTCAAGCCGACTACTCTTAAGCTCTGATTGTCCTGAATCTTCTGCATTTCCAACATCTTTGGACTTTTTAGTTGGTGATATGCTCAATATTTTTGATGTGTATTTCTGGAGCCAAGATGTGTGCCGTCGAAAGACAGAATGATCAAGTTCACCAGAAGATCTCCTGGTATCCATAGCATCAGGAAGATTAACACCACATTGATTGTTACCCAAAATATCAACAGCTGGACTCGACAAAGGAAGCGTCTCCCTGTCTTCCATGTCAGGTGGCTGCATATCAGAGAGTACAAACTCCCTGGCAATATCTCCACAATTCTTGCAACTCTTGCACTTCTCTACCAATGCAAGGAAGTGATCTCTTTCTTGGATAATATGTTCCCGCTGGTCACGAAGCTTCTTGCTAAGCATCTCAAGCTCCTTAACATCATTCTGCATCCCAAATTGCTGTTCTTGTAGCTTCTCCTTGTCTTTAGCAACTTCCTGCCTTTTGTTTTCTATTGCAAGCCTTTCAGACTGAATTTCTTCTGATTCTCTCTGAACAACTTCTTTTAAGTAATTAATGTTGGTAAGTTCCTTCTCCTGCTGTTCCTGATGTGTCCTCTCCCTTTCTTGCAGTGCTTTCTCTAGATCTTCCTGCCTACTTATCAGATCAGTCTCCAAATTACTTCTCTGTGATTCAAATTCTTGAATCATTCGATCATGTTCAATTTGAGCTCCTTCAGATAACATCAACTGCTCATGCCTCATTCTTGCTTCGAATGATTCTTTCTCTAGTTTAACAGCCTCCAACTCTCGCTTAATATACTCCCGTGTTGCATCTTCCTCCTTTTTCAGCCTTTCCTGTTCAGTGTGCTGCAACATTTCTAACTTTTTTCTTTCTTCATTAATTTCCTTTAGCTCATTACTAATTTGAGCTTTTTTCTTTTCCAGCACTTCCCACTCTTTCTCAAACTTCTCTCTTTCCAGTTTCAAGCCTTCAACTTCCTTCAAAAGCCACTCTTGCCTAAGCCAGCAATTCTCCAATTGCTGTTTCAACTCTGCCTGCAAGCGGAGGTGTTCTAGCCTCTCATCATTGATAATTCTAAGGCTCTCTCTTTCTTCAACAATCTGCAGCTCCCGCTGAGCAATTTCAGCCCTTATCTTCTCACAGTCATCTTTCAGAATCGGCATGCTCTCTGCATCAGCAAGTAATTGTCGCTTTTCCAGGTCAAGCTTTTTCTGCTCAGCCTTCACCGACTTTTCTCTCTCCTTTACAAATTTCAATCTTGCATCATTGTCCTTTTCTTTCTCTTTCACTCTCTCTGATTTCTTATCCAAAGCTTGTTCCAGTTTTCCCAGCCTTTCCCCACTATGCAGAACTTCGGCTTCTCGTTGTTCCACTGATTTCAACTTTGTCCTTAATTCTCCATCAAGTTGTCTCCTCCTTTCTTCCAGTTGAAACTCAACATCCAGTGTTTTAGCATGCAAAATAGCTCTCTGTTTATCAAGGATATTTTCAATCTCCTCCTGTAGACAGACCCACAGTACAAAATTGTCAGCCAATCATATACAAGATCAAATTGAAGTCCAGGACAAAACCAGTAACAGCCTGCTGATCTCATTCTCTCCCTTGTGACAATATTGCCAGCCAAAAAGGAACAATCTACACTTGATTGATTTATAAACTGCAACAACACAGGTGCCCTGGCTACAATTTATCTTTTGATGTCACATATTTTCCTGCTCTTCTCAGAAATATCTTTCATCTCACAATTTGAGTACAATGTATTAAAAGCAGACAAACAAAAGATTCCAACAAATGTGTCAACGTGGAGCAGAAAACATTGCGCTGCTAGCATGTTTAAGTGTTCCACAGTTTTAGAACAGCCTTGGACATAAGAAACATGCTGTGAAGGTGGTAAATGTTGAAGTGTGTAACTGTTCAAAACTTATTTCCTACTATTTTCTTATTTAGCAACAACCTCTATATTTTCTTCCAAGTTAAAATAGAAATGTTGCATCCAGCATGACAGTTTGGCGCAGCTCTGGCATCAGGACCAATTTTTTGTAATTTACATTCAGTGCACACCAAAGAGCAAGCTACAGAAAGCAACCATTACACAGTTGGGGGTCAAAAATGGAATGAGTGGTGAATGTGATACAGCATGCCAATGGCAATGAGGAGCATTCAAGGAGTTCACAACAGGAGGCTTCTCCCAATATGCTTTTCTCCAAATGTATAATTCCTGTCTTGGTAATGTGAATCAAGGCTAATAAGCCAGAATGTCTGATTAAGTGTTATGCACAGGCACAAGTGTCTAAGTGTGTCATAATTCAGAAGAGAATCATTATTCTAGATACACAAAGACCCTTGAAGTCTGGAAAAATCAAAAATGAAAAATTGCACACTCCATCTGTACAATTCGTCAAAAAGATAACTGTGAAGACAGAAGAAAAACAATTGCAAAGGCTTATGCAGAAGAAATTTCAACCACATTCAAAGCTGGATTGATCTTTTTCTTTCCAGAAATGAATTCTTCACAATTGCTGTAGTAGAAGATGAAGCAAAACATAGACCCAAACCATGAAAGATAATCAGACCAGCAAAATGGTCATCAACCTCTACAAATCTACTTGACCGAAATTGATTTAAATTAACATGTCTAATCAGGATCAACCCAATAACACAGCTATGTCTTTATAGTTTTTCTCAACTTACAATCTAACAAAGATCCTTAAGCCTCTTTTCTTGAGACTTATGTCCTTTGAAGCTAGGAAGCATGAAAATTTCATCAGACAGTTAATTCCGAGCTCTTGCACTTTTTGTGCCTTTCTATAGACGGGCTGTGTTGTGATAGATATATAACATCAAAAAGGAATAGCAATGCTTTCATCTTCAAGAAATCCTCAAGGACAAAAGGTGCTCCCAATTGATAATTTGGCATTGGGAAGACGTGCTTTTAGCTATACTATTTATATGCTCTAGCAGCATCTATAAGTATAGACATTGACTCATTACATTGCAGAAACCCTAATGTTGAACTGCATGTTATAGAATAAAGAATAAAAATTACGTTTTGCTATTATAATTAACCTACTAGTTCAACATCAACCTGCCAAGTGAACAAGAAGATAGAGTTCTGCTCTAGCAATAGGAAAACAACTTTTAGAACTTACCCTTTCTCTAGCACTAAGCTTTTCTTGCAATGCAACTAATTCCTTCTCCTTCTTCTCTAAAATGCTTCCAAGAGAGTCAACTTGCTGAAACAAATGAAAATATTTGAATGAGCCATATGTTGACTGAGAATTCTACTAAGATGAATAACTTTACAAGACAAGAACCAACCTTCTCTTTTATAGTTAAGTCTGACAGCTGATTTTCTATATTTTCCTCCCTCTCTTTCAACTCTGCAAGAGATGGGACGATTTTCTTTTCCGCTTCTAGCAGGTCCCTCTCCTTTTGCTCAAGATTCTGGTCATTTTCACTCACCTTTTCTTCACTCTGGTTAAGTGTTTTCTGAAGCTCGTATAGTCTTTCTTCCTTCTTCTGCAGTTTCCTCTCCCACTCTTGGAAGTCTTCTCTCTGCTTACAGGAAGTTGCCTCATGTGCTTCTCGCCTAAGAGTGATTAATCATTACATCATGACAACATGTATACTCCAGGTTCCATATAAACTGAAACCCTCATAATTACAAAACAAAGAAAATGTACAGAAACAAATTACTCAGTATTTAATGAAAGCCCGGCCCTATGAAGCATGTTTTCACGAGTATTCAGTCCCTGCAATCTCGTATCCAGCTCCATGCTCTTTCTGTTGACCTCATCAAGCTTCGCTTCAGCAGTATGCATCTTAGCTTCCATCTCCAAAGATTTCTCTTCAATTTTAAGACCCAATGTTTTCGCCTCAGACAATTTTGTCTCAGAAGTGTGCTTTATATGATTATGCTCCTCTTTCATGCTACGCAAAGTCTTCTCAAGCTGCAGCAAAGTGATACATAGCTTACCATAATTAACCAGGAAAGTTCACAAAAACCAACAAGCACCAATTAGCAAGGACAATGAGGAACATTTTGAATGCATTTAGGGAATCAGTCTTAATTCAAATCCACTCTAGGATTTATAAGCAATATATATCATATTGTACCAAGGAAATCATACGAAAAATATTTCAAATGAATTCAAGGAATTACTGGCAGATATAGAGAGCCTGTCTTTGATCATTTTGTCATTACATTATTTATTAAATGGATCCACTCTCAGGGAAAACATTATTACACATGATTGATTTTCCTGTCCTCAATTTCCATAGACCAAACTGAGCAATAAATGAAAAGCAAAGAATATAAATTAAAAGGCTTAACAAGAGAAGAAAAATGGCAGGAAGTAGCATACGTCAGCCACAAATTGCTTCTCAATGACCAATGATTCCCTTATAATTTCCTCTCGCTTCTCAACTTCTGATAATGCAATCAAGTGTGCTGTCTGCTCACGTTTGAGAATCTCATCAGCTTCTGCTAATGATTGTCTTTGCCCTTCAAATTTTGAGGTCCACCCTTTTTTCTCGATAAGAAGCAACCCCATGTTATATTGGTAATCAGAAAGCTGCAGAAATTAATATAATGGTAAATAAACTCTAGGCTTTTTACCAGGAACCAAAGGTGCTTCATAAGGAATTTCGGCACCAAAGCATATGTACACGCATGCCTACATAGATATACCTACATGAATGAATGTGTATAATGTATATATTGGGTATATTACATGGAGCAAACAACACAACAACAAAGAGAAGGTAGCACGAAAGACTTAAGTAAGCTTAAAGCCTCTTTGATAAAGTTACTAGAAAGCACTTCTGTGTCTTTTGCCACAAATTCAAAAAAAAAAAAAAAGAAAAAATCTTTATAAAGCTCTTTCTAGGCTTCTTCTTCTCTTGCACAAAAGATTTCAATTATGTACACATTCGAATATTGATGCATCTAACATTCAAGGATTAATTCAAGTTGTAAAAAGCCTGAGTGGATGTGTCTACATTTGCTGGTAAAATTCCCATAAAACTTGGGGAGATCTGGGTTCTTTCGGAGGGTGTGCTTGTGTTCAGACCAAGTTGGCATTGCTTAGGTCACCAAATTACATGTGCCTCAATTCATCCCATGATTAAGAACAACCGTGTCAAAATGGCACAACACTCTTTGAGCACACAACAAAACTGTTTAGAATACCAATCTAAAAAAGAAGAATTGATAAATTCCAGTTCTTGAAAATAAATCCATATAATCCTCAAAATTCAGACAGAAAGCAAGCAGCAAAAAATCGCTTAGAAGAAATCAATTTGGAAAAGTAACATAAACTAATCAACATATGAATTGAATTGCACCAACTCAGCAACCAAAACACAATCCTCACTTCAAAGATCTTATTTTTAAAGAACAATTCCCCAACCAGTCCACAAATGAATTGAAAAAGAAAAGGAAAAAAAAAAAAACTCATAAAAACTGTATAGATTACTTATTTACCAAGAAAAATCTAAAAACCCCATGAAAATTTAATGCCAAAAAAAAAACAAAAAAGCACCGACTACAACGACTAACCTCCTTCTCGAGTCTCGATGCCTTCTCGAGAAGCGCCTCGCGGTCCTTCCTCTCCATAGCCGCTTCGTCCAACAGACCCACCTCCCTAAATCGCCTCCAATCTTCCATATCTTTCGTGTCCAACACAGCGGGGCTCTCGCTCAGCAACCCCGCCGGAGGCGGAGGCAGCGGCGGTCCATCGAGAAACGCCACCGCCTTCCCTTTCCCTCCACTTCCAGTCCTAGAGTTGGACGCCCCAGCACCGGTAGGAGAAGTTATCACGACGCCCTTCCGGTGCGGTGCGAACCGAACCGCCGGCGACGCTTTGCTCTGAGGCGGAAACATCGTCGGGTCACGACAACCGACACTAGTTCTCGGCGACCGACAAAGCAAGAAAAAGCAAACGAAATTCGATAATGTTTAAATTTCGGGGGCTTGTTTGGGAATTAACTCAGAGAGCCATTTGGGCCGCACATTAGGACCTGCAGAGCAACAGAAAATACTTTCGTTTTTATTTTAGTTTAATTTAAATTTTAAAATTAATAAAAAATTTTATTTTTTTCTTACTTTTAACTGATAATTTAATATATTTAATTTTTATATTATTTTATATTTATTAATATATATATATATATAATAATAATTTTTAAATAATAAAAATATTTATATTTTATATATGATAATTAATATATTTATAAAAATATATATTTTTTATTTATCAAAAAATTAATTTAAAATTTATAATTAATTAAGTGAATATATTTATTTAAGTATATTTATAATAATATATTTAAAGTAAAAAAAAATATTTATTTATTATATATACAATAAGATTGATGTGCAATTGTGTAATTTCAATAGTATAACCCCGCTCGAGTTCGATGGAGCGTGGTGGGCTCATGGTGTGTGAAACGACGAGATTACCCTTGCTGTTATTTCTGGCTTCGGCCTCAGTCGGTCCCCTTGGTTTTGTGTCATAGTCTCTTGGTTTCTTTTGACGCACAAAGGGCAAAGAAAGAAACAGAAATTTGAAGGGTTTGTGTGTTTTTCGTTTTGTTTTTTTGGGTACACTAATATTTAATAAAGAGAGTGAGTTTGAGAGTGCTCCCAGAGGTTTGTTATATTTCTTTCGAATTTAATTTGCGAATGAAAAGGAAAAACTTTTAAACTTAGGATCCGTATCCTTTGAAGCATAACCAATCTATTGATATTAAATAAATTTAGATTTTTATATTTATAATTATAAGTTTTAATTTAAAAAAAAAATATAAAATTTATAAAAGAAGAAAAAAGAAAGGAAAGAAAAATTACCAGTATAAATGATTCACAAATTAAGAAACCTTTTAATGGAAGAAAACTATTTAACATGGATTTGAGAATACAGTGTCGTCATTTAATGGTTGCGGTCATGCTCGAAAAGAGCAAAAAATAAAAAAAAAAATCAGAGAGCTCAAAGGGAAGTAGCAAACAGAACCGCAACTTTTGCTTCGGACCGAACTTAGATAACATGGGTCAGGAAAGAGACCAATCGGTCAATCCAAGTCAGGATCCTGAAGTCGCGGCGACGCCCACGTGGCTGCAAATCACAATTTCTGCTTCAAATTTCAAATGCCAAGTGAAGCCAATGAGAAAAAGGCATTCTAAAAAAAGACAAAAGCGATAAATCGCATAAACATAACATAAAATTTGCTCGCAAAATTCAAAACCCTCGCTTCTTTGTCTCTGTCTGTCTTTGTGTACTAGGGTGCTTGTAGGAGGTTAGGGTTTATAACTTTATATTGTATGTAAGTTTCTTTGTGGAATCATCGATCGATTGAGGGGATAGATAGATATATAGACAAGAGTGTATGTATAGAAAGGTTGTGGGGTGGTGGGCTGCAAGGGGCTATTATTGATATGGCGACGACGGAGAAGAGCGGGAATTCGACGACGACGACGACGGCGGACTCGTACATAGGGAGCTTGATTAGCTTGACCTCCAAGAGTGAGATCCGCTACGAGGGCCTGCTCTACAACATCAACACCGATGAGTCCAGTATTGGCCTAAAAAACGGTACCGTTTCTTGCTTTCTTCTTTTTCTTTTTCTTTTTCTTTTTTTAATATAAAATTTCTTGTCTTGTTTTTAATTTTCATGGGTCCAAAATAATTGGAGATTTTCTATTTTTTTTTTAGTTATATTTACGGTTGATCATAAGGGAAAAAATCTGAATTGAATGCGTTTGGGCGGACGTTGCTGATTTCTTGAATGGATTCGTATGATGATTTATCTGGGCTGTATTTTGTTGCCAGGAGTTGCAATTTTTTTTTAAGTTTGAACTTGTTGGGTTGGCATTTTCTTGAATATTTTTGGGATTTTTTTTTTCTGTTATTTGGTTTTTATTTTTTTTCATTTTATCCAAGGCTGCCAGCAAATTCACTTCTTGTTAATAGTAGTGCTGGTGAATAGGCCTTCACTGTATTTGCCTGCCAAAATTTGTTCTGTTGTGGCAAATGTCAGTTATCTTTTTGTCTTGTTTTGGCAGTACGATCCTTTGGAACAGAAGGGCGGAAAAAGGATGGGCCGCAAGTCCCGCCAAGTGACAGAGTATACGAGTACATTTTGTTTCGTGGAAGCGACATAAAGGTATCTTATTCTTATCATATGGATTCTGTATGCTGGCATTTGTATTTACCCCCGAGGTTAAGTGCACTGCCTTGCTTGCTCATGCACTCATGTTTGTCAGTTTGGTGTCTTGTAATATGGTCATGACATCAATGAACTGATTGTTGTTTTCTATCTTTTTAGAAGCAACTCTTTGTTCTTGATCCATTCAAGGGTTAAATTTTCCAGTTCTTGGTTGTTCTTGCAGGACTTACAAGTTAAGTCTTCACCACCTGCCCATCCTACGCCACCCATAAACAATGATCCAGCCATTATACAGGTAACGAGAAGATCCTTGATTGCATAATGCATAATTAGGTGACCCTTTTAACTTCACTCTGTAAATGTAATCTTTTGTGCAGTCTCACTATGCTCGGCCAGTTTCAACATCTACAAGCTTGCCTTCTACTGCTGGTGGGTCTCTTTCTGATATTGGATCCCATAATGCTCAAATGGGAGTACCTGGTTCAAATTTTCAGGGGGGACTACCTTTGTATCAGCCTGGAGGGAGTTTGGGAACATGGGGAGCCTCACCTCCTCCCCCAAGTGCAAATGGTGGTGGGCTTGCAATGCCAATGTATTGGCAAGGTTACTATGGCCCCCATAATGGGCTTCCACAAATACACCAGCAATCTTTACTTCGACCCCCACCAGGGTTGTCAATGCCTTCTCCCATGCAGCAGTCAATGCAATATCCCAATTTTAATGCCGCTTTGCCAATCACAGCGTTGAACTTGCCAGGTTCAAACATGCCAGCTTCTAACTTGTCATCTTCCTTACCAGATGTTCCTTGTTCACTTCCTGCCAGTTCTAGTCCCCTAAATTTGACACCAACTTCTTTGTTACCCTCAACTTTACCTTCACTTTTACCCCCCGTGCCCTCCACAACTTTTGCCTCCGAAACATTGCGAAGTCTGATGCCAAATAAGGCTCCTAGTTCTGTACCTCCTGTGGCCAGTTTGACCACTAGCTTGCCATCACTATCTCCTTTGTCAGCATCAAGCCCTGAATTAAACCCCATTGTACCCCCAATCTCAATTAAACCTGCTGGAATTTCTGGTCCCGTGATCCCATATCAAAGTGTGTCACAATCTGCATCATCAGTTGTTGTATCATCTAGTTCTCTTCATGCAGGAACTACAGCACCTTCGCTGGTAACTCCAGGTCAGCTGTTGCAGTCTGGACCCACAACAGTCCCTCCTCCTCAACCTGTGCGGACAATTCATAAAGATGTGGAGGTTGTTCAGGTATCTTCGTCCTTATCAGCTGAACCAACAATTCCAGTTGCCACTGAAGCTCAGCCACCAATACTCCCATTGCCAGTTCCTTTGCGTGCTAACCAGAAGGTGTGCTGTAGAACACACAATATGCACAAACTTGCGTTTATTTTAAGATGGGAGTCTATGGTTTATGTCTTCCCTTACTGCATGTCTACACTCCTAAGATACATGATGCATTATACTTTTTTTAGGGGCATTTGTTTTTGTCAATGCCATTGGCTATGTTTTGTGATTACTTGTTGAAAGATTAGATCTGTTATGTCTAATGAAATTGATCCCCTGTAGACAGTATAGTTTGATGAATCTACAGGATTGTTGCAGAAAGGTTCAGCCTTCCTGCCGGATTCTTTGAACTGAGATAGATTTGTTTTTTTCTTTTGCTTATTTGAAGATAATTTAACATAGATGTGTTGTCTATAGTTTGTAGATAGCTTGACTCTTCATTGTGGTGCAAATTCTATCTATTCTTGTTTGTTGCTTCTTTATATACTTGTACCCATGGTTGTCTTGAAATTGATCATAGGACCTTCTAGATGCGAGGAATCCTCATTCCATCCTAAGCGAAGGCCGAGTTGTTTGCATTCATTGTGCCACAGAATGTCCTGGTTTAATTTATAGGATTGTGGGCTCAATTGTTGACCCTTCCCCATGTCCACCTTTGATCTTCGTTTTCTCCCCTTCCATCATGTAATTTAAATCTGGAACTAAGAGTTGGGAGATCCTGATTTATTGCACCTGCATCTGCTGCATCACTATTTTCACTGTCCTGCCTCATCCTCTTGCAATTGTTTCTTCTTCCAAAGAAATCTTTATTGCTAAAATTACTATCAATGTCACTGCAGTACTGCTATCATGATTATCTGTTGTATGCATTAATGCATTGCCTTATTTGACATTCCAAAAATCATTAAACATTTGTATCACTTGTTATGAATTTGCACAATATCTTGCAAATGCAATGCATTTGGAACTTTGTTCCCCTCCAGTGCCGCCCCTTCCCCCCAACCCCACCTGGAGGAAAAAGAAAGAACAGACTGAAAATGCTGTTTTGTATGGCATGGTTAAATTTGAAATTAGACAATACTTTTATCTTTCATTGTCAAGTTTAAGGCATGAATGCATGATGTTTTAGTTTTTCTTTTCATACAAAATACAATATGCTTTGCCTTGTCTTGTTAGGACTCTTAACTTGTAATCTTTGTTTTGCTTCTTAGCCAAATGGGGTTTCATTCCATACTCCTCCTGGTTACAGGGCTCGTGAAAGAGGAAGAGGAATTGGGGTAATGCCTATTTACATTTGCATTTATAGGCATTGTTTATGGCTATTTTGTGTCTTTGGAATATTGTAACATTTAATTTACTTAAAGCTGTGAAGTCTTTTAGCCAGAGAGAGTGTTTCAAGAGTGTCTGAGTTCATTATGAATTGGGAGGGGCATCTGCTTATTGAAATTTCACAAATTAATGGCTTGCTTTACAAGAGGACTTGATAGATGGTTATTGCTTTTACTTTAAAAAATGGACAATTTTTGCTCATTGTACAAATAATTATTGCTTTTGATTTCTCTTGAGGAATTATTTTCATTAGCTAGCTGGCCTATGGAGTGAAATATTAAACTTAACCATTAACAACCAACAAAAGGCTTCCTTTATTTTTTAAGCTTGTTAATGGATTTCAAAAGGAGTAAAGCACTAGCAAAGAAGACTTTAAATCAGTTACTTCTCTTCTGGACTCAATTCAGCAAAAAGAGGATTATGATTTGACCAGAGGGTGTCTAAGTCTAAATTAGAAATTCTGCAACAAAGATTCAAATGATTAGGTAGTTTTTCAGCATCAATTTTCTTTTCATAAGAATACAAGCCAAGATTTCAAAACACACAAGGGCTTTGGAATGTTATTTTTGGCACTAGAATGAAACTCCTTCTTGCTACTTGCAACCAAGATATATTCTTGGACAAGTTACAAACACACGCGTAGGGCTTAATTTAATGTTTTATTATTTTAAGAATTTGCCAAAAACAGGTTGATATGTGTATAGGGTTTTTGCAGCTGGTTGTTGGTTCCTGTAATTGCCGAGGTCCTCTTTCTTTTTTGCTATATCTTTTTTATAGTTTATATCCCTAATTTTTATAAGCATAATCATTTTGTAATTGATGTATTAAATATTTGGCAACCTTGATGAGATAATGTTTTGTTTCAGAGTTCACAGCCAGTAACAACATTTACTGAGGAATTTGATTTTGAAGCAATGAATGAGAAATTCAAGAAGGATGAGGTATGGGGTCATCTGGGTAAGGGTAGCAAGTCTAATTCAAAGGGCAAGGAAGATGGAAATGCCAGCGAGGGAGATGATTCTCAAGATGAAGTTTATGATGACCATGCTAAGCTTGAAGTTAAGGTGATAATTTTGTGTATGATAGTTATACTAAATTTAATAATATCAGAAGAGCATTCTAATTGCTTTCCTGCCCTATTTTTACTTCTGTTGCTACAGCCTGTTTATAACAAGGATGACTTCTTTGATACCCTCTCCTGCAACACTCTTGGGAATGACTCACAAAATGGAAGGACTAGATTCTCTGTGCAAATTAAACTAGACACTGAGGTACGCATCTACTGTCTTCCCCCTACCCCACAAATTTGTGTTGTATTTAAATGCCTGGTTTACGATCCCAAAGGATTTTCATGGTTTCTCTTGAATATTGTTGTTTATTAACTGATGCGCAGACTTTCGGCGAGTTCCCGAGGTATCGGGGAGGAAGAAGTGGCCGTGGGCCTCCACGTGGTGGTTATTCCCATGGATCATATTACGGGAGGGGTTATGGCTCTGCGTATGGTGGCAGGGGCAGGGGCAGGGGCAGGGGCCGTGCTGTGCCTTATCGTAATTTGTAGGTAGTGCTTGGAACGTTGAAATATTCTAGTGGGGGTCGAGGGGGGGGGGGGGGCAAAACCTACACCTTAACTGCCCATGAAGTAGGGCTATGTTGTGTTCCAGGAATAAAGGGTAGGGAAGATATGCTCTCTGTTTTTCAAATATTATGTTCGTTATTCACCTTGTTCAACAGTCCTTTTCTTGGAGCTAATGAAGTCAGTTGAAGAATTGCGCTTTGTGTCATCCAGCCTCTTCAGCTTTTCAATTTTCCCTTTCCCCTATCATGGGAATAGTTAAAAGGGACGATAAGATTATGCGCCTATCTGCTGTTTTCAATCCCAAGTTAGAAAATTTAAATAAAATAAGATAAAATAAAAAGTCGACCAGCATATTTCTGGGGTGTGGGGAAGGTCATTGTTTTTGTTTCAAGAATTTTAACTTGTATTTACTGGGTCATAATGGAGTAAACAAAATTTCCTTCTCTAACGGTGAGTCAATTTCTCAAGAACTTCAAACTCAAACTTCGCATCATGAAATTGTGAAACACTTAACGGCTCCTAAAATAGATGACTTGTGCATAATGCCTAAATTTATAAAGAGCTGTAGAGTGGCTCTATGTGCCCGTCGAAAATGATTTTCTATCAATGGTTACTCTGTTGTGGCACATACCACACAAAGTCAAATTCTTTTTTTTTTTTTTATTTGGTGGGTACATCTAGAAAAGTCAAATTCAGCCTAGCAAAGCCTGCGGTATTATCACTAGTTCTTGTCCTCTATGTCAAGAGTATGGGAAGAAAAGTTTTAAAAATACCCAAATAGGCATTGCCCATGTAAGTATCCATATATTTATGTGATGCTTAGTAGGACGTAAACAATTATAACAGAAAAACATTTCCTACTCTTGACAAAAGAAAAAAATTGTCATGCACATGGTACAACCTAATGCAACTTTATTAATGACAAAATCTTAAAATTTCTGACTTACAATATTAGAACAAAATAACCATTTTCTTTCATTTTTGCTTATTCTATTTCATTCTTCATTATGTTCTATTACATTGCATCTTATCCAACTAAAAACATAACTGTCTTTAGATGTAAGAAGGATACAAATGACAGCCAATAAAGGCAAATATGTCGACGTGGGGAGAGATTCTAAAACAGAAATTATTTGTAACCCCAGAGATTCTAGGTAGCTAGCTACTGGCTAGCCAATTAGTTGCATGTGGCCACAAGGACTTTTCTAGGTGGCAAAGAAGGCCTCCTTCCATGGAGCAAAGTATAGCTATCAAGGAAAAGGACGTCTCCCTTTTCCCATTTGAACTGGATGCTCTCTTCTTCAATGATCCGTTCACGCCTCTTCACCGGATCTCGGGGTGTCTCGGTCCCGTCAGCCATGGTGGCAGAGCCCAGCTCCTTACCATGCATGCCAACCATTGTGTTGAACCACGTTGTCCTCCCTTTCCTTCCATCAAACAGCCTGGTCGGAGTCCTTGGTCCCAGTATGGCCTTCACCCCACCATTTGCAGCCATTCCAAGTCCATCCCTGTGACAAAATAATGATAATAATAATTATTATAATAATTCAAGATAAAAATAAATAAAGCATTAGTTGTTCATTTTTTTCTTAGGTTCGTTGGTGTCGAGATTTGAACCCTAATTATTAGAACTTAAGAGTCCAGCCACTCTACCACTAGACTGCATGATTGACGGCAGTATAAGCTATACTTTAGGCATTGTAGCTGTACACATCTGTACTATGTGCATACCTTTTCTCGGCCTCTGCACGATCTGGGATCCCAAAGGTATCCTCCTAACCGCTGCCTCTCATGGAGGATGTATCATTTTTGCTGAGAGCTGTGACTGTATATTTTAAACCCCTTGCATCCAATTCCTCCACTGCTTCAGGGAACTCCTTAAGCATCTTTTCTGTAACCTTGAAGCCTGGGACAAAGGGTGTCTGCCCACCTCCTGGTGGTGGTATCTCGCAGAACAGAATCACCTTCTTGGGAATTTCCTTTATCTAAAAATTCAAAGCAATTTAAACGAACATGATTAACTAAACTGGACGGGGAAAAAATAAAAAAACACAATTGATATCGAAAAAAAATCTTATTGTCATCCCACCTAAAAGCTTCGACAATGTCGTTGAAGTACTGCGCGTTCTTGACGTCGAATCCTCGGAGAAGGACAGCGCTGTTCTTGATCATCACTCGCTCGAACCACTCCTTCTTTTTCTCCAAAGCCAAGAGGAGTGTTTCAAAGTCGTTCTTCCGGGGCTCCGTGGGCTCTAGTGCTAGAGTGGCATGGTCTCACCATCCACCACTTTCTGGCCTTCCCATTTTCCCACCTTGAAATCCTTGCAAGAGAATTCCATTTGATTTTTTCCCCCCTCTTAATTCACACTTCGCTGTTCTTGTC
The DNA here is from genome assembly GCA_037832385.1 of Rhizophora apiculata. Lineage (NCBI taxonomy): Eukaryota > Viridiplantae > Streptophyta > Magnoliopsida > Malpighiales > Rhizophoraceae > Rhizophora > Rhizophora apiculata. Next base: position 4,640,418 of record CM075437.1, read on the forward strand.
TGTAAACTATATTTCGTTGTGTGTAAAGTTTGTGCTTTGCTGGGTTCTATATATAGCGTTGTGGCCATGAACATTTTGATTGGTATCCCGTTGCTCATTCTCGAGGTAATCGCATGGTTTTGGCATTTTGGAAGAATGCATGGTTTGAAGATTCTTGGATTCTTTATTTGTTATTTGTTGGATTCCCTTGCCTTTGCATGTCTTTCTTGTTTAATCAATTGTAAGGTTTGATTTTTGGTCTTCGCATGGATAATTTGTCCTTATTTTAATTGATTTAACATAATATAAAAAAAATATTCGTAAAAAACATTTAATAATTAATAATTAATAATTTAAATTTAAATTTTTAATATCTAAAATTATAATTTAAAAAAAAAAAAAAAAGGCGTGAGATTTATGATAGTAAAATAAACTATATTTATTTATATAATTTACGATTTAATAAAATTTTTAATAAGTAAAAAAAAGCCGTATTTATGGTGCCGAGTTATATGGATCACACCAATAATTTTAGATTTACATCTTTCGTTTTTGCTTTTTCTTTTTTTTTTTTTTACTCGGTGTTGGAATTATATGGTATCACGAGTTAAATAGAGTTTATTCTACTAATTAAATTTTTCTTCGAGACGAAAGACGGGCAAGTGTTCCACGCCAAAAAAAAAAAAAGAACTGCACCCCTCCCTGAGCCTAAAAGCTCCAAGAATCGAACTTGATTGACGTGTCGGTACTGTTAAGGGATTCTTCGTTCAAGTAACCAGGATTCAAAAAGGAGCTAAAAATGGTCAATTAAGCCGGCTCTTAAAGTTGGATTCTATTTACTCAGTTAAAATATTCAATAGCTAATGGTAAGTACGAGTTTGGTGCTGTGTTTGATATTTTATGTTCAAGTCTTATTATTTGTATTACGATGAGCTATTTTTCAGAGACAAAATGGGCAGGTCTTAACCTTGGTGTGGTTAGAGGACAGAGGTGGAGAGATGAGGAAGACAAATGTGCTCTCTCCAAGAACCCCTTTTTCTTTCGTGTTTTGAGTGTAAAGTAAGAACATTCCACGCATCAAAACAGACAATATACTTCTTTCTTGGTTAGCAGTAGATGCCAATGGCAGGCACCTAGTCAAGAGAGTATTGAATTGGTGGATGGCGCGAGCAATCACAATTGTCGATGCAAAAGAAAGGAGTCTGGTGGCTCTTCAAATGGGCATCAGACTACGAACGATTAGAAAAACGTTAATAATATATGGCTCTGTCAATGGCCTTTTATCAAGAGTCTGCTTCCAAGGCTGTTGAGGTTGAACTTGAGACCATGCTCACACAGATAAACCTGATCGTTGAATTCCCCGTCCGTATGTCACATTATGCTCTGTTGCTTCAGTTGCATCTCCATCGAGTGGGCTGCCTGGCTAAATACGAACGTCAACATTAGAGTCTCACCGATTAGAACTAATTTTTATTTTTATAAAAATATTATATTTTATATCAAATTTTGCAATGTCTAATTCGCCATGTAATCACACATTTTATGCCATAATATCAGGGCACACGAATTATGAAGCACGTGAAAAAATAAAATATTTGGGAAATATTGGGTACTGGAAAATTTGGTCAAAATTTTTCTGGTAAACGAGAAAAATGGAATTTGGTGTTCAAATGAGTGGAATTTTCAATTAGAAAATCAGAATCCGGTTGTTCCATTTTGTTTTTAAAGGATATGGTGAATCTTGGAAAACATCGAAACAAACCAAAAGAAATAAAGTTTTCTATATTTCCCTTAACAAATGGAAAATGGGGTTCCCAGAGAGTGTATTAGAATCCCGGGTTTTCTCAAATTTCTGAGTTTGAAAAAAATACGGAAAAAGAATACAATTTCTTTGTTTATTCTTTTTTTTTTTTTAATAGAAAAAGAAGATGCAGACAAACAAAAATAGGGAATCTTTTCTAGCGATCATATCGGGCCAGCCGGACCTGTAGAATGAAGAGAATATTACGCCCAGTGTGAATCCTTTTCTTGGCTTGACGGATGAGGACTTGACTTGGCAAACTTAGAGAATCGGGACTCGATCGAGAGACAGAAAAGCAGAGTTGCTAGAAAAAACAGCTGCGTAGTTACAAGCACCGACGTAGTAAACTCGGAGATTTGTCGAAATGGCGGCTTCTGTTTCTGCTTCTGGTGTTGGGTTGATGAGGGTGATGGGACTGGCGGTGTTGGCTTTGGTAATAACATGGGCTTTCCATTTCAGAGGAGGCTTGGCTCTCTACTCTCCTAACAAAGCTCTCATCTTTAATGTAAAATCTCCAATTTTTTCTTTATTTTCCAAACACTCTCTGATCTATGATCTTCCTTTCTCTTTTTCTACGTAGTTGATTGTGATTTGAATCCATCTTCAGTTTTTCTCAACGCCCTTTTGTTCTTTCTTCCTTCTTCTTGTTAATAACTACTAAAATGAATCGAAGCTCTCATCTTTAATGTAGATTTCCAATCTTTTACCAATCACTCCCTGATTTGTCTGCTTCCTTTCTCTTTTTCTACGTAGTTGATTGTGTTTTTGAATCCATCTTTAGTTTTTCTTAACACCCTTTTGTTCCTTCTTCTTATTACTCATAACGTTTTGTCTTGCCTTGATGTTATTACCTTTGGTCTTTTGCTGTTGTTATTTTGTTATTAACAAAAAATCAGCTGTTTGAATGAAAGTTTCTATTTTGTCATGAATGGTTCATTTATCAAGAGCCTGACCTTTGTCTGTCCCGGCCTCAGGTCCATCCTGTACTCCTGGTGATTGGAATTGTTCTCTTGAATGGCGAAGGTAAATCCTAATTTGATTCTTAGGAACCGTTCAAAGAGAATTGAAATTTGTGAGTATCTTCTTGTAATTAGTATCATGACGACTCATTTATACTCATACAAAAGACGGATATTATGTATGTATTCTGTTGACTACAAACAGATTCTGCGAATATACCATTTCGGGTGTAGTATTTTGTGGTTAACCCTTCAATTCAATGGGTGGACGTGTTGGGAAATTTTGTTAACCCATTTCGGATTCTCTTCTTTCCTTTTCTTTTTCCCCTTTTTTATTTGGCTGGAATTGTGTGAAGAACATGTGATTTCTTAGCTTGGCCGCTATATGCCATAGAGAAATTGGAAATGGCAGTAGCCTACTCTGCTTACTTTGAATAGACAATGGAAGGAATTTATCATGGTCAGTTCTTGCTACCTTTTGCAGCCATGCTAGCATACAAGACATTAGCAGGAGCAAAAAACTTCAAAAAGGTGGTGCATCTGACCATACAAACTCTAGCATTTTGCCTCAGTGTGATAGGAGTATGGGCTGCCTTTAAGTTCCACAGCGAGAAGGGAGTTGATCATTTCTACAGTTTACATTCATGGTTGGGTCTGGCTTGTTTATTCTTATTTGGATTCCAGGTTTGTTCCCTCCACGTGCTCGCTGCCTACTTTTGTGATCCATAACTGAATCACCATGGGGATTTTAAATTTTAACTTATTATAGTTTGAAATGATAACATAACAGTGGTTGTGTCTGCCTTGAAGCCATGCTGACAGTCATTTTACCACATCCATACTCATCAATGCAAATTTTCCTCACAGTGCTAACATTTGAATTCATTGTCTTGTACATGGGCAATATTTGTTCCTTGTGGCTCAAGAGAATGCCAATAATGCAAGTCCCATTGACTTGTTCGGGTTTCTGTATTTGTCTGTTCTTCTTGTAGAAGACTAAGTTGATTTATTTCTTCTGAATTCTGATATTAGTTTCCTGCTGATTTAGTGGGCTGCCGGCTTCTCAACTTTTTGTTATCCCGGTGGTTCAGTTAGCAGCAGAGCTACTTTCCTTCCCTGGCATGTAATTTTTGGAGTCTATATATATGTACTTGCTGTTGCAACAGCTGTTACCGGCCTTCTAGAGAAAGCCACATTCATGCAAACACACCACATCATTTCACATTACTCTGCCGAGGCACTGCTGGTGAACACTTTAGGCATGCTGATTGTTGTTCTTGGAGGTTTTATAGTTCGTGCAGTTCTTATGCCCATGAATGGCAAAGGTAACACCTATGAACCACTAGGGTCTACAATTGGGCTCCCGGTTGTGTGATTGATTGGTCTTTGGGCATGACTAATGCCATCTACTGGAAGAACAAGATTTTGCCTGTTTGCATAAAGGCCCTGAAGGCTTGGAAGATCATGTTTCGATGTTGTTTGCTTTGAATGATGAAACACTTAGCTGTCTGCTGAATGTACTTGCGCTTTCCCTGGTCAGTTGAACAGGAGTACTTAAACCCTTAGTTAACTTGAACTGGATTGCATTGATTTTCATCATCACGGGTAGAGAATTCAGCCAGAATATTGAAGTGACTTGGATTCTCAACCAAAAACCTTCACAGGTCAACGATTTGAGCTTGGCAAGTTCAAAGGTTATGTCACAAGAAGAAAAATAAAGCACAAGTCATAGTTGTATTCAGAGATTGATCTTTTACTCACAACGACTTTATAGCAATAATAGCATTGGTTTTGAGACTGACGTACACAAGCTGTAACAGAACACAGCTGTTCTACTTTTTATCTGATTGTTTTTGTTCAATGACGTTTGAGAGCTCTCTCTTCAACAGAAATAGCAAACATGACAAGAAATTCTGTGCAATTTTTATCTGATCAAACGATCCATCGCCACTGTTACATGGATGATCATTCACTTGTTGATCATTTCTTGATTATTGAATTTCAATTTGCTACGATCAAATGATTAAAAATTTCTATTTTTCTAATGCCACTTTTTCTGTTTAATCAATCTCTGAAAATTGTGGGGGAGCTATGTCACAAGAGTGACGTCGCCTGTATTGAATTCTTTTCATTTATCTGCCTCATATTTCTAGTCAAACAGTTTGCTTACATAAATTGAAAGAGTTGTAACATTGAGTTACAGATAAAAGTATGATAGATTTTTTTATTGTAACATATAAATTCATTAATCCAAGTAAAATTTAAGTTACAAAATTCATATAAAAGCATAGGTAATTTTTTAAGAACATGAATACATGACTAAGTGTGGAATTTTATTCATATTTGTTATTTTTCTTTTCTTAAAAAAAAAAAAAGAAAAATTAGGTAATAATATTTAAAAAAAATGCGGGAGAGACAAAAAAAAAATGTAAATTAATCATATTTTACTTTATTTTGTAGATAAATAAAATTAAATATAATGAAGTCTTTGTATAATTTAATTAACATTTTTATTTAATGGTGTTTTTGTTTTTAACACTTTTGACCCGTTGAATCTACTACATTACATATGTCTACCAAGCGTTTTATTTTATTTTTTCAAAAACAAATATATATATATATATATATATATATAAGAGGAATGGGCAAAACCCCCCAAATCCACAATGAAATAGAGCATCAAAGTCAAAGTTTCCAAAGGTGGCTTTGGAGTTGGGGAAGGTATTAGAGTATAGCTTAGGCGCTAGAAAAAGAAAGAAAAAGAGAGAAAAAAAAAAAAATAACAAGAATCAAGAAAGAGAGGATGGTCTCCTGTTCGACAACATGTGCACCGCCGTACTCCTTCCTTCTTCTCCGCCGCACCGCCGCCATTCCTTGTCTAGTCCGCCGCCGCAACTTCTCCATTTTCACTATTCCCAACACTATTCTCCGATCCAACACTAACCCTCGTCTGCCTGGCCGCTCCGCTTCGTTTTCCAACACTCACCTCAGTCTCTCCTGGTTCTCCCCTCCCCAACCTCCCGCCGTCGCCTCTGCCGACGACGACGACGACTATAATGGCTGGGCCATCGTTGAAGCCCCTCCACCGTACCATCAACCGAAAAAGAAAGGTTTTTTTCTGGAAATTCCTTACATTTTTTGGAAAATAAAATTTAGCAACTTACTTATTTCTAATTTTTTTTTTTTCGGGCTGAACTTTGAAGGGTTGCCTCCATTTGTAATTGGGGTTATTGGGACATTAGCTGTTCCCGTGCTGGCCGCCGTTGCATACTTCTCGCTCTCAAAAAAGGGTCTTTATCTACACATTTCAATCTCTTTCTTTTAATTTGTTTTTGTTTCATTGTAAGGTTGTTTGCTTTTAAGTGATGGTTCACTGAGTAGTAGCTCATTGGTTGTGTGCATTTGCTATTCTACTTTGCAGGATTCAACTTGCAATTCAGTACGACCTGGCGAACTTTGAGTCCGGTTGAGATCAAAGCTGATGTAGACGAAACTAGAGACTGGGCTGCTGATCAAAATGCAGTGCTGTCTCAGTCTCGATCGAGTGAAGAGTCAATGCTTGATCGTTCTGGTGAAACTCTTAGTTCAGGTGCATTTTTATATGGGCCTAATTGAATGCCTGCTGATATGATATCTTCTTTTTGGATGGCTGATGTAGATTGTTTATAGGATTTTGGAGACCTTAGTTTGTTGCAGAGAAGCTTCTTCTTGTTCATAATTATGAGAATGATGATTCATGCTACAAAATTATGCTTTTTTTTTTGTTACTTTATATATTTTTATTGTGTTAAAGTTGAGTGTTGGCTGAATGTACATGGAAGTTTCCTGGTATTTTTGTTATTGGAATTATGTTCTCCATTTTGGCTTATGAAGAAAGAAACATTCCTTTTTTTTTTCTTTTTCTATTTTTTGCTACAGCACATCAGGAGAAGCTTCATCGTGTTATGATATCAGCTCCAGTGGATTCTACTCAAATGGAATCTCTATCAAATTTGAAGAAACTGAAGGTTTGTTTTAGAAATTTTCCTTTAAGTAGAGAATCTTATATTGTTTCCAATCATTTATAGATCTTTGTTAAAACCTTGGATGGCTGTAAAGAGTTAATGGTTTTCTGCTTCTTCCACATCTAATGATGGTCCCTAAGTTAACTTGGAGAGGTGGATGCCAATCTGCTAATGTTGTGAACTTTTGCCATGCACAGCTGTGAATTGCTTTCAGGCGTGTAATCTCCTTGGTTGGATAAACATTTGTTTTTGCATATTATGTGTATGTACCTTTTTTGTGAATAGATACATGGACCTAATTAGTGCTTCATTTGATTACAATAGGGAATTGGAAACTAGGGTTGAGAATCAGACCTAATTCTTATGCGTTGGATGTTTGGTAATCTGTAATGTGTTCCAAAATGAATGTGGAAGGGTGAAATGAGAAGGGCTTGATTAGTTGATTTTTTAATTTCTTACCATTTTGAGGACCATGTATGAGACATGAATAACAATAGCTCTTATTCCTATTAACCAAATGTAGGATAAGTGCTAATGAGTTTGTGTTCTATTTCTTATTATTTATGACTATAATTACTTTTCATACTAATGGTCAATGTTCTGTTTCAATCACAGTTCAATTCCCCAAGTTCATTTTAGTCTATTCTCTTTTGTCATGTAGTTTTGAAACCATCATATATTGAAGTGAAAGGAGTTTCAGTTGTGTGCTGCACATGAATTGTCAATTCTATTAATACATGCAGATCATTGAAGATTGCACAAGGGCCAATGAATTATGTACCAGAAGGGAGTATGCCAGATGGCTAGTCTGCTTGAATTCATTGCTGGAAAGGTGGTAATTGGTCCATACTCTTGCTAGAAAATTTGTGAAATTATATTCGAATGATTTCTGTAATCTCAGGCTTAGTAGATTTCTTTTGGTTTTCAGGAATCCAAAGCACAGAATTGTTCCATCTGTATCTCTTTCGGGTTCCACAGTAGCCGCATTTGATGATTTGTCTGTTGAAGATGAAGATTTTGAGTTCATCCAAGGTAAGGATTGCTCTTGCTTTGCTTGCTGACGTAAGGCTGTGCTTGTGGTAAGGGTATGCATAAATATTTGTTTTTGGTTTTGCAAATTAGCCCTTGCAGAGGCTGGTATCATACCTAGCAAGCTGTCCTGTCCTGACAATTCGAAAGGAGATAGGAGCTGTTGCTTTTATCCTGATAGGTATTGGATGTACATTTATCTATAGTACTTTTTCCCCAGCAATTTAAGTTTCAAATCGCATAGTTTGCTTTTGCTTTTGCAAGCACAAACTCTTATCATTTCCATCTAATTAAGTATATCTGGTGTTGTAGTTATATTTCCCGGCAGGATGTGATTGTTTGGAAAGCTCAGTTAGAATATGAGATACTGCCAATGATAATGGAGCAGGTAAAATACACTACAAATACCCAGTTGATAAATTTGTTGGATTCATTAAACAAGAAGGAAAAAAAGTCCTTGATGTCTTATCAACCTTTCATAGCATTAAAAACTTGACTTCTCTGCAGTCCAGATGTCAAGAACAAAAGTAGATTATATGGATGTGAACAAGATTAGTCCAGATTCACCACCTGAACTTTACATCGACATTTTGGCTGAAGACAAAAGTATAATCAGAAAAGCTTTTGGTATCTTCCCTTCTTCTTTTCTCTATATTAGTAGTAATCCTGGTGCACTGTAGTTAGAGCATTTGTAGCCATCCTGAAGTAAGTTGATACACATTAGCTGGGCAATGAAATCAGTTGTTGAAGTATAGAATCTAGTACAGAGGCACAAGGACAACTAGTCCTCTTCTGGTGCACATATCTATGTTGGTATCTGTACCTTGTTAGGCAGAAGAATCACCATCTTCAGGGATATGGAAAATATAGTCATACTAGACTACAGCTGTTTTTGGTGCCTTAATGGTTCATTGACCTTTTTTTTCTCATAAAATGGTTTACATTACAGATAGTTATATTCTCCCTTCTTTCCCTTTGGGTAATTGTAACTCTGGCATTGAATGTTAACTCATCATGCTGGGAAATTCTCTCTCACACCATTTTCCTTAAAGAAAATTGAGCCCTGTGGTGATGAATTTTAAGACTGGGAAGCTTAAAACTGGAACCAATGTTAAGGAAATACCATGTTAAGGAAATACCATGCATGAATGACAATCTCATGTAAAATTGTACAGGACAGACCAGGCGGCTTGAGCCAAATAAACCCATGACAATTGCACAAGTAGCAGTTGTATTGACAAGTGGTAGGATGACGGCTGCAGTTTGTAATGAAATATTGAGACTGGAAGCTGAGAATTCCGCAAGGTTAGTGGCAGCAAAGGAAATTAGATTTGAGTTGCTTGACAGAGGAGATATAAAGCGGTTTTGGGGTGTGAAGATGAATGAAGAAAGAACCCGCGGTTTCCAAATGCAGGAACTTTATATTGCCACTTTGCATGATTTGGAGCAGGAGGAAATGGTTCAAGTGAAGACTTCTGTAGATCATGCAAAAGAGAAGGCAGCCATGGACTGTCAGAAGCAATTGCTTCAGAGTTCGAAGAAAGAGGTTGATGAGATGTCAGAAAGGCTTGCATTTGAGAAGACTTCGTGTGTAGCTGACCAATGTAATTTACAAAAATCACTCTGCGAATTGTGGGCCGAGCTGGAAGGATTGCTTGACACAAAATCTGTACTGGAAGTTGAAATAGAAGCTCTTCGAATTCTTAGGTAAAGAGAACAATGCATTTTGAATCAGTTGATTCATTTAGGTTGAATTATTCTCTCTGTATGCCATCATTTCATTTTTCGTAGAACTGGATGTAGTTTTTGCTTGATTATGGTTCATAAAAGACAGCTGACCCTACAAATGCATCAGTTCATGTCATCATTATTGTCTGTCCTTGTTGTGTGAAATCATTTTCGGAATTATGTATTGCTTATCTGGTTATTTATTGAATTCACCATTTAAACTAGTTTCCTACCAATGATCAATTTGAATTCTAAGTTGTGGAAGCAATGAATGCAGATCCTGGGTAGAAGATGAAGCAAGGAAGAGTCAAGCCTGCACTAAGGTTCTCGAGGAGGTAGGAAGAAGGTGGAAATGGGAAAACCATGCTTGAAAGTACCATCCCAGATATAGAGATAATCCAATAATTATACAAATTTTAGATTTCATTTTTCTGAAACAAGGATCGTGGAGGAAATCCTCAGTTTGAGATGGGTGATTGTAGCCCATAGTCACTCTGTACCATAGTCATCTTGTGCGTTGTCATTTCTGGATTACATTTTCAATATAATTGCTGAGTTTTTGACTGATGACCAGGAAGCATTTTGCATGTCATTGGATTTCATAGATAAAACACAGAATTCGAATTGATATTCCAACTATTAATAAGCTTACCTCTCCATTACTGGGTAGATTGACTGAAAGTGTTTTTCTCACTATCAAATGTAAGGAATTTCGTGTTTATTCAAACAAACCGGTTTTGGTGTTTATGATGGTATTCTTTCGAGATGTTTTGGTGAGTGTGTATTTGATATTTGATATTCAGTTTCCTCTGTTCCCCGCCCTCTGGGGGTAGGAGAAGAAAGTGTATTTACTCCTTATAATTACTTCTCCAATGCCATTCCTAATAGTTAACAGTCCAGAGGAAAACTTGACCCAAATAAAAAACGAACCAACTAAAAGAAGACATGCAAGAAGGGTTCAGTCAGAGGAGCATGCTGGAAGTCTACAAGGTAAGTTTTTTTGGTTCAATAACTGAGCTGACTTGTAATGTTCACCATAGCTCCCGTTCTCCATGTGAACAGAGGCAAGAATTGGAAGTCAAACTCTGACCTTTATGCCACTCCACTAGCGAGTGTGAAGATGAAACTTTAAGTCCAAGGCAAGGCCATTAAGCCACATATCATTGCAATTTAGAACCAAGAGCTCCATAAAAAGTCTTTGGGCGGTGGAGGAGTGGATCCAAAGTGGATTTCTACGTTAGCGCTCACCGCCTGCTTTGATTGTTGTTCCCCTTTCTCCTCTCGTCCCTTTCGGTGATCATAGTGGTATTATACAAGTAAGTATTGCTTGCAACTGAAGTAATTAGGTAGAAGGATAAGCATTGCTATAACAGTAAAGTTACTACTACATTGTGACATGGGACATCGAGAGTTTGAGTTACAGAATCTGTCTCTTTGTAAAACAAGGGGAATTAGCCGAGAAAAACAGTTTGTCGTGCGACACAGAGACCCAAGAAAAAATCCCAATTTGTTACCCTGTGCTTAAGCATGAACACATTGGACAATTCAATCTTCTTGCGAAAATTGTTACAATTCTCAATTCCACGAGTGGTGGAAAAGATGGGCCGTTGAGTTGTGTTGGTGAAAAAGTCATATTACTGCTTTCTCCTGTAATGACGCTATTTTAATTGCTAAATTCGACCACTAGAGAAAAATTGCATTATCAGTAAGGGCAAGGGAAAGCAGTATAAAAAAAAAAAAAAAATGAAATATATGATCGCTTCATGGCCACCGAAGTAGTTTGGATAACACTTTGGCCATTTCTGTGGGTACTGTGGCTGTGGAGGCCACATTTCTTTAATACCCAGACAAGGATAGCTGTTCTATTCTTTTGTTTATTCTCTTATTTATATATTATTTGCTCTTAATTATTGCATTCACAAATTTACACCAACAAATTCCTCGGCTAGACGGTGATTGTTGTCCTATTGATGAGTGATTCTGTCAAATTTGTCTGCACCCAACTTTGCCAGGTCACCCTTCTGATGGTTTAGTAGTGGTTCATTTTCTTTTTGGGACTTCAAAAGGATCACAAATGACATGTTGTCCATACAATGGTGAATTTCTCCAATTGTCACCTTCTGCCATGTTTAGATCGTACAGATAAGGTTCTACTTTTTTTTTAAAAAAAAAAAAAAAGGATTTTTGTTATGTTTGAGATTGTTGCGTTTACGTTCAGCTTTCCTGTGGGTTCTTCCGTCCAAAAACATCCAAAAGGAACAGGAGAAAAGATGTCACATGGGTTTCATCAATTGAACCCAAAAAGTTCTAAGCCAAAAAGACCAGCAACATTGCTATTGGGCAGTTAAAGTCACCAAAAAGGCTTTGCTAACTTCATATATGTTTGGCTTACATTCTAGATATACTCTGGTCCATTAAGAGACTAGCTGGAGAATTAAATTTCAACCTTATTCCATCAAAACCAATATCCCTTTTCCTTTCTTTTGCTGCAGACCCCATCAGGGAGTAGGCCTAGCTTCTGCTGCTGACAGCATGTCCTTACTGTCGACACTTGTATTTCATACCTAAACACGTTTTCCAAATTTGATCCAATGGCCATGCACATAAGGTTCTCCATGAAGTAGACCCCACCTCTCTGGAAATCATACAAGCCATCAAATTCATCCCGTGGTTGAAAATCATCTGTAGCTTGATCGTTGACTTCTGATCGCCTGACAGTTGCTTACTTGTAACAGCCAATAAATGAGGCAAAATAGAACAGACAGTTTTATGTAACCCCTCTTATTAAGTTATATCTAACGGTTTTCATTCTTACCTACCTAGGGGCACAATTTTTTTTACCCAAATTTACTGTTTTTAGTGTCTCTTCCATTCCTTTCTTTCTCTTCTTTAACCTTATATGTTACTCAGAAACAAACAAGTTTATATGCTAGACCGACCTTTTCTTTTTTTCGGTTTGGGGGGGAGGGGGGGGGGAGAAGGGGAGATTGTCAACATCCCTTTGGAGCAAAGCTGGCCACTTGTTATATTGGTGGCTGCTGTAAGCCTTCTTACCCTGACAGTTGTGCTGGAAATAAGCTTACCAAGAATTCCTTGTTAAGAATCAATTCTTTGCTTGAAAGGTCCACAAACCTCATAAGATGTTGATGCATGTTTTGTTAGGCAGAACCAATAGGACTGCGGCATAGACTTTGAGTTTGCACGTGATTACTAGTTTTCTCATCTGGGTTTTGTATAGAATTGCACCAGGATTTTCTACTTATGCTTTCTTCTACTGATTCTGGGTGGCCTTTGAATATGCAAGGCATGATGGCTTGATTGTGAGCCATGGAGTTGTGGAGAAATAAGGTGGAGAGGTTTATAGAACTTGTTTGCTTCTTCAGATGAGTGGAATGTTAAAATTCTACCATCAACAATAGCCAAATGATTGTCCGGTTAGGCTTTTTGGTTGCTGCTTCAATTGCAGCCTATGCAGTTAAGCAGCATAACATCAGAGCTTCAAGGTCAACAGCTCCTCTCATCAAGCCTTCGGGTAATACTTTCAATCTTTTTGTATTCACCAATTTTGTTCATATTTTTGGCCTTTCCTACTTTTATCAGCAGTAGTAATAATGAGTCCATTTTATCAATCGATATGTCACACATGGACTTGGCTGATAAAGCCACTGATATATTTGAAAGCTGTTTTCTCTTTGCTTTAATGCTTACGTGCTTTGGCTATCTTTCATGTTTGTTATGATGAATTGGAACTCAGAAAATGGTGAAGCATGCTTTGAGCAACATCAGACTGACCGCAAAGACAAAGAGCCTTATTCCAATGATACCCTCAGAGAAGAGAATGTGAGTATACACTGAAAGGCCAATCAAAATCTTCACGTTTGTGTTGCAGCCTTTTCATTTTATCTATTTCTCTTGAAAGATAAGATGCTGTTTTTCTTATTGTAGGGTGAGGAAGAAGAGGTGAAATTGATTAGCAGCATATTTAACCAGGCTTCTGGTATTTCACCTGGTACTGAAGATGAAGATATTACTGAATTTGAAAAGCTCATTTCTGGGAAAATTGAATATCCTTTGCCTGGTAGCAATTTTGAAAAGCCAGAAAGGGACAAGGTTTATGAAAGTGAGATGACAAATAATGCAAGTGAACTGGAACATTTGCGCAACCTAGTAAAGGAATTGGAGGATAGAGAGGTGAAACTTGAAGGTGAACTACTTGAGTACTATGGATTGAAGGAGCAGGAATCAGATATTGCTGAATTACAGAGGCAGCTGAAGATTAAGACTGTTGAGATTGACATGCTGAATATTAAAATTAGTTCGTTGCAAGCAGAGAGGAAGAAGCTCCAAGAAGAGATTGTACAGGGAGGTTCTGTCAAGAAGGAATTGGACGTGGCAAGGAATAAGATAAAAGAGCTACAGAGGCAAATTCAGCTTGATGCTAACCAGACGAAGAGCCAGCTGTTGTTGCTCAAGCAGCAAGTTTCTGGTCTTCAGGCCAAAGAGCAAGAAGCCATCAGTAAAGATGTAGAGGTCGAGAAGAAGCTGAAGGTTGTGAAGGAGCTGGAGCTGGAAGTAGTGGAACTTAAGAGGAAGAATACTGAGCTAAAACATGAAAAAAGAGAGTTGACAGTTAAGCTGGATGCTGCTGAAGCTAAAATATCAAACCTACTGAACATGACAGAGGTAAGGGTCATAATGCCAGCTCAAACACTTCATGCCTATTCCCATACCTTCTGTAAATAATCCATGTCAGTAGATGGTAACAAATTGTTTGTTTTCCTCTTTTTTACAACAGCATCAGCCTTATATTGTCTTTTAGACCCATAATAACGCATGATTACTATCATAGTTTAAATACAAATTTCATGTGCTTGATATTGGAAAACTCCTCAACAGCCAATGTAGCTAAACCTCCAATTTGCTCCATATAGTTCAAAAAGGCTAGTTCCAGCAACAAGTTATACTCAGGTAGAGGATTCAACTAACAGTAGGGTGTTCTATCTTAGACCGTTATCCTAAAATAATTTTTGAGAGATTGGGCTGAATCGGATGACAGGTTGAATGTCTTTACTAATTTATATGGTGCAAAAGTTTACATGTGAGTTTGTGTACAAGATTAATTGATATTTGTTATTGATAATGCGGATCCAACTTCACTCTTTCTTTGTGCTGCAGAGTGAAATGGTTACCACGGCAAGGGAGGAGGTCAGTGATCTAAGGCATGCTAATGAAGACCTGCTAAAGCAAGTGGAAGGACTTCAGATGAACAGATTTAGTGAAGTTGAGGAGCTAGTGTACCTTCGTTGGGTCAATGCATGCTTGAGGTATGAACTTAGGAACTACCAAGCTCCTCCTGGAAAAATTTCGGCACGTGATCTCAACAAAAGTCTCAGCCCCAAATCCCAAGAGAGGGCCAAACAGCTAATGTTAGAGTATGCAGGATCTGAACGTGGGCAAGGAGACACAGATATGGAGAGCAACTTTTCCCATCCATCTTCTCCTGGAAGTGAGGACTTTGATAATGCTTCCATTGATAGTTCCACTAGCAGACATAATAATATCAGTAAGAAACCTAGCTTAATCCAAAAGCTCAAGAAATGGGGCAAGAGCAAGGATGATTCAAGTGCTCTTGCATCACCAGCCAGATCTTTCTCTGGAGGATCGCCAAGCAAGAGAAGCATTAGTCACCGGTCAAGGGGTCCATTGGAAGCTTTGATGCTCAGGAATGCAGGTGACAGTGTAGCCATTACTACATTTGGGACGTTGGAGCAGGATCCTGCTGACTCTCCTGAAACTCCAAATCTTCCTCGTATTAGGACACAAGTTTCCCCTGGCAACTCGCTGAATAAAGTTTCTGCATCTTTCCAGTTAATGTCTAAATCAGTTGAAGGAATTCTAGATGAAAAATATCCTGCCTACAAAGACCGGCATAAGTTGGCCTTAGAGAGGGAGAAGCAGATAAAAGAAAAGGCCGAACAAGCAAGAGCAGCAAAGTTTGCAGACAAAATGCAATTTGATTCCAGAGGCAAGGGGGTGAATGACAAATCTGTGACTTTACCACCGAGACTTGCCCAAATAAAGGAGAAAACTGTTGCTTCCGTTGATTCTAATGAGCAAACAAATGATGGTAATACCACCGATTCTCCAACAATAAGCAAAATAAAACTTGCACAGATTGAGAAGAGGCCCACTAGGGTCCCTCGGCCACCTCCTAGGCAGTCTGGTGCTCCTTCAGTGGGTACACAGACAATTCCTTCAGGTGAGATGCCACCAGCTCCACCTCCATTGCCTCCACCTGGTGCCCCACCACCACCACCTCCTGGTGGACCACCACGTCCACCTCCTCCACCTGGAAGCTTAGCTAGAGGAACAGGAAGTGGTGATAAAGTTCAGCGAGCTCCTGAACTAGTTGAATTCTATCAGACATTGATGAAACGTGAGGCAAAAAGGGATACATTATCAATGGCTTCTTCAACATCTAATGCAGCAGATGCTAGGAGCAACATGATTGGGGAGATTGAGAACAGATCATCATTCCTCTTAGCTGTGCTTATCTTTCTGCCCTATTTTCATATTTTATTTTTCATATGCAATGTTAGACCGCTGGTATTTGACAATCAAATTCACATTTACCTCCAGGTGAAGGCTGATGTTGAAACTCAAGGTGATTTTGTTCAGTCACTGGCAACTGAAGTTCGAGCAGCCATCTTTAACAACATAGATGACTTGGTTGCCTTTGTAAATTGGCTGGACGAGGAACTGTCCTTCTTGGTATGCCATCAAACCTTTACTGATTAAATTTTCTACCCATCCATTGGATTTAATAAATTTTTAAGAAGACAAATGATGGTAAATATTGTTGGAATGAAAACGTATTTGTTGGGAGTGGGAAAGACATGCATATGTGAATCATCATGGCAAGCCCTTTATATAGCTTTCAACTACTAATGTCATGTTTTGGCACATTCCTTATTTGTTTCGAGAATACCTGATTTTGATCAATTCGGATAGGTTGATGAACGGGCAGTTCTCAAGCATTTTGATTGGCCTGAAGGTAAAGCTGATGCATTAAGAGAGGCAGCATTTGAATACCAGGACCTGATGAAATTGGAGAAACAAATCTCCTCTTTTGCTGATGATCCCAACATTCCATGTGAAGCTGCTTTGAAGAAGATGTACAAATTGCTTGAAAAGTATGTACTTCCTTCTCATCTATGATTATTCTATAAAACGAGCTCTCTGTACAGAGAAGAAACTTGGAATCATCTTCTTGTTTTTGGCTATTCAAGTCGTTAGCCTTATCGTCCTAGGTGTAGTGTCTTTTGGCATGTTAGATAACGTACAGAGTGACGTTCTTCAGTCATACCTCTTGATTTGCTCTCATATTTTTCCTTTTAACTTTGACCAGAGTGGAAAACAGTGTCTATGCTCTACTACGAACGAGGGACATGGCTATTTCGCGGTACAGAGAGTTTGGGATCCCGGTTGACTGGTTGTTAGAATCAGGAGTTGTTGGCAAGGTAAACCTCGAAGAAATGCATCTGATTTGATTAAGAGTATTTGTTGCTTGTAATCTAATTATATAGCAAAAAGTTTTACATGCTCACAGCTAAGGTGAACAAGCTTCTCAATAATGGGCCTGTATTCCATTATTTTGGCAAAAAACACATGACATATGAATTGATTTTGGTAAAAGTATGGTCTTGGTGACAACATTGTTTCATTGAATTCTGACTTTTCTTTTTTCAAACCTGTTTTTAACATAATGTGCCCTGGACCTGAGAAATCCATTGATGTCTGCACAAGATTATTTGGATATGAAAATACCCACCATGCAAGTGAGTTGAATTCTCCTTGTTTTCATTCCCCAATTGACGCAGTGAAAGTCTCTTGTATTACAGATTAAGCTATCTTCTGTCCAGTTGGCGAGGAAATACATGAAACGTGTAGCATTAGAACTTGATGCTTTGAGTGGACCTGAGAAGGAACCTAACAAGGAGTTTTTGCTTTTGCAAGGAATACGGTTTGCATTTCGTGTCCATCAGGTATGATTTGCCACTGCATCTGTCTAAAATGGCAGTGAATACAGCTTTTTATTTATAGTATTGCAAGGGCGAAGTTGAGTCCTCAGAATGACTTTACACTTTTAACTTATAGTTTTGAGCCTGACTTCCCTACACTAAATTCATGCATTTGTCTGCTTGGACCTATAACCAGTTTGCCGGCGGCTTTGATGCTGAAAGCATGAAGGCTTTTGAAGAACTGAGGAACCGTGTACATGCTCAAACGGGAGAAGAGAATAAGCTGGAAGCGTCATAAATTTTTTACCCTTAAATTTCCTGCATTTCTCCTCCTTGTTTCTGCTTGCAACTTTGTATAGGACATGGTATAGCTTTGCTACAATGGAACAACTTTGACTCGTTTGCGCATTAAAGGAAAAGAGAATAGTGTTTATACATGAGCAAATTATCCAGAGGATTTCAATCGTACATCACATTTTGGCTTTGGCAATGGCCTCAGCCGACTTTCAAGGATACATAGTGTAAGGCCATGAAATGAAGTTCATTTAATAAATAATAATAATAATAAAAAGAAGAGGAGTTCTTAATGCATGAGACTTCCACACTGTGAGATATGGATAACTGTCAAACGTATGCAGCCATACCACATTTTTTAAGGTTGTTTCCATGACTCATGCAATGGACAAATGAAACCAGAACAAAATGGATTTCTGATAGCAAGAGAAGTAGGAACGCAGGCTCTCCAGTTGATTCTAGCCAACACACTGGGAACAGCTCCAATTATACCCAACTGCAACAAACTGAAATAGAAGGAAAAAGAAAGTATCTAATGCAAAGACATCTTGGGCACGGGGCTCATCTGGTTTGGAATGACTTGTGAAACAGGATTATTTTTTTGCTTTCCAATCCACTCCTGTTTCATTTATTCTGTACCAAGAGGAAGTAGGAATGTATCTTCTAGCCTTTTCAAGTTTCACATTCCTGCATTGGAGTAATGGCCTGTAGGGAACAATTTTCTAATGGAGTGGGAAGAAACAAATGAAACCATGTGCTTTTTCCTAAGTGAGGCTGTTGCTGAAATAAGGGATTGGAACCCCTTGGAAGCCTGCTTAAGTGTAGTTTCCTACTTGATGGGGTCATATAAGGCTGAGCACCTTAGAAATTGAGGTTAAGGAGAGAAAAATATATGGGAAAAAATGCAGGCAACAATTGGCTTCCTCTCCTGACTGAAACAAGAATTAAGAAACTAAATGTTTTGAGCCTCAAAATCTAGAAGTTGAGAGAAAATAATTTAGAATAACCGATTAACATAATAGCTGCAAGAGGTGCGTATCAATACTTCAGATTTCTCCTTTAGTTGAACTTGAATTTGGATCACTATTCCTAGTTTGATAATTACCATGTGTAGTCTATGGTTTCTAATGTAGAGTGCAACAAGTCAAACTTTTTCCAACTGTGGATGACTAAGAAACAGTGGCCACCATCAAATCCAAAAACAACAGAGAAATTTGCATTGAAGTTGCACTATTGCATTGTGACAACAAGACTTCTGTTAATGAACTTTGCGCCTCTTACTTTACCTTGAAGTTTCTTTGGCAGGAAAATTATGCGTCTCTGGTCCCCTGCTTCCACCAACAACTCAGACCCTCCTCTATACTGCATTTGTCAGATAAAAGAATCACAACCATGTTATTCTGCTAAGAATTCAGCAGATTAAGCCAATGAAAAGAAGTACAACCATCTTTTCCAAACCAATTTTGCAAACCTATTACACATAAAAAATGTAATGAAGAGGTTCAAGTTTTTTAAAGTCCATTCTGCTAATGAGACATCACAGTCATAACTATGTAATCACAGCCACTCCTTAGAATGCTTTTTCAAGCCCAATGGACAAAACAAATGTAATTATGCATAAAAAATTATGATTTGAAGAAACTGAACATACTTGGTAGAGCTTGATCTCTGACTTGTCAAAACCTGGCATGAAGAGGGTTATTGACTTTTTTGCACCATCAAACATAACAGAAGACAGTTGACTACTTCTGTTATTCGTTGGCAACGAAATTAAAGCCCTGGCATCTTGACTGACAGTATTCTGCATGACCAAGCTCCAATCTAAAGAGCTACTCATTGAAAGATGCGGAATTGAAGCAAAAGGTAGGGGAGAAAATTTATTCTTCACTTCTTCCACTATTTTTTCATTCAAATGAGGAGGAGAAATTCCGATTGCACCAGAAACATGTGCACCAGCTTGAATTGTACAGCCCCAGTAGCGTAAAGCAGAGTTAATAGAATGCAAATTATTCAGGTCCATCACAAGGTAGCATCCAAAATTATGTGGCTCAGACAAAGTGGAAGCTCCTTGCTGCAATAAGCAATTTAATCAAAAGAAAATCCTATCAGATTCAAGAAGAAGCTGGAAAACAAAAACAGGCGATAAGGTTTACCTCCAATTTCTTTTCCAGAATATCCCATATTTCTGCACTCATTTTCCCATTTAAGCCCTTGCTGCCACTCAAATCTAATGCTTCATCAACAAGTCTTAGGAGTGAAGGGCTAGCCAATCTCCCAAGATCAGTCTTCTCAGCCAAGGTCCTCAAATATTTCAAGTACAGCCTGTGCACAATTTTATTATTGAGCAAAGATCCAAAATGAGGAAGGGCAGTGAAGAGGGGAGAGATGAGAGGCAAACTCTGAACCTAGCTTGACTGGCTGCACCTATCATCCGTAGAGTTTCATCAGTGCTGATTCCATCATATACTATAATGTTGCATCTGTCTTTTTTGTTTTTCTGGTTCACATTACCCAGGAAACCCACATGCCATGCAATTACAAGTATTGCAAAGATAGAATCCATTGCAGGAAGCACACCGAGCTCTTCTCCAACCACCTACTACATTGCAGTGAAAGATGTGTAGATTTGATGGTAAGCCTGCTACTAATAATGTGAAACAGAGCACAAAGAGAGCTAATTACATACCCACCCCTTGGAGAACTCCCTGAGACATCTTAAGATAAGCATCTGCTTGCTTCAGCCGATCCAGGGGCTCAAGCAGGATCTGCAAGTATCAAGAGTAACATGCATAGAGCCAAAAAATAATTTTCCAAAACCTTCAAAGTTCCATAGACGAAAGAGGAAAAAAGGAATGTGAAACGCACTTTGGTGGTTTCCAACCTAACAACTGAAAGGTTGTCATTCAACATTGTAGGAGAAGTTCCAATCTTGCAGTTTAAAAGATAGTCAGCAGAGGGATCTTGCGTCTGTATTACCAAGCGTGTTCTAAGACCAGCCATTGCATAATGCTGATTCAGATATTAACCAAAGAAGGGAAATGACACAAAGAGTTTAGTTAAAACCACACGACGAGATTTGACGAAATAAACAATCTTTAAATTGTATATTCATTCCACAAATCTTCATCTTCTTACAACCCAAATTCATTGTCCGAGTTAAACTATCATGCACGGTATAAATATAAAGCAATAATGGACACATAATGGAAGCTCACAAACAATTCCAATTTCTGGATTATGACTGACAGAGAAACGTGCAATATTCAAACAATTGAAGTGATCAATGAGAGATATTTCCTATTTGCAGATTAAAATCACTGACTGAAACAAATAGTCTTCGACCAATTGAAGTTCATACACGGACAAAATGAAGAACATTCCGTTCAAAGAACAAAACTTTAAGAATGCAAATCACTAACAGAGTTTTTTCATTAAAAAAAAAGAGAGAGAGAGAAAGAGAGAGAAAAAAAGATGAAAAATTGAACCCCAAAAACCACATACTAACATAAGAGACATGAATAAAAACAGACCCCATAAAGGAAAACGCAGAAAAATGAGAAAATATCAATACCTGGGCAGCGAAAATGGCGGAGGTGGTCTTGCCAGACCCACCTTTGCCCAAAAAAGTGACCAACTTTGTTGATTCCAAGGGAGAATTGCCGCTCTCATCCAAAGAAAAAGAAGAAGCTGTAATGGAGAGAGGGGCAGCGGGCGGCTTTCTGTCTGAATTGATCGAGTGTCTTACAGTTTTGAAATGAGAAACTGGTCTAGCCAGTGCCAGCTGCATAGAGGAAGAGGAGGAAAGCGTTGTTGAAGCCATTTTTCTTGCTTGGCTTGGATTTGGAGACAGACGCTTCTGTGTCACCAAACCAGCTATTTGCTTGAGGGTGAGCTGTAGATCCCTACTGTAGATCTACTCATATAATTTTATTTTATTTTTTTTTTCAAAAACATATATTTTCTTGGCACTGCCCGGCATCCTTTACACTGTTTTAGTTTAATTTCCGAATTTTGCTATGAACACCCGCTAGCGTGTTTTGGACGTGAGAATGCGACGCATGTGCGGAGAATTTGAGTATGGTAAGATAACACTTTAAAGTATTAAATTTATAATTTTTCAAATAATAATTATTAATTTTTTAATTTATTTTTAATATAAATTTTTTTATTCTACAATTTATGCTTAAAATTTTAACAATATATTATAAATTTTTCCAATCTTTTAACGAGGCATTTAGCCATATTGAGATCGACCACAACTTGGTTGTCATGGTCGAGGATGCAGCCAACTTGTTCCCATTACATCATTGGAAATTTGTGTTTTAGGCATTGCTCGAGTTAAATGCATAGTTGCATACATATATGTAGGCAAGATCAAGAAGTAGTTGAGATGTTGGGGTTGTTGAGATGTTGGGGTTGAAATTTTGTCCCTTTTTTTAAAAAAAAAAAAATACAATACAAAATTGCCATATCTTACTTGATATTGTAATTTCTGAAAAAAATAATAAAAAAAAAGGAGACTGTGGTCACATGATAATTGGTGATTTATAGACAATTAAATAGTAGATAATAGTCAATGTTAGCCCACACACTAAAGATATCATGGCGCCTTTTAGGGATATTCTTTAACATTTAAGAATTTAAATTTATAAACTAAAAGATTTCCAAAAGCCATTTTTATGTTGTACCCAAAAATAAAATAAAAGATTTCTAGTGGACAAGATGGGAGTATCAAATTCTAAATTTCTAGTAGTGACAGTTGATGACAACTGCCATTGCTATATTTTCCCACGATCATAATGTAAAACTTCAATTGAAATTCAATAAATCTTCCTATTGAAAATGAAGTAATTGTTAAATAAATGGATCTGTTCCTGGAATGGCACGGCGTATGATATTAAAAGCATGCACCGGTATGGCCTTTCTACATGCATTGTCCCATTGCAGACATGTTGCCATTATGTAACCAAGAAAAATTCGAAATTAATATATTAAAATTATTTTTAAAATTAAAAATATTGGATTTAACTCTTAATTAATGATAATTAAAGAATAAAAAATTTTCAATATAGATGCTATTAAATATGAAATCTTTTGTAATGGTACGTAAATCATAAATATTTAATGTGGCCGGCAATAGCTAGGAGGGGAAGGTAGGCAATTACAAGTGAAGTGACAACTTCCCCTTTTCCTTCTCAAGACAAATGGAGAGATTTGAATTAATGGCCTCCCTTCCTTTTTCAGAAGTTGTTTCAATACGTCTTCTAGCCATTAGCATATGTAACAAATTTATCATTTTTATAATTACTCTATTTTCAAAATGAATGACTTATCTTTAATAAATTAAACAGATAAATAAAATATAATGTGTAATATATAATTTAAAAAAAAAAACAAAATCCTTTATTATAACTAAAGATATGGTCCCCCACCATGAAAATGCATCGTAAACATGGAGAGCCCATAAATAGAAATGCTGACAAAGGGGTTGCAGTAAGTAAAATTATAGGAAATAATTATTTTTTTTTCCTTTTTTCGAATATGCGTCCCACCATCTTATCATTCTAATCACAGGCTAACCCAAAAAAAAAAAACATGCTGTACACCACTTTTAGAATCTGAGGTCAGATTTTGGGTTTGAACCCTAAATCCTCACTGATACATTCATGCAGAAAAATTTATAATTACTTGAGGATTAAATGAAAAGGTTGATATCATAACAGGCTAGGTTTTTTTTTAACTGTTATGCGAATAAAACAATTCCCACAAAAATGGAAATGGATTCTAAACTTTGAAATTGTATTTCTAAGTTGTTATTTGAAACTATGCAAATTATTTTGTACACCAAAAAAAAAAAAAAAGAAGTGTTAAAGCTAATTAACCATCCTGCCGTGCCGTCCCAGCTACTCATGTTTCCTTCTTACAAAAATAAACAAGTAGAAATGATTATTAGTTGCCACCATGATCGATTAGGCATTACCATTGTAATGATGAACTTCAATCTTAATAACCCTACAAAATTGTTGACTAAATTATCAATCTAATTTCTTCATGAAACATATTAGTTCATATGTGTGTGTGTGTGTGTGTAAAATCATACTCCATTTGTAAAAATCTCAATTATATATGAAGAAAATATATAGGATCAAGAGAGAAAAAAAAGAAGGGAACTAGGATTATACAAAGTAACGAAGGCTTTCTCACTAACCAAATCTTTTATAATTCATCTGAGTAATGATCCATTGGTAGCAAGCAAGAAAAGCAAGTCATCGATGGTGCAATGGGTTAGGACCAGTAGGCACAAGGCGCTTCTCCACACCATAACGCGGATCAATCTCAGTTTCATCTAGTTTCTTATGCACCTGTGTTTCCGGGGAGCGATTTCCATGGCTTCCTTGGTGAATTTTTCGGAAGGGACCGAAGTCAAATTTACTAACTGGAACTTTTCTGCCGCGTAAAGGGCCATCGGAGCTTGTCGAATGGCCTATGTTGCTGATCTCCTTCTTGTTGATATTGTGCTTGAAGCCATGCAACTCATGGAACACTAAAGAGAGAAGAGATATGCAAACGACAATGTGGCATAACGTGTGATGAATCCTCATGGCAAGGGTGGAAGAGTAGGAGAAGGAGGGTTAGAAAAGGAAGCATGGAGCATGAAATTGAAGAAGAGCTATAGAATGGAAATATTTAGTAGGTAGAAGAGGAAAAACCTTGGAAGTTTTTTTTTTTTTTTTTGACAACTTGAATCCATTGTGTTAATATAGGAAAGACAGATGATGGTTGACATGCGAGCGTTTGATATATATTGTTCCTTTGTTTTTTTTTTTTTTTTTAATTTCCATTTCTTGTATGAGATTCGGTAGCATCTTTTTTTATACTTATTTATCGTTGAAAGAGAAAAGAGAGAGAGAGGGGGGGGGGTGAGGTAGACCCTTCCACAATGAAAGCTCCTTAGAAATCAAGGAACAAAAAGGGGTCCTTATTACAATTTTCAAACCTGGAATTATGTTGTGTTTGATTGTGCTTGCCTTTTATTCTTAATATATTATTACACGCACGCGCGCACGTCCTGTTAATGTCTACTGTTATCTCTAGAAACATGATTTGGCGGCAGGGAAGACCTACCACAGAATTTTGGGTGAAGTGCAACAAAGTATACGTGCGAGGGATATGCAATCCCTCTTTTTCCATGGCTAAAGCAATGTGGGAAACAGTATGGCCCAAAAGCAACGGACAAGAAGTAATGTGTGGAAAAGTGAGATAGGAGCACCCAGAATGTTTGGCTGCCTGCCTTGGTCCTCGGCCCTTCCAATCTTATTTGGGGTAATTAAGAGATAATGAATCAAATAATTAATGTCTCTAAGAGACACTTAATAATTAAGTACTTGTTTATTCTTTTTTCTAGAATTTCGATGGTAAAATTAGACCTAAATAAAACAGCATACAACCACATCCAGGAGATAAAAGCCGGTTCATAATTAAATATTTGTTAAAACAACTTTTACGGGACCTGATGCGGTGAGACAGCGGAATGGTTGGGTTAAAGGGGGAGGAAGGAGGCAAATAGGAAAATCAAAACCGTGGACATATGCCTTTCATTAAGATTTGGATATGTCTTTCATCATTTTGATTCCCCAAATTATTAAAGCTAGCGAGGATGGCAACTTCTAGTTTGTGAACCGACAAACAACAAGCCCTTCCAAGCGAATGTCGTTGGGACACATGACCTCTCACGACAGAGAAACAAGTAAGAATAGCGAATTTTAACACCAATGCGGCGGCTTTACACATTCATCTGGTTTGAATGAATAATATTCAAATATCGAAATCTCAAAAAATAAAAATTTAGACTTCATAAATTTGTATATTTGATAAGTTTTTTTATATACCGAATGGGCTAAACAAAATAACCAAACCCAAAAGAGCCCATATTTTGAGACCGACAAAAATTTTCAACAAGCCCGACTCACTTACGCAGATCAAGCGACGTCGTTCCTTGCGCCCAGTCGTTTCTATATAAAAGCAACCGGGCCAACCTGGACCATCAAATTCGGTCGGTGGAAGGAATGCGAAGGAAAATCAGCGGAAGCGAAAGAGAGATAGAAAGCCAAATAAAAGAAAAAAAGAGCTCCTCGTAAACGTTGGATCCTGAGAATTCAGGCGTCAAAATTCCAAAATGGTATGCATTATTGTTTATTTTTATTTTTTTCGCTTTCGATTTCGCGTTCAATTCGCCATCTTTCGTTGCGGATTTCCTCTGATCGGATCAAACCCTAGATCGCAATCATTCGTTTTTTTTTTCTTTAATAATTTGTGAAATTTGGTTTTGGGGAATTAATTGTCGGACTGGTTGTTTTGATCGTCGGAAGAAGATGGTGTGATTATAATAAATTCTCAACTTCGTTGTTTTCGTTTTCGGATGCAAATTTTATCGATTGTGTTTTCGATAGATTTGTTTTAGTGTTCTAACAAATACGTCCTTCTTTTATCATTGTGGTTTCGTTGCAGTCTTCCCTTGCAGCTGCTAGAGCTGACAACTTCTATTACCCACCCGAATGGACCCCGAAGAAGGTAATGCTTTTATTTTACACTCTCTCTCTCTTTTCAATTTGTCTACTTTTTGCATTGGCATTTATCCTTGGATGTGAGAGGGAGAGAGAGAATAGGAGGTTCTAACGTGTTTTATGTTGTTTGCAGGGTGGGTTGAACAAGTTTCATGGTCAACATGCCTTGCGGGAGCGAGCAAGAAAATTAGACCAGGGTATCTTGATCATAAGGTATGCCCTGTTGATGTCTGCCTGCCCCGTCTGAATGAATGATAATTTGTCTTGTTTGTTGAGCAAGTTTGGAATGGTAATATGGGTTGACAGACTCAATGAGTAAATGAAGATATATTATACAGTGGGAAAACTGTCTTGGAGTTCATTTGCTGCCTAAAGGAAAAAGAAGAAAAGATGAGCAGTTTAGACCTTACATATTTTCTCGTGTTAAATATTTGTTTCTCAACCAGGATGACCATGTATTTTCTAATGAGTTCCGTTGTTGGGAGATAGCATTGGTTGTGGCTTTCAAAATTTCAGTGTGCAAGCGGCATTGTTTTCAGAACTCATGATGTTCCAATCACCCGGTGGTAGTAATTGTCTGGTGTAATTTCCTTGCTTTCAGGTTTGAGATGCCTTTCAATATATGGTGTGGTGGTTGCAATTCCATGATTGCGAAGGGTGTTCGGTTTAATGCAGAGAAAAAGCAAGTGGGGAACTACTATTCCACTAAGGTACCTAGTCCAACTGGTTACATACAATACGCATGATGACAGTCTGAGTTCTGAGCAAGCTACAAGTATGTGATAACAGTATTATAATATATGATGCTAGTCTTTGTATTTGCACCTGATAAACAAATATATGGCCTGCACTATCTGCTGACGTATGGTTCACATGACCTGCTAGCATTAGGAAGATATCCTGAAATATTATTATTCCCCAATGAAGATGATTTATTTCTCACACACATAGCTGCCCATGTATGCCCACACAAACAAAGACTGAATTTCCAGGCTTGTCACCTTGCTTATATGCATGATTCTCTACTTGGGATAGTTTATCTACTTTATTGATCCTCTTACTTTTCAATCTTGAATTTCTTCTGTTGATGCTAATGGTTTGTTCACTTTCTCCAGATATGGAGCTTTACGATGAAATCTGCATGCTGCAAACATGAGATTGTTATTCAGACGGATCCCAAGAACTGTGAGTACGTGATTATCAGTGGGGCTCAGAAAAAGACGGAGGATTTTGATGTTGAGGATGCAGAAACATTTGAACTCCCTGAAGAAGAAGGTTAGTATTTATGCAGGTAAATTCTGCTGTAGGCTGCATTCCTTGTAGGTTTTTTGGGAATGCAAATACTTGTTATTTCTCATTCGACATCCAAAGATCTACCTGCATTGTTCTCGGACATCTTGAATCAGCAAATTTACTCTGTTTTACAGTGAGAGGAAAGCTTGCAGATCCATTCTATCGTCTTGAACATCAGGAAGAGGACTTGCAGAAGAAGAAAGAAGCAGAGCCGGTACTAGTGCGCCTTCAGCGCATATCTGATGGAAGGCATGCAGATGACTATGCCCTTAACAAGGCTCTTCGTGCTAGACTTAGAAATCAAAAGAAAAGAGTTGCTGAAGAGGAGGCATCTTCTAGGAAGATGGGTCTTGGCATAAGGCTTCTTCCATCAACCAATGAAGATATCGCCACGGCAGCAAATGTGAAGTTTTCTTCCAAGTTTGAGAAGAATAGAAAGAATAAGAGGGCTTTAATTAATGCTGCTTCAATTTTTCCAGAGTCATCTAGGTCTTCCAAGTCCAATAAGAAATGTTTGGAGCTAGAATGCAAAAGAAGGAAAATCAGTGCAGTGGCAGCCTCTAACTTGCTATCTGGTGGATTCAAGCCATCATCATGGTCAGGCAGTAATGTCTCTTCAACAAGGCTGAAGCAAAGCACCATGCCAAGGCGTGTTTAGTCGTGGTGCCTGATATTGTAACAGAGCTTTCTTCATTTGGGGAACTCAAATTTTGTGCTCTTATCGATTGTGTTCTGCCTATTCCAAATGTTTGTGTTTCGTCTTAACGCCCCTTCAAATCCTCGAAAACTGAAAAATGGCGTCATGTGTACATACCAATATTCATAGAGTGATTTGCATTTTCATTTGTCTCCTGCCTCTCAGTGATCCACCTTGTATGCAGTTGTCATGGTGATGACTCAAAGTGATAAGAAATCACTTCTATACATTAAGATTGTAGGTATCTTTTTATGTAAAACTTGGTATGAAGATTTTTTTTTTTTTTTTTATTTCATTGTCTGAAGGTCATCCTACCCTTCCAAGCTGCTGTTGCATTCACGTCTGCTGTAGTATTTAGAAACTGTACTCTCGCAGTGTCTGCATAGGTTCGAGCAAGCAAAGATGAAATGGAATAGAAACTTTCTTGAGTGGCCTTGAATCCCCTTTAGCCAATAATTACCATTTTACTTTCTGATTGCTTGTATTGTTTTCGAGTTCCCTGTAAGCATTTACAATGAAATTTAACAAGTGCCATAAAGAAACAAATCATCTACAATTAGTCGCCCTTTTTTCTAACTTTCTACACTACCAAGCACCAGGTGATGGTACTGGTTTAACTCAACTTTGAATACAATACCACAGTGCCTCTTTAATCGGTTCAGGCTATAATAGAACCTTTTTTTTTTCAACTCTCTGTATTGTATTCTTCTGAGATATACCTTCCGATCCAATGCCTTCTTGCAGCCAAATCTTCATTATTTTAGCATTATACCGTACTGGGAAATACGCAACGGGGCTATATGGCATAGACTGGAAGCACCTAACAGGGCCAAAAGATCACGCAACCTAGTCTAAAACAAGCAAAATCCAAGTAACCAACCCTTTTAATTAAAAATGGAAACAGATGTGCCAGCCCCTTTTGTTGACCCTCGCTAATTGTACTAGTAGTAGTTATTGCTGTGCCAGTCATTCATATCCAAACTTTATGGAACAGTTACATGGGGCCTTTTTCCTTCTTCTCCTCCAAACATAACCCCAAAAGTCTCACACCCATTTTCTCTCTATCCGTGAACCAGTGAAAATGATGCTTGTCGATGCAGCAAATCCTCTTCTTTCTTTGTTTGGTGCAGCTCCTTTTTTTATAATATGAACGCTTGGTTGTTTTCATAGGACAATTTTTGACGCAGTTTATGTACATTGCCTGGCTTCTATAGCATGCCGGATGGCGCTGGTATGCTTCTTGCTACTATCTTTATTATTTGTTTTTTCTTTGTATTTGGTATGCATATCATTAATCCAAAATTTTTGCTCTCTTCTTGTAAGGAACACGGTTCCAATATACTTCATATTTGTCATTTGAATACAAGAAATGAGGACCAAGAGAAGAAGATGGAGAATGTTGTTTTTGAATTATTTCAAGTTAGTGGCTCTGGTCTCTTAAACTCTGTCCTTTTTCTCTCACTCTGGTTTTTGGATTTTCTTGTCATTAGGTTGGCATTAGTGTTAAATGACCGACCACCACATCATATTATTGCATGAACCTAACCCCTCATATCTCTACTATTGGATTCAGATGTCGTTGGTTGTTGGATTGAATGTAGGTTACACATACATGATATAAAAAAATATGTCCCAACACACGCGGGGCTTTTGTACTATAGAGTCTAGAAAAAGATAGTTCAAATGTACATATATAACGTTACCCATATTTTTCCCAGAGAAACTATTCGCACATTCCATGATACCTTGAAATAATGTATTCCACTAGCGTTATGTATATTCCCAATATTGTCTTTTTAAGATTGAAGAGAGGTTTTTAATCTATAGGTACAGAATCCTGAACCAAAAGCACAACGAGACAAAAGTTCATAATCACCAAATCACTTGCTTACAAATACACTGGCTTGGGTGTTTCATTTTAGTTTTATCCAAGTTGTTGCTGCACTGCACTGCTTACTTAACAACATGGGGAAAAAAAAAAACGGGGCAACAGCACAGCTGTTGTCACGGTTACTGTCTGCTCTAAACTAATGCAGGCAGATGTCTGTAAGGAACAGAACCAGAACAGAGGGGACGAACATGAAATAGAGATTGAGAAGGTCAGAAACAAAATAGAGAGAAGAGAGAGAAAGTAGAGAGAATAGCAGAATTTTATTGATTTTCCATGACCAACTCCCTTACGTTCATTCTTCACTTTTTTATATGCATTCTGCTCTCTCTCTCTCCCACACACTAGATTCCAAATACAAGAAACGGAAACTACTAGACTTAAAAATTATCAACGCTGCCCTCATATGACGACTCTGCTCTTCTTCTTGGAATTGGGCTACAACTACGAATTAGGCTTGAACTACCAATATACTGGGATCCTAACAGTGTCCCAGATAACTAAAGTGCTTTCCTTTTGCTTCAAAGTGGCTTAAAGGAAGAAGGGACTCCGCGCAGCCGCTTGCAAAGCTGTTAATGGCAACGTTATTCTGGTCAGACTACAGAAATATTCATTACTTTCCCCTGCATTTTACTTTCACTTTTTTCATCAGCATACTGTTCCTGCTTTATTTAATTAGTAGAGTGAGGTAAAGGCCTTTGTATTTCCGTACCAATTTGGGTATTCCAATTGTTTCTGTTAAAACGGCACAAGTAACATCAGGCATGACCAGTGTTCAAAGTCGTAACAGAATTGGCAGCTCGAACCGAAGTGGGGCTGAACCGCAACAGTTTGGTCATGGTTCTCCCTTCTTCTGGAGCACTAATTGTCCGTTCTGAATCGAAACCTTTTTATTTGCAGTTTGATCTGCACAAGTAAAATATGCACTGTTTGTATATACACAGAATACCAAAAACACATGGTGAGCGAGTGATACTAAAATATCAGAAAATGGAAAATCAACCAAAGGTGGACCGGCCCGTGTTTCTGTTGCAGAATTATTGGGGTGGGAAAAACTTTAGGGCCAGGCAGAAGGTTTTAATGATAGGTTCAGCCTAGCCCACCACTGCACCACCATGGGTGTCTCTCTCCTCCTGGTCTCTCTACCCAAATAACTTGAATTTTGGGACTATTTGTCAAGAACAATTACCCTATATATTTTGTGTCAATGGGAGAGGCACAAGTTCGAATTTTATTTATCACTTTCATCTCCTTTTTCCTATACATATATAATCTTCAAAGCAAAAAATAAGAAATAAATAACAAAAAACTTGAGTTTGGGATTGTGAGAATATATAATATGGGAGTCATCCTATGGAGCAAGCTTAATATTTGGATTGAATACTTTCTTAAAGAGTTTGAGGATAAAAGTTAAAATATTGACGTCTGAAAAATAAATGATTCTAAGTTCACTGTTTCAAATATTAGAACCCCTTTTTATTTTTATGTCTCTTAAATTATAATTGCAAAATTCCATAATGTTTTTCTTTTTTTTGGGGTAATGGCCAATTATTGATGTGGTACGTGTTCATCTTCAATAATGTAGCATATAGTTATATCTCCGTCAATGCACTTCAAAGATTGGTCAGTCGTTATAGGCAACAAATCAATGATGTTCCATTGATCGCGACCATGCATACTAAGTCAATTCATTGAGAAGACAATACTGACATTGAAGGAGAGCGATTTTTTTGAAGGATTGCGTATGATCATAGATTTTAGGATAGCATGAGAGGATTTTCCGGATGTTTTCTTCATTTAGCAATCAATTCGCTCTCGGCCCCATCAAATATTTCTAACTTCCTTTCGACCATGATTAATTTGTTGGCGTGCACTAGACTAGTTTGTACAGCATTTGTAACACAATGGCTGGAAGGTCATGTTAGAAACAAACTTTGAGTTCCGAGTCTTTGCTCTAACGTTCCAATGGCCTTCGGCCTCAAAAAGAAAAAAAAGCTAAAAAATTATCATCTAAATTCTGTTTGCATCGGATCTTTTGTTCGTCCTTGCCAGTCCCAAAGGGGAAGAGTCGCGGTAAGTTGGCAGTCAGCATAAAACTATTCAAATCTAATGACGTATGAAGTTATATCGTCTAGATGACTAGATCTAGTGTTTGGTGCAAGTTGTTTGGCAGCTTACGAAGATATGGCACGGTTCAGGAAAATGAAAACCAAGTGTACGACAATTTATTATGGTTAGCAATAACAAGTGATTGCGCCGTGCATTTTCCTGAAATGCAACTCAAGTTTCCTTTGATGGAAGTAGCGGTAAAAGCTTCCATTGCAGGTTTTGTGCTAATGTACAATGTAGTGAGATAGTTCAAAC
The DNA here is from genome assembly GCA_037832385.1 of Rhizophora apiculata. Taxonomy (NCBI): domain Eukaryota; kingdom Viridiplantae; phylum Streptophyta; class Magnoliopsida; order Malpighiales; family Rhizophoraceae; genus Rhizophora; species Rhizophora apiculata. Next base: position 4,673,039 of record CM075437.1, read on the forward strand.
TGCCCGATCATTCAAAGCCTCTTTCCCAGCTCGATTTAATATAGAGCGGATTTTTTTTTTTTTTTTTGTTTTCCATTTTTGTGAATTGTAAAACTAAGTCTGAAACGCAGTCCTACATAACATGCATCTTGCAGATGGGCTATCAATGTATAATTCGTGTAATACAAGCAGAGGGAGTGACTTTGAATTTTTCTTGGCACCTATTTATAGGCAGGATTTGACGTACAGAAGGATGGGAATCCCTGGCCTCCTACCTATGCTCATTGTGTCATCAATAAATGCTCAAAACTCGCCATTTTAGTCAAAGACAAAGAAGCCAAGTATTTATGAGCTCTATTACCTGTATCCACAAGAATTTGATACCGTATTAATATAAGTGAAATCCTATTTTGACAAATGTATATAGCTCAGATACATTTATTGATCCAATGGTTGCACATTTTATATTCAATGATTTTTACCCTTTTTCTCCCCTAGGTAATTGCATACATGTCTATATTTTTCTTGTCAACTGTACCAAAAAACTTATGCTTAGGTAACATTTCCCCATATTTAATCATAGATTTGGACATGAGTGTAACTTTTCCTTTTTTTTTTTTTTTTTTTTCCTTTCGCTGCCTAATTTTGTTGTACATAAAAAATCATAGTAGTCAGAGATTTTCGAGTCTTAAATTGAGACATTTTTGCAAGAAGTCCAAAATGTTCAATCATTACTGTGTAAATGTAACAATATTTCTTACTGCGGATTGCAAGAAAGGGAACGATTCAGGAAGATTAAGACTACAACATATAATCGATATAATCTTCAAAGATGAAAAGTTGTAACTTCGAGAAGCTACTAGTGATAACTGCATATTACAACTTTGCAAAGTTTCTAATCTGAAAGCACAAGCTATTCACTACAAGCTGAACTTGTAGCATATCCTTAATATTTTAGATGCATATTTGTTTATTCTGAGCTCATCTACAAGCTGCATCAATGACTTTTCAGTCAAAGATAAAATTGTTGTTCTCATCATTGAGCTTTTTTATCTCCCTTTTTCTCTTGCTTGTAGCTCATATTTCTGGAGGAAATGAATTCAAAAAACCAACTTTTTATGTCACCTATAATTTGTATAATCTTGATAACTTATCTAAGAAATAACTAAAAGGTGATGACTGAGAAAAACACCCACAATCAAGAAATTCTTCTAAATTTCAGAGAAAACAGCATTTGAATAACCTTTTTCCATCACACTTAACAGGCGCTCATTGCAAGAACTCTCCTTTTCCTCTCCTTGAACGAAGAAAAGGATGGTGGGCAAGGGGTGTTATGGGGGAAGAAGGGTTTTGGGATTTATGCATTTCCAAATAAGCTATCATATTTGTTGCCAATAACAAGACTGCTATTCGAGGTCATAAGAATGCAATTAGGGTTTTGCTCATTGGAATCTGGGATATTCCTGAAGGCTGAAGAACCATGGTAGCAACCTTCTTGGGAATGAGAGCTTACTGTTGTCATGAAAATTGAAGTTAGGCTTTGTTCTTGGGCATTTGGGCTGGTCATGAATGTTTCATTAGGATTACCTGTTGGTAGCTTCATGCTTGGCATTTCAGCACTGTATCTATACTGCACTCGGGCATTGTTGAGATCCCAATTGCTGGGAAACCCTAAAATCTCAGCATCATCAAGATAAGTCCCACTTGGAATTGCATAGTTGTGGGAGAAATCCAAAACTGAAGATGTTCTTGCTGCCTCTTTAATTTCCAAAAACTTGTCAATGGTGCTTACTGGCACATTATTATCTTCTTTAACCATTCCTAAAACAGAATTCATCTCTTGGTTGCTAGCGCCGAATTTTTCAGCATTTTCAAGGAGGCAAAAATGCTCTAGCTTCTTCAAATTGCCAGGGCTTTCTGAATAACATTGTTTGGACTGTGCAAGGCCTTTGGTCTTCAACTTCCTTCTTGTTCTCTCCCTTGCCCTTTCTCTTGCCTTGTCCCTTGACTCTCTATCAAGGAACTTTAAGACTGTTCTGCTGAGGATTTTCTGGCTTTTTTTATTCCTTGGAGTGCTCAAATGTGAGTCAGCCCCTCCGGCAATCATTCTCTTCCCTGCACTGCTTGTTTTTGTTGCCAGCCTCTTGCTCGAGTCTGAAACAACTTCACTCTCTGAAGTGGAAGAAATGCTCTTCTCCTCGCCAGCACTACTGAGACTTCTCTTCACTGCTCCTGGAAGGTTATCACTGAGTTCTTTAATTGCAGCCTTGGATTTTGTGAACAGCCACTCTATGGTTTTGCTTGCTTTATCGAACCCCAGCATGTCTTGAAGATCGAAAAACTTTCTAGCAATCGGGAGTGACAACCTCATTCTCCTGTCTCTTGGCCCCTGAGCAGTGCAGATCTTGCTGTGCCTGTCCTTCTTCCCTGTTCTTCTTCTGGGAATTGGCTGCTTTGCATTACTTCTCTTCTTCTTATTTTCCATACTTGTTACCTGCTTTGAAGCTGCAGGGTTCATCTGCTGGTCAGTGGCTAAAGGAGACTTAGGATTCGAGTTGGGCCCCAAAATTTGTTGTTGTTGTGAGGACAGAAGCTCACTTATAAGCAAATGATCATCGGCATCAGAGAAGGGTACAGTAGAAAATTGCTGGAATGATGAAGAATGATCTTCCGGGACCGGTACCGAAAATGGGTTCTGAGTATTAGTGAAGGAGCTGGCCATCATGGACCGGTTGGTGGCATATAGGAAAGGATTGAAGCTGCGGCTTGTAGAGAACATTGCTTGAGACTTAGATATGTACTAGCTAATAGCTTGTGTATACCACATGTTGTCCTATGGCTTTTTAAGTGCTACTTAGCCAGGTAGAAGAACAGAAGAAATTTAACTCTAGAACTGGCATGCCATCTCAGTCACAGCAAAGAAGAAAATGAAACTGTGCAATGGGTGGTACTAAGCAGATTGATTACACGAACATGATGCAGAGAAAAAGAGCAGCTGCAGAAGAAAGTGATGGGAGTTGAAGAAATTGGCTACACTTCACATGGGTAGAATTGGTTGCCCTAGTTGATAGCAACCCATCCATACTTGGCCGGTCTTTCTTTCTTTGTACTTTTTCCTTTTTTCAATCTTTTCTTTTAAGCTTTTTTCCTGGGGTATAGCTAGAGCCTAGTAGGCATGGCCAGCTCTATGAAAGTGAACCCTAACTAGGGGGAATTAGGGGAAGGACAGGTAATTATACTTGTATGAAGCTATCCATGCATGTAAAATTGAGCCAAAAAAGCTTTTGCTTTTTTACCCCTTCTGTGGAGTGTGTGGAGTGTGTGTACTGTACTGGGAGACCACAATGTCTCCTCCTGTTTTTTTCTGACTTAACTTTGATCATTCCTGTGCGGCTCTTTTATTCTCCCAAATCTTAGCTCATTTCCAAAATAAGTTACTCCACTTCATGTTCCATCCTAATTGAAAATGTTAGCCATTGCATTGGATTTGAGCTTACCCAATTAATGTATCTATTTGGGATTTAAACTTTATTCTTGGGTCAATGGAAGTTCTTGGCATAAGCAATTTCAGAATTTCTTCAACAAAATCCTGACTAGAATACTCCCTAGACCTCATTTGTCCATGATCTGTTAATCTTTTTTTTCTCTCTCTCTCTAAAACATAAGCAAGCCAAAGTTATGTCTTTTATTTAACAAGGACTAAGTCTGTTATTGTACCACACGTGCACAGTGAACTTGTCCATCACATGTAGATAATATTCAGCATCTCTTTATAATTGAGCTACACGGCTTGTCATCATTTTACATAGAGGCGCCAGTTCTTTTTATCTTTAACTCTCTGATATCCAAGTTATGCCAATCACACAAATCGTCAAGCTGCACGAAATGGATGGTTGGACTGTTATTGACTTGATTGCGATGGACAGTATCCCTCTATCGTGTCAATTCCTTTTTCACTTATTGGTCTTGAAGGTAAAAGTATTTTTGGTCTAGCTTTGCGTCAACCAAGACTAAGTCATCGTGAATTTCAAGGATGCGTTCCTTTATATGAGCTTAGTGTATTCAGGATTTTATTTCTGAAGTGCTTCTAGTGAGAATTTCACTCTGATTCATAAGAAAATTAGACTATTTTTCTTTCAAACTAGATTAATCTCTGTGAGTTCAATGCTCATACATGGCCTTACTTGAAAGGCTTGGTGTGCTCACTTTATTGACTGATGTTCGATTACTAGGCTCAAGGTACACGAACACAAGGCAGCATTTTTTATTTTTGGATACCTTTTGCTCTTGTTGTGAATGATTTGGCTTTCAAAAGCTCAAGAGATGGGTTGAAATTTTGGCACATTTCATGCAAGTTGTGTATTACAAAAAAAAAAAAAAAAAAAAATTGTAATAGTGGTCACTTGTTGCTTCCATCTTGTGACGTATTACCTTGGGATTTCCCCCCAACCCCCCCCCCCCCCGCCCTTTTTTTTATCAGTGGGCACTTCCATTTTCAATTTTATATATATAACTGAAAATTTGTTTTATTGGGTAAATCATTGTGTTGCAAGAAATAAAGTTAAATAACCAGTGTGGGTTTCAGCCAACGAACCATGAAGGAAGTTAAGCTAAAGCCGTGGCCATTAATTCTTGCAGGTGTCCTTATAAAGTTAAGTCAAAGTCATGACCATTAATTCTTGCAGGTGTCCTATAGACTTTAATTGAGTAAAAGAGGAATTCCCAAATAATTTGATGATTCACTCTACAGTATCCCTCGTACGAATCCCAAATTTGCTTCAGTGTAATCACCTGGCAATTACCATAAATATTTGCAGATTTCAAATGGTCTATTTTAAGGTGTTATGGATCTGTTGATAGAGTTTTTGAACTCTTGATTTTAATACCTGGGATTCCCATTGAACGGGAAAAAAATTCAGCAATTAAAACAAGCTTCTTCCCTTCTAATTCTATCATTTTACTCCAGCTCAATCTAGACCTCCAACATGAACATTCAAGTTTCTGACTATTCCCCTTCCCCCCCCCCCCCCTTTATAGTCTCTTTTCTAAATCCCGAAGAACCACCGACCTCACAACAAACTAACTATATTAGAAGATAAAGAAAGCCGTGCACCGATCTAGGTTGCATGTGAAACAAAAAAAATTACAATAAAACTAACCCTTGGCTTTTTCTTTCTTTTTTAAGGATATTCCTCGCACAAAATTAAATTACTTAAACCTACTTTTGTCGGAGATAATTCTTTGTAAATTACTGAACAGAAAAAAAATTATTATATAGAAGTCTGCCCCGGCGACACAAATATGTAATATATAGATTGATATCTTAACTTTAGACCCCATGCTTTGTTCTTGCTTCATACGCAATACCACATGTCATATTCGTTATTAATTAATATTTTTTATTTTCAAAGATTAGAAATCAAATTAAAACTAAAAGTTTAGATAATTTATCACTAAAATTTTATAATTGGTAATCGTTATTAATTATTTTTAATCCATTTGCAGACCGATTGAGTCGCAGCCAAAGAACATGGATAGTTTAACTTTTCTATCGGCCTAGATTGAATTTTGAAACCTCATCGAATTTGAAAGTTCGACTAATTAAGAGAACTCAGTGTAATTTTTTTTATCAGTATCTTTTATTTTATTTTATTTTATTTTTGAGAAAAAAGGTACGTTTAGTGCCTGCTTGCTCCAAGGCGGGACCAAGTCCAAGTTTTAGTTTAGCGTTATGTTAGATGAACCAAGGCCCGAGAGCCCCAAAGTGCTTATCGTGTTATCAGTTACCATGTGTGACTCCACATTGTAGTTGGGGCGACGCTCACTGCGGCAGCTGTTAGAAGGCTGCCCATTTCAGCTCTGCAAACAAAGGGCCATGGCCATTGGCAATAAATATTGTACTTACTATTATCGCCACACCCCCACCCCAAAACAACCGTGTGGTTGAAGGCTAAAGCCCCTTCAAAATGGGTTGCAGACAGGGACCCATTAGTCAGAGGGGCCCATTTCCAGCTCTGCTCCAAATGCTGCAGTAGCAGCACCCCCGTTTTATAAAAGTGCATTTTTCAGTAGTACCCACCACCAAATGGCATGGCGAGATTAGAAGACGTACGAAGAATTGTCTTTTCCTAATCTTGCGTTCAATAATCCTTATTTATGGGTACCCATTAAAAAGAAAACAGAGACAACATCTTACATGAGCACAACAAAATCTTACAAAACCTTGTCATTTTGCATTAAACAAATGTAATAATAGTGTTTTGATCCATAATAATTGAACTAGAAGATTAATAAGAGATTGGGATAGCTGAAAAATGAAAGAAAGAGACCAGCTTTTCAATGGCTAATTGCACATATTTAGGACCTAAATGAGACTGTGGAGAAAAATCAGGTAGCTTAGGAATACTCCAAGAAAAAAAAACGACAAAGTCATATATACCTCTGAAGTTGATGTCTCTGAGACCCAACTTCCCCTGTCAACCCCGACTGGTATCAAATTTTACAGTGATAAGAAGTTAATTACGTAGAAGGAAAGGTGGCAATACTGGTACCACAAATGTTCCTACAAAGACAGGTATCGTTGAAAACTCTACGGCATCAACACTCCTATGCTGCAATCAGTGGGGGCATGAGATTCAGTGCAACTCTTTTTGCAAGCCAGCTAGCAAACAACTCCGGTGACCTTTCAAAAATGGGTCTCGGCCATCTATCAACGAGTCGTTGAATCAAATCAATTATCAGTCATTACCCATTTGTCTACAATGCACGACTTAAAAAGTTTCGATCTAAGATTAAAAATCGGAAAAAAAAAACTATTTTGAGGGTTACATTGCTGCCATCATCAGTCAAGCCGATCCAAGACACGACGTCCAGCCCATGAAACGGCGAGAATGTGGGGCCGGCGAGGGCTGCACGTGGCCTCAACGAATGACGCGGTGTATACGCGAGTACCAGGGAGGAGCCAGGAGGGATGGCAAGAATACGACGCCAGCTGGATGGTACACGTGGCTACATGCCATAGGTCAGCTTTGGGATTTGGGACAGCACCATCGGATGCTAAAATGCATACGCTAGACAGACTTCCATTTCGCCGGTCCCGACCCCCCTGTTAATCAAAAAGTAATTGCGCCAAACAACACAAACAAAGTAAACAGCGACACAGACAAAGGAAATGCAATCAACGCATTATGAAGATCCCAATTCTACATCCGCCCATGCTCAACTTTTCCCCCTTTCTTTTTCTTTTTTTGGTTTTTGTTTTACCCCCTTTTACTTTAATGGAGTCTTCAACTTTACAGTCTCAATAAACATTTTGCCAATCAAATATCTAAATTCCCCAACCAACCTTCAATAGCCAACATTCACCATGTTGGAGATCATGGAAGTTATTACAAATATTTAGATGTTAAATCTTTTTTTTTAAAAAAAAAAAAAGAAAATTGAATAACAACATCAAAATCTCTTTGGACTCCAAGGGTAGGATTATTATATATATATATATAATTTTTTATATATATTTAACTGAAAATTTTGTAACGTCTCATCATCATAGGGGGGAGTGGAAGATTGCCCGCATCCCTAGTCATTATTAAAAACACACGCGCCGGGGGGGGTGGGAAGGAGTACGGAAATTGTTTCAAAAGACGCGTCTTCATCTCTCGCTATTAGACTCGCTCTCTCCAGCACCCAAAAAACAGAAAAATGGTGTCCTTGTCACCTCTCGTGGTGCTCCTTCCTTCCCTTTTACTCTTTACGTTCTCAGGTCTCTGTGCTTCTGTCACGGCCACGGCCACGGCCACGGCCACGGCCACAGCCACCACCAACACAACCTCCACCATAGAGTACCTCAAGCTCCCATTGCTCCATATAACCCCATTTCTTTCCACACCATTCCAACAAATCCTTTCTTCAGACACCCGCCGCCTATCCCTCCTCCACGATCAGGACCACCGCCGCCGCCGTCATTCCTCCGTCAGGTCCCCTGTAATCTCCGGCAGTCTCTCCGGCTACGGTCAGTACTTTGTCTCCCTCCGAGTCGGTTCTCCTCCCCAGAAGCTCCTCCTGGTCGCCGATACCGGCAGCGACCTCGTCTGGGTCAAATGCTCTGCCTGCAAGAACTGCTCAAACCACTCTCTGGGGTCCACATTCCTGGCCCGCCACTCCTCCACATTCTTCCCCGCTCACTGCTTTCACCCTCTCTGCCAACTCGTCCCTCACCCGACCCCGAACCCCTGTAATCGAACCCGATTGCACAGCCCCTGCCGGTACTCTTACTCCTACGCCGACGGGTCGAAAACCACCGGGTTCTTCTCGAGAGAAACGGCGACATTGAACACAAGCTCCGGGAGAGTGAAAAAGCTCCGAGATTTGAAGTTCGGGTGCGGGTTCCGGATCTCGGGTCCTAGCGTCGCCGGTTCCAGCTTCAGCGGGGCCCAGGGAGTTATGGGCCTGGGCCGTGGGCCCACCTCGTTTTCTTCCCAACTGGGTCGTCGTTTAGGCGCTAAGTTCTCGTATTGCCTCTTGGATTACACTCTCTCCCCTCCTCCGACGAGCTATTTGATGATCGGCGAAAACGGCGTCGCGTCTAACAGAAATCGGGGCATCAGCTTCACACCTTTATTAATCAATCCCTTATCGCCAACATTTTACTACATTGCCATCAAGAACGCGGCCGTCAACGGCGCGAAATTACCAATTGACCCTTCCGTTTGGTACATCGACCGGCAGGGAAACGGCGGCACGGTCATCGACTCCGGCACGACGCTGTCTTTCCTACCGGAGCCAGCCTACCGCGAGATTCTAACGGCGTTCAAACGGCGAGTGAAGTTGCCGAGGCCTGCCCAGTTTCCTCCGGGTTTCGATCTTTGCGTGAACGTGTCGGGGGTGCCGAGACCAAGTCTGCCGAGACTGAGCTTCGAGCTGGACGGCGGGTCGGTGTTTGCGCCACCGGCGAGGAACTACTTCATCGAAACGAGTGACCGGGTCAAGTGCTTGGCGATCCAACCAGCCGGGTCGCGTACAGGTTTCTCGGTGATAGGGAATCTGATGCAACAAGGATTTTTGTTGGAGTTCGACAGAGGCAGATCGCAGCTCGGTTTCTCACGTCGTGGTTGCTCTGTACCTTGATTTGACACGGCGTCGTTTACGAATTTGTAGCGCATTTTCCCTCCCTCCCTTCCTCCCTCTCTCTCTCTTCTTATTTTTTTTTTTCCTTTTTTTTCATAATTTTTACCCTTTTTTTTTTTTTTAATTTGTTTGGTTTTTGGTTTTTAAACAGACAAATGTTGGTAATTATGAATGAACCTATTAATTTTTGGGAAGAAGTTGCTGATTGCCCTGTGCCCGTTTGATATTTATGTGCAAGTGTTGTGTTTTGGGTTTTGACTTTTGATCAAGAGGGTCACGGGAAAATGGCAAATGGGTGCAAAAGAAAAAAAAAAAAAAAAGTGAAGAAAGTGAGATTATTTCGCACCTCATTTTTCTCCCCCTCTATTATCATGCTTCACATAATTCCTTTTTTTTTTTTTTTGTCCTTTGTAATTCTGAACAGAGTAAAGGATCACACAGAAACCAATTACCATAACTCGCAAAAACATCTTAAGGAGGCCGCCAACATCAGCACTAAAATAAATTTTTAGGTTAATGCGGAAGTTCTTTCATGTGAACGTGATATAATGTTTTGCAATATAAAGCTTTTGAACACAATTAAAAATAATTAATATAATAATATTTATTTCATTAAGAAGTGAGTTAGTAAAAGGAAAAAATTTGACGAACTCCCTGAAATTTTATAAATTATACCTAATTGTAGTCACTCTTTGCAGAAATCTTTACCATAAGAAGGTATATCTATGTATGTATTTATTTATATTTTCTTGGGGTGGTGAGGACGGGAATATCCATTCCCACGAGTGTGTACAGGACGCAGGTTCCACTTGCAAAAGACCTTTATCCTGTGCATTGTCTGTCCCCGAGCCAGAAATGCAGCAGTTCCTGGCTATGAACTTTTCTTTAATGTGACCATCTCCGCTGGAAAAAGACAAAAGCTTTATTCTTTCTTTATTTATTTATTTGGGCACTCCAATCAGATAACAGTACAAATCGGTTCCATGCCCCCTGTTAAGTTCATGAGTTTTGATTGAATTCTGCGTTAATCAAAATTAACTAAAAATAACCTGTTGAGTGAATATTGAGTGTGTTTTTTTCCTTTACCTTGTTCAAAGAAAACGTTCGTGAATTTGGTCAAACGCCTCATCATTTATATTAAAAAAAAAACAACTATAATATTCACAAGAACTGAAAACTGATCAATAAAAGGGGTCGCAGGTCCACTTTATGAAAATTAACTATGTCTACACCTAAGTTATGAGCATCAATTTTTTCCTTTTAATTTTTGGGCTGCAGGAAGTTTTTTGATATTTTCACGTGATGTGTAGAGTGGTCAACGAATTGGGTGCAAATGATAGATAATGTGTGTGTGTGTGTGAGAGAGAGAGAGAGAGAGAGAGAGAGGATCAAATGGGGCAGGTGGGGATTTCGTTTCCACCAAAAATACCAAAAAAAAAAAAGGGCATTATAATATATTAATCATTGTTTGATAAATTTAAACAAAAATTCAATATTAATGTCTTTATACCTAACTACTGTGATTACTGAATTTAAAATCTTTACATCCCACGTTGAAGAAGGGGCTAGCAATTTATCCATGGATATTGGCAGTAACGGCTTTGTGTATTTAATACATATTTATGCATTGACTGCTACATTTACTTCCCGAGCCGTGCCTTCACCTACATGCCTAATTGTCCACATTGAGTGGCAAAAAAAAACTACTTACAGAAGTCATGGCCAAACCAATCCATTAGTGTATCATTTGACTAGCAGTCCAGCAAAGAGAACCAAGAGTGGGGAAAAACGAAAAAAAAAGGGGGGGGGCGGGGGAAGAAAATACTCTTACACAGGATACCTTCACTCCACTTGGACCTAAACCCTCTATCGAACGAGACAAAGAAGGATAAAGATTTCCTCAAATCTATTTTTTAATCTCGCCTGTAACCTCTGGAATATATATATATATATATATATTTTTTATTTTTTTTTTCCTTGAGTAAATTTTGTGTTGTTTTATTTAAGCAGCTTCCCTTGTTCTATCCTTTTTATTATCTCGGTAATATGCCAAAAGGCCCCAGTGACCTTGTCAAGTGAGCAAGCAATCAATCACATGATGCACTTTCTCTTTCGGGTCTATGGTATCAAACAGTCCACTCATTTGTCATCTTCAGGTTGGGGTCGGGCATAGCCCACCATGCTCCAAAGTAGGTCCGGGGGTGGCGGTGGCGTTTGCACACGCAACGCAATCATCCATGGCTTAGCGCCAAATATATATATATATATATATATATATATATAAAAGCTAAAAATTTCGTACCGGGATGTCTTGTCCTCGACAACCATTAATACGATAGGTTGATAGCTTAAATAAAATGCCCAAGGCATGTGTCTTCCTGTCATTTCAAATGTTACATTTTGTGATCCTTAATGTATCGAGGATTCTCACTTGCATCGGCAGCCCAACCCGTCCGGGATATAGTGTGTCTTTATTAATAAGTTTTAATATATTCTTTCTATACTACTTAAGTCATCCTGACCAATCATTATAACTAGATTAGCACTAATTAATTTAATTGATAAAGTCTCTCAACATGTTATTTTTAAGGTGTTGAGATCTAACCTCACCAGCATATTGGATGAGAGGAAATACATAAAGATTGAGTTGAGTGGGATTTTATACCTCAACACAAACAATGGAAATCTTTAATTCATTAGCATATGATGATTAGGCTGGATTCAAAACTGAATATCTTACATTCATTGTTGCTGTCAGTGATCAAACTAGAGAATAATTAGTTCTCCCCTGCCATCTGAGGCTTGGGTTCAATTCAACTTGCAATTTCTGGAAAAAAATTGGCCCAACCCCACTTGACTCGTGGTGTGAGTGCTTCCATTCTTGATAAACAAAATGCTTCCATTGGAAATGGAGACTAAATTATATATACGCATTATTAAATTCTAAATTCGATATATTACATTTAAAGTCAAATCTGGGTCAATTTCATTCGAAATTATCGTTATTAGAGTGCATGGTAACAGGTGCTTCTGCTTGAATCCATATGCGACGCAAAATGTAGAGTGGTGGGCAGAAAATTCAAACTGACACAAGGGAAAAGAAAAGGGGAGAAAAATAAAACAAAGAAATTTAGAGACAGAGAAAGCGAGATTTTGAAGAGTCACGTGAGAGAGAGAGATTGGCGAAGTGAAGACAGGCGTCCCAGCTAGCCAGCTTGCTGAGCATTAATTCAATTCTGAGCTGCCAAATGCCAATGCCAATGCAATGGCTACTCTCTGCTGTCTGTCTGTCTGTCTGTCTGATCTCAGTCAACAGCCCCTCCTTTACACCTACTATAACTGTTTTCTAGCGGAGATGGGGCCGCTGCCCCACACCCCCCCCGGGGTACAGTCCTTTTATTCATATCTATGCCCATCTCATCATTGTAACGGCCATAAAATTTCAGGGATACCCCCGGAACATTACGGTCTAAATCATGCTTAAAGTCATGGCATTGAACTTTTTGTCAATAAGTTTAGTAAAATAAAAGGTATGTTCATAAAATTTATTATTCTAATAACACGTAATTTTTTTTATTAAACTTTGAGATATGACTTCATTCTCATTTCTTAGATCAACAAGAAAATTTACATGTATAACTAGCATAATTTCTGGTGTGCTGCGGATCATTCTTAGCATTTGACCCCTAGTCATTCATGTTTTTGGTGTATCCATGCCACCATCAGTATGTATTCACATGAATTATGGGCTTTTTTTTAAAATCTTTAGCACGATGTCAGATTAAGAAGTTAGAATCAAAATTAGAATTTCTGTGACAAATCCAAAACGGCACAACCTCAAAATGCAATTTATTTTTGGATGATAGACAAGTTTGTCATTGTTGTGCACGTATTGTGTATTTTGGTATCCAATGCAATTAATTTAGAACGCATCTGGGAGTGGGAGGGACGTAGGCCCATCTTGCTTATGTTCAGTCGATGTACACCCACACCAGCCCAGCCCATAAGACATAAACCATTTTCTTAACCCATCCAGTTTGGGGGCATTCGGCATATTACATGCTCCACAACTTGAGTGCTTTTGTAAACAGATTATTAGTAGGCCCAGGCAACAACGAAATGATTTTCATTATTCGGGGTATTCCTTTCAACAACAAAAAAAAAAAAAGAAGAAACAAAATCTTTTTTTTTTTTTTTCTTTTAGACCCTGTCTTTCCTGCATCAAATTGAGAACTTTTTTTTTTTTTTTTTTCTGTTTTAATGTCACATTTGAGATGATCTTGTTTTGGCTACTAGCTCGTGCCTTTTCAGATTTCAAACAATCATACAATTTTCAAGGTGTGGAATTTGAAGTGGACTTGTAATTATACCATCACTTGCTTCATTGGTAATTTATACAAAACTGCAACTTGCAGAATGATGGGCACATGTTATTAATCACAAAGCATTCTGTTAAGCCATCATTCGGTGTTTATTCATTAATTAAATCCTAATGCAACCCTTCCTTTACTTCAACTATACACTTTTTTAATCTCAAGCAGGTTTTTGTTATCTTAATCATGATACTCATAGTAAACATTTTTACCCTGCAACTTAATCTAAATCTCTCTCATCCAAACGTTTATTCAACTCTAAAAATTAAACAATTAAACGAGATATATAAATAGAACCTATATATTAAACTCTAATACATTCATTTTATACAAATTTACTAGACTAAAAATGTGATCAAAGTATTTAGATGCATCGGCTTTAGATAGAATACCTCGTAACTATGTAGTTAATTATAATAATACTATGTTATTTGAAAAAAAAAAAAAAAAAAACCTCTGAACTCAAAAAGTTTAAATTACTAAGTTACACCCATTTTTGACTACTCATAAACTAAATTTAATGTGTCTGTATTTTTAGCTCATGAGGCAGGCCTAGAGGGACTCAATTTCGGCCTTGGAAAATTGATTGTTGTGCATATTTGTACTTCTAGTGGAAAGAGACGCTTCGAGGTGTGGAGTATAATTAGACCCAGAAGCCCACTGTCCCACTTTAGACGGACACTTGTTGGGAATATGAGTTGTAATTTTTAACCCTTCAACGGCAGGGAACAATCTCCATCCACCCTGAACAGGACATTGGAAAACCCTTGCCCTGCCTTCCCCCCATGATTAGGACTGTACAGCTTGAGCTAACGAACGCTAGTTTTTATATATATATAAAATAGGACGAGTCAGGTTTTATTAAATAAATAAGGGTCACAGTGCGAAAATAAAGCAAAGAGAAGCAAATATAAAAGTCAGATAATAAAATTAGATTATTTAATGATACTTTGTTTCGCCAAACTATCGGATAAGAAATTACAATTTCTGTCAATATGCTCAAAACACCAACTATCATTGATACCCAAAAAAAAAAAAAACGTAGAGACTCTGAAAAGAGTTCCTCTGAGCCTCCACGAAAGTTGCACCTTTTGTTTCCATAACGAATGCTAGTTGTATATATGTGGGCATTTGGGGTGCAAAGCATTTCGTACGGTGTCTTCAAAACTAGCACTCTCCCTCTTTTTCAACATATAATAAAGTTAATTATTGACTATTATTGTGTTTCAAACCAACACAAATAGTGTGAATACAACTTTGTGGAATTTTGGGTGTAATGGTCGGCATGGTCCCTTGGAAAGATCTTCTTGGGTTAAAAAGCCGAAGAAAAAGATTGCGAAAGTCCAGAAGTTGTTGACCCTGTGGACTTTTGCTTGCGATACTTTGATTCCTATGCCAGCTAGAGTAGACTACAGGTTCTTAACTCTTGTTTAAATTGGCAATTTGCGTGCAACGGAATGGTCAGCGAAAACTTGGAAGTTGATGTCTGGCTGGGCGCTCCCTTTTCAATTTCAAATTGTAAAGCAATGGAAAAATTGGAAACATTTCTGAGTGAGCCCAATTCCTCAACACGGATAAGAATTCGACTTGTGTCACGTGTATTGACATGTCAAAACATTTTGTATAAAAATTCAAAATTAATTGGTCAAAAATGTTCGGTTCTGGCATATGTCTCGCAGTTTCTGGATTGGCAGCGAGGGATTGAGAGTGAGATATTCCGATTCTGTGTTCTGGTTCAATTTCTCAAGCTACTGGGCTAGCCAATCGGAACATTACATGGATGGATACTCCTTTGCTTTATTGAAAAGTTTGGACTGGCAAAACTGAAACCCGTATTTGGGGCAGCGCCCAGGCTTTTAGTCACTTCATTGGGTCTCGTTTTTGCATTACTTTAACCCATACTTTTTGGACTTGTTTACATACAATTGTACAGACAAATATACACTTACGTGAAAGTGAACTGCTTTTAGATCAAAACTACATAGTGAACCTCCAATGCTTTTCAGATAATAGCAGGCAAAGGCTAATACCCCCAGTTCCATCCGGTAGCATCGAATGGTGTTTACACCTTTTTATGGGGGCAGGGAATGATGCATTGCTGCCTATATATGGCGACAAGTTTGAAGCTTTTACCATCAGTCATCAGACATTGACCCCAGCAATTAATTTAAATTCTCTCCAAATATATTCTGAAATTACTTGTACAACATTGATAAGAAACTGTATATGTAATCCAAATAATTTAAAGTTAATTGGTCTGCAATTACATTGAACAAATAGTTTTTTCACGTTACAGATAACATTATAGTTACAGTTTGACATTGTGGCAACCAGGATCATTGTCATGTTGCGGTTGCAATTGTTGTTGCCAACTACAACATAAAATCCTGATTGGAACATCATGTGAACTTATACAAGGGAAAAGAAGAATACTAATACCATTAAAGACTCGATATCGTATTTTGCCTTAGGTGGGAAGGAGATGGACAAAATAACTCGTTGATAATGAGAGGTAGATCTCTATAACTTGTGGGTTTAAATAATGATGTCGAGGAGTATGAGAACAATGACTACACCTCAAGGTTTCCCCCCCCCCCCTCCCTTTTTTTTTTTTGTGTAAAAAAAGTAAATAATCATACAACTAGGCCCAAAGTTTTTTTGCAAACAGCCCATTGGTTTCTCTCCAGTACTACAAAAAACAAGTTCTGCACAGTGCAATATATTTGAGGAAGAACTGAACAAGGAAAGTCACACACCAAGTTAGATTATGAAAAATGTGTTGACCAGAATAATTGGGAGGGGTTTAGAGTTCAAAGTCTTGGTAACAATCATTTCCATTCAAATATATATGAAGAACTACTGTTAATGCTGTTGAAATTCTCCTTCAATAGCTTTTTTTTTTTTTTGTTTGAACGGCACAAATTTTTATTCAAACCAACCTGCAAGAAAGAAGCCACCCCATAAAACAAGAAGATACATACATACCTCTGCAAACTAAAATTGCATTTTTATAAGAATAAGTTCTCATTTAAATCCTAAATTTTAGAAATTATTATAATTGAATCTTAAAATTTTTCAGTTTTCAAACTAATTTAAAGACTTTAATTTTCATTTTTTTATAACCTTTTTTTTATTGAAATTGGTCAAATTATTAGATATATAATTTGATTATATGGATATCTTGCAAAACAAGTCCTAAAATTACAAAAATAAGTCCACATATATATTTTGTTATATTTTTTCTTATTTCTTTTACATATAAAAGACAAAATTCCTAAATTCTTTCTCTATGAATTTGGAAAAAATAAGAAAATTTTAAGATTTTTTTAATTATATTTTTTAATATGGGAAAAGAAGGAGGAAATTTAATATATATATATATATATACACATACAAGTGAATGTATTGTTATGATGTATTTGAATTTTTTTTTATATATTTTTTATTAAATTAAATTATGTATTTAATAGTTTAATTAAGTAATATTTTAAAAAATAACTTATACATAATAAAAAATAAAAATTTACATTTGATTTAAAATTCTAAAAAAGGTTTAAGATTCAATTACAAAAAGGTTTTAGAACTCAACGAAGACTCAGCCCCATCTCTTTTCAAGACTAACCTGAAGAATCAACTCTCCTCTACGAATTCCTTGTCAACAAAATTCAATTTCTAAGCTCCTATAATCTCCTTCAGTAGCTTTGACTAGATGTTACATCTATGGTTCCTCACCGTGAACAAATATTCCCTGTCTATGGCAACTTATTAAAGATAATTAACATGACAATCATGAAAATGACACTCTTAGGTGTCTTTCTTATGCATTGTGTGTGTGTGCATAAAAAAGATACCTCTTCTTTTTTTTTTTTTTTTCCTACGAAGAGGAAATTTATGTTTGGTGACTTTAGTATTTGAACTCTTGAGGTGCACCTCGCCACACATCTTAAGCTCATCTCCTTGCCACTTAGTGAATCCTATGAGGTTAAAATAATTCTTATTGCTCGATAATGATTAAACAAAGGGCATTTTTGAGCTAGACCTTTTTTATAGGACAGATTGTCTGTATCTAAATACACACACATTTAATAAAGAGAAACTACTTAATTGTACACAGCACACATGTGAAGTCAGATATACAACTTGATTGGAAGCGTTGTGCCTACTCTGCGTCAGTTGTTAGTAAGGACCAATTGAAATCGATCGGCCACGTTGAATTGCTTATTGTTTGCACATCCATTACCTGGACCACCTGCACCTCGGATCATCATGAGTGTACTTCAAGCACATGATAGCACCTTATGGTGAACATGGGCCTCAAATTATTCTTATGATTTTAGATATTTATTAGAAAATGGTCCCCAAAAGTTGCCTGATGAACAGATGATTAGTGTCATGAATGCAAAAAGAATATAAAAACTGCACTTGCTAGTATGGAATGAAAACTTAATTTAACTTTCAAGCACAAGGGCCTTCTTTTTTTTTTTTTTTAATGAAAAGAAACTTCTTTTTCAGTAATTAAACTCTAGACTTTTTTTTTTTTAATAAATTAGATAAATTTTATTAAGAAAATATGAGAGCAAGAAAGTACATTAAAAGTTAGATGAAATAGAGACAATAACAAGATAATGAGATTGATTTGTCCAGTAGTACCTTATTTCACTAAATCATCTACAATAAAATTCGATATTCTATTACTATGATTAAGATTAAAACACCAACTAACGCCTAAGCATGGGAATTCAAAGACTTTGTCAAAAGCAGTTCTTAATCCCCATGGTCGTTGCTTCAAATATATTTAAACTCTACACTCATGATAATTTTGCTGACCCATTAATTTCATGAATCGCAAACATATATATAAGTGGCTTATCGTAGTCATCAAAAGTAAGAATGAATATGTTGTTCTTTAAAGAAATGAATGTTGCTGACATTAAACCAACAATTTCAATTTTGCTTGTGTGATGAGAAGTACTCCTGGGAGGTCAATCCGAAGATTGCTCTGTCGAGAAACACAACTTTTCCCATGGTATGATGGACTTGTGGAAATAAGAATTTAGTCAGGGAGCGCATGCAAAGCAAGAATATTTCTAATGAACACTAGTGGATTTTCTTCCTTTATATCTTTGTTGGATCATTGATCTCACATTTGACTCATTTTGATGATGCTCGTGAATGCTCTAGCGCTGGCTGATGTGGGGAATGCGAGTTTCGCTGTATGAAGTACAAGCATGAGCCTGTTTGACACACAGATCGGTGACTCCTACAGTGCCACTCTAATAATATATATATATATATATATATATATATTATGAGTACCACTACATGGCAATATATAAAGATTAAACATGTCTGTAAATCTCCCTTGACCTCCAAAGTTCTGTCTGGAGTGAAAAAACTCAAGTATTATTAAGATATTAACGGAAGTAGATGCATGCCTGCATGTGTAGGGAAACAATCGGATACAACTAGGTTTATAAGAGATTAAGAAGAAAGTACATATTTGAAAAAAAAAAGTTTAAGTTTCAATTAACCTAAACAAATTAATTAAGGATCCTAACTTTTGGTAGGCAACTTGGTAAAATGATCACATGGTAATGGATGAATGAATTTTGGATGCCATGTGTGAATGAATTCAAACACCACTCATCATCTAATACGCCATTAAGTTGCTTCTCTACGGCAACTAAAATAACGAGGAGACAAGAAGGCAATGAGCACTTGAGCAGCACCAATGGCTTGAGGAACAAACGTCATGACAACGTGGGATTGAAGTCATCACAAAACCCCCACAAACGAAGTTGTGGGGTGGGTGGCCCTTCTCTTAGTGTTATGTTAGTGGTGCTGCAACTATCATCAAGTGTTTGAATAGGCTACGGAAAAAATAAAATAAAATAATAGACCAAAACATGAGAATTTGCAGAAAACAAAAGTGAAAAAACAAGAAAAGGAAAGGTTTGCAAAAGATGAAAAGATGAAAAGTGTCCAAGGAAATGGGGACCAAAGCAGCCATGCGTGTGACCACATACGGTCCAAAAGGAAAACAAAAATTCTATAAACCCTCTTCCAGGAAGCAAGGTTTTGAATTATCCATGACACTCATGGTTAGGTGAACTTCATTGCAGCTAATATGACTGCAGTAAAACCCTATACAATTACAATTACGCCTATTGCTGCTGTATGGTGAAAACCATCATTCCTGTAATATTTAGAGTTGCAATCTCAAGCTTCAACTTAAAGCTTTGCTAATTCCCTGCTTGCTTTGCAAAAGAGTAGCATAGCAGAAAGATTTGTGACTATACACTGATCCAAAGGGGTGAAAAGAGAGTGCGTGCCTCCCTATCAAAAATGTAGGCAGGTAAAAGAATAAAAAAAAAAAAAAATTTTTTTTTTATCGTTTAGATTACACCTCTATTTTTTAAAACTTTTGAATAGACTAAAAAAATATTAAAAGAATTTTTCCGAGATACTAAAAAAAAAAAAAAAAAACACTACAAATTGGTTGTGGTCATTCGCTGGATTTCATGTGTAATTAGATCATTTTTTGTGAATAATAAAATTTGAATCATAATTAAAAGTCTGATTATTTTATGACCAGATGAAATAATTAGAGACAATTAGCCTTTTATTTGCTCTCATTTTAAACATATATGTCATGTAATTTTAGTATACCCAAATCCAAATTCCAATTAAAGTAAATGTTAAAAAAAGAAAATAACATGGGTCTCGATATCTCTTGCTTGATCTCCCCTCTAGTCAATTATTGTGTTGAAAAGGGAAATAAAAAGGCAGGTTGGTTAAATGATTTTTGTTTGGCTTTATGTTAGCCAAGCCACTTATTTAGCATCGTAATTACCCGACCGAACCTTTGCAGTCAAGCGAAGTCAGTCAGCCATTACTTTTGATTCTCAACCTTTTTTTTTTTTTACTATATATTTTCACCATGATCATACAGCTCATAAATTTAAGCATCAAAGGGGGCATTTAATCCAACCTCACTGCACACAAGCATGGTGAAAGTTACAAGGGACAAATGCTACCAAACAATAAACTAAGATATGCTATCTCTATTCTTCTCTGATATAAAACTCACTGAATGCAGTTAAGCAGGTATAAGAAATGGGCATTGGTGGATGGTGATGAAATCAATCACTATGACAAACTCGATAATGAAGTCAGTTTCTTTGTTTTGCACATTTGCACTTAGGCATAGATACATTCTGATGCTTTCACTTTAAGCCTGCAATATATTAATTACACAAGGAATTGAGGTGTGGGAACACATTTGTCACACATTCAACACACAATTTTTCAAAGTGTAGGCGGAGACTAATAACACTAAAAAGGCTTTACTAGTTAAGTTAGCTAAAAAGGCTTTAATTGTGTGGATTACCATTAGAGTTAAGATGTTTGAATAATGGTAGCTTGAGGCAATTCGCCAATAAATTTTAAAAAGAAGAAAAATAGAAAATTATTCTACTAATAATTCTAATTTTAAAGTTATATTATAATTATATTTAACAAATAAATAATTTATTTTAAAAATTTAAAATTTTAAATTACTATCTGATAAATATATTTGTAATTCGTAATAAAATTTTCATCTAATGATTAGAAAAAATCAATGCTGCTATATAATTCAAGTGCCGGTAAATCTAGAATATAGATTGAAAAACAGGAATTAAAATTCAAGCATATGCCAACATTTCCAATCCTCCAAAAAAGAAAGCACCTCGGTAAAAACAAATCATTGGCAAAATACAGGTGCCCATATATTCTCTTACACCAACCAAAACTAAAAGGGGCTTCCAAAAAGGACCCATAAGGGCCATGAATATTCAATTCACATGTAACTCAAACCAAAGAAACCTTGGCAGCCTAGAGAGAGAGAAAGAGAGAGAGAGAGAGAGTAGGAGGCGGAGTGTGTTCCAAGACACAATGATTACACGGTCTTGGGGAAGCAGAAAGGATGGCGTGGAAATGGTGAGGAGTATGGAAGAACGTGGGGGAGCTTGACCAAGGCAACGAAAGGAATGAATGAAGAAATGCTACTAAAAGAAACAAAAACAAATATAAATATTATCAGCCAGTAATAAAGTTGCAAACAGGAATTGAAAGAAATAAATTATAGACAAAATTAAATGAAAGCCAAAAGAAAAGGGTTTAGCTAAGCCTTTTATCATGATGATACCATCAGCCTTTTTGGGTCTTTGGTCGGTCGACAATCTGTGTGTTGTGTGTTCACTATGTTTGTTTTTGTGTTTCCCATCCTCGCTCTCTCTCTCTCTCTCTCTCTCTCTCTCTCTCTCTCTGCCCCAACTGCATTTACACCATGAAATTAATTATACAGTTTGAACCAATCACAAGGCAAACGAATTAATGTCTTATTCTTGTTAAAAATATATATATTTTTGATACTTAACGTGGTTATAGACATATTAGTATATGTGATCTGAGGCGCTTTGCGACAGGTTTCACATAATCGATTTATTATTATTATTATTTTTTATTTTAATTAGATCTCTTTTAAATTATATACGTTTTCAGATTACATTTACCATGGAATTAATTTAATTCTACTATACACTGTTGACTATTCAAAAGTCTAAAAAAATATATGTTAAACAAGGAAATTTGTATCAGTCTGCGTATGACTGTCCATAACAATGTTCCTTTCAGTATATAGGGATATATACACTTTGTGTATAAAATAAAGGAAAAGATATCCAACCCCACCACCCCTGATGGGTGCAGGGGACGGATGGCGAATGCCGTAAGAAGAAAGCAAAGGAGACTAGCAGTACTCGCAGACTCTATATACTTAGAATGGTGGGAGAGAGAGAGAGAGAGAGAGGGTCAGCACACAGAAGTAGTAGAGAAAAGACAACAAAGGAAACCAAAAAGATACCCAACAAATTAAGCACCAAGTAAAAAGGAGAAAGGAATGCTTTGTGGAAGCAAAGGATAAAAAGGGTCACCACATCACTTCCCATCTCTCCCACAAACCCATCCCTCCCTCTAACCCCAACTGAAAGAGATATTTACATATATATAGACATTCATTCATCAGACAGAGAGGAAGAGAAGTCTAAATCTTTCTTTCTTTGCTTTCTCAATTTGGCTTTTTCTTTCATCACCCCCACAAGAGATATAGTATAGAGCACTCAGTCAGCAGGCACTCAGCATACTGAGCAGTCCATCCAACCCCTTTTTAAACATATCAAACAACAACTTCTGCATCTCCTCATATTCTCTTTTTGCTTCTTGTCACTCTTGTTCCCCCTTCTCTACATAGGAAAGTGTGATTTGAATTCTTATATATCCTTTTTCGTTCCACTACCCCTTGTCATATATTCCACATATGAAAACAACCTCAAACCAATAGGATTTCAATCTCTCTTTTTAGTCCATCCAGAGAGGAAAAGAAATAGAGATATGTGTGGATTAAAAGAAGAAGATCATCAAGGTGAGTACTCTCAAACTGTCTACAACCCACAAAGCTACCAAGAACAGCTACTTTTCCAACACATGCAACAACAACAACAACAACAACAACAAAGCAGTGATACATATGGTAGAGGAGTTGGTGGATCAGGATTGATGTTACCAGAAGTTTCACCCACCATGCCATGGCATATCCCTCCAGTAGTCCACACTTTCAACCCAACGGTCCATGACCCTCTTCTTGTCCCTCCCACAGTGCCATCACCATATGGAAATCTATTCAACAGAAGAGCTACTAGTCCTGCCTTTCAGTTTGCATATGATGGTCCATCAAGTCATGATCATCATCATCATCTTAGGATCATATCCGATGCTCTTGGACCCAGTTCAGCTCCTTTCGGGTTGCAAGCTGAATTAAGCAAAATGACTGCTCAAGAAATCATGGATGCTAAGGCACTTGCTGCTTCTAAGAGTCACAGCGAGGCTGAAAGGAGAAGAAGAGAGAGAATCAACAATCACCTTGCTAAGCTTCGTAGCTTGCTACCCAGTACCACCAAAGTAAGTAGTACACGAAAAAATAAAGCACAAACACATGATTTTTTTTTTTTTAAAGCCCTTAATTTCCTCACGACACCTTTTGTTTTGTATTTTAATAAACCTTTTTTTTTTCTGCTGCAAAAAATTTATGTCAATCTTCCTAAAGATTCTAGTTAGATAGCTGGTTGGTCGGATAATTTACTTTGCCATCAAGATGTAATCTTTTTAAAGTCTTTAAGAGGTTAAAAAGGAAAAAGGAAGTCACATTTTCTACCTTCCTTAGCCCTCCTTTTTTTTCTTTATTGATCTTCTCAATTCCATTGTTTCTTTTGGCTTATATATTCCTTCTGGGGGCTTTGTGGTAGTTCCGAGGAAAGAAAGAATAACCAAAAGGAAACAAGCGTTAATGTCGCTTGGTTGATATCATAAAGAGGAACCAATGGCAATTGAAAAGCCTTCCATGGAAAATTCTTGCCGGAACTCAGTCAAAAAAATAAGTAGAGATTCGCAGAGAGAATGAAAAGATGTAAAGACGGACAAAACAAGCATTCTTGTCAGTCGCTTATATATGTATATATAGCCATGCCCTAATCCCTTCCTTTAAAAGTAGAAAAACATCCCAACTTTCTTCTAGTCATGCCTGTGTTATCACATTTGATTACAAAACTTCATGCCCCATCTCTTCTTTTTCGCATTCCGATAAATCCTTTAACATTTCAATGATTTTATGTTTGTTTCATGTTGAATCAACAAAAAACATGACCACCTTTACCTTGATTATTTCTTTTGAACTCACCTCTCGTGTTTATTATTAATTGCCTTATTGTCTTGTCTTTCATCTTCCTTTTTATTCCTTTTATGGACGAAGAAGAAAAAGGTATACAAAATAGACCTTCTTGTTCTTTTTTAATGATGAGGAATCGTTATGGATATTCTAGAGAACACTTTTTCTTTTTCCTTCTTCTGTTGTATGTGGTGTTCATTTGCTTGATGAATAATGCATTTGTTTGATGAACAATGTTGCGATTTGTTTTGACCAGACGGACAAAGCTTCATTGCTAGCAGAAGTGATCCAACACGTCAAAGATCTAAAGAGGCAGACATCTTTGATAGCCGAAACAACCACAGTACCGACTGAAATCGACGAGCT
The DNA here is from genome assembly GCA_037832385.1 of Rhizophora apiculata. NCBI lineage: Eukaryota > Viridiplantae > Streptophyta > Magnoliopsida > Malpighiales > Rhizophoraceae > Rhizophora > Rhizophora apiculata. The sequence continues at coordinate 4,697,645 of CM075437.1, forward strand.
AACTGTTGATGCATCCGATGAACAAGATGGCAAGTTTGTTATCAAAGCTTCACTATGCTGTGAAGATAGGTCCGACTTGCTGCCTGATCTAATAAAGACCCTGAAAGCCTTACGCTTGAGGACACTGAAAGCAGAGATCACAACAATTGGTGGACGCGTAAAGAATGTTTTGTTCATCACTGGAGAAGAAGATTCCTCAAGTAATCACAGCAATGACCAACAGCAACAACATCAAGGGCAATTTTCCATTAGTTCAATCCACGAAGCATTGAAAGCTGTGATGGAGAAGACTGGTGGTGATGAGTCGTCTTCAGGTAGTGTTAAGAGACAAAGAACCAATATCAATATCCTTGAACAACAGCAACAACAACAACACAGGTCTCTATAGCTATTATCAAGAGTATCTTAATTACTTACTTATCTTTTATTTTTTTTTTCCTGGTTTTCTTGCTAATTTTCATGGTATTTTCCTTTTATTTCTTTGATTCTGGGGGTGTTCTTTTTTGGTTTGTTCGTGAAAATTTTCACTAGTAAGTGAAAGTAATGATGGTGTGTATTTTTGTGTACCTACATTACTCAAAAACATAGAAGAAGTGGAGGGAGAGAGTGACATATAGATTGTTGTTGGTACTTGGCGGGCAACCTCTCTTTCACTCTGCCTATTGTTTTGTGTTATGAGTAATGTTAACAGGGGTATTAAATATGGTTTTAAAGCGAATTTCATATCATACCTAACTTTATATAATGACTGCCATTATATGGTTTATAAATCAGTCCTATTTCATCTCTTTTGTGGGCCTCGATCAATAAAAATTAATATTTTGAGTGTTTTTTTTTTTTTTAAATTTCAAATTTCCTGTTAAAGATTAATAAATGGACAACTAGAACGACAATATATATATATAACATACACATAAAATATGCAACAAGTTATAAAAATATCTAATAAAGTTTGGTTGTATATTCTTTTGCTTATGGTTGCATATTTTGTTATTTTAACTCCATATTTAGTTTTTGGCTGAGAAATTGAAATTTAAAAAAGAAATTCAAAATATTATGTTTTATTGATCGAGACCCACAATAGAGATAAAATAGAAATGATTCTTCTAGCCATCAACTTTTATTGTCATATAATACAGGCATCTATATATAGAAAATATCAATATCTTAGTTCCTAATATTATATATTCTGTGTGTTGGATGATGGTGTTTTTAGGTTTGGTTGCGATACCAATTACAATTAGAGAGAGAGAGAGAGAGAGAGAGTATATAAGAGACAAGAAGGCATAGAGCATGAGAGTTGATTCCTATCTAAACGTCCAAAATCTGAGATAGCAGGGAAGAGAAGTCCACACATTTTCTATGTTAGGTTTTGATATAAGGTTTCACTTCCCACGAAAAAGATCCTGTACTGTTCTCTCTTTCTCCTTCCTCCCACCCCCATCTTGCGTTTTGGGTGATCAGCATTCAGCATAATGAGAATGGTGACGATCGATGTTGTTCAGTGTCATATGGTGCTTCGCTTTCATCATCACCTTTTCCCCTATGTATCAGTATAATGTTGTCTTGTTCCAGCCATCTTTGCAAGAGTTCCACTGAAGGGGTTTTTATTTTATTTTATTTAAAGACAAAAGAAACTAATAATAAGGCATGCATGCGCACAAGAGTACTTTCTGGTTTGGAAGGTAATGTTACGTATCCAAAACCACAGCCTCTCCATAATACTGCCTTTGCCTCTAAGCTTCTCCCTTCCTCTTGCCTTCTGTTCCATTTTTTTTTTTTTTTTTATATATTTTTTTTATCCTCTTTCCTGTGTGTTGTTATATTGTGGACGCTGAAAGGATTAATACTGTTTGGATGCATGTTTTTATTTTTATTTTTATTTTTTATTTTTTTGTTACAAGAGAGGCCAAAATGTCAAAAAAAAAAAAAAAAGAAAAAAGAAAAGCACAAGATCACTAACAAAACCAAAATGTTTTAACAAGGATGTCTCAATTAATTGTAATACGAGTACGAGCCACGTTATAATTGTGTGCATGTGCACATTTCTCTATTCTTCAGGTTGACTGCCGTGATGCCAAATGGTAGTATTCTATAATATTACAGGGGTGAACGGCAATTTTTCGATAATGACACAAAGTTATGTAACCGTAGCGTATTCAAATTCAAATTAACCAAAAGATTCAATGTTAACTTGAAAATAAAAATCTTAGACCAAAAGAAGGGCTCATAATTGAATTTATAACTATGGTTTTACATATCTTAAAACAGTAGCAATTGTAAAAATTGTAGGTTATCACCTTCTTCTTAATTTGACACAAGCCTATAATTCTCACATATTAGATATAAGTAGGATCCAATTCTAAGATGCATGAAACAAGATTAAGAGACTTCTGCAAATATGAGTACTCTTCTAATGAAATTGTCGTTATTGGTTTTTGGAATTCTTAATTCTTGCACTTACAACATCACATGTAATTAGACGACATTTCCATGCGACTCTAAACTAAAATGTAAATTATATCCGTTTATGTATCCAAAGAAAATTGTGTTACATTAGGGAACGCAACATGCATAATGGAATTTCTTCTTTCATGATCTCGAATGCGGTTTTAGTTTTAAATTGCAGCTTGCAATCTAGTTGGACTTCTCAATAACGGAATAACTCCAGATGCCTCACAAGCCGTTTGAAATTTGACATTATTCGACATTAGTATAATAGCTTTTATAAACAAGATGTCATGAATTCCAATCAAATTTTCCTCATTCTTTCTTGCTTTTTAATCCTCATCCTCCTATTAATTGGGAAGTTTTGTAGATAAAGCTGTAAATCACGCTTAAACACATAACATTATTTTTCAATGGGGTCCTTTTCGTTTTTGGGTTGTAACTCCGCGGAAAGAAAAAAAAGGGTGTCAAATTGAATCTACAGCCAGCGAAGAAAAGCCAGAAAATTTACGCGCTGGACGTCTGTTTTATTCACGTATTAAAAAAAATAGGAAGATGTCAATAGGCCCATGGGCCAAGAGATGGCATTTCAACTAATTCTCGGGGGTCCATGGCCTTCCACGACTTCCAAACGCCCATCAACCAGAGTCTTCGCGCTGGCGGCAATTTACACTTCTTCTGTTCCTAAGATGAGATTCAATTTATCCACAAAATTTATGCTGATTTATTTGGATTTTGATGTTAGTGTTGGTGATGAGGGGTGCTTATCAGTCATGACACGTATTAAAATGGTATCAAGTCCAATTAATATAAGGATTCGGTAATTGAATCATAGTCAAATCCTACAAGAAAGTACATGACTAAATACCGATAATTCAAAAATTAGAGTTTTTAAACAAGCGAATATAAAGAGAGAATAATCATTATGGATGTTAATTTGACTTATTATATATATATATATATATATATTTTTTTTTTTTTTTTTGAGTTGGTTCTTATGAGTGAGATTCAATGTAAATATAATAGGCATAACGTGTGTCACCGTTTGAAGCTGGCGTCGAACACACGCCTGAAAATAAAGAAAAACTTCGGTAAACTCAATGCAATTCTCGAATGCGATGTAAGGTATAGACCATTTTGGACAACTTTACCAAGTGGTTAACACCTGTTACAAAAATTAATAAAATAATATGTCCTGTCAGAGAGACTTTTCGTGTTATAAATATATACTTTTTATTATTAGATCATATGGGTTTTCAATCTTCTCGCATCAAACATAAAGTTTGAAAGTAGAATTTATGATTCAATCTCACCCATAGTTCTTCCCTTCTTTGTTTAATCGGACCACAGAAAGAATCCCATGACTTATTGGATAAATGTGAAAGCGTACAATTTTCCCTTTTTTTTTTTTTCCACTGAATGAAGCCTGTTGTTTTTGGCGGGGGCCAGTTCCAATATTCTCTGTGTCCAGGTTTGGAACATTGGCTAGCCTTTTTATTATGGGTGCAAATGAAAGTTTCCAATCAGTTCAATTCCACTAATTTAATCGGAACCATGTTGAAACTATCAAAATCATTAAGAATGGATTGAACGTGTTTTGTACAGGGCATTTCATGCACGGCACACATGGGAGTCTCGTTCGCTTTGATCGGCAGACTAAGGCACATGTGCCCGAGGCCTTTACCTGAACACAATGTCCCTCCATCCGAGGCCACTCCTTCCGGCGCCAATAGTATAATATATATTTCTTGAAATGCAGACAAATCGTTCTGTTCTGAAGCAACGCTTAGCAAACAAGACCCAATGCTCACAATTTAAGAGCCAGCAATACCAATATCTTGGATGGTGATCTGTAACATTTCCAGAAAATGACCTAGTCGGGTATGCCAACATTGTTTTTTTATTTTTATTTTTTTAAAAAAACTATTTCCTATTAATTAGTCCTTCAACAAATAGATTATATATATAAAGACGGAGAGTTGGGGCATTGTTTATTAATTCTATTGTAAATATCACTGCTCATAAAATTTAATAATATAATTACTTAAATTATTAATTTTAAATTTAAAGTTTCATGTATAAATTATATGATCAATACATTGATTTATATTTTGAATCATTATAATGATATCTACATTATTTAATCAATTATGTTTAGTTATATTCATTATTTTTGTATTCAACAAATATTTTTTTATTGAAATATTCAAGTTACTTTAGTTCCATGTGATGGTCACCGGCACACCCATTTCAGAAAATAATGTTCCCTATTTGCTTTTCCGCCAATCTAATTAATTAATTAATTAATCGGAAGTGGGGTTGCAGATTATCCTACCAAAACTGCAAAAATAAAATAAAAAATCTGACTGACACACAACTAACAAAGCAACTAGTTATTCTTCAATTCAATCCCCACTAGCCTTGGCTTCCATCGATCAGCTTTTTGCCTGACAAAACTACCCTTACAACCTTTCAATTTGATGCCTTTTTCTTGTCCATCTCCAAAAGAAAAAAAAAAAGAAATCTCCTGTTTACAGGCTATTAGAGGACCTTGTCACTCGATCAAGGTTGCTTGGTGTGACATCTAAGTTGTCTATCATCTACATACCCTTTAGGCGTAGGGGAGATTACAGGAGACGTTAAGAATAATTCTCTGCTTTTTTTTTTTTTTTTTTTTTTTTTAACATCGAATAAATTCTCTGTTGAAACTTACAGGAGCAATGATGCCTACAATATCTTTTTGTTTTTTTTTTTTGCTTTCTTTTTCTACAAAAAAGAAAAAGGCAGTAACAGAACCTCTTATTTATGTGCCTTTGGCGTCGAACTGAAGTGTCGAAGACAATGACAAACGTTCATTTTTGGCTTCTATGTCACTCTCTTTGTAAGCTCCGTTGCATCTGTCGATTCCTTTTTGCTGTAAATTCCCCTTCTCCACTAAATTCAATTCCCGATAATTAGTTGGAGATAGAAAGATCGAGTCTTGCTAATTGGAGTTTGCCCAGAAAGAATGTTGATTCAAAGAGGAGCTAGAATGAGCTGGGGGAGAGTGGCCAAGTCACTGCAGGCCCTTGTAGCCCATGGCTTGCTTTTTTCGTTCACCCTTCTACTTGTTCTCAAGCTGGATCATGCCCTCTCTTACTCTTGGTGGTTCGTTCTCTATTTGTCCATTGTTTTCCCTTTTTTTTTTTTTTTTGGTATTATTGTTGTTTTTTTGTGTTTATGTTTCAAGTATTTGAGGAAGTGATGAAGAGAACAGGATCACCGAAGACCCATTTCGTGAATTTGTGATTCTTTAAACATTTTTGGTTATATTTCTCCTAAGACAGGTCTAGAAGGTGATTTGAGAATATTTCTGTCTTTGATTGAGGGAAAATTTTTGTGGTTTTGTGGGGGAAAAAAGGTTGAGCCTTTTTTCTTTTTAATTCGCTGAATTGAGATAATCGCTTGAATATTGCAATTTTTTGAGACATTACTGAGTTCATAGTTTCTTGATTTAGCTTTAGTGGCTTGCATAGTTTCTTGTCTTTGTTTTTTGATTTTTGTGCTATGCTCTTTAATTACATTCTTGTCACTTTGTCCGATATTTATTGAATTGAAATGCAATTTTATGCAACTGCCACATTCTTCAGAACCACACAGAGTATTGCATTTTGAATTTTGGGTTCTAATTCACCAACACGATCGTACCATTCATTTATTTCACTCGTAATTGGCTCCTCACTACAAATTTTCTTGGAAAGGATGTTAAACTTAGGAAGTGATGATGCTCGGTGGCCAATGAATTTGAATTGGACAATTGAATATAGTCTTTTCTCTTAAGGACTATTAAAAGATTCTAGCTTGCAACTTGAGAAATGTGAAGTGCAAAACAAGGGCTTCAAAGGAGAGTCATGTTAATCACTCTAATAGTTACATTGCCCAGTTGTCAAGTCTGTGAGTGCAAGGTGACTAATGAGCATAGATTGGTGAGGGTTCTATTATGCAGCTACAAAGTGGATGGGTCGTTGATTCTCATATTTCATATAGTATATGTCCTTTTTTTTTTTTCTTTTTTCTACACAGGCTAGCAGTGTGGAAGATGAGAAATATGATATCTTTGTGCAAAATATTCAGTTATCTCATAGAGGATGACAAGTGACTCATTCAACTGCACAAATACATTGACTCTTATCTTTTGTTGAACTTGGACTGGTTACTACCATTTTTCTTTGCCTTGAAGCCATTAACTATTGTTTTGCTTTTATTTTTCTTAATCATGCAGGACTATATTTGGAACTCTATGGCTTTTTCACATGGTTGTAGCACGTGGACGGTTTTCCTTACCTGCTCCATCAGCACCTCATAATCGTCATGTATGAGATGATATCCTCAATCTATTTCCACTATTGCCTGTATCATGCGATATTTACTTATAATACTGTTGAGGAGATTCAATTGGTTTTCTTACTAAATTATGAATCCAAGATGGCAAAACTAAGTCATTCTTTCTCTTGGACAGTGGGCACCATCTCATTCTATCTTGGCAACACCATTGCTCATTGCTTTCGAATTACTTCTTTGCATACATCTTGAGGGCAGCTATGGTATGTAGCTTCCTAGTTACCTAGCCATCTGTGAGTGTGATATTGTCTTTATACATTAGATATTTTGTGAATCAAAGAGTCATTATGTCTCTTGTTCTTTCCCTGCTTTTGCCAGTGGGCTGTGTTAACTGTGGAAGATAACATTAGGCTAGGATTAATTAAATTGTCAATTTATGTTGTTTTGTGCTGTCGAATTTGTAGCAGTTGTAAGCTTGAAGATTGTCTTTCTGCCTTTGGTGGTATTTGAAGTAGCAATCTTGATTGATAATGTCAGGTATTTTTTCCAGTCATTGAACAGTTCTCCTCTACCCACTGCTTTTTTATCTAGACCATTCTGCTAATTCAAAAATGTTAATGGTTTGTGGTAGTTTTGTCAAGAACCAAAAGAAAAAGAATAATTGGCTCACATTACGAGTCTGGAATGGTCAAATAGGCTATAAAGACAACTATTTTTTAATAAAAAAAGTAACAGGCATAAGAAAGATTCCATAAGACATGTTCTTCAAAATAACTCCTGATCCTGAATCTGTAATGCTTCTTATTGTTATAGGATGTGTAGAGCTTTGATGCCTGGGGATGAAGAAAGCTTGAGCGATGAAGCAATATGGGAGACCCTTCCTGTAAGTTAACAATTCCTTGTGGATTAAAGAACTGCTTACCTAAGCTAGGTTGGAATGCATGGAATATTGTGAAAAGTGAATCTTTTATGCCTGCGTCTTTCTACACCAAATTTACTGCATTCTTCATTAAAGGTAGCTTCTGCTTATATAACAACAACCTAGAGTAGGGAACTGTTGGACTGAGACCAGATTAGGAGAAAAAGATGTTGTCAAACCACAGAAATTTGTTGCAGTTGCCTCAACGGTGGTAATGGGAAGAGGAAGTTGCCTCAACAGAAATCACTCCCTTCCATCAGCTACTCCAATGCCAAGGAGAGGAAGAGGAAGTTGGATGTTGAAATTTAAGCCAATGTTTTAAATTTTAGTTGTGCTCTGCTGAAAGCTGCTCTGCTAATTTTGCTAAAACTTGGAAAATCTTTTCTTGGTTATGTACAATAATGCTGATACAAGATTTTCAATCCTTGGTTCCCAGCATTTCTGGGTTGCCATATCCATGGTCTTCTTCATTGCTGCAACAGTGTTCACTCTCCTCAAGTTGTGTGGTAAGTTTATTTCTTTGTTGGGTGATAATTTTTTTGATGACAGTGGAATTATTTGCAGATTTTCTTAATTCAACATCCACCCAGGAATTTTTTAATTGGTTCTGATTTATTTTTGTTTTGTAAATGTGGCAAATAGGCTTTGTTTTGTAGTGGCATGGCATTATGTAAGCAAATATTATGGTGCTTCTTAATTCTGGAATGGGTTTTTGCAACCTTCTGTATGCTTACAGTCTGTCATTTATTTCAAGAAATTAATAAATAAAGATTTCCTTGTGTGCTCGTGACTAGTAGATGGGATGATACAGAAATTAAATTGATTGTAAGGGGTTTCCCACTGGTCAGTAGTCATAATCTGTCTAAATCCATTGCGAAAGGAGATGAGATATCTTTGGCATTGTAACTTGCTGATGAGACTATGCATGCATGTAGATCATATTTCTTTGAACAAAACAGCCTTTTGATTACATTTTGGTAACAGTTTTGGGGTTACATTGATCATAATAGCAACAGTTAATCTGCACTTGGAAAATACCATGTTCCACTGTTGAATTTCTGATTATTTTGTCCTTGACACAGGTGATGTGGCAGCTCTTGGTTGGTGGGACTTATTTATAAATTATGGGTATAATACCCTATGGCAAACTTTTATGATGTATAATCTGTTTGTTGGCTTTCCAATGTCTTTCTGGTGAGATAATCCAATGTCTATGTTTCCAGTATTGCAGAGTGCTTTGCCTTTCTTGTTTGCACAAAATGGTATAATCCAGCAATACATAGGCATTCTTGCATTGGCAGTTCTAGTTCATGTCCAATGCCTAGTAGATATCCTGACTGGAATAGAGGCTTAATAGTTTCTCCAGATGGAGGCCAGAATCAGAGCACTAGAATGTGCAACCTGCAGGACATTGGTGGCCATTTTATGAAGGTTCCTTTCATTTGTTTCCAGATAATGCTTTTTATGCATCTGGAGGTATGAAGGGTAAATGTGCCCTGTTTTGACTAAACCCAAATGTGCAATGATTTTGAAATTTGACTTATATAACTGCTTTTCTTCTGCAGGGAACACCAGCTAGTGCTAAAAATATCCCATTTCCTGTACTTTTTGCCCCACTCTTTTTACTGCAAGGGGCTGGAGTTCTGTTTGCCATATATAAGTTGGTTGAGAAAATTGTCCTTCCACATAGTGGAGCTGGCTCTGGTGGGTACCTTGTTTTTGCGGCAAAAGCTCATGATTTTCTGGGATTTTTTCACCATGGTTCAAGGTAACGATTTTCTGGACTAGACAGTTCCAGGTGATCTGGTTATCCTTTGTAAATGAGAGATTTGGGCATGAAATGTGACATGGATGTTGGCTATGGTTTATTACCATTGACAGGTTCTTAGGTTGGTGGTCAATTGATGAAGGAAGTAGAGAGGAGCAAGCAAGATTATACTACGCAGGAATTTCAGGGTTGGTTTCAATTCTACAAGTTATATTGAGGGAGTTTTTCTTTTTCTTCTTTATTCCATGCAATAACTACTCAATGATCTGTCTGTGAATTGCTTGTTACTGCCTCCTTAAATATCAAGAACTGTCAAGTTGTTTGTAATTTGCCAAGCACATTTTTTCTAATTTGAAGGTCTTGTATATTGTCTAGTGAGTGTTATTATCTTTCCTTTCCAATCCTCCTATGGTTTTTTTTCTCATGCTTTCTTTATATTTCATAATATTTATCTGTAAGTAGTAAAAACAATGTGTTGGCACTATCAAATTGAATTTGGCATCAAAATATTCATACATCCTGCAGTATCATTAGTGTGTTCACAAGCATTCAATACATTGGAAGTTTGCTTTGTCTTTTCATCTGTGGTGGTGAGAATTTCAATGTACTTTACTGCACTTGGTCCACATATGTCTTTGTAGGATAAGAATAATGATATTTGCTGTTCTTTGCTACTAATCTTATTCAGCTACAACACATTCTCCCCAGACAGTGTGAAGAAGATGCCGAAATCCGAACTTGTTGAGGAGGTAAACATATTTTTTGGGCGTATTTTTATTGTGCTCTTCCTCTTTTTGCAATTGTTTATGTTTAATGTGCTCTGTTTCATTAATATTAAAGCATATTTAGATTGCAAATCTCTTCATCTCAGATTTGGAGATTACAAGCTGTGCTAAGTGAGCAAACAGACATCTCTATGTTTAGCCAGCAGGAGTGCGAAAGACTTCAGAATGTACTCTTCAAAAACAATCTTGTTCTTCTTCTTCTTGTTTTTTTTTTTTACAAGTTCTTTTGCTAGCATGCCCCCTAATTTAATGAATCTATCAGGAAAAAATCCTGTGCCGGGTTTGTTTTGAAGAACAAATTAACATGGTGCTGCTTCCATGCAGGCATCATGTCCTTTGCAGGTATGTTTTTTGATCTGTTATGACAAATCTGAGGAAACTTAAGAAGGCAACAATGGATGTATTTGGTTTGACACAGTGAAAGGCTAGTTAAAGATATTTGGTTTGAGATGCCTGGAATGAATCTGTTTCTGCCACTCGAGTCTCCCAATATCCAATGGGTTTTGTGTGTGTACCTGGGATGGTTTAAGAGGTCGTTCATTTTTTTGGGGGAAGGGGTCTTGGGGGCACACTTGGAGCCTCTCTCCAAAATTGCGAGAAGTGTTGGAGACTTGCAATGGCATTGACACAATGTAACAAGTTTTAAGTTTGGTATAGCTCCGAGTAATAAATTTCAGCCCATTATAATAACTTTGGCTTAAAAAAAATAATAAATAAAACATGTGTGGGGGTCTGTCTCAAGAAAATAAGAATAAAGTTGTGTACATACGAGTCTTATTCAAGTATTACAGTATGATATTTTCATGTTCTGAGACATTCTTTATTTTATTGCATGGACTAGTTACCATGACCACCTGACTAAAGACTGGTATGAGCCTAATAAAACTGAAGGACTTCACACGTCTATTTCCCACCTTCTTCCTTTTTAATTTTTTCTTGTTTATCTATGGAATTTAGCTATTACTTTTTGATCATTTTTGTTAATGTCCATGCCAATTTCATTTTAGCACCTGCTGTGAAAAGTGCAAGAAGTGCCCAATCTGCCGTGTCATCATTGAAGCGCGATTACCCGTATATGATGTATAGTTCCAGTTTATCTGTCAGAGGTGTGTAGGAGTGACGGCTTCCTCACTGCTTGTGATTTTAGACGATGCATGCAAAGAGAAGCTTGTTGTTGTTTTTCAGGTTATGTTAGTGTTTTGATAGCATTTCAAAGAATTGCGAGTACACTGTAAAATCCAATGAAGCTTTCCTTTTCTTCTCCTTTCGCCTTCTACTTTTTCTGCTTGTGCTTCTATTATATAATTTCACTGCGGAATTTGTGTTGAAGGTGACTGCATTTTCTGTTTCCAAATAGCCTCGTGATACGTGACTGATGTTGCAAAATATGATAGTCATTGAAGCCGTGTCGGAAGACTTGGTTTAACGGTTGAACCGTAATTTAATCAGGAAATTCCCATTTTAATTGCCTGAAATCCTTAGAAGGCCACCCCATAGATTAACCTTGGATGGATGGTTAAGGTTGAAGCATTACTAGGCATCACTTAATAATCAATTCTCTCTCTCATAAAGATGGCTTACAAAAATACATATTACATGGAGGCATATTGCGAGGTTGAATATAAATAGCACTAAACCAGTGGAATCACTAGGATTGAATTGAAGCATTACCAATCCAAGGAACAAGACCAAACGCCACACCAATTTACTAGGAAAAAGACTAGGATAACAATGTAACACCAGTTAAGCACAGGTCGCTGTTATTGTCAGCAGCTCAACCACAGGATTTGGAGTAGGATTCCCATTGCTGATTTTGTGCTTATTATCCTTTAACTTGAGAGCAAAGTCACCGAAGCATTCGTCCAAGGTGCGAAAAGCCTCCTCCGGATACAGACTGCCCACTTCAACATCATTAGGACCACTGATCTTGAAGTTACCTTGACAACCTCTGATGAAAATATCGTGTGTGAATGATGCAACAATGCTCTCTGGTATCCTGTTTTCTGCAAGAAGGAGATCAACCATGTGTGATGCACCAATGTGGCAGTACCGATAAATTCTGACATAGTTATCAAGTTCTAATCAGGAAGTGAAAAGCAGAAATTAGAGCCAGACCAGCAGCTGCAGCAAGCAGGTCAGCTTCAGTGACTGTATCTCGGGGGAGGGTCCTCCCAATTTTCTTCTCCCATAAGGTTGCAAGCTCATTGATGCTGTAAAAGTTGCAAGACGGCCTGAAATGGACCACCTTGTTGACGGTCCTAACATCATCCACAGTTTTCATTGTAAATTTCCCAATATCAGTGCCTGCAACAAAATAAGCTGCAAGAAATGGATTCATAATTAGATTAACGTAATTAATTATCCCGTTGCTGGATTCGTGCATGTCAGTCACATGGTCCCAGGATTGGATCTCCTCGGAACAGTTCACTCCTTCAAAGCAATGTTGCATGTGCTCACTATTAAAGCGCTAAACTGTAACAATCTGAAACATCAAAGTGCAAGAAAGACAACGCTTTAAGGATTATTAGTGAATATTGTTTCGCGGAAGCCATATGTGAAATTTAAGGTTAATAATTACTAATATAATTGTGTTATGGACTTCATTAACAGTGAATAGAAGTAGAGCTCAGAATACATGAGGGATTCTGCGTGGACTAAGTCACCAAAATCTACCTTACCTTTGACATTGCCATCACCGTAGATTTCAAATCGATCCAGCGGAGGAAGAACCTCAGATGGGTGAGTGTTATCATAGTAGGGCCAAGAAGCAATGGAGTTGCAACAAATGTAGGTGTAGGGTATCTTGTACTCCTCAATCCAGCGTCTAACTTTGCGCTTCTCTTCGTACATATCTAGGCCTGGCTGCACTGGATCAGCCCTGTCCACGTCGTGCCCAAATTCTGATGGCAAAAATCTCTGTGACATAATTTAATTTCATGTGGCCAACTTAGTCAAAACCCATTAGTTAATTTATTACAACAAATAACTATTAATTAATTTTCTGCTTCTATTAACTAATTAATCACCTTAATAGTTCCAACTGCTTTAATAGCTTCCACTAGAGCAAGTTGGTCCAACATATTTTCCCCGCCAACAGCTGATATCACCACGTCAATTTCATGTTTCTTGAGTATCTTTTCCATGATTTCCCTGTCATCTATCAACCCCTAAAGCCAAGATCAAAACTTCAAGTCAATTATCGAGATATGGAAAATGGAAAAAGAGAGAGAGAGAGAACAAAAAAAAAAACCTATTACACTAAAATAGTTGAAAAGGCATATTAATGCACGAAGCTCCCATAGAATTTAGAGAATGGTCAATAGCGTCCGTGTGTTTATTTGGGTGTAGGATATTTTCTTATATTTGCATGGACATGAGTATGGAAGTAAGATACAAACAAGTAAGATTGTAGCTCCTTTGTCATGAAGAGACTTGAGAACATTGGCCTTGACGGGGCAAGTGGGACTTGACCGGACAACAATGTAGGTAGGGCGACCAGAGGCCAGGCAAGCCTCTGCTACAAATTGGCCTATGAAGCCGGTTGCTCCAACGATGAGGACTCGGCTCTCGCCTGTGGCTGCATGCGGCACAGGGGTTGAAATGGTCATACTTGCAAGTCGTAGGAGGAGAACTAGAGAGAGCAAAGCGACGTAGCAGTGTAACTTGAAAATGTGGGGCAAGACTTGACAAAACAAAAAGGTGTGGAAATCTATGTTTTATAGGGGACCACGTTCAGCTACCCTTCAAGGAATGTTGTGCCTCAACACTGCCCCAAAATTTTGAAGATCCAGACTTATCCGGGACCGAATTATTCCAATTGATGTTGGGAGCTTTGACTTCTAGCTCGGCCCTGCTCACCTTTGACTATTAGCTACCAACCTCGTCCGAGAAAATATGCTCCAACGCCGGATGCCTAGCTCTCTTGGATTTTGTATTTTGCCCAGTTTTTCGTAACTTGCACCTTGTCCATCAAGCGCCAGTGATGTAGAATAATGGGTACGACGAGTCGACGAGAGGTGATGGCTCGTGTCTGTCCTTCAACCTCTACCCGAAAAGCAATCTCAATTTTTAAGCTACGCACGAGTCTCTCCAATAACTACAGTCCCGTGCAGGGCCCTATTTTTATTAGGCCGAAACAAAGAGTGTGACAACTTCGAAATCACGTGACATAATGCCTTGAATAACGAGAGAGATGGATGTACCTTTTTAATAGGGAAATAATATTTTTCCAACCACATGTCTTGTAAACATTATAGATTTTATATTTTTCACGCATTTCTTTCGTGTACATTAAATTTGATTATTAGTATGTGACGCAATAAAATTTAAATTGAATAATAAATATAAGTTTATACACTAAGTGTAGTAGAATTGACCGAATGAAAAAGATAAAAATAATGTCTTAAAACCTTATATTTAATTAAAGTTTAAATACATTATAAGTTATCAATTTCTCATACTTTATTGATGTAAAACATTGCTTAGTGGGCTCTTAACACTAATAAACCCACATACTGTATAAGTTGAAACGCTCGACGCTAATAACCTTCTGCAAGAAAAAATTAAGGGTAAACGCCGTGTTTTTGAAACATTGTTAAGTTGTCCATGGTTTGACGGCTGCCATTTTCTTGGATTCTTCTTTGCTTTAGTTGTTGCTGTCTACTTGCTCAATCATAACCCTTCTCTTGGTCAGGGAGGGAGGCCAGTGACTCTTGGGAAAACCGAGTTCACTAAACTAAAAGTGTGCCTACTCCTCGTCGGTTGTTGCTTTCTTTGTTTACTAGTCATCCGTGCCTAGAGGTTAGACAATGGCTTTCCTCATTAATTATACCAATGAAATTAGAAAATGAAATGGATGGCTTAGCATATAGATATATAGTTTATAGTTTCTGTCTTTCCTCGTGTTTGTTAGCTGTGGAGATCCTGTTCAATTATGGGTTTGGTGACTGGTGAGGGGGATTAGCATGAAATCAAATTTGGTTGGTGGTGAGGGTAGCTGTTGCAAACAAAATACACTTTTACTGACTTCATTCATGCACATTGCACAAACACAGGGTATACCCACAAACCTTCTCAAAACAATTGGAAGACACCCACGACTTTCATTAAAAAAAAAAAAAAAAAAAATCCCTTTCAATTTGTCTTAACGTCTTTTTCCTCGTTTTTAAAGCTTTCTGAGGGGCTAAAAGGAGATCTTTCTTTCCTTTCCTTACGCCATCCACGGCAGGTGGTGATTAAGAAAGGTTTTCGGCAGCAATGCGGCATCATAGAGCTTTGAGGTAGCTGAACCACTTTTCCGACTTGATACTTGCCCATTTTTGCTGCTAAACGCACCGCCATGTTTAGCTCCAAGCAACCAGGCATCCAAACCAACTTTTCAGGAGAACAAAAATTTTTTTACGTGAGGCCAAAAAAAAAGCTAATAAAAACATATATATATATATAAAACAAGCCATGACAAGTCTAAGCGTCAAACCAAGACATGAAAGGGGCAAACAGCACTTGCCTCTCTTGGATCCGCCCCTGCCTCAAAGGCCCAGCCATCGAGCCACCGAATCCTTTTGGGTGGCGCGCCCTTTCCCCGCACTAGCCCGCCCGCCAGAGCATAGATTAATTATACAATAAAGAAAATGTATCCCACATGATTTGCCAGCCTATATAAGTTGAAAATAATTTCTAAATGATTTCATTTATTCAGTTTTATATGGCATAGAATAATGGAATTATTGGCCTACACGATTTGCATCTTGATTTTGATAAGGCTGTTGCATTTTCATTTTTGGGGTTTACAATCTTATCTTATTAGCAAATTAACAGAAACAATCTCGTTGTAATATCAAATTAAGAAAGATAAAAAAAAAAAAAAAAGGGCAGCGGACAGTGATCAGAATCAATACTGGCAGCTGAAATATGGACACTTCCGGCCATGCAGTGCTACGCCATTGCAGGTTACGAAGTGCCTTGTCAAGGCGACATGGGATCTTGGTGTGCCGTGTATGCCCTCTGACCCATGTGAACCTATTGCCATTGAACCCAAGATCAATCAAAGCCATGTCAACGATCTTCCTTGCAAAAGGTAGCCGACAAAACTGCCAACTTGCTGCCCTTTCCTTCTTTTACTTCAGGGAAGAGATCAAATTAAAGTCCCTCATAAGGATCCAAGGCATAATAATCACGGTATCCTTGATTTGTAACAGTTCTTGCCACAACACGTTACAATGACCAGTCGTGGGGGTCACATAGACTATAGCGAAGCATCACAGGGCTTGGTGCCTCTCCTCCACCTTCATATGGATGAATTGTTCATGATTTTCAAGCTTGGTGATACACGCTGGAGATCCCATAGTACCCAAATGCCTCCTCGAAAGCCCTAAGTTTCCTCCTTAAGCACTCTTGTCATGCCTGCTGCTTTGCACGCATTATTTGCCTTAACGCCCCTTATCAGCCTTAATGCCCCTTATCAGTGGCTCAACCAACACAATGACTACTAGATGATGCATTCAAAGAAACATCTCAAGTGTCTGTAAGAATTCTGCACTAGCAGCACCAAAAACATTCCATACAAAAAGATTCTTAATTAATGACCAAAAATGGAGATAATGACCAGATACCAGCAGCAAATCATGCAATCATCCAGTGGTTCCACCACTACGGGTTCACATCCTGCCACCACTTGCATGGAAGACTCATTCACTTGTGACTGTAAATTAAGCCCTAGGTTGACGTCTCTTCACAGTACATCAAACATACAAGGTCTGAAGGTTCAGGTAAGGAGTATACATTACAGTTTAGCCCCCACTACCCTCACTAGACCTCACTTTGCTGCTTAAAGTTCACTACCGAGTTTGGTCCTTGATCAACAGGCTTAACAGTTAGTGAAATATGTTGTAAAGAAAAGCAATCATAGGGAGACTAGGCCTTTCGCATGGGGCTAGGAAACTGAGCCTATGATATTGTCCCAGATGACACCAAGCAAGCGACTGCCTTGCCAGCCATAGTTCGCTGCTGTAGTGATCTTATGGGTCCACCCACGTCAGCACACAAATCCCCAGTGGTGGCAAGCATTTCCCCTCATTTTGTTTGTACACTCAATTCCGCAGCACCTGATTTCACACTCCTGTCTGAAATACCTTGGCAGTTCTGCTGGCCAAATCTGTGAGTGACACATGGTAGGGGACTGCGAACATTCTCTCCAAGAGGGTGCTGCACAGGAACATGCAACCCTCTGCCATTAGTAAGACTTGCCAGCATTTTTCCCTCAACATTTCAGTGACCCCTTCCAACACCGCAAAATAGGACCCATTAGCTCCACCTGTTCTCGAGCCCTCATTTTTCTCCCTATCCATTCTACATCCCCAGAGGTTTGGACCATGTCACAACAGGCGTTGCACAGCATCCATGGATCATATGCCTCACAATGCTCCTGCCTCTGCCTATGCATCCCTCCCTGCCTTTAATCTACTGCTATGGCTTGGAGCATAATCTTGTAGCCCCCAAACTAATGACCATATCATCCATAATCAAAACAAACCATGTGTAGGCCCTCATACTCCACTTGCTAGATCTTGCTGCCAATATGATACTGAGTCACCGAAGGGCAAATAAGGTCAATCTCCACGCACAACCTCGCATAATTCTCTCAAGCCACCTCCATGGTATGAGTGTTTACATTTAAGGTCTTACCTACCCTAATGCTAATGCACCATAAGACCTTCAAGTTGTAGTATTCAACTAAGAACTGGGGTACCGGACTTAGGTTGCCGCTCTTTCAATCCTATCCTCCTCCAGATCAAAATCAGGCATCCATCAATGCACAGTAAGGTAATGACCGGCCATAACCCATGGCCTCTTGTGAAGCACCAACTTGTAGTCCTCTGCACTCTCAAAACACACCAAAAAGAATGATTGCCTAAATCTATTAAACTGAAATGGCTTTGAGGTGACCACATTTAAGCAAGTCTTTGGTAAAGGAAGGAGTAGCCTAGTTTGTTACCTAGAAATTTAACGATAAGGCCATGCTGCCGAGGCTACCTGATGGCAGACTTCTCAGCAGTTGTGAGAGTGATTCTAGAATAGTCTCGTGTCCCCTTGTCTGGGTCGTCATCCAGTAGCAGTTCCGGCTCGTCTTCCCTTGCCATAGCCTGAGTTCCAATTTGTCATCCTCTAAGACAGACTTTGTTGTGCAGAAAGGAAGGCATCCTTATAAGACACGGGAGATCGTTCACCTTGGATGGATTCATCAGTCAGACGCTCCTTAGGCGCCTCTTGTGGGTACTTCACAACATCACCAGTAGGATCAACAATCTTGACTTTCTTATGGCTTCTTTCAAGCTGATCAACCTCGTGAATGGAAACATGACGAGTCGACGTCATTCAAAGTCCCTTAACTGGGGACTTTGCTCAAGCAGGTTGTGTGCAATTTTTTGCTGGCTTCTAAAGTGTTCTTATTCTCTTTTCTCTTTTCTCTTTTCTTTCTGGTCTTCCTACTTTTTAATTTTGGTGAAACTATTAAATTAAGAACAATTCTTCCTCTCTCTAACTCTCTCTCCACTTGGCCCACAAAGAACCTTTCAAATAAGACTGAGGCCCTTTTTCCCTTTTTCCCTTCCAAATAAAGCCTGAACAGGAGACCCCTATGCCATTGTTTTGGGCTGGCAACAGACTTCCTAGGAGAGAACCCCTCCAACTCCTCTTCTTGCTGAAAAACTTCAATCCCAAAATTATTCAAGAGTTGTTCTTCCCCCCACATATCACATATTACTCTTTTAGAGTAACCCAAATACTAAGGAACACATTAGATTAGGTCAGATGATGTTTAGTAAGATGTAATATATTGTCTAAATTAATCATTATAAGTCCAATGATAAAGGTGAATTTGTAATTATATGGATTAGGCATATGGTTTTGGGTTTAAATCCTTATAAATGCATTACATATTTCAAGTAAAAGTATTAGAAATGAAAAATTGTATAAGCAACACAAATTTACTTAAAAAGAAGTACTCTTTGTAAAAAATGTATTGCCTTCTTTGCATTCCTCTCATGTGTTCAAAATTATGGTTTTATAACTATAACCTTATTACATTAGAATATAAATTACCTAGTAAGAAGTCTTGATCCCCATATTACAAAAAAGAAAAAGAAAAAAAAGAAACATCCCCACTTTATTTTCTTTTATATTTTTTGTTAATAACAAGTAGTGCATATAACATATTAAGAAATTATAAAATTTAAAAAAAAAAAAATTTCAATTTTTTTATTATTTCTTAAATTTATATAAAAATTTTGTTATATTAATGTAACTTTCTTTTTATATCATTAGATGTGGGAGTATAATAATATAATAATAATTGATTAGGCATTTATGTTTCTCGTCTTTGACTGTAATAATGGATCAAATGATCTTAAACATGTAATTTAATATTATAACATTGTCACATGACAATTTTCGTGGACTTACATCTTTCTACGTCATTTTTGTCTTATCTATGTAACCTTATTGTTTATATAAATAATAATTAATCATTAAAATTTGAAAATTATGAATTAGAAATATTTTATTATAATAAATTATGGAATAATATGTTAAATATACATTGACTATTAAATTTATAAATTTCTTTTGTTTTCTATTATGCTAATCCAACCAATTACAAAGATTAAATTAGATATCATAAAACAAACAATAAGTGAATGTAACAAATTAGATTATTGGGTATTTGAAAGGAGTGTAAGTAGAAACCGCTCAATTTATTTAATTCAACCAATATAAATCAAAATTCAATTGAAATCCAAAAATCTTTGAGAAATGTGTAGATTTAATTTGTGATTTGGATAAATCACATTTGATAATGTTACTGTGATACAAGAATTTAAAAACTAAACTAATTATACATTTGCTTGGAAGATGTAAGATGGGTGCACCTTAGTAGTCTTTTTGATTATAACTCGATGCAAGCCAACTTAAGAAATTGATAGTTTCATTTCATCTCTCTATTCATATCATAAGAACATATACTATGATATATTATACGCATCTATATTACTTAAATCTCATTAGGTTGTGTTTTTGCTTTTAAAAATTATGTTAATAATTGATATATCTGATTAAAACTAAAATAAACCTATTAAAAATATAAATAAATTATGTATGATTTTTAATTTAAATAAATCACATTTGATAGTTTGATTATAATTTTGAAAGTCAAAAAATCATAAAAATCAAATTGAATCACCTTATAATACTAAAACCTAAAAAGTGCATTTTAGGAAGATACAAGTTACAACCTAAAAAAAAAAAAAAAAGACATATCCATACCTAGTAAGATGAATAAAGGCACATTATTCATAAAATCTTTCTTGTTTGATTTGTAATTACTCATTTTTTGTCCTAATATTTGAAAACATACTTTCTTTCTTTTTTTTGTTACTTAAGAAGTTAATGTTTCATTCAAATATTCTTTTTTTTTTTTTTCTCAAATATAGATAACTTTGTTAATGAGATAAATTAATAAAATAAAAATTGTGAATGACAATTTTACTTTCATTGAATATCATTTAAAATGTTAAAATGATCAAACCAATATGCAATCATTAAGGACATTTCAATTTTTTTGACTCTTATCTTAATTTGGTTATAAAACTTTTCAAGTCATCACTAATAGTATGGTTTGAATTTAAATATCAAAATGATTTAAACTAATTAACTTACACCCCTAAAGAAAATATAAGCATTACCTTAATGATGAAGCGAAGATGGATATGAAAATTAGTGACAAAAATGGATATGAAAGTAAACCTCAAACCAATAGGTCTTATGGAGAAGTAAAAGCCTGAAGAATAACTTTGCTAAAGCCTTGGATAAGGTGAACTTAATTATGTTTTTTCAATCAAGAAGCACATATTCTATGTCATATTATCATAATGTATGTTCCTTATCTTACATTATAGCTATCCATTTATCTATTATGTTTCATGTTAGTTTCTTTTATAAGGACCATTAGCTAATCTGCCAAATTAACCAAATCAATTTATAGCCACTAATAACAATTAAACTTATTTTACTCCTATTTTAGTGAAATGTAATTTTAAAAATTTTCAAATTGTTTTAAATGATTGGATTTGAATATAAGCGATAAATTGACTATAATTCATCTACTTACACCTTTAGTCTTTGAATATGTTGTTAATTATACGGATATGTTTGTACTTAATTGATATTTAGAAAGCATGTAACCTTTTAAATGGATATAAAATATTAAGTTTCAGTGTAATTGATTGTTGGACTTAAATAAAAAAAGGATTTGCATCAGTTGTAACACTTAAAATGGAAAAAGGACCGGTAAATGACACATTCAATTCATCTAAATATTTGTAAATAATAGTCACCTAATTAAGAGGGTGTTTGTTTTTTCTATTTAAAGGGTGATGTTGCTATTCAATTTAGAAATTAAGATATTAAATTTTTGGTAAATGTTTTTAAAAGTTGTTGTTTACTAATGAATCCCTTAAAATGTAATTGATAGAAAAAATGGTTTTGAACTACTTTTTAGATGTGCAACAATTAATAAATGATATTTGCTTTAAGATACTTGTTGATTGTACTCCTTTTTTAAGGATTCAAATTAATTTACACATATTTTAAATTGTTATTTAAATTGAGTTTTTTAAATACAAATATGATATTTTTTAATAATTTGTTATTTAAATTGTATAAATTATATAAAATGACTCAAGATTTAAATAAAAATATAATTTATTTGAACTATTATTTAAGTCAAACTTTTTTTTATTCAAATATGATCTTTTTTTTAATTCAAATATATATATTTTTCATTTATTCTTAAATTTTGAATATTTTTTTTTAAATTACAAAAAATGTGTAAAAAGATATTAAATTTAAATAATATTATAATTTATTTAAATAATCACTTAAATAAAATATTTTTCATTCAAATCTATCATTTTTTTTTAATTTTGAATAATTTATTATTTAAATTATATAAATTATATAAAAAATATAAAATTTAAATAATAATATAATTTATTTGAATAGTTATTTAAATTAAATATTTTTTTATTCAAATATGAATATTTTTTATTTTTAAATTTGAGTAACATTTTACTTATATTATAATAATTATATAAAAATTATTAAATTTAAATAATATTAGAATCTATTTAAATAGTTATATAAATAAAATATTTTTATTCAAATTTAATCTATTTTTACTTTTTCTTAATTTTTAAATAATTTGTTACTTAAATTGTATAAATTATATAAAAAAATTTTAAAATTTAAATAATGATATAATTTATTCAAATATTTTTTCAAATAAGGCAATTTTAATCCGAATATTACAATTTTTATCTACTAAATTTTAAATAATTTATTATTTAAATTATAAAATTTATGAAAAAAAATTTTAAATTTTAACAACTTTATTACTTATTTAAACAATTACATGATAAAAAATTATTTAAATTAGATATTTTTTATTTAAATTTTATTTATTTTAATTTAAATAATTTTACTTTTTAAATATTAAATAACTCTTTTTTTTAAATTAAAAAAAAAAAGAATTTATCAAGAGTGTCAAATTAGATTTTTTTTAATTATTTAAATATTCTCAATAATACTATTTTGGCTACATAAATATCTTCTTTTTTTTTTTCTAAAAATAATAACGGTCCAAATTAATTATTTTAATAATTAACAATAATAAAAAATATTAATTTGACCAAATCCTTATTATTTTATTTTATTCATCAATAATAATCAACAATCAAATAATATCAATTAACAATAATAACAACAATAGCAAGAAAACTAAAAGCGGTCTATATCAAGTATTTTTGTCTGCTTAGCCATCTTGCTCTTATCGCGTCACAATTTGTAAAAAGTGTTAGGCATAGCCTAAATTTCGGGTACAAATTTCATACTTCATTAATAAGAGATAAATTGTCTCTCCTCACTTCATCAAGGTCAAAATAATAATAATAATAATAAATAAATAAAGAAATAATTCTAAATGGCAGTGACAATATTTGTAGAAGTCGGAACAAAGACAGGTTATATTGCTGTAACAAATGTTGACATGCCAAACAAAGTTAATAATGCCTTGTATATGCCTCCCACCACTCACAAACGAGTACTTTTGAATGATTTGAGATGATTTATAGCTTAATTATATACTCAAAAAAATATTTTTTTTTTTAAAAAGAAAATCATCATTAGTAGTTTGGATGTGAAGTATTTTTTAAAACTGTTTAATTCAATTTGCATACACCCTAATTTCTAAATGTTTTAAAGCATGTTTGCTCGCATCCAATCCCCCGCTAGGAACAACAAGACGGTGGGCAGAGCATTTGCGGGGAGAAAAGTCGTGCGGTAATTTGAGTACTTAAGAGCTTATGCACGCAACTTTTTATGTGTGCCAATATATCATCCGTTCTTTAGAAGCTATTTTGTGTTAATTAAATATTTGATTAGCAGAAAGGAAAAAATGTGGGCCGATTTGATTCAAATAATTGTCAACAACGTAACAACGCAATTTAAAATCGTCGACTCTATGAACCAATTTTTGTTATTATATTCCGTTCTCATAGTGCGATGTAACAAAAATATAATAATAATAATATTATTATTATTATTAAATTTTTTTTAAAAAAATTATGTTTAATAAATATATTAATAATTATATTTATTATAAGTTAAAATTAAAATTTTTATAAATATTTTATTTAATTTTTTATAAAAATAATTTATTATTTAAATATTATTAAAATTAAATAAATTTTTATACCTATTAATATTAATAAATTTAAAATTTAATATTATATATTTAATATAAATTTTTATTTTACTTATAAAAATAAATAATAACCATAAAACTCAAAATCTAAATTCACAATAAATTCATTATTTCAATTAATCATTTTGATATTTAAATATAAATTAATATTTACGTTAATATTAATAATTTTATTTATTTTTTCATGAATAAAATTTATTATTTAGATATTATTGAAATAAAATATTTTTTTATATTTAATTTTAATATTAATAAATTTAAAATTTAATATTATATATTTCATATAATTTTTTATAATTTTATATTTAAAAATAAATAATAATACAATAACTGAATTATTTTTAAAAATTCATATTATTACCAGTTTATTACCTCAATCTTTTCCTACATTGGATCCTCGATCGAACGGATGCATGAGTACCTAAAGAAAAACAGGTAAAAATCATCATTTTGTGGATATTGTCGACCAAAGCACGGGCAATGTGCCTTAAGCAACGTATTTCGGCTTTCTCGGGATAACCTCATGCAATTATGACCGTTCATTATATTATTGTCCGACAATTCCATTATGTGCAAATCAAAATCCGAATAATTCTAGCCGTTGAAAACATGGTTTCAGACAACAACAGGAGTCAACGCACTAGTCGCTGGCTATCACCGCCTTATATCCTTTCATCAAAAAAATCGTTTTTTTTTTTTTACAGTTTCCTTTTTTTTTTTTTAAGTTTTTAAAAAACCCTTTTGCCTGTTCTTTCAGTCTGTACAGAACAACAGGTTTCAAATTTAGAAAAGGCTGCCAATTTCATGGTTGAAAATAAAAATTAACTAGTGCTAACCATGTTTAGCCTAACAATAAGTACTAATCTGAGAATGCATGTTAGATACGCGGTTTTAATCCAAGTCTATACTGTGGCTATCTTAACAACTTGGATTTGTCTGCCATAAAAAATGTAAATAATGTTGTTTCCTACTTCTAAAACAATTAATTAAAATATTTTTATTTAAATTTTTTAATTATGTATTTAAATTTTAGTGATTTTAATATATTTTTTTAAAATTTTGTAAAAAATTAAGTAAATAATTATTATTATCTTCTTTTTATGAACATAATTAGAAGTAAAAGCAAGCATCACTAAAACAATAAAATAAATAAATAAGATATTTAATACGTCCATTGTCTCTTTTTCTTTTTCGGTCGAGAAGGAGCCATTCATAAGGCCAAAAAACCAAGTATAAAAGGAGTAAAGCAGAGGAGAGGGAGACCAAAAGAGCGGAGCAGATCATAACCGAGGAGAGGGAGACATAGCTTTTGTCTAGTTTTCAAACTACAGACCACCTTTGATCACTCTCTATTTCACATGGCTGGGTAACCACATCTCTCTTTCTCTGCTCTGGGGGGCACATACAAGCAATCCATTGAGCTATTTAGCTGTTTTTTTAGCTTGGCCTTGTTCTTAATGCTAATAAAGATAGAGCCTTTTTGTAGTGACCCTTTTGGTGTTTATCTAATTCTCGTTGGTTTTTTGAAAGTTCCTTACAGAGGATCATCTGGGTAGTCGAGAAAGTGGAAAATGGATATGTATAGAGAGATTAGGACAAGTGCAAAAAATAGAAAAAAGAAGGAACAATATTTTTTGGTCAATTAGGGGCCTTTATGGTTTCTGGGGTTGGCAGTTGATCGATGTTTTATGGAAATAGCTAAGTAGATTTTGCTGGGCAATACTTGATTTTTGGAAAATGTTGGAGCAACCTTCAATCAATCTGTAGCTAGGTGATCGGAAAGAGCTACTTTTTGTTTTGTTTTGTTTCTTTTTAAAAAAAAAAAAAAATATTTTTTCATCTTTCTTTGGAGGGATGGTGGTTGGCAAGTTGCTAGGATGAAAGTTTGGGAAATTTGGGAAGGGATATGAGGATGCCATTTGAAACTCTACGTGGTGTGGTTATGCTCGTTTCTTGCTGATGATTCATTTTGACCTGTTAAAATGCTAACATTATTCTCCTTTTTTTTTATTTATTTATTTTTGTGGGAATGTTTTGTCGCATATGCTTTTCACTTAATTATGCTGTCAAAAGCCTGTGTCTTTAACTTTTGGTTCACATGTAGACGTGTTGCCACAATGATAATTGGGTTTTATCGAAATTTTATATTTGGTGACTCATAGATGTGTTATTTTCCAAGCAATGGATTCGAGAGAAGACTGATTAAGTGCTTGAAATTTGAAATAGAGTTTGCATGTGGCTGTACTGATCGCAGTCAATTGTTTTTGAGGTTTGTGGCTCACTATAGACCATAGGGTCTCTCAGTTGGAGGAGAAACATCCATTGGAGTTTGTGTGGTAACATTTCAATCGATAATGATAAATTAAATGATTTAATAGCGGTGTGTAATGTACCCTTGAAACATTCAGGAGTTAAATATTTTCTTCTAATGGCATTGCATGCATCTTGAATATGTTTGCAACTCAGGTTATTGGGATATCTGAGGCATGTGCATGCCTATATTATTGTGCATAACTCACTGTCCCAGTAATTGATTCAATACATGGATATTTGAAGGCTGTATCACTTTCCCCAATGATTAGAAGGGTGAGCCTTGGTATAATGATTAAGGTTAGTCTATTTTAACTTGGAGTGGTGGAAACAACCTCTTTGTGAAAAACAAGGATGAGGTTGTGTATATTTGACCTTTCTCTAGTCTCCACAATGTTAGAGCCTTGTGCATTGTGAACACTCTTTTCTTTATCTCCATTGTACAACTGTTAAATCCAGTTTCTTTGCATGCTTGCATTTTGTGTTTATGTGGCCATTGTCAAAAACTAATTGTTTGGACTACTATGATGTATATTTTGTGCAGACCATCGTGGCTGGTGGATGGTAACAGATTTGCAATGAAAATCAAGAGTGCATGTGATCCTGACAGAGTTACATGGAGGAGCAATCCAACTAAAGCTTGTCCAAATTGCCACTATGTTATTGACAACAGTGATGTATGTTCCGAAGATATTTTCTCCATCAGTTTGATCTTCCTGTTATATGTCTTTGATCCATTGAATTGATTCATTCACATTTCTGAATTATTCCAGGTCAATTATTTCTAAATTCAGCACTTTCTTTCTTTACATATGCAAAATTTTTCTTTGTACCAATATGAGCAGAGAGTGTTTCTATCATGTAAATTCAAGAGGGGTTCATTACCTAGTCACCCCCACCACAATGAGGCCAGAAAGGAGAATTTGATTACAGTTGCACACCCCCAGAATTTTGCATGCAGGAGCTACTCTCAGGGTTTAACCCATTAAAATTAAGAGCAACATTCAAGTGCTTTGTGGGGCTGTGCCTCATTTTACTCACATGATGTGTAAACATTATCATTAGGGTTCTGTCAGTTATCTTCATCCTTTCAACACTAATCCTACTTTTATTGCAAGCATCAAAGAAAAGTAAGGGAACAAAACTGATATCCTTTTTTCGAATGACATGTGGTAATATCTTGCATCACTATTTCTTTTGCAATTGTTGAAGCTGTCAAATTGTATATCTTCAAACTGGATTGGCTGTGCTTTATTATTTTTTTACCATTTAATTTATGACTTTTTTCCCCCTTTAAAACTTATTTTCTTCAAGCAAATTGTTTTAAAATTAATATATGTATGCTTCACCAAATCTAATGTTGCCGCTTTACATCCAAAGTTCATGGTCTTTGAGATATTAGAAGCTTCAGAATTTATAAATCCAAACTATTATGATCTCCTAATTTGCATATTTTATATCTCTATTAAGTTTTACTCTTGATTCTTGCCACCCTATATTTTCCCAATGGAATCTATAAAATGCTTATATATTTTTCACACACCACATTTACTGCAGGTTGCTCATGATTGGCCTGGATTGCCTAAGGGTGTGAAATTTGATCCAACTGATCAAGAAATCCTATGGCATTTACTTGCAAAGGTTGGTGTTGGGGATTTAAAACCCCATCCCTTCATAAACGAGTTCATCCCTACTGTTGAAAGTGATGATGGAATCTGTTATACCCATCCTAAGAATCTACCAGGTTGGAGTCAACTGTTCAAGTTGATATGCTACTTATTGATCATGATCATTGTTTACTTTAAGCTCTAAAAGGCTGTACATTTTGTAGGCGTTAAGCAAGATGGGACTGTATCCCACTTCTTTCATAGAGCAATCAAAGCTTATAATACTGGGACTCGAAAGCGTAGAAAAATTCAAGGGGATGATTCTGGTGATGTCCGATGGCACAAGACTGGCAAAACTAAGCCAGTGGCTCTAGATGATCAGAAAGGATGTAAGAAGATCATGGTTCTTTACATGAGCCAGACAAAAGGAGCCAAACCTGACAAGACTAATTGGGTGATGCATCAATACCACCTTGGGACAGGAGAAGATGAAAGCGAGGGAGAGTACGTAATATCAAAGATATTTTATCAGCAGCAACCTGGTAGCAAGGGTGACAAAAATGAAAACAACGGATCTGAAAACAATAATCCCATGATTGCAAAAGTGGACCCTGTCACTCCACAATCCGTGACTCCTGACCCCTCTTGTGGTGAAGGACAATGTCTAGAGTTAAACCCTCCTAAAGAGTCTAATGTTGCAAATACCTTCCCAGATCTTTATGCACAGGTGAGATCTTCCTCTTCTCTTCCATTTTTAGAACTTTAGATATTATTTACGCTTCAACTGCTCAAAAAACTTTGTGTCATATTTTCTGCCACAACTTCCACAGTTGTTTTAATCATTGATTAAAGCATTGCAGTTGATTTTTGATTTTAAGTCAATGCCCTTTGATGTAAGCAAATTGTATGTGTGTGATAGATGACCAAAGAGGATTTGTATTGTGCCAATTGCTCAGAATGTCTTTTACATTTAAAATGGACAAGTTGTGCATGGATGAGATACTAACCTCTATGGTTCAGCCTCTGTCTCTGAAGCATGCTCTGATAGATTATATAGAAGATGAGTTTCTACCTAACCTTGAGAACCTCAATGATGCTGATCAATCAAAGACAGAAACTCAGGCTGATCAATCAAATACAGAAAATCAGGCAGATGATGGTCATGATAGTCAGGATGAGGAAGAAAACAAGTGGTGGGAAAGTGAGTCACAGCATCTTTTGGATTCACAACAACTTGTAGAAGGGCTATCTTTGTGTGATGAGCTGCTTCAGAGCCAATCTCCCGCTAGGGATGGCAATGGCAATGTCAATGAAAGAGCAGATGGCAAACCCCGACTCTCTGATTATGCCAAGTTAGGACCAGAAGACTTAAAGAAGGATCTGGAGGAGTGTCAGAACCTAGTCCTTGATCCTGCAGCTATTGAAATTGATACACCTCCAGAGTTTAGATTGAGCCAGCTTGTATGTTGTTTTCACCTTTTTCTATTTTTATTTTTCCTTTTCTTTTTTGCATTTTGCATGAAGGCAAATATATGCCTTCTATCATTGCTTCAGCATTTTGTCTAATGCTAATGCATTTCTTGAATGCTTCTGCAGGATTTTGGATCACAGGACAGCGTCTTTGCATGGAGTGGTAACGTAGCTGACTGAATCCTGAATGTGAAGAACAATTAACATTTTTGCACCTGCAGTTTGGACACAGCCATAAAAGTAGGCCTACCGGCTTTCTGAAACTGCACATTTCGGTTGAATGACTTGAATTCAAATTCATGTTGGGGAGTTGACCGATACTGATTATTCATATATTTTGTATATGCCAGGGAATATAGGTCAAAAGTATGATCTAATCCCCCTTTTGAACTTCAAAAAGGTCGGAACTATTTCTTGCTGATTTTTTGTAATATCAATTCCCATGCTTGATGCTCATGGGTTGGAAAAATTTCGGTTGTCACATTCCCCGTCTTCCAATCTCAATGAAATCCAAAACCCAACTTACTTTAAAAAATGATATCTACCAAGTACATTGTCTGATGTCTCTCAGCTAAAATTTGCCAAGTCTTCTTGCAACACGTGCAACAACATCAAAATGTTTGCCTGACTTATCCTGAAAGCAAGAAAGAATTCACAATGGGTTTTGGATTACAGTGGCTTGACATGTGACACAATGCAGAGTTCGGCATGAATGGTTTTTAACAATTTGGTCGGCAATTGGGTGATTGTGTTTGCTCATGGCTGGCGTGCTCGACATGTCATTTCGACCGCTACAAGCTAGGTTGGCGATACCTTCCGTTTTTGTAGCTCACATCAAGTGCATAATCGGATGCCATGTAGACCCTAAAATTATTGAATGAACTCAAGCTTCTTAGCCAAAACCAAAATCTCAGTTTAATTTTGGTTAAATCGGTTGAACCTTAATCAAATCGTACTCAGATAGTTTGGTTATGATTTTGGTTTTCAGCTGGTTTTGATTTTGGGTTCTGCTTGTGGCTGGAATCTAGTTGTGGATTGGCCCCATTTTGTTTTTCAAATTTTTTTTGATAAAAAATAAAAGGAACATGACTGTTCTAACTTTTTATCGGATCACTTCTTGTTAACGAGCAGTCCAGTTCGGTCCTTTTACAGTAATGGTTATAGTTTTTTTGATGAAGTGAACTGTAATCAAATAATTGTATATTATATAAATTTATTTATTTTAACTAAATTTTATTTGAAAAAATTAATAATATATTAAATTAAATTAATTTAATTTACGTGAATCAAATTAAAAATTTTTAAAGTGGAGTGAGTATTCACAGATTGCGAAAGGTGGCTTCAAGGGTGCATCCGAGAGACAACTGGGGCAAATCTCTATTGTGCATCTCATCTGGTGCGCACGTTCTCACAAGAAAATGCGAGTACTATATTTGGCTGACAGGAGAGAGTAGAAGGCAAATCCGGGTCCTGATGTGAGAATACATGCACCAAATCAAAATCCTAATAAGCATCCAAAACTTTGGTTGCTGGCAGGCAGCATGATTTCAGTGAGACCCCCATCTTGGAAATCACCTTGGCTGGCTGGCAGCTTGAATGCCATTTTGTAGGGAAAGTACCTTCTAAGTGAAAGCTAAAGTGCCCAAAATGTGGTTGAAAGAGTCTTGAGTACACTTTGATGCCACAGTGCGACTAGAAGGGCAGACAGACAGGGCCTGGACGACAATTTGGGCAGTTTGGCACTTGGTTTCCTAATAACAATGAGTGACAAAGTTCAGGTCGGAATATCCAGATCCATACTTTCGAAGTTCATGCACCAAGCCTTAAGTCTGCCTGATATTCCAATTAACTGAATTCAGGATCCCCCATTGTTTAAAGTTTTCTCGGCACCAAAATCCTCCCCTCCCCCCCCCCCCACATTGAAAAAAACATGGATTTTTTTTTATTCCTTCCTGTTTTAAAGCTCAAATGATCCCTACATGAAATTCAGGTTTGCCATAGTAATTGCGATTACCTGATTTAGCAATCTAGAAACGAAAGAACATCTGCCATTGATCACAATAACTAACAAATGGACCAAAATTTTCTCTAGAATTATCGTGAAAGAGTTGCGTAAGAGATGAAAATTGTAGTTGGATTGAATTATTAGGGAGACCCCGTAAGTCTTGTTTGCCTTATCTGCTCGTACCATCTGGGTTACATGCTCCGACAATAATTGAGAGAACACGTACAGAAGTTGGAATCCAACTCCTCAGTCCTCACATTTGCTTGCCAACATTTCCCTTTCCATCACATTGACATAACAGTCGGACATGTCATGTATGGCAGCGGTGGGGTTTTGGATTGGGAGGCGCACGTGGGCTCAGCAAAAGCTGCTGTTTTGACCATATCTCTCTCTCTCTCTCTCGCTCTCTCACACACGCGCACGCGCACGCACACGCACGCACGCACACATCCGTTTCCAACTGGTTGAGAGACTGGACAGAGTGAGGGGCGGCACCTTCCCATGTGGCCGACAACAGAATATTAGGTAGCAATTTTCCACTTCCTGTGCACCTGACATCTTTGCCCCACGAAATACAAGGTAAAGAACAAAACAAACGACATTCACATTCACCCACAACCCTCCTCTGGAAATTCACAATCACATTTTAACCGGTTTTTACAGCGATTACTGTTTTAAAAATTTTTAAATCTCTACTAATAATTTGGCTTGAATGTATGCATTAAATTCCCTCAAACCGGTTTGCTTCTACTCCACTTGTACAGCACAATCTTTATCTGAGTAATGAATAAATAAATAAAATTTAAGGTTAGTTTAAGTTAATAAGTTGGTGTGTTCTCTGTTTCTTAGACTAAGGAATGAACTTGGAGATCAGAGTATGCTAATCTAAGTGATGCTGATGTTACTCCAAAGCACTCTGTGCTACTCGTGTCACCAAGGTAAAAAAAACATCCTTTTTCTTGGATTATGTCAGAAAACATCACTCTCCATTGGCTAATTTTGCATTAGGCTTTTGTCACTTTTTGTGTGAAATTGAGACTAACCAATTAGTTCTATCACTAAATCACAGTTAGTTCTTTTTCTTTCTTTTTTTTTTTTAATGAAAAAAAAAGTATATATATATATATATATACTTTTTTTTTTTTTGGTTGGGTAGAGATGAAACTGCTAATTTAACCGGAGTAAGTCGATGTAATCGGTTTAAAATCCACTCATCCAAAATGTTCAAAATTAAAATACTTCTAAAGCCACAAATAATTTAAATTGTAAATGACTTAAAATTCTATTAATCTAAAATTTGAATAACTTTGGTCTAAAATCCTAAATACTAGAAAATTAATATATTTAAAATTTCAGAAACTTTAAAATTTGATAAATTTAAATTTTGATGAATTTGTAATCTAAAATATCAAAAATCATAATGACTTAAGAACTGATGGACCCAAAAATTAATAAAACCGGGACCCAAAGTATTCGAGTTAACTTGACCGGTCAGTTTGTCCCATTTAGTTTTTTTGGTTTTCTTCTTGGATTTCTGCCATCGTGCTACATACCAATGCGCGCACACGTGCTCACACGGTACCTGGACAATCAAAGAACAATGTTCAGTGAATCCAAAATCCACAAAACAACAGCACCAAGCACTGATCACCACTCATGTTCCTCCCACAGGGACTGAGGAAGAACCAAAAGGACTATACAGTTGGAGTGGCAGAGGAGGGTGGGGTCAGTGGCAGCAATCATCTTTACCGTACACATGTCACACGTGAACGAATATATGGGTTGGAAGCCAATAATTCTGACTGTTCCCACACAATGAGCTTTGACCACAAAGGATACGGAGTAAGGGTTTGTTTGAATGCGTGCTTTCTTGCTTATTCAGTTATTTGCACAATGCCTTGACTACTTGAAAGACAAGTAGAGGTTGTGGGGTTAAAATATTTCATTAAGTTCTAATGTTTTTTTCGGTTGCAGACAAGAGAATCGAGGAGGAGGTTTAGAAGAGAGCATAGCCTACAACATCCGGATTAATTTTCCCTTTTTGAGGCTCATCACAACCTCTAATCATGATTAAAAATAAGTTTAATAATAAACTTTTTATAGGCGTAATTTACTAACGGACGAGAATTTATCAAATAAAAAAAAAAAAACTAACGAACAAATTGTACTTGTATATTTCAAGAACAAGCAGCTCATTTTGTGAGTATAAACACTTTGTTTCACCTGTCTTTGACGCAAAACTAGGGGAGAAAAAAAAAAAAAAAAAGGGAAAAGTAGCTAATTAATTATTGAATGATTAAAGGGTATGGATGATATCACATCATCACATCACTAAGCCTCACTACTTCTAATGATTAAGGGACCTACATGATTAAGGATATGGAAAAGTTACCAATTGTTTTATTTTTTATTAAAAATTTTATTATACTTAAAAATAATAAATTTAAATAAATATAATCAATTTTTATATTATATTAATATTTTATATATAATATAAAATTCAATTATATATATTTTTTAATTAATTTTATTAATAAATACCGTGCAAGAAAAAGAGAATGTTCCACGAAATAAATTTCAATCCTCTAATAAACACCAAATTCTTAAGTGACACCATCTTAATTACACTTTTGTTAACTTTTCTTGTAAAAGAAAAGAAGACGTTGATGATGATTAAAGGAAACTCCAATTTTGACTTTGTGAATTTGTCACAAATTTCAGCCGGAAAAATTCTTTCAACATCAATTACATTTCCCCCACAGCCACTTCCTATAAAATTGGACATGCACATGACCATTAAATTGAGGGCTGAATATTTCGAAACATGCCCATCGTGTTATCGATAATGTTTAAAAAAAAAAATCCTTAATATATATACTAACACATAAGCTATTTTCCCAAAGGAGAGGTGAGAATTTGAATTTCCCATCTCACTTGAGATGGTCGTTAGACTAAGCTATGATAATTCCAACAAAACAATAATTGGAAATTATAATTATCCACTATTTTTTTGCTTACTGTTGCAGGATTGCCATCACCTTCTTCTTTTGGGATTTTTAATGTCAAAGGAAATATGGCTTTGATTATGAATAGCAGAAAGGGTATTTGGTTTAGTGCTTGTTAAAACCTACCGGCTGCTTTTATCAAACATCATTGTTTTATTAGTTATTAAAATTATTAGTTTTTAATTACCATTAATTATCAGTGTTAAGTTACTAATCACCAATCATGTGCTGAACAAAAGAGAAAATATGAGGATGGTGACAAAGATGTTATATCTATGAACCCTTAAAACTCTCTCACTCTTTCTTTTTCTCTCTCTCTAATTTATAATATTTGAACCTGTTTTAATTAGCCCATTTGTTCCTTGTTACTCAAATAAAATATTCCTGCACAAGGTGCACATAAAAGGAGCCTTTATGTACACAGAAAGAAGCCAAGGATTTTGCTTTTTCTCTTTGACCTTTCTAAGAAGCCAGAAGGTCTAATCCAATGATGGTTCCATTGTCCTTGACATGTATAGAAAATCATGGATGGTGTAGGCATAACCAACGAAAAAAAGAAGGAAGAAAAGAAAATTTTTAGTATAATTCAATTGAATGAAAGGAAAATAATGATAAAAACCCACAAAATGTTTAGATGATAATAAAATATAAAGTCTTAATTCAAACTATCCGATGTATACATCTTAGCCCACTATAAGGGCAAATCCATGACAAAATTTGTTAATTTCTCTCCAGAATAACCATATCCCGCATCATCTATGTACACTCCAAGAGAGGCCCCCTTCCCCCCAGAAGGACAAAAAAAAAAAAAAAAAAAACATAATCATCCAATTACTGGGTGTATCAGGGACTTTTTAATCATGCCAGCAAATAAGCATGACCACACATCTCCTTATTATGTAAAGCCTAGCCCTTTGCTCCCTAAGGACAGCTCCAAGTCCTTTGCTTGATAGCCTTCTTTTTGAGCCTCCCATGCTGCTACCACTGCCCATCTTCATGTTTAATCGGTGGACTTTTTGTTCTTATGGGGTCACCCTGACTTGAATGGCAAAGTAGTAGATATGATTTTGTGAACTATAGAGAGAGAGAGAGAGAGAGAGAGAGAGAGCTTTTTGGATTATGAATTTTGTGAACTTGGGATTGAGTTTGGCTTTGAGATAGATGGAGTGGTAGAACAGAAGTGGGTCGTTTATATAGTAAGGTGGGTGAGGTCCATGGCTCACACTGGTCTGAAAAAGAGCCAACGATGGGGCATGAAAGGGCGTGCAGTGTCCATGAACCCTCCAGACAATGCCATCTGGTCCCCACAACCCCACTTGGCCACGACGCCATTCCCCATAATTCAAGCCAAATACAAAAATAAACAAACATATATGTATATATTTTTTTTTGAACACATATATGTATGTGTATGTAAATCAATTGTGTAATGCAAATGTGTGTATATGATAACATCACAAGTAGGGACCAAACAAAGACACCTGTTTCTCTTTCTCTTTCTTTGCATTGTCCTGTCACACTCTGCGTCCTAACCCGTGTAGGCATCAACCACCAGCACAATGGGTCGGCCATTAAATTCGATAAGGTGACATATTTGTATAGTATATTTGGATGCCTTTCAATTCGTAGTATGATATGGGTGTGGCTTAGTTGTTGACGACGAACTCATTATCTTATCCTTTTGATGGATTTTGTTTGTTGTTGGATCCCCCTAAGCAGGACAGTTCAATTGAATGCTGCATAAGAATGCATTTTGGGGTCTATATAATATGAAATCATTAATTGTAAAGCAATCTTATTTTGACGCTGATTTAAAACCGTACATGTAGGGACAAAGGCAACCATAAGCACATATCGTTGGTGTTGTCGCACTCTTGATTGGCTGACTTGATGTATATTTTCTTTCTTCGATTATTTAAACATTAGTCTAAACTTTTTTTTTCCCCATTATTTACAGAAATTGGCTTTGTAACGAAAGAGTAATCTATCCATTAGGTTTGATTTATTTCCATGCCCCATCCATGGATTTTCATTAATGTATGAAAACATTCTTGCCCTTTCCTTGGTGGATTTCTTTTTTAACGGTCCTTAAAATTTTCTGCCATGTATTAGCCAATTGAAAAAAAAAAAAATGTAATTTGTAGATTGAACTCTTAAGCCGTCAAGATCACAAGTTTTTTGAAATAAAAATAATTTGAGAAATGCCCTTCACCAGAAAACCAGTTTCTTGGATGTAATTAGAAGTCAACTGAATTTGAAGATATCATATGGGTTTGTTACAAGGAGATAGTGGAATTAGTTGAACTCATGTTACAATGTAAAGTTGGCAGCAGACCAAGATGAGAATAATATCCCACCGAAATTGTTTAAACTCCTGAGGCCTACCAAGAATTTCATCCAAATTCACATCTGACATTAAGCAGATGGAAATTTTCTACACATTGTGTCACATGGAGGTCACGATGGTGGATGGTTAATGTACTATCTTGTTTTATAATTCATAAATTAATGCAAGAGCTGTCAAAAACCAGCTGTTGCACCCACTTGCTTGGTCTCGTGTTCCCCCCATTTCACTAAGGACGCAAACTTCCAAGGAATTTTCATTCTGCTAAACTAATTATGATAATGATACTATAACCTATCCTCTGAACCATTTGAAGTTGTCAATATCGATTTAAGCGCTCAACAATATTTTGTTTCTTCTTTTAAAGGTCAGGACAAGATGTAAGATGCTACTTGTAGGGCCTAAACTTAACTGCAGACACATGACCCGAAGACTAGATGCTAAGCCTCTTATTGACTGAAATATAACAAATAAAGCTATTTGTTGTGTTCCATCTTTCGAATCTTAGGACTGCTTTACTGTGTGTTTCAACTCTCAAGTCCATTAGTCCATTGGACATGGTGCAGTGTCAGATTGGTTGTCCTCATGTCTTGGGGGGCATATATACATATATACATATATATATAAGGTTAACAAATTCATCAGAAGTTGTCCTTAAGTAATTCCTGCTGAGCTCAACAAATTGGATGGTTGGTCTAGAGATAAGGGTTCATGTATTCCCAAATGAAATGAACAGCAATAATTTCCCAGGAGGAGGGGTTTTAATCTAGTTCTACACTCAAAAAACTAATGAGGAATTTTCATATAACCTCAATTTTGCATGAAATATGAATGAAAATTCTGATGTACTAAAAAATAAAGAGACAAGAGGTTGATTCCTTTTCATTCATCAACGACTAATTACCCTAAAAGATACATGAGTATGTTAGTTGATGAGGTGCATTTAAGTTTTGTTTGTTGAAAAAAAGAACTAAAAAAAAAACCTAATACAAGTGATCATTTCACACCAATAAACTTCGGAAAATCAACTAAATATCAAAAGCGGGTGACTATTAAATGACACTTCAAACCTTGTGTCTTGAATTAACATGCCTTGCTACTTTGAACTGGCACGCAAAGGATTGGAAGGAAAGCCACATAAAGTGTGGTTTTGCATCACGGTGAAGTAAAAAACAAAAAAAAAGAAAAAGAAAAATAGTGGTTTGGTATCCCTACTCATTTAATATAATGATGATTATTATATTAGTAATTAAACTATGGTTATACTCGTGTCCTGAAAGGTGGAAGTGCACCATTACCAAGGATTTCCTGGTCTCGTATGAAGTTCCTTGTGCTGGCTTTATTGAACTTGATTATCCTAAAAAATTAGCCTTTTGTTGTACTGAACAAGGAGGTCAGAGTTGCACGTGAGGTTCTCGTGATTTACAATGCCATTGTCCGGGAGATACTCAGCACAAGACCATAATAATATTATTATTTTCTGTTCTCAATAAATAATTATAACATTATTTTTTATTAGGATATTATTTATTATCTTAGTCTTATATAAGACGATTGTTTATTAAGCGCTCGTATACTCGGCTTTTTTCATTAAGCGAATGCCCTCCCCACATGTTTGTACTTTCTCCCATTCGAATTCATTAATTTCATTCGTCAATCATTCAAATATCCATAATTTGGCATTGGCTAGATTTTTAATTTTTATTTTTTTAATGTTTTAACAAGTGTAAAAGGATTTCATAGGATGTCAATCATTGTTTTTTTAGAATTAAATTAGAATCACTTATTAATTTTTTAATTTAACCTTGTCGATAAAAAAATTACCATTTTAACAACCAATGAGAATTTAAACAAAATATTTTCCCTGTGTGAGTGTATTATGTGAATTTTTATCATCTGATTATTAGCTCTACCTTTGCATGCAAATATATAAAGATTTCGAAGTGCATATACTGTGCCAAAATTTTAAAAGAAATGGAAAAAGGTGAGTAGACAGACAAAAAAAAAAATTGTGATAGAGAAAGGTCAGGATTTACGTGACATGCGAGACCCATATTTTATTTTTAAAAAAAATTTTTAAGATTTTTCGCTAAAATATTCTCAGCATGCAAACTAGCAAAACAAAACTTATTAAAAAGTGAATTTCATATTCTTGTA
The DNA here is from genome assembly GCA_037832385.1 of Rhizophora apiculata. NCBI lineage: Eukaryota > Viridiplantae > Streptophyta > Magnoliopsida > Malpighiales > Rhizophoraceae > Rhizophora > Rhizophora apiculata. Next base: position 4,736,596 of record CM075437.1, read on the forward strand.
CGTTATTTTATGTTTGTGGGATTTTTATTATTATTATTTTTGTTACATGAGTGTTTTTGATGAAAAATTTGAATTTTTTTTTAAAATTAATATATATATATATATATATATATATATATTAGAAAAAGGGACTCACATGGCATTTCGATTTGACTTCTCTCAGTCTATTTTTTCTCTGTCCATGTAATCGGACTTAGAAAGAAATCACAACATGTCATGGTGTCCAACGAGTTAATTGCTAGTGTATAATTAATTGTGTTTTAGCAGATATAAACATGTCCCAGTCTCACTACATATACATACAGTCCATAATTGAGTAAGCCAGTGATCTCATTGCTGTCTATTAAGAGTGCTCATCCAATCGTCCATACTGCCAAAATACTTAAATCGAAGCACGCATACATGTCTGGGTTCGAATCTCTACACACTATCAGTTCCCTTATCTATAGGAAAAAAAAAAAAAGGATATTGTGCAGAATTTATGCTCAGTATTGTTTGTACTTCAATATAAAGAAAATTGCCAAAATTATAATTTTTATTTTTTTATAGGAGTCTGACTTGGGTCAACAGTCTCTTTTTTATGTTAAAAAAATAAAAAAAACACATATAGGTAAATTTATAAGTTTATATGATATTAAAGATGTAAGAATATATAATAATATATGTATAATGAAACGTAAAAATTACATAAATTTATGCTGTACTATATACAATATTTAATATTATTAGGAATTTGTATTATAAACTTTAATAGGTAAAAGTTTAAGAGTAGTTCATCCTTGATATTAGATATTGGTCATGGATTTTTTTTCTCTTTTTTTGACGAAAATGTGTATTATTTTTCCAGGCTTAACACTAATAGAGGAGAGTGGGGCTTTCGCATTCGTGATCAAGGCGGAGTAGAACTTACCATCCATTTGATTGGGTCTGAGAGTCTTTTATTTGCAGCTTTCATGTATCAGGACAGTTGGAAGAATAAATGGCTGGGGAAGGGTCGCAGGAGCAGAGATTAAATGACAATATGAAGCTGTCTACTCTGACTCCAACACTCGGGAATTGTAACTCTTCAACTCCAGCAACCATTTTTAATTGTCCCCGAGGAGTCAACTCAATGCCTGATAGTCTGAGCTTTCAAATTGAAGATGGTAAAATTCCAATCCTATGGACAAGAGGAAAGGGAATTTGTGGAATAGAAAGGATGGTTCCTCCTCCTTATGTCGCCTAAAACCACGAGCTTCCTAATGAAGGAAGAAAAGAAACATTCGAAATGTGAAGACAAGGCTTGTTATGGCTTGTCACTCTCGAGTGAAGTATCACACAGGCCGTTATTCCGTGTTAAGCACAGTAGCTGGCTTCAGGAGCATCGAAGAGAATGGCACGCATCTGACCCCAAGTGCTCACTGAGGAAAGTAAAAGACTCAAAAATATGACGACCCTACAGCAGATTCAGTTCATTGAGTTCCTTTTTGTATATAATTATGGTTCACGAATGCGATTACACGTGCGATTTGAAGATTCCAGGCATGTTGCTCCATGGAATCCAGCTGATATATTGCATTTTGAATCATTCTTCGTCTATTCCACCCAGATGGCTACTTCTAAAAATGGTGACACAAAATTTACAGACGAGAAATGTGAGGAAAGTGTATATACATACGGTTTTCATTCCTCCCTTGGGATCCACCTGCTCCACCATACGCTCTTCTGGCTTCTATTCAGCTCATCCATGCTCTCATTCAATGTTCTTATAATCTTCCTCTGGAGACGAAGAGCTGATGCGAGAGCATTCCTTTGAACACTTGCCTTGTTTTTGGGCTCCTTTTGTTCCTGAAAAGTAAGAACGTAAGCGGTTAAATAGATTATAAGTTAAACAATTATTGCAAAAAACTATTGTCCTCCAATTTGGCTTGAGAACAGACTCTAAATTCTTGAAGCTGGGCTTCTGTGAAGCCGCCATCTTTCTCTGTTCCAGATTTTGCCATTAGCTGAATAACCCACTTTGCAGCTTCCCCATAGTCCTGTTGCGTTGCTCGGAAGATTTGCAGCCTAAGTTTCTGCATGAAGGACAAAGCTAACAGTCCCTCCCTGTCAAAGTAGGGATGAGCTAAAGCACCCTTTGCACTAATCCTTTGTCGTGCTTTATACCGAACCATTGATGTTAAAAGCTCCCATCCTATTCCACCATCTAAATCCAACAACTCAAGACCTTTTCGAAGATCAGGGGTGGCACGTGGCTCTACACTTCTTCTCCATGCAGCTAAGTCATAATCACACCTTTTAAGCTGACGATTAAACTGTATCAGGCTATTATCAGTCCGTAACCCTGGAAATGCCTGTGACAATGGAACTGTTACAAGGTGAACAGAGCTAGCTCAACATATTTTATGATGATCAGGAAAAAGAATGAAACTAGCTGAAACAAGTCAACTGATATGATTGAGGCAGCTACTATGTGAAAAGGAAAATGTGGAATAAACACGTCCGCCACATGCACTTTGCTAGCTCAGGAATGAATAGAATGCAGTATTAGACACCCATTAGAAATCTCCTGAACATTAAAAACTTCCACAAATTTTTTTTTCCTGAAATTTCAATGAATCAAAGGTGGTATATAAAATTTCTTGAAATTCTGTTATGCCAGCAGCAGATTACGTGGACACTCAACACTAACTTGAAAGCAAATTAGACAGTTTTCTTGGTACCATGTGATCAACCTCACATTGAGAAAAATCAACATTACATCCATGAGCAAATCTATCCTGAATCTCAGATTCAGCATCGTTTAGGTTCCATATGCCCTCATTAATTAAGATCCAAGGATTTCTATGCATTAATAGCCGCATACGAAGGGACCAATAAATTGCTGAAATTGGAGAACACATAAATATTGAAGCCTAACCATTCTTCCAATTTTTGTCATGAAAGTCGTATAGTCAGTCTAAAAGTACAGATGCATGGCAGAAAAGGTTGCTGAGCAGTCAAACATGGTAATCAAAGCTAGTAAGAACTTTTATGCTACTCACCATTTGTAGGAAGATTAGACCCGCACTGTAAATATCAAATCTATCTGGCAGATTCATCTGTTTAAGAACAAAATGATATGCATCCCATCACCATCAGCACTAGGAAAAAAATGAAGTCTCTCGGAGGATATGCCTTCCTCATGGTACTAATAATAAGGAGGGGGATCACAGAAGGTATGTGCACCTGCCATAGAACAGGGGAAAGTACAGTTGCCACTGGAGCCGAAGGTGCAGATGGAGTCTGTGTACTCATGATATATTGTTCTGGCGCAGCATACCTGAAAAAGTTGTTGATTTAGCCTACAAAATAATGGCCTCCATTGAGATTTCATCATGTACTCTGGGCTTGTCATACTTACTTCTCACAAGCAACGGTATATTGGTATCCCTCTCTACTTAGTTAATAGATGTGATTTTCATTTCTTTTTATGGGTTCAACAAACTAATAGCCTAGCCATCTTTGACAATACAAGTTAAAAATAGCCTCTTGCACATTTTTCCGGTCAGGAATTTGGCATAAAAATATCTATTTATAGAAACACCAAAAGAGTGAGGAGAACCATAAATTTGACCTTAATATACACAGGCAAAAGTCCAATGACTAGAAATAGAAGGGAGAGGAAAGACTTGAATGGAAGCTAAAATGAAGCTGTAAATGTAGCCTGCCAGACTTCAACAAGAAACTTGCTGTTTTTTTTTTTTTTTTTTTATCAAGTACGTTGGAATTAAAGCCTACATTTCGTGAGACCTAAAGGAAGCTGGGGTTTGAACCCTCAAACTCTCCCCAGGAGCATTGATTTTGTAGCCAACCAGGCTAAACCTGGTTCATTTACAGGGCACATGTTTTGCATGGAAAGAAAGTACCTTGGGTCTAAAAGAAACTCCTTTGGGATATAATTTATTCCAACTCGCAGATCTGTTGCAGCTCCAAGATCTATGATCTTGAATGTTCGAGACTCTGCTTCAGTTTTACCAAATGTAAATTGCTTCATTGGAGATGTCTTAGAACATGTAATATTGAACTGAGCTCTTGATATCATTACCTTCAGAGAATATAATATTCTGTGGCTTAATATCCCTATGCACAATTCCTGTAGAGTGAAGACCATCCAATGCAAATAAAAGCTGTCTCATTATGGTCTGAATGATTCTATTCTCCCTTTCCAATCCCTTTGGCATGTCCTGAACTTCTCCAAGAATCAATGTTTCTACCTGAGAATTCACATAACCCCCAGAAGTGTTGGCACCGATAATCGAACCATTTGGACTTAAAATTGAAGGACTTGAGTAGCATCAACAAAATTTAAACAACAATTAGTCCAAAAATCAGTGGGGAGTATAACGCAGCAATATCAAACTATCCAGTTTTGATGATGCACCAAGGACAACCAATTTCATGTCCCTACTTAATTAGGGACTAAAAGCAATCCTGTCACAAAGGAAGATCAATTTTTGACTCCAACCATTGCAACCATGGTTAGTTAGAAAAATCTTTGCAATATTAACGTCCAGAAACAAGTTTCAAGTAGTAACAACTTCATGAATGCAGAAACAGAACAGACAGAATGTACGAACATTGTAGGGGAACTCTCTGCTCAGCATCAGGTCGTGAAGTGTTGCTTCCCCCTCAAACCGCCATATAAGCCAATATTCAGCTCCTTTCTTTGAAGAATTCTGTGAGTAGTTTCAAGACAAAAATTCAGGAAGGTAATATCTAAGCTCTAATTGCTAGCAACAATCAAATAGAAGTGCTAAATTCCTTGATAAGATACCCTTAGCATATAGCGTAGAACTAGTCATAATAGAGCAACACCTCTAGAAATCCGTACAAAAACTCAGCACAGCTGTTCGCACAAGCTCTTCGAACGCGCTCATTCATCCAAATTTCCACTGCTCCATACTCAGTGGCCTTTTTCAATACCAAGTCACCTTTCCTCTAATATGAAAATCCATAAAAAAAATAAAAATAAAAAAACATAATTAACATGCTGGATAATGTAACTGAGTAGCAAGGTCACATGCATTTCCACTATGGACCAGCCCAATATACCATCAACCATTGTAACTGGTAAGTACACCAACAAAGTGAATTAACCAAAGCTGCAGGTTGCCCACCACAAAATTGGTTAAAAAGGAAAAAGCTGCAAGCAAGGCCAAGAAACAGCAACAATGTTCAGAAATTGAGATGTGCTGAAAGGGGAAATCAAAGAGTCAGTACCTTGGAGGAAGGCTTCTTAGGGGATGAAACTTTATAAACCACTCCAAATGATCCCTCACCCAATTTCTTCCCCAAAACAAAGTCATCCTGAAACAGTCAACAAAACCCAATAAGCTCATGCAACAGACAATTAGAAAAATTAGAACACAAAATCCAACCAAAACATCAAAGCCAACTAATAATAGTCAACCTTTCTAAAAGTGGGTCTAAACAATCTCTCTACAAAAGCAAGAACAAACATGTCAAAGAAGCCAGGAGCCACACCAGGAGTGGCCCAAAGATAAGAAAGAGCACCCAGAGCCAAAGCAGCACCAGGAGCAGTGAGAGTCAATCCGCTAGGCTTTGGCAAAGTGCTTCTGTATATTATATCCCCACACTCCATCACAGTGCATGGCAGCCCAACCCCTACAGCCAAGAAAAGGTTGTGGACTGCATGACTGATTTCACCTCCTGAGGCAAGAACTGCAAGTGCTTTTGGATTTGAAAAGTTGGGTTTTTGAGAGGGCTTGAAGTGGAGTTTTTTGCCAAGAAATTGAGAAGGGTACTGTGGTTTTTGGCTACTGAGTTTGATTGGAACCACACCTGCAGCAACTCCACCAGATGCAATGGTGGCCATTGTTGTGCAGAACGAGGGATCTGCAAGTTGTCAAGACACTTGCTTTAGTTGTTAAGATTGCTTCAAGTCTAGACCACTAAATTTCCTGTTTTTTTCCATTTTCTTTTCAGATTTTTATTCAATGATTTTTTTTGGTGGGGGGACAGGTTATAGTGACAGTTATTACAGGTATTTTTCGTGGAGGCAGAAGGGTTTACTGTGGATTGATGAATTTTATGCACCGCAAATATCGCATAGATGTTTTATAAATGGGCTTTTCTTTTTTCATTTTTCTTTTTTTGTAATTAGTGTTGACTAAAATTTGAAATATCACACAGATGTTTTATAAATGGCCTTATGAGCTTTTTATTTTTTTTCATTGTTTTTTTTTCTGTAATTAATGTTAATTAAAATTTGAAATCGAGATTTTTAATTTTGATAACTTACTCTAATCCTATTAAGCTAATTCTCATTGATACCTCTTTTTATTTTTATTTTTCTTTTTCTTTTTAATTTGATTAGCACCGACAATTACAGCATATAATACCAATTCGAGACCTTTGAGTCTTTTTTTTTTTTTTTCTTGGTATGTTCTATGGGGCGTACACTTGGTATAGATGGATTGGGCTTTACTAACTATAATGGTACTGATTGTCCAAATTCTTTGGTTCAGTTTCGTTTGGCAAATACAAGGCCTGTAAATAGCTTCTGAGCAAATTATCAGGTGGCCTTGAGTTCATCAGCAGCCGAAAATAAACCAGAATCATTGTTCTATGAAGGTTTTATACCCTCAGGTTTATTAGGCAGCCTTGCCTTGGTTTCCCTTTACATTCAATTGTTTTGCCTCAACTTGCTTGCACATGTTCTAACTTGTGCTGATTTTTTTTCTCATAGTAAAATCCTGAAATATTTGTTATTGAATATAATCATAGAGACTACGATAGTTTCACAGATAGCCCATGTGGTTTCAATTAAGTTTTAGAAACTCCCATACTTTGTAATTTCTCTAGTCACTCTCCTTCACAAAATAACAGCATATTAATGGTGCTTGGGCCTCCTGGAACATGTGATGGTTCTCATGGATGGCCCATCGTTAGAGATGCATGGGCCGGACCTGCAAAATCCGCATCAAATAACCAAAAAAAATAAAAATAAAAAAGACACCCGGGCCCAAAAAAAAAAAAAAGAAAAAAAGAAAAGGAAAAAGAAAATCATCCAGTGGGTTTTAGTGGATTTATTACAATTTAGAAAAGTCATAAATACATGGCATCAATCATGTTGGCAGATGTTTTAAATATTGTATTTCGGTGAATAATGAAACGTTTCTGAGAGTCAGAAAATAGAATTCCTTTCTTGACTCTAACGTAGACACAACATGGATGTTAGGAAATGGAGCTGCTCCATATGCCGAAAAAAATTGTATTATAAGCACGTAAATCCAATTTATCGTTCAGAGGAATCAAATTTCCAAGTCAACTGTCGCACAAATGGTTCTGAAATTCAGAGACGTTAATTCCAACGGCAGGAGTAGTAGCCCAAGGACTTGATTTCTGCAAAGTTTCTCCAATTAATTTGGTATTATAGTGGAGTCAAATTTCACATGCACATAAACACTGGGATCCAGAATTAATATATAAAATCGTAGTGGGTTTGTGAAAAATTCAACTGATGGATTCAGTACTTTGGAAACTATGAAGAAATTGCTACGGAACCTCAAGCTTGACAATCAAGCAATTGAGGCCAGAATAGCACCCACTTGCTCGTGACGGGACTTGGATTCAAATTGCCAGGTCTTCGAAATATTCATACAATATTTAGAAAGAATACATTGACACTAGTTCATGATCATCTCCATGGGTTTGACATTTTCTCGATCGATCGATAAATTGATTGCCAAATCGCATCAGAACTCTCAGAGCAGCGCTACAAAATAAAGACCCTAAGAAAACAGGATTACAAAGCACTGCTAAAAATAAAACCTATACGATTTGAACAAAAATGCAGGGAATGGCACGGCAATTTGCATGGTGGCAATACTCTAACGCAAATCTGTGGTGGTGGTAATGCTTTTGTTAGTAATAAATCAAACCCTGAATTATTCTTGATTGTGTTATGATTTGATTTGGTTCCTTGTTGACTATGATAGGAAAATTGGAGGAAACTGTCGGGTGTCGAAAAGAACGGTCGGTGGAAAAATAAAACTCAGTGACGAGGAAAAGAAAAGCTATGTTTGGCTGTACAGAAATCGGCTGATAATGATTCATAGAATTCCACAGCCACAATTTATTCTACCATTTTATTTTTACATTGAGCATCGTGTGTGAGTTTTTATGCGACCCCATTGTATCAAATCAGTCTTTGTACCCCACACTAATCGGAAACCGGTTGTGCCCTGCCATGTCACTTTGAATTGGTTTTTTTCAAAAAGAGCATTGATTATATTTTCACGAGGGGCAGGAGTGGACCGAGAATGCATGTTGAGGTGAAATCCCCACTCCCCCCCCCCCCCCTTCATCTAACAAATTAATATTTTAGAGCCCCCGTCTCTTGAAAAATGTTCGGTTCTATTTAATTTCATTGGCATGCTTCTCACTTGGGCAGGCCAGCTTGCAGGAGTTGGCGTCCTGCCTCATCATCCATAGAGGATCGTCTTCTGCTGTTGTCACCGATGACCAAATCATTTAATGACGATGTCGGATCTTATGTGTTCTGTGGTAGTCTAAAGGTCACATGACGTACAAGTAATTTAATAGTTTAATTTCTTAAAAAAAAAAACTTTTATTTTTCCGTTATTAATCATATTTATCGATTAATGTATATATATATATATATATATATATATATTTTTTTTTTTTTTAAATAGAACAACTCTTTTTATATTTATCAATTTAAAATTTTAAACAACTACATAATTTTGTGAACATACACACTCAAAAATATTCAAATATAAATAAAAAAGACAAACCAAATTTTAATATTATGTCCAAACTCACCATACTAACAAAATTATATATCCAAAAATTCATAACCATTTTAGATCTCAAAGTCAACATAACGGAAATATTTTCCAAAATTAAGTGGGAACATAAACAAAAGCTATATAATTAATGTCAAAACATGAAAACTCATAAACAATTGATGGGTAATTGTTTTCATGTTAAAAATTGTTGCACCTAATTATACTGATTTCAGCTTTTCTTCAGCTGTTTTTTTTTTTTTTTTGTTTTTTTTGTTTTTTTTTTGGTTTTTGGGTCTTGTAATGTACAAATCACCTTTTGCAACTTGCTGCTGCTACACCACCCCTGCGCCTCATGCCAAAAGTCCCCACTAACATGCACAAAATTACACCCCCCCTCCCAAAAAAAAAAAAAGGAAGTAAAAAGAACACAAAAAAGACATAACAAAATTAATGTTGGAAAGCTCCAGGGATCCTTGGTTTTTTGCTCCAGTCTACTGACAACTGGTTGATTTCCCTACTTCTTTTCCCATTATAGCTTGCTCCAACGCTACCCCCATCAAGAACACCTGCAGGACTTCCAGAACTTCCGGTTACATTAAAGATGTTGACCCCAAACAACCTCACCATTTGAACCGGTTGGACCGACCGGAACACAGGGCTGGATCCAGACCCAGTTCTCGTTTCCCAGTCTATGTAAAGCTGCTTAACCGGTCCGGTCGATTTCTGGAATTTGACAATGTCGCCGGCTTTCAGATTCTTCTCCTTCACGAACCGGCTCCAGCCTTTGGTCAGCACATAGCTCTGGCTGCTGTTCCAGTAGGAATAGCGGAACCGCCACACTTTCCCTGTAACGTCCTCGAAGTTGAGCAGTACGCCTTTGCTGCTGCTGCTGCCGCTGGCGCTGCTGCTTCCGCTGTGCAAAGGGAAGTGCTTTTCGGCTTGGTGTTTGGGTATCACCAGCCTGTTCAGCTTCCCAACGTCGCTGGGTGTCACGGCCTTTTCGAAGAGCTGTTCACGCTCTTTGAAAACCTGGTCGTTGGGCCCGGAAATGCCCCTGTTATTGCTTGCTTGGTTTCTTTGCTGCAGCTTTCCTTGCCCGTCAATCAAGTGGTTCCTTTTGCTTTGCTCCAGCTCGTCGTTGTATGTGTGTTTTCTCAGCATGTCGACGATTTCCGCCTTGGAATGAGCGTTCAGGAAAGCCGCTTGGATGCTATCCTCCTCCGACTCAACTGCTTTCTTGAAGTTAGTGACGGCGTCGTGGCCGCGGAACCTCCGGGCGGCGATGTCATAGGCTCTGGCCGCCTCGTCTTCTTCATTGAAGGTTCCGAGCCACACGCGCTGGTGCTTCTCATAAATCTGCGCACCCCATCTCCCGTTGGGCTGCGGAACGACTCCCTTGTATTTGGAGGAAGGGAGCTTGCGTGACTCGGCCTGATCCACCCCGGACTCCGAGTCAAGAATCACACTGGTGACGCTGCCAACGCGGCAAAAGGAATCGGGACACATCGTTTTTGCCGATTTGAATTGAGCCAAAGAGACAGGTGACGAAATGAAGATGGTTACGGACTCACCACTACATGTGCTCTCATCTATACAACTCCCTACCATTGACCATTGAGAATGGGAAAGAGAGATTGATGAGGTGGTTTTGTTGACTATGGTTGAAGAAGAGTGCTATTGTTAGGTGATAATTGCTTTTGTCCTGTAAGATTTTTATGTATATATAGGGAAACGTGGCCAATGAAGAGGAGGAAGAGGAGGAGGAGGAGAGTTAGAGTTTTAAAAAATAATAAAATAAATTTAATGTTTTTTTTTTTTTGAAAAAAAAATTTAAAATTTGTTATAAAAAAAAAATAATATATGGGATCGACATATATATCAACTCATCTTTAATTCTCTTCTGACTTTTCTTTTTTTTTTTTTTTCTCTTTCCTCGAAACTTTCTCTTTTTAGACTTAGTTTGCGGGGGCAGGTGATAGGGAAATAGGGGAATGTGGCTGCTGTGGGTCAACCCAATTGCATGGTCATTAACTAGGAAGATTCCTGTATAGTTATAGAAACAGAGAGAGAGAGAGAGAGAGGCGACAAAACCGGTGAGAGTTGAAAATAATAATAATAATAAATTATATGGACATGAGAATTGGAAGCCAAAATTGAATACTAGTTTAATCAATTAATTTAAATCATAAATTACAATTAATATATTTTTAATAAATAATATATTAATTATAACTTATGATTAAAATTGAGTAGCGTTTGGGAGAGGTTATTTTTTTTTTTTTTTTTGGGGGGGGGGGGGGAGAGGTTTTTGGTTTAGGGGAGATTGTAATGTATATAGTATGTGTGTATTGTGGGCAGTGTATGGTGGGGAGGGGAACCACAAGAGTAAGTTGATAGGGTTCACATGACCGTGGAGCTTGTTTCTAGTTCATCTCCCTGGGGGCTTTTTCTCTTCCTGCTGACCACCATCGTCGCTTCCTCTCTTCCTCTCTATCTCTCTCTGCATTAATTCATATGATATGAAATGTAATAATAATGTTTCCTGCCAAATAGTTTAAATGCATATCTTATCTAGATAAAGAATGAAATCTCTTCATTATCAATTGCGCGGCTCAAGCGGTGGAAATCGTTTGTTGCAATATCACAAATTTTGAATTCAAATATCTATATAATTATTCAGAAACATTAAATATTTAATTACAAAATTTATTCTTTTGACAAGATATCATCTATATTTTTTATTTTATTTATAATAAGAATAATAATAAAAGAGATATCCTTCTCTACTATTTTTGTTGTTGCTTTTATTATACGAATTACAATCCAGATAAACATTAAATAGAGAGAAAGAGGGGACATGTAGGTTTAGGAGGGGTTTACTTCCAGCAACTGGGATGGGAAGTGGGCCTTAAGCAAAAGATTTTTTGGTGGTGAGGAAAGGGGGTGGTGGTGGGAGTGGCGGTTGGGGGTCATGGATAGACATGGAAGACAAATGGCTCGTTGCACAAGAAATTCCCCATGAGGAGAGGGACATATGTCATACTTAGCCCCATCTCATTCGTCCTCCCTCAACTTCGGTTTGTCTTTTTGGCTAGGTTCATGTGAGTGTATCTAAAACCAAAAATAACCTTACCATAAAAAAAAAAAAAAAAAAAAAAAAGGAAAATCATCCCAATAATTGTCCAACCAGCACTTGACAATTTCTGCACCACAACTAGGCTTAACTTCTTTTGTTTTCTTTTTTTTTTGTCCAAATTAGAGTGGTGGTGGGATTTACTCATGCTTTATTTATTTATTTCAAAAATCCACATGCAGCTGTGAGTCATTTTGCTGTTGGGCCAATGATTCTATGATATGTTTCTATGTGCAGTTGTGCACGCTAAATTGAAAACTACTCATCAATGCCTTCTTCATCATAATTGTGATGTAGAGACCCATTGTTTTATTTTTCGAAATATTTCTGTTTTCATTTTATTTTGTTTTATTTCATTTTTTCAATTTTTGTTGGCTGGGCGAACAAGTTGGCATTTTCCTTTTCCGGATTGATGGAAGAAAACAAACAAAATTAATATTATATTGCTCGATATTGTATGGACAACCCCCGCCATTTGCCATGCAAGTTGATAAAACCAAGCAACTTCTCAAGACGGTGGGCAGGTGGTTTAGCCGCAGGTTTATGATGATTTTTCATGTGGTTCCCATTTTATAGACACCACTTGGTCCTTCAATATAATTAATTAAATGGATGTTTTGAAACGGGTCATTCTATAAATAAATAAAATTAACTTGACACTAAAAATTTGTTGCGTCTTTATTATTATTATTATTATTATAAAGTTTATTTATTCAGATGATGAATTATATATTTAGTCTCTTAATCCCTACAATATATACTGTAGAAACAAGATTAAGTAATATCGCAACCTTAACTCTAGTGACTAACTCATAAGCAACGCCAAGTCGTCAATGTTGAGACTAAAAAAATTATACAAATTATTTCAAACATTAATTTTCAAATTTAGAGCCATTAGCTAACATATCAATCCTTCAGTTATATCTTCTGTTTTCTTTAATTGGTCTCAGAAATTATTTTCATGTTTTAGAATAGCAGCGGTAGATGTACGGTATCCTTTGAGTTTCTGAGAGGGAAAGGCTGTCCCTCTGTTGCATATTTCCAACCCCAAGAGACGAAAAAAGGGGAAGACACAGAGAGCATTATTGTGATGAACATGAAGCCTATTATTCTGAAAATGGGCCCCTCTCCCTTCTATTATTGATTTGTGATCATCTGATTTGATTTGCCGAGTCCATGACAATTTCAACTTTACCGTAGGCCACCACGGGTATTGCACTGACATGATCTACCAAGCAGGCCACACTTGTGGTTTTGATTAAGATTTCCATATTAAGAAATGAAAAACTATAAATCAAATTGCCTGAAATTATTGATGGACTCGTTTATTGTGACAATGTCAATACAAAGATACATTAATGACGCATTGGTATCATATTGATTTTGTTCCCTGCCTTTTCCAAACCGTCAACTCTTTTATATATGTAGTAAAATTTCAAAAAAAGGATATCCGGATTGATCTTGTTCCCTGACATTGGTGATCCACAGCTTTTGCATAACCGGAATTGATTTAGATTTGGCTGCCCAAATCAACTTTTTGTGCCAACTCGCGTATATGTAGCCATAATCACAATGGACATGCATTGTTTACCAAAAATAACCCCCCCCCTTTTTTATTCTACTAGATCGCGATTAGCTTGCTGAGTTTAATGTATCACTCACTTGATTCCACAAAGCAATTAGTTGACTGGTCTAGAGAAAAACATGCTTCAAACTTTTATATGGAAAAGGAATTAATAAGATGGATAGTACACGGTGAGCTGCACGCATTAGATGCGAGTATAAATTAGTACACAAGCACATTGGTTAATGTTAATTTCTGAATTGCCAATGCCTTTTCTGTTAATGACCATGATCTACATCTAGTCAGTATTCCAATAATGGGATGTGAAAGTTACTTATCGGACGGTCCACTATCCTATGATGCTTTTATTACCTAGGTTATCTCATGTCCATCCTCTTCTCACTTGTAGGGATAAAAGATTCCTTTTCCCCTCCTTTGAAATATGGGTATTGCAAGTTACTTTCTCGAATCTTATGCGAGCTTGTGAGGGGGGTGTTTTTTATTTGGCATTTTCCATTCAATTTGATCAATTATGATCTCTTGGAAAGGAAATAAAAAATGTCGAAAAAAGAAACCATGTCATACACTTATCATTAAAGAACCAAACATACATTGATGATTTTTTTTTTTGTTTTTACTTGTAAAGTAAGATTGTGATGAATTGAGAAGGAAAAAGATTCATTCCTCTTATGTCAGAAATCTAAATTTTTTAGTCGTCTTGTTACTGGAAATATATATATATATATATATATATATACCTCAAAAGGAAAATGCATCCATGTGTTTATCTATAACCCTAGTTGGTTCTTGCTATTGAACAATGACCTTTGAGATTATCTTATAACAAAATAAAAACTAATTAATAATTAATGTGTACACGACATGTTACCGCTTTTGCACTCATAGGGTTTTTTTTTCGTGAAGAGATGACTTAATATATGAGTGGACATGGATTATGCCACGCCATACCCACCAACTCTTTTGCCAAGTGCCAAATTAAACAAATAAATAAATAAATATGACACATTGAAATCACATTGTATTGCAGCTTCTCTCGTTCGGATGCTTTTGGAGATCTAATAGACAAGTTGTGACAAACATTAGCATATGCAAATTCTTTGGATTAAGATTAACACATATTTATTAATACCACAATGGTAGTAACGACGTCACCAATGGACATTTAATAACCCTGAAAATTGAAAAGAAAATTACAGTTGGTCAAATAGATTTAAGAGTAAAATAAAGTTTAAGTTTAAACTTGTAAATTGAATGGATTTCTTTTTACTATACATATAATTTTAGGTTTAGTTTCTTTATAATTTCCACTAGCTAGAAATCTGGAATTAGCTCCACAACCAGAAAATTAAAACGTAGAAGGTGAATAACTGATAATTATGTCAAGTTTCAAGGAGAAGTAGAAGTTAAAATACATGGTAAATTGCAATTTAAGCCGTCAAATTGGATCCTTAATAAAATTAAGCATTTAATGTTTCCCTTGACGAGCGCCAGGTGGGGTCGTGGGCAACCAAAATATTTTTTAAAATCCAACTTATTTTTCGTATATTCTTTTTACCCTGGTACTTATAATTCTAATAATTAGATTCTTCCTTTTATTTTATTTTTATTTATTTATTTTTTTGGGAAACTGAAGATGTGTAAGGGATGAGGTAATGTATAGCGAAGATTTAACAGCACAAACAACCAACGACTTGATGCATACGTGTTGAAGGCTATTTTCGAAGGGCTTGATGGATTATTGGTCTCCAAAAGAAGCTCAATTATATTAAGGACTCCGTCCCAATCCACCTTTTTGGCTAATTCCATCAAGTGATCTAAACAAAGAAAGAGATGATTAATAAAAATACTCTCCAAATTTGAGTTAATACCGCCAATTATTCAAATCGTATATAATTCAATATGCATATCTAAAATTGAAAGCAAAGAGGGGGAAATAAAGAAAAAAGGGTAAAAAAAAGAAATGTCATATTGTTTTATGAGACAAGAATTAGAAAAATGTCTTTGGATTTGTGGAACAGTCTTGTACGGCAACAACAACAGAAGCAGCTCTCCCATAAATTCCTTTGCCATTCTGTATCTTTCCTATCCCTCCACACAACTTGTTTGTTCAACTTGTTCTCACACGCAATCAAACCAACGCTTATGCATATATATAATAATTAATCAATTATATCTCTACTTGATTAAAAACTCATGAAATGTTGTAGTAAAAGTTCAGAGAAAATTCATTTAACAAAAACTACACTATGCAATCTTTGACCTTTGCTTGATCCTCCACCGACGTGGACAACGACCCTTCTTTCCGAGTCAAACCACATAATGGAATCAACTTGATTTGTAACTGGCAATATAATACTCGATTAGTTGTATAAAAGTAACAATTGGTTTCCAATGGTTAGCCATTACCATATATATATATATATATAACTTATTTATGATAATAATGGTCATTTTAGATGAAGCAATAGGAGAACAATTGCTAATGATGATAGTATAAAGGGTCGGTACGTAAAATTTTTTTCTTTTGTAACCTTAGGATTATCATAAACATTCTGAAATCTATAATTGATATGATTAATTTGTCATCATATGACAATAAAACAAGGAAAATGGCCAAGCTTTTTCAACGATAAATCTTGGTCAAAAAAAAGCATTATTATTCGGCTTCTAGAATTATAATATGGAACATATTATAGTCTACTACTTGAGTAAAAACTAAACAACAACTGGGCAGAAACAATTTCTTTCAAAGTAAACGGGTGATGGGCACAGCAGAATCTATGGGATTGGTTAAGTTCATAAGTAACTCCTTCGTCTTCGTATGTATATTAAATTTCAAAACTTGAGACCATATATCTTATGTAGTTTTATTATTATTATTATTATTATTATTTGTATATTTCATAATGGTCTCAATACAAATTGTCTATCTTTATAATTAGGCTATGTGAAAATAATATTTTATTGTTATAACACAAAGGAAGAGATATTAAGATAGAAATTTATAGGTTTTAATTTTGAGTTTTTGTATTCTTCTTTAATATCTAATAAAAATTAATGTTTTCATAGTATATAAAAATTTATTATTATGGAGAAAAATTAAATAGTAATACTTTATTTTTACAGTACAAAATAAAAAAAAAGATAATTAATAAATTTTAATTTATTGATATTAAAATTATTTTTAGAATAAAATATTTTAAATTTAAATTTTAATTAAATTATAAAAAAATAATAAAAAATAATAATAATAAAAGCAAAGTAGTTGCTTTTGTTGACTACGCAAGCCATCAAATCCTATGTCTCTATTGACCATAAATGGGTCCAATTTATCCCCTGCGTGCCACCTAACTCGCCCCATTGGTGGAGATGTGGGGTGTGGCGGAAAAACCGATAGGCTTTCCCTTTGGCATGTCCTACAGGATAAGAAAACAGCTTTGTGGCTTTGTGCTTCGGTTTTACTTCGCGTTGGTTCACACTTACAGTCAAATACTGCATAATTAAGCCATGAAAATGACAATTAGTACATCATATTAAGGTTTTTCAGTCATAAGAAAAACAATATAAGAGATTACGATGACAATGTTATAATCAGCTTTATCGTGCGATACAATCGGCTTGTGCATAGTCTTTGGGGTGTCCTCTACTATTTGGGATGCCATGTAGAAGAGTCTCCTTGCTGTTCAATATAGATACACACCATTTCAAAGATTTGTACCGGTACACAGTATGATTGATCATATCAAATTGCGTTAGGTATATGGTTTCCTCAATGTTTCGAGGATTTAATTAAAGAAAGCTAGCTAGCTAGCTAGCTCGATTGCAAGAAGAGCTAATTAAAATTATTATTAATGATGGGTCCAAAGTAATCTTAGTTGATTGAAAAGATCTTGGTATAACAATCAAAATCCATATATACAACTAAACAAATTTGTTAAACACATTAAATCATATGCATAAATTGGTTCCATCCATATTTTTAAAATCTACTTTATTATTGGTAGCAAATTCCAAGCAGACTCTATTTGGTATTATGTTGCCGACATGGCACGCATGAATTAAAAGTCAGAAAATGAATAAAGAATGTGCCCACAAGAGTGTTGCAGTTGGCTTGCAATAGCAACAACGCTGCAGAATCATAGATATCACTTTTGTTTCCTTCTGTTGCGGATAAGCATTTATCATTTCTTGCCATGAAAAACGCGTTTGCACATGTATGTAGGATCTCTAGAAACTATTAATTAATATAGTAGTTTAAAATTAATAATTAAAAAAAAAAAGATGCATGTATGTATGTATGTATGTATGTATGTATGTATGTAATTGCATATTTAGTTTAACCAATTGATGTAATATTTATTCAATTTACCTTCTTTATCTTTTTTTTTTTTTTTTTCCAGACCCCACAGTGTGAAATTTTAGTGTACTGTACTGATTGCTTAATCCTTTTTGTTTTTTCTCCATCAAGATTTGTCAGACAGAGGTTATGCATGCCTTTCTAATTCAGTCGATCCTAACTCAAGACCGCTACTTTAAAGTTTGAGTTCTTAATTATTTTGTTTTTCTTGGAATGCGTAGAATAATGAACATTTATGACTGTTTACGCGATCCAATTGGATATTTCCATTCCCCAGAGAGCAAGGTTTCAGAGTTTATTACATTTGTGGCATAATTTTTAAGAACAGGACTAATTATGCAAAATTTTCTATTAAGAGGGGAAAAAATGGGAAAAGAGATAGTTTTTTTTAGCCTACCAAATATCAATCCTTGTCATCTCTAGAAAGAACAAAAACGAAACCTAACTTTGTTGCATTACTAATTGGTCCATTGGTCAAAAACAACAGGAAACTTTGGCCAGACGCGTTGGTCAATATAGATTACTACAAATGGAACCATGGAACTAGATTAGAAATATATATATATATATATATCCTTAAATGAGTGTCATGTGGTCTACTAAGAGCCTTCGCGGCCTCACTTGGCTCCAGGAGTTCAAATTAAACAAATGGGATTACGTAAAATGCACAATCTTCTATTGTGTCGAATTTAAGCACATGATTGTATGTTAAGATATATTATAATAATTGATTTTAAATTGACTTGTATGTAACTGAATGGTCTGAAAAGAATATTCAAAAATTACAGCTGGAAATGGAACGTGACACTTAAGAAGTCATATTGCTTTACACAAGTTGCCAAAAGTTAGGCATATTATTATTATTATTATTATTATTGGGAACTTTAAAATAGCTAGCTAGTGGCTTTGCCCTGGCCTAGCCCCATACATCTCGCAATGAACAAATCAAATAGATATTGTTGTGTGCTTGTCAAGCATGAATGTTAATTAGTTGTTAATTAAGCTTAATCTTATTCTTTTATTAATTAAATTCTAAGATCTGGGCCAAGTTTGTTATTCAAGATCACAGCTAGAGATTGAAATAGTAAGTCTCTCGGGCAATTGATCAAGAACGATCATTCTAAGTAAAACCCACATCCAAGTATAGAAAGTGTTTGTTTTTATTTTTTTATTTTTATTTTTTGAAATATATGCTCTCTTCATAGGCCATACACTTGTCACCCACATGGGTTTGTCTTTGTTTTTGTTTTTCTCTCTCTCTCTCCCTCTCTCTCTCTCTCTCTTTTTATTTTAATTTTGACTTGTAGTCTTCGGTACAACCTTAGCAATTTTCAATTGGCACTTAATGATGATAAATGGCATATTAACATATCTCTCATAAAGCGAAGCGATTGTTTTGAAAAAAAAGAAAAAAACAAAAGAGAGATAGAGAGAACAGTACACAAAGCTCTTATATACCATAGAGTTTGAGAAAAAAATCAGGTAAATAGTATTACCCCAATAATTTGGAAGAATTCCTCGTAAGAAAAAAGCATTTTTGGAATTGAAAAATTCTTAGCAGTCGACTTTTCTTTATTGACGCCTGCTAAATACTCAATGTCCTATATATATATAATTACAATGCTTAATTATATGCCAATTGATTTAATTTGAAATAAACTGCGAGCACGCCCAAACTTAATCCCCACATACTTGTAAATATTTGGAGCGATCATCCAAAGCTATACTCAGACACAGTAATTAATCTTAATCATGTCTTTTTGAAGGAGCAGACCCGGTCAAGAAACAGCGACCAGTCCTAATAAATATCACAGAGTAGACAAACCAAGCCAAATAATAACCTGCAAAAGTCTATAAGTTAAAGCCTTTTGACATTTCGTTCGAACAGATAGATTTAAAAAAAAAAAGAAAGAAAAATCCTTATGACATTTGGGATACAACAAAATGTGAACCCATCACAGATTTCTTCATCTTATTTTTATAATTATTATTTCTTAAACATGCATGTGACAGCATTCTTCCGCTGCCACGTATCTGCTCAAAACCGTGTTAAAGTTGTACACACCTACACGCACATATATGGATATATATTTATAGAATAGTTGTTTTTGGAATTTATTTTAATGATTTGGTGGATCGATAATATGACTTTCCCTGAAATAGACTTGCTAGACCTTTGTTTTATTTGATGCAATTATAGTTTTGTTAAGACATACGTTGATAAACAATGAGCACTAAGGTATAGGTACTGCTTCTAAGGTTGAAGATTTTGAATTTAAGTCTCAATTAGAGTCAATTAACAAAAAATAAATATTTATAATTACTGCATATATTCTAGGTATTCGGCCGGAAAAGTCTTGCTAAAATTGTTGTGAATCTTGGGTCAACCGTTCATGCAAATATAACAGGAGGAAATCTCATTTCCTGTCTTGTGAATCCCACTTGTCTTCACGATTTGATTATACGAAACCTTAAACTGAGTGACTTTTTGAGCCAATCTATGAAACTTATACCTCTAATTAGAATTTAATCAACTTCAAATCTGCCGTGCTACTAAGGATAAACTTAAAACTTTTTTCGTGGAAGTTTCAAGTTAGATTCTAGTTGATACGATGTGGGAAATTGTGTGGAATAGGAAAAAAGTCATGTTGCATAGTTCATAACCTAACCTAATGAGGTTGTTAAAGAACTAAAGAGAAACTTTCGATCTAGAATACTTCGAAAAAAACTGTCACGAACAAGAGTTCGTAGGTGTTTGAATGGCTAATGATGCCAGCGCCATAAATTTCTCAGGGCCTTCTTAAATCTTTGAATTACTAATGGTATACTTTGTCAAATGTGTTTTTGTAAATCCGTTTACCTTTGGTATTCATTCATTTACATAGGAATAGAACTAAGTCATGTGATTGGAGATTGTATTGAGAGTTGAATCCAACTACTTGGAGTATTTGGAGTATTTTTTAAAATTTTTCTCTCCAAAAAAATCTATAAACTTGCAATTAGGATAATAAAATGTGCAATTAACATTAAAAAAAATGCAACAAAATGTTATTGAACATTTTTAATACTTTATTTGGTCTAGGGGATGAAAAAAGCAGAGAAAAGTTTGCATCTTGCGACAATAACGGAGCCGGGGGGGGGGGGGGGGGGCGCAACGCCTTTTTCAATAATTTGAAAGACGATGCCACAGAACAGCATGAATGCTGCAAAACCAGAACGATACATTTGCTTATGGTTGTACCCTTTTTGTTTGTGTATAAGAGTGAAAAAAAATTCATTGTATCCTATGCACGGTTTGAACTATAACTATTCAAGGAGACCCCATCTGGGGTTTCACTTGTTGAAAGCAGCGGCGCTGCTCTGTTTCCGGTTTCAGCAATTTGGTATTGGTCACATTCAAGGTCCTCCGCCCCACCTCTCTCTCTCTCTCTCTCTCCATGCTCTCTTGGCCAGCGGAAGACTTTCAAAATCAATGCTATACCTACCAAGATGACTGTCAACGGGGACCATACGGTGAGGACAATCTTTGCGCACGTTGGCACTTTAGCTCGAGCAACATCAAGGACTTGTGCCTCTGGTATCCGTTTCTCTTTGGGGCGATTGCTGAGAAAATTGAGCAGCATAGGGTTGATAAATTAAGGAACATTTATCTGTCACGGGGAAATTCAGTGGCTGCAATTCCATCAACAGTCGTTTCAAGATGCTAAGCCTACCATTTCAAAAGTGACTTCTAAAGATAATAAATATTTGATATCTCATCATGGCGCATGTTATTTGTAGATATTATAGTCCGGTTGATGGCACCGATGATGGAATGAACGAGTTGGAGTTGCGAAAGAATATGATTAAAAATTCAACATTTTAGGTTGATCTTATGAATGCCTGGGTGAAAAAAGATGGCCAAATTCAATTTAACGAGGAAAATGGAGGAAAAGGGAGAGCTAAAGCAACTCCATCTCAAAATGAATTTGATTCACAAGAGAAGAGAACGAGAAAAATCCCAAGCGCCGTGAGTGATGTAGTCCGTGACAATTCTCTCACAAGGGCATGTAACATCCCGGTCTCGAGGTCATTACAGAGGGTAAACACAACCCTCCGTCACCATCAGTATGTTAAGAAGTGGGATATCATTAGGGTCTACCTTTATCAGTTGTGTAATGTTCGGTCAACTTTTTATGCCATGTATGTATGATATGATAACATGACTATTCATCTTCATGTATGCGCTTTGCTCGCTTCAATCATCGAATTATTGTGACCAACAACCAAAACCAACCGATGATTTATGAAATCTTGGTCGATAAGCAATAGCAAACGGATTATCCTTCAAGTGTAAATACATGTAATCATCAACTTTTTAAAGGTCCGGTACAATATTATTTGAAATATTAGAGAAAATCAAAATTATATCTTATGATATATTGACGAAAAAATAATAAATATTTGGAGTAGATATATACATATATATATATATATATATATAAACCTTTTATTTGTTATACCCTTCTTGATTTCCAACAGGGAGTTGGCCAGATCTAACACCCTTGTTTATCTCAATATTTCATATATATATATATATATATATATATATACCCAACAATTTGGTACAATGTTTATGCCCTAAAAGAAAGACTTCATGAGTGCTGCCCTTTCCTCAGTGTCAAAGTCGGCCCACCAAAACTAAAACATAATGACAACCAACTATAAGACTTTCCTTTCTGTTGGGATGGGGCCTCAAAAGATTAATGACACCGATCTCAAAAACTAAACAAATGAAAGATTTTGAGTAAGACGGATCTCAAGAGTTAAACAAATAGAAAAGGGATAGTTGGCTGGCTAACAACAAAAACAGTTTTCAACATCACAAAACTAAAGCAGCCCATAAAATATGGGCAATGAGGAAGTCAACTCCCATTTATTTATAGGAGTTGGTCTAGCAGCGTTTGTATGTTTATCCAGAGCCTCTGTATTCAAGATTTGTACTCCCCTGTAATCAATCAAGGAGGCTAAGATTTCAAAATCTGTCGGCACAAGTTGGTACCATTTGAGTTATCTGGTCTACTCTCCAACAGTCGGTCAATTTCGGCCATGATCACGTTCTCTCGTCTTTTTTATTAATTGAAGGAAACGGGTCGTGAGTTCTGAATAATTTGTAATTACATGCATAATTAGATACGAATTAGATGAATCTTGGTCCGACGCAATCAGAGGCTTGGAGGGTACCAATCATGGGGCTTGGCCCATGAACACACGATGGGTCTAGCCTCCGGGTTACGAGTCTTACGGCCCATGAACACAAATAATACGACCAAACCACATCATTCCTTTTTGGGGCCTCCAAAGCTTGCATCAATTAATTGTTTCAAACAAATACTTACTCCCAAGATTTTAGTTAACCAAATAGCTTTTAGCGTTGAGCATTCTTAGCTCCCCATTTTTGCTTCCTCAAGTTAAATGATTCCCTTTTTCAAACAATAATTTTTTCATCACTTGAGAGTGATTACTAGAGTCACTCATATTGGTGTTAGATGCTTGAGCCTCGCTTTTGCGAGTGACAGACGTGGCATGTTAGTGCTAGTCTTTGATATAAGAGCATCTGCGGACCTTCTTTTAAACATGATACCATTTTCCTTTTTATTTCGGGGGTTTCAGTAAATCGGGACTAGAACTTTTGCGGATGCTTTAAAGAAACCGGAGTTTCAGCCTCCAATCTACTCCTTAAAATTTTGTTTATGTGACCAACCAAACTAGTTCGGCAGCTTGTAATTTGTTCGCATCAGCACATCACATATCGGACGTAAGAGATAAAAGGAAAAATAATAACAATAATTAAGTAAAAATCCATTAAAGCAATTTGGTAAGCCCAAATTCTATGAAATATGAAATTGAGACATATATATATATATATATATATAAAATAAAAAATATCTCATTTTATGGTTGAAGTCTTTTCTTGATCAAAATACCACACGTTTTGCCACCTGCATCGGCGACTACAGGCAATAATCTGCAGCCATCAATCAACGTAAGTATTAATATTAAGGCTAGCAACGTGAAATCACTGTCCAATGAGATAACGTAATTTTTGTCCCCTTTCCATTTTTTTTCTTTTTTCACCCAACAAAAAATATTTACGTATACATTGCCAGTATGATAATAATCACATCTCTGCGCTAAAAAACAAGATCCTCTCTCGTTGTTATCTATACTCAACTTTTTATTTTATATTAAAAAAAAAAAAAATCACTTAAATATTATATTATTAAACTTGAATGAGTCCATAGTGAGTGTTATCGAATCCCATGAGACCCATCTGTCCAAATTCTCATACACCGTTCCCCAGGCCAAAATGTGCGTCGGTCCCACGCGTCGCCGAAATTCACAACCTTTCAATTATTCCCACAAATCGAACGGACCAATGGAATTGATCAGTGGAGGTGTATTAGTTGCCGCACAGGATCGCAGCTCTGAGTCACAGAAAAGAAAACAGAGGACGCGTCTTTGCCAGCCTGGCTATCAATCAGTTCTCTTTTTTCTTACACAAACGCAAAGATCCAAAGAGATGCGGAATACCAATTATACCCATCTACTCTCGCACCCTATAGCACTGCAGTGTCTAGACACCATACCCTCTGTATCTCCTCTCATCAGGCCCAAAAAAATTAGAAAAAGAAAGCCCCCCGGCAACCACCACGGCCGCCAAGAATGCCGCCGAGACTCCACCGCCACCTCCTTTGCATTTCCCTCCTGATAGCCGCCGTCTCCGCACACATTATACCATCTCATGCGCTGCCAACGGAGCTGCCATTGTTCAGAGAGGCGCCTGCATTCAGGAACGGCAAGGAGTGTACCAAAACGACATGGCCCCACCGCCGCCACGATGACGACGAAGACGACCCTTATGTCATCCACATAGCCATGACCCTCGACTCCACCTACCTCCGTGGCTCCGTCGCAGGTGTCCTGTCCGTTCTGCGTCACGCTACCTGCCCGGAAAACATCGTCTTTCATTTCATCGCCACCCACCGCCGCACCGAGCTTCGCCGTACCATGACTTCCACATTCCCTTACCTCAGCTTCCACCTGTACCACTTTGACTCCGATTTGGTCAAGGGGAAGATATCCTCCTCCGTGCGCCGCGCCCTCGACCAGCCGTTGAACTACGCGAGAATCTACCTCGCCGATCTCTTACCCACGAGCGTACGGAGAATCATATACTTCGATTCCGATCTCATTGTGGTCGATGACGTGGCGAAGCTGTGGAACATCAATTTGGGTGCACACGTGCTCGGAGCACCCGAGTACTGCCACGCGAACTTCACCACCTACTTCAATCCCAGATTCTGGTCGAACCCCTCTCACGCGGCGTCGCTTAGGGGCCGGACGCCGTGCTATTTCAACACTGGGGTGATGGTGATCGATTTGGTGAAATGGCGGAAAGGGAAGCACACGGAGAGGTTGGAGTACTGGATGAGAATACAGAAGAAGCATAGGATCTATGAGCTGGGCTCGTTGCCTCCGTTCTTGCTCGTTTTTGCCGGAGACGTGGAGGGGGTGGAGCACCGGTGGAACCAGCACGGTCTCGGCGGCGATAACCTCGAAGGGTTGTGCAGGGATCTCCATCCCGGTCCTGTGAGTTTGCTTCATTGGAGCGGAAAGGGCAAGCCTTGGCTTAGACTCGACTCAAAGAAACCGTGTCCGTTGGATTCCCTGTGGGTCCCTTACGATTTGTATCATCGCCCTTCGTTGTTCTCTGATAGCTGAGCTCTAAAAAAAAGTACATGGTGTGGTTCACGGGGTAAGAGAATGGCAAGACGAGGGCTAAAAAGGGAAACAGGACAAAAAGTTTGGTGATGACGATGATTATTGGCTTGCATAGTACAAAGTATACTCTTGCCTTGGAACGCAAAAAAATTACAGAAAAAGGTGGTGGCGTTGTTGGGTGGGGCCTGCCTTTTCTGCCCGATTGTTTTCTATTGTTCTTCTTTTTATAATTATATTTGTAAAGTGAGAAAGGCAAAACTGGTGTGGTGCCATGCCAAGTAAGCAAGTAGCTGCCACTTGCCGGACATTGATGTTTAACCGATGCATGCTGCCGCCGCCGCTGCTCTTTCTCTTACCTTGTGTTTTGATATATGTAATGTAAATATTTGGTTCTTTGATTTTTATTAGACATCTCCTTTTGATTGTATCTTGATTTTAGGCATGTCAATAATCAACATGGTCGTATGTTTAAGAATTATGAGCTTAGCAGCCTCCACTTCCACGCCTATCCCACCTTCAAAATATATGGATTTGCGTTACGTACATGGGTCCCTTTGTTTAAGCATTTTGCAGCAAACGGTAGAAGATCCGAGCAGATAAACGTCGCTTTCTAGCTAGCATACAGCGAAATCTTAACCAAAACGGTCCCTTTGCAATTCAAGATTGATTCAGAGCTGTGAAACCGTTGACTAATTCTAATTTTGAGTTAGACCCGATTCCATTTCGGTTTACTCTCCATCCAAAATGGATTGTGGTCAGACCCACCAGACCCTCCTTCCCTTCGGACCTCTTTGAAGGCTTTAAAGCATAAGGTGGGTGTCAAGCTTTTGGCCCGATGTGTATGGCGACAATAATCACATGCTTAAAGGCTCTCGGTCCCGATGTTGAGAATAGAATGGTTACTTCATGGGGCCCCATTGAGGAAATCTCTTTTTTCTTATTGCATCCTTGATATGCCATTTAGTTAGGTCCAGCCTAAGATCCTTTAAGGATTTCGGCCCACCATCCGCTCCAAGACAGGAGGCTCACTAATCACTAATCACTAGCCCAATGTCATAGTAGGCCTCAAAACAAAGTTTGGGCCCAACATAAAGCCCATTAAAGCCCATGTGCTCCCTCCCCACTCTTTCTCTCTGCTTTATCTTCGTCTCATGTTCGGAGGCCCAAGTGATTAAAAACTTATAATTCTATTTGGAAGTTTTAGATTTTAATATTAAAAAAAAATGTGAAATTTCATAAAAAAAAAAAACTATCTCTATCATTCACACTCTCCTAATAAAAAAAAATAAAAAATAAAAAAGTGGGATTTGCTGCTTCGCTCTCTCACACTGCTACCTTGCGGCTCTCCTCATCCTCACTCTCTCAGCTCTCATCATCATCATAGTCAAAGTCAACAGTTTCGTGGGGGCCCATTCACCCTCACTCCTACTACTCCATCAAGCCGAACACGGTCTTCTACCAGGAAGAATGTTTAATTGTCATGGTTGAAGGCCAAACATTTACAATCTGTGATTTCATTTTCAGGATTTTGCAATTTGAAAATTGGAATTTATGCATTAGAGGCAAGTGTTATGGTCAGCAAATGTCTCATATTCGTGGAGAAACTTCACCGCAAAATCAATTCCTACAATGGGAAGCATTGAGTGTGTAAAGGCGGGTGGAATAACTTTGTACCTAAATATTGTTAAATTATAATATCATCAATCGTGAATAATTGCTCCATGATGTCCTTGTGGTTTCGTTTATTTCCAATTGGGTATGAATGCATCTGTGAGAGTTGCTTTTTCTCATCATTTACGTGAAGGAAAAATTTTGCATGGGAAGTTGAAAAATGTTTGGCTATGAGTGATCACCTTCACGCATATACAAGGTTTGGCATGTATCTCCCATATCATTTGTCGGTGGAAGTTTTGTGATTTTTTTGAACAGCCAAAAAAATGTGCATCGTGAATATATCATTCATTTTATTTGTAGAATGAAATTAAAAATTATTTATTATTTAAATATTATTAAGATCAAATAGATTTATATATATGTATATATCTTTTCTCCCAATTTTTTTTTTTTTTATATCTTTTCGGATGATGTCCTATTCGATAATTCCACCAGCAACGGCATATGCTCTTCTTTGAGCTTTTTCTTCTTCTTCTTCTTCTTTTTTGTGTGTGTGTGCGTGTGTGTAAATTGACTCTCTCTTTATGTTTACACCTAATCTAATGAATAATATAATGAGGCAATGAATAAAACCTCAATTAAACATGAAATTCAGGTTTTATGGTTATTGTTGATGTGACTTCTTTATGTTTTTATTGTCAACTGCTATACTGTGTTGAGGGCTTTTTATGCCAACCGTTCAACATGTTTGAGATTCACCCATTGGCCGAAAGAAAAAAAAAAGAAAGTACCCATTAGATCTATTTCTCTTTTCTTCTTCAAAGGCATCATGCATGTACAGATGCATGCTTGAGTAGTTGGGTGCTGGGGTTACTGGCCCATTTGCATCTAGACAGCCGAGTCATTGGGGGATGTTGAGTTTACCGTTTCCTCACGAACATGAACAATTGGGTCAATGGTAACCTTGATTGTATAATTTTAGCCAATGACTGAGCTTTTTTTTTTTTTTTTGGGTTGCTGTTTTTTGGGTGCCTACTTTGTTTCTTTTGCCCGTTGAAATTAAGAAAATTGTGGGGGTTGACGTCACGATGATATTGATGTGGCTTGGAGCATGGCGAGTCGTAACCCTCATTTAGATCAACTCACAAGATTGAGTTTGTTGGCGTAGTTTTTCTATTGAATGGCGGCAATTGTCCACTTGGCTCATTGGACTGCTAGCTTTTTGTTCTTATACGGGAAGTCACCACAAAAATAAATGAAGTTTGTTATGATTGGAGAAGATAGTGGAGAAGGCTTATTTCAACTTGTTCTCGTTACTCTCTCTCTCTCTCTCCCTCTCTCGAGTGGACCCAGGGAAATCACAGGAAAACTCCTCCCCGTTTCTGCATCCGGCCCTACATAGAGAGAAGGCTTGCTGGCTTTGGACGGACTTAGTCTCAAGTGGAGGTGTTACAGGGAAGGGAGTTAGCAATCCAAGCTCATTAGGGACCCTTTTTCGACGAAACGTAAGGCTACGAAGGCATGAGATGCAGTTCTTTAATCATTCCAGTCAGAATTGAAAGTCCGAAATCTTCTATTTTTATTTTCAAAACTGGAAAGGAGGAAGACTGCACGCCGCCCCTTTACTGGATTGGCTAACTCACAAAATCTCTTTTTTAAGATAGAGAACCTGCTGAGAAAAGACCGGCCATCTCATTTTTACACCTCAGACAAATTGATATAATTTAATTGCGAAGAATAACATTATTCTGATAAAAATTCCGAGTGGGAGGCTATTTTTAAAAAAATAATAATAAAAAAAGATAAATCCCCCCCCCCCACGTGTTTAAATAGAAATACTTTCATTTATTCAACTTGAAGAGTCGGATTCCAATACGGCATCTTTTGAGCTGTACATCTCGACGCTATTTATTCAACGACAAAGGTTGGTGAACTGTTCGGTTCTGTGGATTCCATGTGAATTTGTTTTTATTAGGAAATAATATAAAATGTCTAATAAATAATATGAAATATTTAATAATTATTATTTAAGATAAAATATTTAATAATTATTATATAATTTATAATTATTTTTTTTATATATTTACACATAATTATTATATATTTTATAAAAATTTTTATCTAACTATAATTTATTTATAATTTTATATTATATAACAAAATAAATTTATATAATATAAAATTATAAATAAATTATATTAATAAAAATATTAAACAAATGTACTGAATCTTCTACTTCACTTAATTTTCTTACACATTGTATATTTTTATCAAAAATAAAATAAAATAAAATAAACAAAAATGTAGCTTTTTAAAAGTGGGGTTCACCAGAGACACCTGTCTGCCTCACCCAGTGCATGTAGTTGAACCCTTGTTTCAAAACACATTAACCTGCCAACCCTTTTACACAATACTGTGGTCGGAAAAAACTTCTTCCCTCGACACTTCATTATCGATGATGGCCTCCACAAGCTCTTTCAACGTAATCTCTCTGAAGCTCCCCACCACCCCAGAGTCGCAATCTCCTTTCCTGTTCCAAAAGCCGTTGGGATTCACTGATTCCTTAGCCTTTGGAAGCCAGAAGCTCAAAGTTTCTGAAACATATCAATTTTCCTCATCATCAAGAAGCTCCAAGGACGCGATCACTACAGCTTTCTTCTTCAACAAATCCAAGTCCCCACCAGAACCATCTCCAAAGCCTGGTAATGACTTCTCTTCAATGACCATATATGGTATAATTCGCTCTAATTCATCCAGATCCATCACAAAGTAGAATTCAATATTCAAGTAAAAGTTAAATAGACACAGTGATATTCTTAAATTGGCTCTAACACACATTATTTTCCTCAATTAAAGTGACTGTACATTTTGTGACCTTTCAGTTAAGGTGCAAGAACTACATGTCTATGAAATTAACGAGCGAGACCGAGGCAGCCCTGCAGTTCTAAAACTGAGCCAAAAACCCCAGAACTCACTAGGCGATCTCGTTCCCTTCACTAACAGGCTCTACAGCGGAGACTTGCAGAAGAGGTTAGGCATTACAGCCGGCCTGTGCGTGCTAATCCAGCACGTACCCGAGAAGCAAGGGGACAGGTACGAGGCAACGTACAGCTTCTACTTCGGTGACTATGGCCACATATCGGTGCAGGGAGCGTATCTAACATATCAGGACACCTTCCTGGCCGTGACTGGTGGGTCTGGCATCTTTGATGGTGTGTACGGTCAGGTCAAGTTGGAGCAAATTGTGTTTCCTTTCAAGCTTTTTTACACTTTCTACTTGAAGGGTATAGCTGACTTGCCGGCTGATCTTTTGGGAAAGCCGGTGACGCCGTCGCCGAGCGTTGAACCGGCTCCGGCTGCTAAGGCGGCTGAGCCTCTGGGTACTATTCCGAACTTCACCAATTGATGCTGTTGGCAAGAGAGCCGTCCCGTTTTCATTTTCTTCAGTTTTTGTCTACATATTAGTCAAGCGAGTTGCTTTTGGCACACTGGGGTTTCTTTTCCAGTTGGATCTCGTTACATAGACCCGTTAACTTGATGACCCTCAGTTCTATGGTAATCGTAAAATGCATAATTATAATAAATATTATTAATTGTAATAATCTATTTAAAAAAGGAAAATATTATATAAATACAATATGTGAGCTGGCAAGTACATCAATCAAGATTCGGCCTTGCTGGAGACACATCGTTATTAAGCGATTAATATTCTCTATCGGGCCCTTTGCAAGCTAAACGGATTTCTCTTCTCTGTCCTTCCAGTGGCCAAAAAAACTCCCAAGAAAAGACAGGATAAATTCACATAATCATTTTTCTACGTAGAGTCATATAATTTAAATAAATGGGTTTGTTTTTTTTTATTATTTTCAAACATGGAATGTGTTCCTAGGGATGCTAATTTGCACAATTTACACTTTTTTTTTGTTGATAAAACTGGCTAGATAGACAAATAAAGAAAGATAGAAATTACAGAATCAGCAGCACCATAAAGAAGAAAGTAAGTCTACCCTTGGAATCGTCACCCTAAACATATTTGATTCAATTTCAGGTGGAAGCTGATCCCAGAATTTGATTTCAACGCCAGTTATTGTCAGCATTTGATTTTAGACCGTAGAGACTAATGACTAATGGCTAGTAATCAATTTAACATCTTTTGGATTAGTATTTAAAATTAGTAATCAATAAAACTAATATTATTTGACAGCAACTAATACAAGTTAAATGACTTTTCTAATGCATGTTCACTAAAGATTGATTCAAGTAAACGGCCCATTAGAAGGGGACAAATGCAGGCCGATGTAAGTGTGCAGAAACAAATTTGGGCTAAAAACCATTTTAGTCGACATAGGCCGGGCCGAACCGGATAGTTCGTGGCCCCTAAACAGCTGTTCCAATGCAACTAACTTGGCGAATAGAGCTAAGGCAGCGATAATTGTAGCGTTACTAGCAATTCATTATTGTGGGGATTTCTATTTTATTTTATTATTTTTTTAATATAACTTATGCATAATCCCACATCACATAATAAATAAAATTTTTTAAAATAAAAAAATAATAAAATAAATTTATATGATATAAAGTTATAAATAAATTATATTTATAAATAAATAATTAATTAATTATAAAAAATACCCATTACTCTATATATTGGATTCTAATACATACATGCATGGCAGCTTACATTTTGAGAGACCATACAAAGGGGATAATTCAAATATGGAGAAAGAGATAAAAAGGCCAAACAGAAAGGGCTGGTGAGTGGTGCAAAATAGCTAGGGCATGGATTGTCAGTTGGTCACATTATTAGGGTTAGAGAGTGGTAAATAAGTAACGAAGGGCGCCTAAAAATGTATGGGAGCGTCAGTGGTGCCTCTTCCGTTGACAAATAAATAAGGCTTGATGGTGCTTATAATGGTAGTCGAAGTCCAGAAGACTGACCATCTCTCTCTTGCTGTCTCTGCTGGATATTTATGAATGTTTGGCTGTGAGAGAGAGAGAGAGAGAGGGTATGCAATATCTATGGCAATTGTCAAATGCAAAGCAATGAACAGTAGAATCTGCGACTTACAACTGTACGTACTTGTCTGCTCTCATCTTCATTCACCACTGAATTTACTTACTTGACCAACTTCTTCCACAAACACACAAACTCACTCTGTCTCTCTCTCTCTCGTTCGCTTATTTATTGCCAATGAAAAAGGTTAAAAGTAAGGTCAAAGGTCGCACTTTAATTAAGACTATCGAGCTAGTACTTCCAGCATTTAATGCAATAATGCTTGGAAGCTTGGCTTTCACTACACTGTTTCTTTGTCACTCGTTCTCTCCCTCTCTCGCTTAATCGCAGGTATAGATATGCATTGATTAAAAGAAAACAACGGCATGACCAGATCCATTACAATATTGATTGCCATAGTTATGAGGATTAATAATACCATCATAATCATAATCTTCTTTGTCTTCTTCTTCTTCTTCTTCTTCTCCCTGCTCAATCCCACATTTCTCCACGGTATGTGGAGCATGGCCATCTCCAAAGGCACGCACATGGTCCTTGAGTGACCTCTTGTGCTTAAAATCCGACCCACAAATGCAAAACCAAAGCTTCCCACAATTCTTTTCATGGGTCTTCCAGTCTCCTCTAACTGCAAAAGGCTTGCCACATTTCCTGCAACCAAACGGCTTGGCTCCGTGCTTTCGCTTGTAATGCGTCTGAAGGGTCCTGAAATCCTTCAGTGGCCTTGATCTTGGATGCTCTATGTTGTTCTTGCATCCCACAGCGCAACAATAGCAAGGCAGCCTCAGTAAAGAAGAAGCTGGCTTTTTTCCTCTCAGTGACTCTGGCCCCTTTCTATATTGTGACCCATGTCCCCACATGTGCATCTAGATGTTAAAAAGCAAAATCAACAATAATGATTGAGTAAGAAAAATGAGTAGTGAAATTTTTATGAAACTAGCGAATTGTAAAGTAATAAGATTGTCATCCACATAAGCAATATAGTGAATCGGAAAATTTTCAGGAAATTTGATCGGGCTAAATAGCATTAGTCAAGGAATATTGGACGATTAATCTGATAAATTAATAACTGAAAACCTGCATGTTGTTGTATCTATTGAATGTTTTGCTGCAAACAGAGCAAGAGAACTGTGTTGGGCCAACAAGGATTTGTTCAGGGGAAGGAATCCAGTAGTGCCTTTCAACAAGAGAACCAATTTGATGATTAAGTTTGCTTGTGGGAGTAGCTTCAGAAGAAGTAGAAGGACCAAGATGAAGAGCTACTGTTACACCACTTTCACTGGCAGGGCTTTCATGAACATTGTTGTGGATGTTTGAGGAAAGGTTGTCGTTGTTGTTGTTGTTGAGGTCTCTAGTAATGATGGGTTGTACTCCAGGGAGACCAAGAGACAGAAAGAGGGATTCTTCATCTTCCTGAACATCAGTTTCTATAAAGGCACTTTCACTTGAGGATATGCGAGTGGATGAAGAAGTTTGCATGGTATGTGATGATAGATATGCTAGGGGAGGTGGATTTTTATGGTGTGGATAGAGGAGATAAATATATGTTTCAAGGCCAAGGGAGAGACAAAATTGAATGCATAAATATATTAATGACATGAGTACTTACTCTTTGTACTGTTGGTTAGGAATTAGGGACAGGAACATGCTTTTTGGTTTTGTTTAGAGAAATGGGGCTTCACTTTCATCCAATTTTAAATTTAACAACGCTAAGAACATTTATGTGTATTAAAAATATAAAATTTCAGGTTGAGATTTAAAAAAAAAAAAAAATAATAACTTAACTTATAATATTTATAAATTTCATTATCTACTACCTCAAAGTTTTAAGAAATATGAAGTTTCAAGAAAATATTTGACAATATAATGACAAGGTAGACACAATATACTATTAAGGTGAAAATAAACTTCAAACTACCAACTATTAAGTACAGTATACATCAACTTTCTATAGCTGTATCCATGTAATATTTGCTTTGTTTGTTAGGAGGAGATTAATTACATTAAGGGGTTTGGATTTGAGTGTGGAATAGCGGAATTTGGTTTTTGTTGGTGTTCAGTGCTTGGGTATGGATATAGAAGCGACAAAGAACCAGCAAAGAGGACGGCTTCATGGAAAAATGCATTAAAAAAAAAAAAAAACTAAAAACATTATCACAAATTAATCCTAATACTTTCTCTTCCTTTCTAAATTTCCTCTCACTCTCTCTCTCGATCCCAATGCTTGATTCTGGAGCTCCTAATCGCCCTCCCTTCTTCTCTATGCCTTCTCTTTTTAGTTCACTTCTGCACGGATTAATAACACTTATCTCTCTCTCTCTCTCTCTCTCTCTCTCTCTCTCTCTCTACATGTTGGGCGTGATTCTCTCTTTTTCTCACATGCATATGATTCACATTCAAAGACACATGCTCTACTTTTGATAGAGACTAGAGGGTAAAATGTGGAGATAAAGATCATAAAGCAAGCAAATTGCTACATGATTAAAATTCCCATGCAAGAATCTAGAAGTACTACAATTTTTATTAACAACTTTTCATCAAGTCATGGGTTAAGAAATGGAAAAAAAAAAAAAAAACAAAAGATGTTTTTCATCATTTTGTGTAAACTCTGCCTATGGAAGTTTATGCGTATAGAATTGGTTATAATATGTATCGATTGCAAATTATAGTGTCACGTTTCTTTGATAGAAACCTTTTGAAAAATAAAGCTATGTATGGATCCTACGATTTAATCCCGTTTGAATAATTTTGTTTTTTCAATCCATTCTTTATATCTGTATACTTAAATTTAAAGCTTGGAAAATACTTGTTGGAAGGGCCTTTTGTTGGACTCAGCATGCACAATTAATAAAGCAATCTCTTATTAATAAACAATAACTCAGATCACAATGTAAAACAATAAGATACCATAATTTCAATTATAAACTTTGGTTCGTGTGTCCTTTTTTTTTTTTTTTACCATAATAATTATGTATAGTGTAACTAACAAAAGGGGTATTCATGTATTTGCTACTTTAAGGCTTTTATTACATATTTTAATATCATGACATTATTTCCATGCAATATAAGTTCAGGGAAGGGGAAGACACATTACCAAGTTATATGCGTGCAACAGTCATTTCCTGAAGGATATTAAAGGCTGCAAATGCCCTTAGAACAGCTTTAAGAGTGAAGTTTGTCGTGCAATAAATAAGCTAACTCAGCATAGGAGAAGGGGAATGTCCCTGGTGTGGTAACATGATTTCGTTCTATTAACATTATCTTTCTTTTCCATTTGATGACGACCATGCATCTGCAAGCAAATGTGAGAAGATATGTGTAATTGTGCACAAACAAAAAATAATAATAATAATAAAGGATCGATCGATCCCATCAATTGCAATGTGCATCTTTGCCAAAAGCTACTACTCGTCACCTAGTCCACCAAAAGGGCTGCTGTTGGTGTTGACCTAGGGTCTTGAATGCTTCATCCGGCTATCCCCCAATCTGCATCTCTAGCTATTCAAGTTTGCTTACCGAGATTAAGAAAGTAGGTGACATAATCTACCTTCGTCAATAGTGGGCTACGTAACACTAACTATAGAAATAGTTTCTACAGAAATTAGTACAATTGAACTAAATGAAATAATCTACCTGTTGAGGTCCGTAAGCTATATATTGTTCTGACATATATACAGATTCCTTACACACAATGCTTGAATAACATATGCTCAACTAAAAAGGAAAAAAAAAAAAAAAAAGGCAAATACTGTATCTCAAGCATGCCACTGCCTTGCGATAATTGGCACATTTGCGACATGAATGAGGAAAAGATAATGTAAAGATTGCCAATTCTTCGTTTTGTATGAGAAAGGAAAGCCTGGGAAAGATACAGGAGCCCCTTAGGAGCATACATGGCCGCCTCCCCCTTGATGCATCATGCGGAGTACTTGAGAGAGACTGTGCCACTGGCAATTCAACCTTTTACGTATCTTTATTCTTTGTTTTTCTTCAAAGGATACCTAGCCACACCGAGCTTTTGACCCAATCCTATATTAATTTCTTGACCTAGGCCAATTCTTTGATTACTGTGAGAATTGTTTTAGGTATATATATATATATATATATAATTTTTTTTTTTTTTTTGAGCAAGGTAAATAGATATACAACCATAGTCAAATATTGTATCGATATATCGATTTGTTGGGTGGGGGTGAGCAAGGCGAAGCTTGGATTAAAGTGTGTGATTTTAAGAAAGGCACAAACAAACTAAATCTGAATTAAGACTAAATTTTTTTAGTCTAAATAATAATATTAATAATTTTAAATCAGGATATTTGAGCATTTCCCCCCATGATTGGGCCTGGTGAGTGTTCTCAAGAGATGGGCTAAAGCTTCTTTAGTGCTCTATAAAAATTAGGTTACTGTCCTAACTAGCCATGTTGAAGGGCCAAGTCGAGCATGTCACTGGAGATCAGCGGGCAAACCAATTCTGAATCAACTATTTCAGGAAATAGCATTCACTGGAACATGCTCTTTC
Source organism: Rhizophora apiculata (assembly GCA_037832385.1). NCBI lineage: Eukaryota > Viridiplantae > Streptophyta > Magnoliopsida > Malpighiales > Rhizophoraceae > Rhizophora > Rhizophora apiculata. The sequence goes on from CM075437.1 coordinate 4,773,374, forward strand.
AGACAAAGCATTTTGCTTTTGCACCACCCACACTCACATTTTGATGTTGAACTTAAAGACTCCAATCGTAGCCTCCATTTTTTTTTGTTTTTTCTTTTTGCTTAACAGGTTTCTTGGATTATAGGCTACAAAATCTACGAATCTATGACCTAAAATTTTCTTCTCTTGTTTCAATATTCTTACATTATAAATCTGAATTTCATAACTCCAATTTAGAAGTTCAAATTCTTAATTATTGGAATGTTCTTTTTACTGACATCTTGAGCTTAATTTCATATTCCTAGATTTGCATTATTGCGCCATAACCCCATAAAACTGATACATTGTAGTCAAAGGGGTTGGCAATGTTGAATTTTGACTTTGCTTTTAGATTTTTCAAAATGATCATGACCAGGGCAGCATAATTCACTTTGGTGTATTGGGTGCATTGATGCCTTTTCGTCCTTTTGTCCATTTTTTGCCTATTAATTATTTACCGGAGTGTTCAAGGCGTGGGCCAAGGACTACAGGTTCCATCACCATTTAACATACTAAGCCCAGCCCCTCAAACTCAATCTGCTCCAACTTGTCGTTGATGTCATTGACACCACCAACTCTCTTAAGCCCATCAAACAACCAAAGGGGAAAATCCATTGGGTTAGAACTCCGCACTTTTTGTTTTTGTTTCTTATTGGAAAAGGTTATTATAGTTAATACCTTGAACCTTTAAAAAAATATACTCGCTTGAGCCTGTAAGCTTTAATTGTATTCAAATTGACTGCTTGTAATTTTACTTAGCCTGGTAACTATGATTGACAGAACTTTTCATTACTTAGCCTGCTTCTCTATAAGTTGAAATATTCGATGGGCATATAATTAATCTAAAAATTCATGCAGCGATAAAAATAAAATTAAAATCAAGTTGTGAAGATTATGTGGTTTTTCAATTAGTACGTAGGATTTTCATGAGCGATAGTTACATACATGATTAATTAAATTATGAATTGGCTTCACAGTTCAAAAGAAAAAAAAAAAAAAAAAAACAAGATTATTATGATCTTTTGAACAACATAAATGTTTAAAAAAATTAACAATTAATTGAACAATATAAATATTTAAACATTCCAGTGAACACCTCTGGCAAGTCCTGTCTGAGTCTTTTGGTCCCTTTTCTTCTTTTTATTTATTTATTTATTTTAATCTTTTATTTGCCTCGGGCTAGATATAGATCTTGTAGAGTCAAAGCGAATACAACGTAGGCTTGGATTCAAAATTGACAGAAAGTGGTGACATCTTTGTAATGTGTTGTACAAAATAATATTCCGGGAATGTTCGTGGCCAAAGATTCAAAAATGCTGCCGGCTATATTAAAAATGCCTAGCTTGAGCTGTCTCCATGATGAATTATTCAATTTTCCAATTGTTAATTTTAACAGATATATTAAGGAGTTAGTGGAACAAACAATGGCATGCTTAGCAGGGATTCCAAACCCGCCCCCCCCCCCCCCAAAAAAAAAGAAAAAGAAAAAGAAAAGGTAATTTAACCACATTAAGTCTGTCTTCGATTGAATGTACAAGGTTGATGCATTGATCAACAAGGAATCCAGCATTTCATTGATCACTCAAATACCTTCTTTTGTAATACAAGTCATTAAAATGATCGATGATTTAAGGAACCAACGATAGAATAGAATAGACATCCAATTAGTCTTGAGTTTCTCCGCTAACATTTTAATAGTTAATAATTCAGATTTTTATCTATAAAATTTTAAATTTTAATATAAATATAAAAATAAAAATAAAAAAAATTATCATTTATATAGTTCGTGATTTAATAAACTTTTGAATAGATTAAAAAAATTTAATTAGTCACCATTATAAATAGAAATTTAAAACTTACCAACTTAATCCTACTGCTCTACACAAAAATTTTAAAACTATGGTCTTAATTTTCAATCCCAAAATCTAAAGAACCCTATGTTATACCTAAAGTTTATACCATTTAGATGTTAAAATGTTATTGTACTCTCGATGCATGGACCACATGAATGCGTAGTCAACATGACTATTGAAGAACACTTCTTGTGTCGTTAACATTATTTAAAATTACCATTTAAAATAGACATAAAAATGAGAGTTTGATTGTGATTTGACACGAACACACTCCAACTAAAAGTCTTGCAAAATTAATATTTAATTTCTATGATCCCAACTTAAATATGTAATCGTCTGTCAGGAAGAACAACATTTAACATTGCCTGTAGGATATGGGCACGTCTCATACAAAATTGAGATGGACATATGAATATATATAGCAAAGAAGCATCGCTTTAACGCACGAAATCTAATGATTTAAATTCTTGATCTCAATTACTCGTTTGCATCTTCGTTCAAGGAAATGAAATAAACCCTCGATTTTTCATTGAAATTAAAAACAAGAAGGAAAATTTTCCGTACCTCCCCTCAGAAAATGACTAGGCAAATTATCAATGAGAAAAAAAAAAAAAAAGCAAGGGAAGACTGGGCGCCGACTCGTCGTTTGCTTAGAGGAGAGTGACTGCACGAGGGGTTCAGGCGAGTGGGCGTTTGATTACATGGTTTGCCAAAACAGCAGACTGGCCCTCGCTGGAAGTGAAAGGCCAAAAATGAGAAAATGACGGTGGAGGGGTCTCCGTAATCATTCGCCGCGTGGCTAGTGAAATTCAGGCTCACGAGATTCCTTGTCTGGCTTTGGACACTTAACTTGGTATATTCCAAATTCGAAAGTATGAGAGAGAGAGAGAGAGAGAGAGAGAGAGAGAGAGAGAGAGAGAGAGAGAGAGAGAGAGAGTGTGTGTGTGTGTGTGCAATTATTTTGCCCCTCTCTAGTATATCCAATCAGGATAATTTTAGGTATTATTTCATCATCTTTGTTCAATCACAAAAAACAATTTTTTTTTTTTTTTTGTCATAACAACTCTGATTTACCAAAGTAATCATAAGAAAGTTAAGTACTCTAAATGGTCTACCTTAATGTCTCATAATTTAATTTAAATATTTTTCAAAACAAACACTAGAGAGTTGAGAGATTGAGTTACTTGAGAAACTATTGAAAATAATTCTAAATTTATATCATAAAATAATAATAATAAATAACTCTATGTAGAATTTTGGGTTTCAGAAAAGAATAACTCTATGTAAAACACAACATAAATAGATTCCCATGATTTCTTTGTTTCAAAAATTATAAAATTCTATTTTCAATGTACTAGAGAAACTGTTACAAAAATCATAATGCCAAACAAAAAATTCAGGTAAATTCTTTTAAATATAGTTTCTTTAGCAAAGATCAAAAATTGGGTTCAGATAACATCATAAATATTATTGACGTGTGAAGATAATAGTTGAGTTTCAAACCTTAAATATTTCAAAGGTTTCCAACATTTTTTTTTTTTTAATCAAGTAGGATCGAGACTTATAACTCTAAAATTTTCATTTTACAGAGATTATGAGACCACTTGCCCAAAATTCTATCTTATTTTAAGTATTTTTATCTAATGTGTTAGAATTTTTGTTGAACGGATATATATATATGGAATTAAGAGAGCGATAATATACATATGAATAGAAGACCACTAATTCCGGCATGGAAATGAAGGTTCTTTGATCTTATCTAAACATCACGAGGGCCAGGACACTGCTGACATCAATGCCAATGCCAGCCCAGACATAAACCCTTAAACATACGGCCTTCCCCACCCCATCTCTCTGTCTATCTCTCTCCTCTCTCTCTCTCTCTCTAGAAACCTCTCTCTTCCTCTCTTCCACATCAAAGATTCTTTTTGTACGCGACGCCCCGACTTCGATGTATACTTTCCAGTTTCTTGCTCTTCCATTTCTCCTCCTTCCATCTTCCTACGAAACGAAACAGCAAGCACCCATCTCTTGCTTTTTACTTTTCTCTTAAAAATATTTTCTCTCGGCTTTTTGTTTTTTTTTTTTTTTCTTTTTGGTGTTGGGGGACGTTGTTGGTATGGGGTCTTCGGTTGGGTTGTCAAGTTTATTCCTTTTTTTGATTCTAAATAGATCCCATTTTTATTCCCCACATATTCTCACCTTTCCTGCACCTTGTTTTGTTCTCGGATCTATCTATGTGCTATAATGTGAGTTACAGACCAAACCCAAAAAAGTCTCCGGAACCCCTCTCTTCTTTATAAGCTGTAATAAAGTTGTGTTCCTACCTCACAACATCAACTGTCATTGCACAACAGTAAACAAAAAAGTTCTTAGCTTTAATAAGACAAAAGGTGGGATATGGTCCAAATGAATTATGCGGAGAAGTTACAGCGGTGCCGTGAATACGTGGAAGCTTTAGAGGAAGAAAGGCGGAAGATCCAAGTCTTCCAACGAGAACTTCCTTTGTGTTTAGAGCTTGTTACTCAAGGTTCAAGCTCTTTTCCTTTTTCTTTTCTTTTCTTTTTAATCTTTTTGTTGGGTCATCCTTTTAGGTGTTAAAAGACTGGATTTTTGAAGGGAGGTTTGTGGATTTGCAGCGATTGAGGCATGTAGAAGGGAGATATTATCGGGTACGACGACGACGACGGCAACGGAGTACTTACACGTCCAATCGGAGTCCTCGGAGCAGACGTCCAGCGAGGGGCCGGTGCTGGCGGAATTTATTCCAGTCAAGAAGAGGGCCAGTAGCTCTTGCTCTGATGATGATGATAACAATGATGATGAGAATGGTGGAGAGCAGCTATTACAGAAAAGACACAAGGCTAGCAATGGTGGGAACAATGTTAAAGCCGAGAACAATAGTGATCTTAAAAAGAAATCTGACTGGCTTAGCTCTGTTCAGTTGTGGAATCAACCCCCAGATCCAGCTCCCAAAGAGGTAAAACCCCAGAATTTTACGTTTGGTTACTGAGAAAATTTTGGAGGAACTAAAAGGCTATTGGCCTATTGGGGTCTTGTTTTGTCTTTCCATTTTTTTTTATTTGGTGTTTTATTCTCGTGCTGCAGAATGTTCCTAGGAAGGCAGTTGTGACGGAGGTGAAGAGAAATGGTGGCGCATTTCAGCCATTTCACAGACAGAAGATCGTTGGAAAGAGCAATTTTAATAATCAGACAATAGCCAATGTTCCACCTTCAGTTCCGGCTTCTGCGACGAGTTCGACGGTGGAGACAGCGGTGGGACAGCCTAGTATTGGTGGGACGGGCACGAAAGAAGTGAAAGAGGGGCAACATCCTCAGAGAAAGCAAAGGCGGAGCTGGTCGCCGGAGTTGCACAGAAGGTTCTTGAATGCCCTCCAACAACTTGGTGGGTCCCATGGTGAGTATAATTGTTTTTCTTTTTTTAATTCTTTTGGATAAAAAAAAGAAAAGGTTTGATTTTGATTGCTGTGTGAATGGAACGGCATTGAATTGAATGTGATTATTGATTACTGGGCTTCAATTGGTGTATTTTTGCAGCTGCTACCCCAAAACAAATTAGGGAGCTAATGAAGGTGGACGGCCTTACTAATGATGAAGTTAAGAGCCATTTACAGGTTGGTTTCCACGATGATATCTTGTTTTGTCTGGTGTTGATTCCCATCCAAATAATTCTAGATATTATTGCTTGATAATTTAAAACAAAATTGGCATCTTTTTAGCGTTAGTGTATTCACCTTTTGCTTTAGCTAAACGTTTAGAATTAGGCTGCAAGTTCACTTCGTCGCTTCACTGTACATAGCAAAAGGAAAGGTTTCGTTGGTTTCGTGGACGGTATTGTTAATTGTTCGCTATTGGGGGTTATATTTGGTGAATTATCCTATTTTGATTTACCTCCATTCTAGGAATGAAATGGGAATTGTTCGAATTAAATTCCATGTCATGGACCACCGGATAATGATAGCTTGACGATGATATTTCCATTCATGAATGTTATGCAAATGGATAGAATAATGGCATTGGTCCTCATTTCCTCTGCGTTTGTTCCAGAAATACCGTTTGCATACAAGAAGACCAAGCCCCGCAATTCACAACGACGGCAAACCTGAAGCGTCCCAATTTTTTGTTGTTGGTGGCATATGGGTGCCACCTCCTGAATACGCAGCAGTGGTTGCAACAACAGCAGCGGGAGAAACGGCCGCGATTACAGCAACCACCGCCGGAATCTATGCGCCAGTGGCTGCAGCAGCACCACTCACTGCCCCACAAGCAACGATGTCCTCGGTACAGAAACTGCAACCGGCACAGTCAGAGGACAGGCAATCTGAAGGAAGTGGCAGCCATAGTGAAGGGGGTTCTCATTCCAATTCCCCTTCCACATCTTTTTCCACCCATACCACCTGTTGAGAGTTGTTTCTTTGCTGATTTCATTGGATCTTTGCTCATTTTGCCGGCTAATGCCACCCCCAATTCTCCTGTATTTTGGTTACCTTAGCCTGGAAAATGATGCAAAATTTTGTAAGCCAAACTTAATAGAAAGGCTACATTACGAAACAGACATCTTTATGAGTTTTTCCAATTTGAAATTTGGGTGGGTTGTTTTTATATTGTATAAAATCCAGGGCAAGTGACTGTCAGCCCTGAACAATGATCATTCTTCGTCAGTTACAGTTGAGCCAAGTTCAGGTTCTCAAAGAGATATTTGGCCACCAAGTATACGATTTGGAATATAACATTCGAGTTTTAACTTTAAATCTCATCTCATTTATAGTTAATTCCCTCTTTTCAATTCTAGACCCGAAAAAAAAAAAGAGAGATGAAATTGTATTTGTAATTGACCTTCACAATATATTGGACAATAAGAAACATGCAACACTGAATCCCCCCAACCCCGGCTCCCATTTCTGAGCCTCTCTTCCTTTTTCACACTCTTGATTTGCAATTATGTTCTTTGCAAGGAATTTAGTAACTCTCTATTTGAATTGGAAGAAACTACAAGGAAGTTGCTTGATTTTTAAGACACTTAAATGAGTACCTTGATGAAATTGCTTGATTCCCACACAATGACCTGCAACAATTATCTTCTTTGTTTTTGTAAGAAAGCAAACAAAATATTGCCCAACAACCACCAGAACAGAATCTTTATTCATCAAAACCTTTATGGGATATGTAGAAATTCCCGTGAAGTATCCAGAATATCAAAATCATTTCTCATCTCTCTCTACCATCGAGAAATGCCCCCCCCCCCCCCCCCCCAAAAAGAAATAAGAAAGAAATTGTGGTTCTCACTCAGAATAATTAATTAATGCGTGTGCAAGAATCTTGACCCGTGAGCAATCTTCCTATTCAAGACTAGGAGAAATGTCAATTTTCGGATAGGCTATTGATTTGCATGCTTGGTTGGCGTTAAGGGTAGTTCGCTCTCCATTCCGGCCTGGAAACTGTGTCACAGGCTAAGATTCTTGTTGTCCTGCACTATATATCACTAAAGCCATCAAAAAAAAGAAAAATCAAATTTCTTGTTGTTATTCAAAGGTTTGCTTGTGAAAAAAAAAAAGAGAAATAGTTACTGAAGGGTTTGCATGAGGATGATCAGGACATTAATTTATTTTTGACAAAAAATTGTACAAGGTTATTAACGTTATCTCTATCGTGCCATTGTCAAGGCAAATGGGACAAAAGTTTTAGTCCCAACATCTATTTTAAAATTTTTTCTGCGAATATGCCGTTGCTTATTTTATATTTTCCTTAGGGTTCTTGGACCATTTTTTAAGGTTAATGCAATAAAGTCTAAACAAAATGATGTAAAAGAGACGGGAATTCATGACAAATATATTATGTTTTAATTTTATAAATTTTAATTGAGTATTTGTAGTAGCTTAACGTATAAACTAACCATGAGACTCATCAGACTATCAATCATTTGAGTCAAATCCCATGAAAAGAAACCTGCATGCCCATAATAAAGTCCTTTCGTAATTCAATTTCTTTATATCAAAAAACAAAATATTTTCACGTTGGAAATCGTCCGAGAATATTCTCCAATCCTCTTGTACGAGAGGATATTCTAGATGCTTAAGAATCTTTCATTGTCCCAGATTCCACATCCGTTGAATAAATATCTTATTTATTTAATCCATTATCTATTTGTTAAATGTCTTAGTAAATTCAAAGAGATGAGAGGTAACTGGCGGGACCTTCAGACATCAATTCGGACACAACGTGAAGTGTCGGTGGCCGTCCGCCCTTTTATTTTTCAACATGCACACAAGGTAGGATTTACTTGAGAATATCATTCTTTTATTTCTTTCTTTCTTCTTCTTCTTCTTCTTCTTCTTTTTTTTTTTTTAAGATATTTAAAATTTCATTTTACTTATATTTTTTTATCAGTCTATGTAGAAAAGAAATGTATTGTAGGTAGGGGGCGCGCGTTTTATTTTATACACGGTGCACCAATTCATTCATATTTCAGCTAAATGTCGTAAATGTTACCAAATATTAATAATGATTACAAAATGCATCTTTTGTGCATTGCTCTAGCTCTATCCCAGATCTTGCAAATTTTATGGTTCTTTAATTTGGGGTCATGTCAAGTTACTTTTTTTCGATGAAATTTATAGTACCCATATAAAACATTTTGCCAATGCAAACAATAAGAGACTGTCACCACCATTAATAATTGAGTTCAATGATAACAATCTCGCGGGTGAGTGCGTGTATGAGAGAGATGAATGGGAGGTAAGGGAAGGGAAGGGAAGGGAAGGGGGGGAACCTTCAATGAATTTTAAGGCCAGAAGGCTTTGGGAGAGTTCTAGACTAAGATAAAGTCAATTGTTTGGCTGTTTTTGCAGGGAGTTCTGATTTTTCTTCTCTCGCATTTCCAATATTATTGGATCGTTGTAGTTCTCGTCAACTACTACAGGCAAAATGGAAATGTGAAAGCAGTAAAAAAAAAAAAAAAAACAGAGAGAGAAATGAAAGAAAAATAAATAGATGTTGAATGGCATATAAACTCTACAGAAACCAATCTACTCTTTCATTTCATTAGCCTCTTTTTTTTTTTTCCTAGGGGGAAATTGAATGGTGATGAGTGAGCTAAATAATAACTCCAACAATGAAAACATTGTGCACAACAAAAATTTTAAGGTGAAATTTCCAGTGGAACTCCAGGTGTAGGCACCAGTACCTGAGCTTCTGGTAGTTCCTTCGCCATAAGCTCCTACAAGAATTACATGCATCAGTTCAACTGCACGTGCAGGAAAGACTCAATCATACAAGAGATTACAGAGCTAGTAAGGGGGAACTAGGAAGCTTGGAAAAAGAGCATTAAACAAGCAGATCAACAGACAGCTTAATGAAGTATTCGTATATGCCAAAAAGGGCAGAACCGGTCCAGCCTCTGCCTGACATGTTAATGGGATCTCAGTCACGGGGCAAAAGCAAGATCAAGAGAATGATACTGGGCATGGGATTTTAAGTCTCGCAAAAGTAATTAGGGTCAACTCATTTTCACCTACTAACATATGCTTGCTCAACGTGGCCCAATAACTAGACATTCAAATGTAACTAGACTAATGTCAAGTACTTAATCAAGATGAGTCAAATTATACAAGTTTCGAGATTAAATACTTGAACTCTCACATGTCCCGTTATGGAATTTCCCATAGACTGGGAATTTCTTAATGTTTTTCTTTTTCATTCATTTTATCTGGTCTTTTTTATATATATATATATATCCAAGAAAGCAGAAACTGAATGTTTTAACCAACTGCTTTTTTCACCCAAAACAGAAGATAACAAACCTTAAATGATTCTATTGTTCCTTCAGCTTGAATGATACTGGCAAGAAACCCCTTGCTGTCAAGGTCTCCATTTTTCATGGGCACAACATACCTAGAAGTCATGGCAAAATAATCAATGGAGATAATAAGATACCACTAAAATTATGTTGTACAGCCATAAAGAACAAGGCAACTTTTTCATACTTGGCGTGTAGCAGCTTTGCAAGTTGAACTGCATCTTCTTGTCCCGAAACCAAAGTAAATTTAGGCAAAAGCTGCTTTATCACAGGAGTGATAACAATGTCAGCGTTTTCCTTCTCAACAGAATCCTTGTTATAGACACAGTGGGGCTCATAATAAAGAACCAGTTGGCCCTGGGGAGAACTGACAAGGTATCTGTAGCACAAAGCACAGCATCACCACCGGAATGTCATATGTTGAGGAAGAACACACATAGAACTATAATAACATATGTTAACATATGTTAAAGGCAGGCAACCTATTTCTACTACAGAACAATTACCCGTTCTCTGGACGCTGCCAAGGAGGACCCAGAACTGGACCTGCTGTAGCTTTAACTCTGGCCTTAGAACCATTTCTTGCTTCAATTTCAGAGCTCTGACTGGGTTCTACATATGTAACCTGAAAATTTCTGAAGCTACGTTTGGGTTGAATATTGAAGGACATCAAACTATCCACGAATGAATGGTAAATGGTGGATCGTCTTTAGCATTACATGTCCAATCTCAAAATGTCAAAACTGCTGTGAAATTAATGTCAGCGGACAAATTGCACAGAGCCATGATCATTTGGAAACAGGGTGGCAGAGATGGTTACATGCATAAACTTTGGGCAAATAAAGAAAAGAAGTTACATGCACAAACTCAAAAGTCCACCAATGGAATCTTCATGCTATATAATACTAGTTCCTAATGAAACAGATGTGAAGGCAGAGGATAAATGTCATTTGGAGACATATCTTGCAACTTCAGTGACAATAACAATAAAAAGAACCCACTAACAATGAACTGCACAAACTCGCATGAGTTTAGTCTGCCTCAGTTGACAAGCACGTGCCTCTGAATATGCACTCATGTATGCATGCATTGCATGTCCAATTGTTTGAGGAGGCATACATATGAGAAATCACACATACTTCTTTTCATACAGAAAATTGGCCATAATAGATTTCAACTTCTTGCCTTCTTGGAAGTCCAACAATTATTCATGTAGAATAAGGCTTATTAGTTTGAATAATCAACAATATTCTCTCCCCCTATTATCATGCCTAAGATGAAGATCATCATTAGTTCAATGAAAGGCCAGGTCGGTCAAGTGGGGCTGATGAGTTGTATGTTTGCAACTGAACTCAGAAAATGCTTCTAAAGGGGCTAGCAGTAATGCATAACATCATACACAGACAAAATATTCATTATTCTACCATGGCTGGGGATGGAACTGGTGGCAAAGTGCTTAAAAAGAGCATAAAGATCTTGAAGTTATGTTCACAACAGAAGACAATAATTTAAATACAGTTAAATTGGCATTCACATTCTGAGAGCCATTATGGTACTCACTTTAAAGGTTAAATTGTCTGGAAGGTGACAGTAGAGGATGTAAATATCCCGTTTGATATAATTTGTGTATTCAAGAAACAATCATATGGTAACGAAAAAATGAAAAGAGAGAAAAGGGCATTCCGGATTGACAAAAACTTACATTGCTAAAAAGGGGATCCAGCAAAGGCTTAGCATTGGGAGTTGCCATAACTCTAAGATTTGGGGACTTTTCAGAAAGTGGCTTTAATGTTTTCAAATGGCAATGATCATCAAGGCTTTGGGTAATCAACAAGCAATCCACCTCAGGAAGATCAGTAAGCTGCAACGGATTTGCATTAGCAATTTGAGCAGCTACAATTTAATCCCACAACAAATCTCACAGAACCCAAGTTATGTTATTAAAGAAAATCTGCTGGTCCCACTTAAAGGGGATCCTGGGATCGATTGACAATCACTTAAAGAATTACTGCAAGGCATATGTTTGAACAGATAACTCCCTCAAAAGACTGACTGCTTCACATATCACAAGGAAATGGAAAGTTGGAAACTGTATGCCCTGAAAAGCAGTTACATTGCAACTCTAAAATGAGTAAGTACCTGGAAATTCTTGAGCACTTTCTTGGCAGCATCATATAGCCAGGGAATTCCAAAATCCAAATTACCAACCAAGATTGGGTCAACCAAAATATTCACTCCACCCACCTCCCATAACCAACTATTTCCCTAAAAGAAATATAAAATAAATGTTTCGAGTTTTTTGACAATCCTAATATGGCAAGAAACCAATAAAGAATTTTTTTTACAAAAAAAAAAAGGAAAAGCAGAAAGGAAAAAGGAAAAAAGAAAACCCACCTCCAAATAAGTGAGTTTGAACACATCAGTGCCAGCAGAACTGGACCCAACAGCAGTCTCCTCAGAAACTACAGCAGACACAGCCTTATGCAACCTGTAAACTAGTGAAACTCAAATGATGCAAACTTAAATCTTCAATAACAACAACAGCTACATATATACTAAATTGATGAGGAAAAAGATAAAAGCAGAGACCTTTTTCTTGGTATCTTCAATGAGCTACAGCTGATGCTGACAGTAATATTGTGGGGAATGGTATGCTTGAAGACATTGAATGGAGATTGAGGTTTGGTTCTATAGGGATTGTAGAGAAGAGAATTGCATTGAAGAGCCATGGTATGTTTTCAAAACTAGACTTCGAGGTTGACAGACAAACAAGCAAGAAGTGTCCAAACTTTGTACGGGAAACTTTGATCGAATGAATGGTCTTCATATTGCCACGCGGCAAAATTGGACGCACGACCACCGAGTTCCAATGGCCATGGAACTTGTTGCCTGACTCATTGTGATGATGAATGTTTTGGGGCCTCTCCCATGCGCAGGGACTGATCAAACGGCTGTAATGAGTCCTATTATGATTATATTGGAAAATGGTTCGGAACCAAACTGAACCGGTTATGCCCGCCTAATACAAAACGCACCGTTTTAAGCGGTCTTACACAATCGTTGGTCCCGACACGGCACTCGCAGTCTCCGACGACGGAGACCAGAGTCCTTCCTGACCTCGTACTGTCTCAAACATTCCTCCGATGGAAACCCAATAAATAACTTTCCGAAAAAAACCAAAAAGAGAGAGAGAGAGAGAGAGAAACAAAATTAAAATTCCCCCAAGCAGACTAGCCAAGCCACCGTAATAACAAAAACTAGGGAGCCAAAAGGCCTCCGGCCGCCGAACCAACCACAGCCAAAAAAGAAAAAATGGCGGAGAAACAGCTAATCCTGGCCGTTGAAAGCACCGCCGCCTTGGGGCCCTTCTGGCCCTCCATTCTTTTCGATTACCTCGAAAAGATCATCAGGCAATTTGAAGTTGTGCTTATTTTTCCTTCCTTTGATTGTTGATTTAAAAAAAAAAAAATTGTATATGCATGCATTGCCATGGCTTGAACCCGTGTTATGACCTTGTGTACTATGATTATTAGCAAAATTTTCCTAAATATAATGGAAAGATGTTCCAGCGTAATCAAATCTTTTCTATACGACCCATGTCTAAATATTAAATACTCCGAAGGTTGTGTATCTGTCAGCTGCCACAACTGAATAACTAAGGGTTGAAGTTGTTTTTTGTACGGAGATTGATTGTCTTGGAAGCTTTCGTATCTACATTTGGTTGAATTAAGGGAATCAATGAATGGTTCCTTGTTTGCTTTTATATTCAGGTTGCTTGTAGGTGAGTGTGTGTGTGCGCATGTGAGATGGATAGGGTCAGATTCTCGTTTGTTATGTGAGATGGATTATTTGCCAGATTTGTTAGTGTATGTCTTCCCCTCTCAAATGCATTAGCTAACAAGGTCTTTGTGCAACAAAGATAATAACTGCACAATTCACATTTTACTCAATTGTTTCGGCATAGTCTTTACTTATGTGGTTGCATGGCCACTGTACTTGTAGCTCTTAGCTTTGTTATCTCTCAGAATCCACATTTTGAAATGTGCAAAATATATATATATATATATATATATAAGCACCTCATACCATAGCAGGAAGACTTTCAACAAGATTCCAGGACTTGTGTGCTTTTGCTTTTCTGTAAATCTTACCACCCAAGAGGATATGTTCATGCAAATTTGTGAACTATAGATTTTGGATGCATATGAAAATCACTTAGATATACCATAAAATAAAAATCATTTGTTCAGGATAAAAAAAAAAAAAAAACAATTAATCAATTTTCTGCCTATGACATCAGGGTGGTGACTGGTATGCCTATTATATTACCACCACTTTTAAATATCATTCTTTAATTTTCTTGCTTTTGCAAGGCTTAATTTTTGTTTTGTTGCAGTGAATGGATCTATCATGAACCGGCCACCAATTTCTGTTGGCAAGGTTGCCACTGCAACTGTAAAAGTAGTAAGTCGCACTTGTCTTGTAATTCTTCTTTTCTTCCTTGACTACTAGAACGATGTTTAAATGGAAATAAGTTATGGGCATAGTCACTAACTCATATTCACATATATCAGGAGCCAAGCACTGTGACTTCAATGGCAAATGGACCTCCTCATCCACATGTGCCGTCTGTTATGCGTCCAGCTTCTCAGATGGGTCCAAGTTTGCAGACGTCTTCACCTCCTTCAACCACTCAAGAGATGATCACAGGCAACAAAATCATGGTGGACTTAAAACCTGATGTCAGTGGGATGCCACAATCTGTACGTCCTGTCCCCCCTGCTGCAGCAAATGTGAGCATACCGAACAATCTCTCTCAAGGAAGATTGATGAATTCTGCTGCTTTAACTGGAGGATCTTCCATAAGCCTTCCATCAATGAATCAAACACCTGTGGCAATGCATATGTTGAATATGATCTCCAGTGGAATGACATCTTCTGTGTCTGCCGCTCAAAATGTATTTTCTTCAGGGCGGCCAGGCATCAATTCAATAACTGGATCAGGAACTCTTACTGGCACTTGTCAAGTGGCTCAGAACTTTGGTCATACTTCTTTCACTATGGCAACCACCAACATTCCTGGAAATTCAAACCTTGGTATTTCACAACCAGTGGCTAATATTCAAGGTGTTAGTATGGGCCAAAGCATCAGCCCAGTAAATCTTCCAGCTCCTCAAATGGTACAAAGTGGAATGGGTATGAATCAGAATATGATGAATGGTCTTGGTCCATCCAGTTTCTCTTCTGGAATGGGCACTATGATCCTTACTCCAGGAATGTTTCAACAAGTACAATCTGGGATGCAGTCAATTGGGGTAAATAACTCCTCTGCAGCCAATATGCAATTGTCTCAACAAACACCATGTGTCTTGCAATCAGCAAAATCCAAATAAGTCAAAGTCTGGGAGGTAAGCTGATTAGGTAATAAATGGATTTGCAGACCCCTGGAGGCAGCATTTCACTTTTGGTTTTTAATAAGAGACTTTAATCTTTTAACATGTTTATTCCTCTATAGGCATCCTATTTTGTCACAAATGTCAGTCAATCATAGCTCATCCTATTGTATTTGCTAAATTTGCCGATACATGGTGGAGAAGCTTCCCCAGGCTGATAGAACCTAAGAAGCTATCTGCAGTTATTTTTTCACAAAATATGAGTGATGTACTAACTTCTCCTTACCATTAGTTCGTGTGGAGGGGTACACTGAAATCTATAGCCTCTGTCCTCCCTCCTGGTGGGGAGAGTTGTAGTAGCAGAGGTGCAACACCATGCATTATTTCTATTCTGAAGAAAAACCCAAAAAACTTGAACCTCAATGTTCCTACATTCCCCTGTCTGAATCTGATACTTAAATTTCCTCCATATTCAGATGTTCTCCTATCTGAATCATCCCATGGCATTGTTGTTGGCAAGTTACTTTTATAAATTTATCCAATTATTGTATGAAGATTTTCTGAACACTCCAACAAAACTGCGAATAGCAGTTGGATTCACTGCACTTGCTGTCTTAGAAATTGCTAATTCTTTCCATATGTATGAAACAAGTGCAGGGAAACTTATCTGGACAGCGACAAGGGCAGCCTGTCTTTATAACCAGACTGGAAGTATGATGGAACTTCTTTTCAACTCTTTTCTCAAATGTTTGACCCTTTTTTGTAGTAATTCTTGCACAATGCTTTTTCAGGATGCCTTTTTATGCTCTGAAAATCCTTTCTTTTTTGGTCATGCTTGAGACTTACACCTTATTTGTCTGTTTGCAGGGTTACAGGAGTAATACAGCTTCTGAAATGTAAGTTTAGAGATTGCTTTTATCATTACTTAAAATAAGCCTAACAAAATCACCTACTCTTAGCTTGCTTTTGCTATGTGTTTTGCAAATCAGTGTTTAAATTGTGTTCCATAGACCAGAAATATTTTATTATACATGTTGTCTTATTTGCTTCCATATGACTATGTATTGTGAACCATTCCCATCATATTTGGGCCCAATAAAAATTTTACCTTTATGTGCCCTTTGTCACATTGGACCAAAACTTTTGATTAGGCTGTTTTTTAAATTGTGATGCCATCTTGAAAGCAGGTCATTCTAATACCTTTCTTGTGGTATCTGTACAACAGATTTTTCTTGTAGTTATTTTGGGTCAGAAGTTGCTGATCTTTATCATCCTAAAGCTTATTGCACCTTTTGAATAATATGCCTCCAAAAGTTAAACCCATCTTATAGTTTGTATATCTTACATTGTTTCTAGACTCGGTTTGCTCATTTTGTAACTACATAAATTCTGAAATGTACATGCTCATGCAAATATTCTCTTCTGCGCATATATGGATACATTTGTCATGAGTACGAACCCAACATATTGATGTGCTCCTTTGATTCCTTTCTCAGGCTTGCAGCAAATTGGCCACTGACAATGCAAATAATCTGGCTTATATCTCAGGACCATATGAAAAATAAGTAATTGGTGCTCTTATTTTTGATTTAGTTGTACACAATCACACACAAGTCTGCCACGAATTTTGAAAATTTCTGATGATTTTTGCCTTCGTCTAATATAGGCAGTATGTGGGGAAGGCTGATTTTCTAGTATTTCGGGCAATGAGTCAGCACAGGTTCCTTAGACAACTGCAAGTGAACAAGCTCGTAAGTTTGTGTTAGTGCCTTTTTTTTATCCCTTTCCATGTATTTTTTCACTAAATTATGTTTGGTTATTTTCTGTTTTATGTTCCCTTGTGCACATTCTCTGTTTACGGGTATACTATTTTCTTGTACCAATCACGTGCTACGTAGCGTGCTAATTTTCCTTATTCCAATACAAAACATGCTTATGGTTTATGAAACTGAACATTTGGGAAACTATGTGGGAATTATTTTGTGGCTTCAGTTTGATCCCTGAGATTAGATCACGAACAAATAGAAGTTATTATGCAAGTTGCTCCTGGAAATTGGGGTAGTAAATATAGATAGTAAACTGTGTGGGATAATCATGTTCACTCATACTGGCTCAAAGATTAACTGTAACTTCCATGGTCCAATTTCACCAAGATGACTTAAACTGGCTTGAAGATGTTGAGGCATGTTCACTCGCAGAACTTATTGAAGATGGTGAGAAATTTCTAGCACGACCAGATATCATGAAACTGATATTGTAATGCATGCTTTCTCAGTTTTAAGATAATGAATTCCCAGAATCCCAAAAAAACTCAATGGTAAACCTTGTGGAACTAATTTTGCATGTCCCACAAATATCTAGCCACCACCACCACCAGCAGCAGCAGCACCATCAGCAAATGCAACAACAGCAGAATTCCCAGCTATAGCAGCTCTCACAGATGCAACAGCAACAGCCACTTCAACATCATCTGCAGCTTCCACAATTGCAACAGCATCAACAGATCTCACAATCACAGCAGCAGCAGCTTCCACATTTGCAACAACAGCAGCAGCTTCCTCAGTTGCAGCAACAACTTCCACAATTACAGCAGCTTCCACAGCAGCAACAAATGGTCGGTTCAGGAATGGGACAAGCTTACGTCCAGGGGCAGGCGCGATCACGGTTGCGTTATCCAGGACAAGTTTCTTCACAGGGGCCACCCAACATGCCTGGAGCTGGAGGGACATTTATGAGTTAATACAAATTTGAATCCAGTGGGAATAACATAACATAAGTGAAACATGTTACCACATGCTCTTCCATGCACGGTCTTAATCTTTGTATCATATAAATTTTAGCTAACTTCAAAATTCCTTTTGTAACATTTTTGTGCTTTCATTGAAGTCATTATGTTGACAGTAGAACCTTCAAATTCCCTCTTGTGCAGGCTGTCAATTGACCCTGTAGACCATCAGGTTTATTGGCTGAATTAGCATATTGAACAATGAATCTCATAAAATTTATTTATTTTAATTTTATCTTTTCTTTAAAATTTCTAGGGACTTAGTGAGGGAAGATAATTGAGATTTATATATCAATTAAGTATTATTTCTGTCAAAAAAAAATTTCTTCTATTGAATGCTTTTTGAATTAAAAATGAAATTGACTAAATATAAAAATATTTCTGTTGTTCACATTTATGATTAAAATTGATGGTATTTAAATTATTTTATAATTATCTTTTTTTTTTTTAAGACTTTTGCAAGAGAGATAAAAAATTATTTGTAGTAAATATTATATGCATAGAAATTGTTCCCTCCTGATAATGATGCTTTGAGCATTTTGAAATTTATTAGGATTAAAAAGGAAAATAACAGACTAATTTCTGTGATAATAATATTTATATAGAAAGATAAGAACAATAACGGAGAAAGGGAAAATGGTAAACCAATTTTTCATTTCCAAGGCCCCCAAAAAAAAAAAAAACTGAAAATGACAAACGGCGAAAAAAACAAAAAACGGACATCGTTTCAATTACATTTCCTGGCCATCAATTTTTTTATAGATATTTTGTATGGTAAAAATAAAATTAGCCGTCAGTTTTTATTTCGCGTCTCCTTTTCAT
Organism: Rhizophora apiculata; assembly: GCA_037832385.1. Taxonomy (NCBI): domain Eukaryota; kingdom Viridiplantae; phylum Streptophyta; class Magnoliopsida; order Malpighiales; family Rhizophoraceae; genus Rhizophora; species Rhizophora apiculata. The sequence continues at coordinate 4,792,061 of CM075437.1, forward strand.
ATTTGTTTTTTTTTTCTCGAGAAACAAACAGAAAAAAATATTTTGTTAACTAACCACTCCTCTCTCTTTCTCTCTCTCTTACAGTTGGTTGAAGAGAGAGAGAGAGAGAGATGGAGACTGCGATATGTGGGAGAATAGCACTCTCACCTAATCCTAATCGTGTCTTTAACCCTAAACAAGGTTAACCGTTCTATCTTCTCTCTTTAATGTAATTTATTTTCTGTTTTTTTTTTTTTTTTTTTTTTTTGGGATTCATAGGTCGGTATTTTTGCTATTTATTGCCTTTTTTTTTTTTTTAATTCGGTTCCCTTTTTCGTAAGAGTTGATATTTTAGCTTCGGGGGTTTTAGGTTTGATTTTTTGTGGTTATATATGCCGATTTGGAGACCTAGCATCTGCGGTTTTTTTTTTTTTTTTCTCTGCTTGTTTCTCTATATTGAAAGTTTGTAAATAACCTATGTGCATGGTTTCTGCATTATCCTAATGTCCTTGTGCTAAAATTGTTGCAGTGGGATCCGTTCTTGTCTTCCGAGCAAAAGACTATTTTATGAATTCTGATGTTGTCTGTTTGATGTTTTGTCATTGCTTTGAACTGACTTTTAGCATGTCTGTGTTGATTGCTTGAGTGATAGATTGATGTTAATAGTTTGATAATTATTTGTGACAGGTGACAAATATTCTCTCTGTAGAGGACCATGTCTCAGCCGTGGGATTCTCATGGCTGTGTCAACTACAGGGTCAGGGAAAGGAGGAGGGTTATTGGAGAGGCCAACAATTGAGAAAACCACACCTGACCGCGAATCTGAGTTTGATTTGAGGTAGACTTAAGACCCTTTTTGGATTTGAACCTCTGGAACAACTGAAATTTCCTTTTCCCAGCAGGTTGAGATCATGTACGTAGAAATTCAGAGCACATCATTGCTGCTGATCTGCTTATTCAAATTCTTGTTGTCCAGATCTTCTTTAGAGAACTAGCTTTGTCTATAACATCACATGGTAGTTGGAATTTGATGACTCTAATTTGCATACTTGATTTATCATTTTCTGTGCTTTGCTACTTATCTAATCTGTTTCTGCATGTATGTATTATCATTTTAAGTGCATTGCTGGCAATCCAATTCTGTCATTTTTAATGTTTTTGGTGGTCTTGTTCTGATTTGAACCAATGCTATTATTGTTGTTTGTAAAATGTTTTTCAGGAAATCAAGAAAAATGTCTCCGCCCTATCGTGTGATACTTCATAATGATAATTTCAATAAGCGGGAATATGTTGTCCAAGTCCTGATGAAGGTTATCCCAGGGATGACCCTTGACAATGCAGTAAACATAATGCAAGAAGCACACTACAATGGCTTGTCGGTGGTGATTGTTTGTGCTCAGGCTGATGCTGAAGAGCACTGCATGCAACTGAGGGGTAACGGGCTCCTGAGCTCGATAGAACCTGCCAATGGTGGATGTTGAAAACATGCCTAATGAAATCTGCAGTGGTCCCATCTTAAAAGTTGGTTCCTGCCAGATTATTAGATAATGTATACAAGTCACTAGTGCTCATATTTGTATAAACCTTGTCATCTTTGTCTAATAGAAACAAGATGATGTTAGTGATTTTGAATAAAAAAAGACTTTCTTTACAGCTATTCCGATAACCCCAACGTGTTATTTGATATGCTTAATGGTTAGATAACTGCTAAATAATCAGATACATTGTAATCGGTATTGTAGCTTCATACTTGACTTCCATGACAGTACCAATATGATTTTTGGGAACAGAGTACAAGAAACTCCCACATGGAAACCTTTCATTTATAAAATACACATGGACAACATGAGTATGGCACAAAACAAAAAGAACACAGGAGTTGTGGCAGGGTGCCATGGCAAGTTTGAACCTTTTCCCTTCTTGCTTTCTTTGATTTTCGATCTACTGCAAATTTCCTAAACCCCAGTAATATACTGGAGGAAAATAGCCTTTCAGCTGGCTTATTCTTAACTTCAGTTTGCTTCTCCGCGACTTGGGCCTCTAAAACCAAAACAATTGACTAATCCGCAAAACCGCATTACAAAGATTAAGGAAATAATCACAGGTTCATAACTATACAATGATAAGAATCGATCCCTCAAGTATGTTAGCAAAGTTTGAAAAATGAGACAACATTAGGCATATCTAGAGATGATGGAATGGAACTCTAACAAAGTTCAACTTGATTTTCGCTACAAGGCTAGAGCTGTGCATGCTGGAAAAGAGCCATCGGCACATTTTTGTTCCACTGGTCACAGCTTTTTCACAATTTGGAAACTATACTTACTATCAACTTAATTCTTGCATAGAAAAACATTCAAGACACCAAAATGCATCCCCAACAAATATAAGAGAGATGATCTTCAGTCAGACCTTAAAAAAGAACAGCCTCAAAGAAATTGCAGTGCTGGAATGAATTTTTAAGGTCTCTCAGACACTCACTAAAGCGAAGTAGGTTCCTCCACCCTTTTTAGGCTAACGCTAAAGCGAGATGGTTAATATAAAGATTATTTTAATTAAAGAAAGCTTTAGATATGATTGGCTGCATCAGCAACAGAATCAAATGTTCCTTTCAATTTACTATCTGCCGTCATAATTATTGAGTGGTTCTAATGCCCTGGCGTTGGAATCAGTGCAATGGAACTTGTTCTTGTCTGCCAAAGATAACTCTTTTCCAGGTTATGTTGCGCCATTGCTTTTGAATTGACTCGGGTATATTGTATGGCTTTATTACTTCTATGGAAGTTCTCATTCTAATTTCTCGAGAGGACAGCTATCTTAATGCTTACAATTTGAAAATTATTTGAGATGTGCAATAAATGATCGTTAGATTTTCGTGGCTGCATCAACAACAAGGTTATGGAAACTAGAAGAACCATGTCAACTTTCATAAATTTAAAATTATTTGAGACAGGAAACAAATAATCGTTGAATTCTCATGGCTATGTTAATAAGAGGATCAGGGAAACAAGAAGAACAACGCCAACGTTCATAATTTGAAAATTATTGGAGATGGGCAACAAATAATCATTGAATTTTCTTGGCTATCAACAACAAAAATGGGGAAAACGAGGATCAGTGTTCTTAATTTGAAAATTATTTGAGACAATCGTTGGCTTCTCATGGCTGTGTCTACAACATGATCCGGCAAATAAGGAATGCTATGTCAACGTTCATAATTCGAAAATTATTAAAAACGAGAAACAAATAAACGTTAATTCTTCGTGGTTATGTCAACAACAGTCAAAGAAATAAGAAGAGTTATTCTATCGCTCGTCATCTAAAGTTGAACTCACAAGGCTACATTTTTTGCCTTATGAATTATTTATTTTGGGTGCTTTGTTGCATAATCGAAGCTTTTTCTGCATAAACCGGTTATCTGTAGTTGGCGCTAGTCCAATTCTTCTGAGACCAACAGTAACGTTGGTGCTTACAAAATTTTCATGAAAACAAGAAAAAAAGTGTCCACCTTACGGTGTGATACTTCATAATCATAAATTCAATATGCGGAAATATGTTATCCAAGTTCTGATGAAAGATATCGCCAGGAAGGCCCTTGACAATGCAGTTAATCTAATGGAAGAAGCACAATATAATGTCTGGTCAGTGGTGATTTTTTGTGCTCGGCCTGATGCTGAAGAGCACTGCATGCAACTGTGGGGTGATGGGCTCGAGTTCAATCCTACCTGCAAGGTGGCGGATCCTGAAAACAGGCGTAATGAAATCCACAATGGTTTACAGTTAAAAAATATCCTGATTTGAATTTACGCATGCAAGTTGTTTCTGAGAGTAATTAACTCAAATAAACTTAAAAACCGACTCTGCTGGGTCCACACCGAGAAAAGTGGGAGAGAGGGAGTGGAAGTATGCTATGAAGAACACCCAAAACTGATTAACAGAATAGACTATCAGGCTATCAGCCACTATGTTGTTCATAACAAGTGGCATCTGCATGCGGTATGGCTCCATTTAAGGGCAGCATTGTTCTTGACTTTGTCATAAAAACATTAAAGTATGGTAAGTTCATTCCTTTCCTATTGTATGCAACCAGCCTTTTGCCAATAATTGTAATGCTTTAGACTTTGCAAACTGACAATGTTCTCACAGTATGTAAATCTCCATACTTTACCTATCGTGCTATCAATCTCTGCAATGGAAAGCAGTTGCAATTGGTCATTATTAATGAGAATGAATTATACATGTCACTAGTTTCATTTTCATTTTCACTTCCTTTTGCAGTCATCCACTAACATTGTATCTGTTAAGCTGTTTAATTCTCATATAAGCATATCTTTACAAAAGAGCTCTGAAGCCCCACTTTAAATGGAAAAATATTATCACCATTGCGGCAATTATTCCTCCATGGCTTGACTTTGCCAAGTAGTATATTAGTCACCCTCACCCAAAGGATATGGTATTCACTGCATCAAAGGAATTAATCTGACCTTTAACAAGCATGCCTGCACAGGGGCCTTATGGCTCAGCCGATGCAAGGAAAGACTGGATCCCAAAAACAATAAAAAGGACTCCACCTGAGAGTGCAACCTGCATCACAACATTTCTAACTGCTCGTCAGATTCCTAGACACCAAAATTATTTGGCATCAAGGCTTAGTTGAGTTGGGTTCAAAAATGTCTGGGCAAAGTATTCTATATGTTGCAAACTTGGTAAGGTGAGAACAAAATGCAAGTAATAAAGTTACCATTTTCTCAGATATCTGAGAAGCTAAGCTCTTTCCTCCAAGGACGGCAGCGGTGGTGCACAATGCTTGTCCTCTGGAAAGAAGACACAATCCATTGCAATCAACACTAGAAGTTTATGCCACAAGCATATATGCAAGTCCAATATTTACAAAAATCCACTGACCAAATTTTGCTTTTTTCAATATTTTTTGTTGTTTTTTTCATCATTCCATTAAATATTAAAAAATTTTAACAGTCAATGACCATTTTAGTACCTTAAATGAAAGTTGAGGATAAAATAAGGAATTTTGAAATATGAGGGATAAAATCAGGAATTGAATAGAAGTTCAGGTACCAAATTATGGGTTTGGCAAAAATGCACAACATAAACTTACATAACTCCCCCAAGGACAACACCAAATGGGTTCTCATCAGCAGCCAAACCAATTGTTGCAATCTGAAATGGAAACCATACAAAATGAAAAATAAGAATGAAGCAACAAGTATTTATACATGTGCAGTTTCATTACCAATCCTTACCTGGCTCTTGTCACCCCATTCACCAAAGAAAGTAATGGAAAATGCCTGCACAACAGGCCCAGTCAGTCTCACAAAGGTTTGGGACCTAAAAGAGTTAACAAATAAATATCACTTAATAAATAATATAACCTTCAAAAATATAGGTGAGAAGAACTGCCAAAGAAATGGCCGTCTCTGCTTCTTCAACTCATCATCAGCCTGGAAGAACATAGGATGGTTGAAATCCACAAGTAATGAAAATCCAAGTTACTAATATTCAAAATTAAATATGGACCAATTTAGTAAAATTACATTCCATGTACAGCTAAATGCACATCATTCACTGTCACCACCATTTCTTTTCCTTTTATAAGGTGACATAATTATTTTGTTATCTTGAGTAAACAACGTGCAAAGCAAATACCGGATGTATAAATTAATAAAAAAAAGGACCCACAAAAGAAATAACAAAAGCAACATCCCGAGAGAAAACTAGAAGTCTTCAACATGAAATGAGCAAATTAATATTGTTGAATATCTTCAATGCATAACATTGGTAATATTATACCTTGACATCCTCTTTGATTGTTCCATTGCCAGCTTTCCAATCAGCATTCTAACAAGAGAACAAAGTCAAAGCAAAATAATATTCCAATTAAATGTCAAAGGTTGTTAAAAGATACAAACCAATTTTTCTTCAACTTCAGCCAGCTCTTCAGCCTCCCTGACAAATAACACAAAATTAAACAACAATAGAAAAGAAAGTATATAGCTCAATGATGAGTACAGAGGAAAGTACATAAGATGATGATAAGAGAAAACAATTACCCTTTGTCGTTGTAACCATCCCACAAAGACCAAAGCCCAAATCCAAAAAACAACAATGTTGTTATGAGATGTGTCCATTTTCGTGAGAGCTGCATCATTTTGAATCACAATTCAATTATCAATGCCTTGAAAAAAAAAAAAAAAACAACAAAAAGAAATAGAAAGAAAAACACATGTACTGGCACAACCATGACTGATCAAATCACTAAGTGACAGCACTACATAAGATTTGCAAGAAGTACTCTATGAGTGTTTTTGTTTTCCAATTTTTTATCATCTTAAGAATGATAAATTAGTCTGAGGCTCTTCAGTTGAGTTTACACCATCCCATACTTGCTAGCAATGTTCCAGGAGGCCAAACCCAATGAATCATGAAATTTGAGGCCATTGGGTACTTTGGCTAGAATCAAATCATGTCATGTAATCACATCCTTGGCTCGGTTTTGATTGCCTCCTTCCTCCACAGAATCACTCCAGAATTCCCAACTTAACGATATTAACACCCACAGGAATGATAGACTGGTGTTTTGACAATTTCTTAGAATTTTGCAGAAGGAAGAAAGCACGGAGTCTTACATCCATTCAAGGTGTCCAACAATGGAAGGGAGAGTAAAAACTAAGGAAGAGGAATCAAGGGAAAAGCAGATTAAGGAAAAAAGACTTTTCATTTATTGTGCAAGCTTATCTGGAAAGTCATAGCATTGTAGCAGTGATTCTTTCTTTCTTTCTTTTTTTTAACAACACAGAACACTAACAAAAACTCTCTTAAAAGAAACTCCACATTGTTTAAGTTATTCAGCTGCGAGATCTAAATCCTCTAGAAATAGCCAGCAGTGAAGACCAAGGAGTTTCCTCCAGCTGGTTTCTTTGATTTGTTGGTCTTTATTATGTATACCTCGAATGCCTGTTTCTAGTCAAGGCACCCAAGTTTGTTTTTGGACTAAGGAGTCCCGTCCTATTAAAAAGGTTAATTAACAGCCCAAGAAAAATGCTATGACATTGTGGACGGTGAAAGATACAAAGAGTTGCATAACCGAGAAAAATCAATGAAAAACATGATAGCCTTCAACCAGCCATGCGTGAGGGAGCACTTACAGTCTCTGGGCCGCCGTCTAGGCATTAAACCCTTAAATGTTTTCATATTAAATGTCCCAAAACTTACAACCAGAAATTCTAGAATTGGATACTCAAAATCCCCACAACTAAAACACCCACCAAAATCTACTTGTTCTAACTTCTAATATGAATCCAACTTATTGACCATAACTTCAAAAACAATTTAAAGATATTATTAGAAAGCTTACCAGATTTGGAGCTGCCCAGCCAACAACCGCTGAAAGAATTGTCATCACCTGCAAAATCCACAAACATAACATTAATAATCGATTTGATCAAAAGTAAAATCAATCGCAAACTTACTACAAAATAAATAAATAAATAAATAACTTACGATCAAAGCTGCCAGGCAACCAGACAAAACAAGTCTCCTAGGGTGACGCATTGCCAGGATCTTCAAACAAGCAATACAAGTCAGAGAAGCAATTTCAAAAAACAATATAACATATTTTATGGCCGTCCAAAATCAGAAAAAAAAAAAAAACATTTAAAAAAAAAAAGAAAAACCAATAAAAATTATAAATACTTACCGCGGCAGCAACAAACGTCTTGTCGCCGATTTCCGACAGGATAGTCATTGCAAGCGACTTCGAAAAACCCTAAAAAATCACCAGACAACAATCACAAAAGAATTAAAAAAAAAAAAATAGTAAGAAGTTACGAATCCAGATTCAAACGACGCAAAGGCTGTCGGAATATGGATGATTAACGTTGTTTGATAGGTAAGTCAATGGTTACCTGCACAACTGAACTCATGTTCCGTCGGCGAGGAAACAGAAAGCCACACCTTTGATTAGACTAGTCGTTCTTTGTCTATGTACGAGGCTGGCGAGTGGTGAGCGAGTCAGCGACTCTGACTCAGCTCGGCCAAGCCAAGGAGAGCGAGCCTGGCGTTTACTTTTCGATCGGTGTTCACCACGCGCCGCGTCTTGGTGTTGTGAATTGTACCGCAGACAGGCGGGTTGTGCGGAGCCAAGTTAACGCCAAATGATTCGGCTAATCGGTCGTTGGCGTTCTAGCTGATGATGCCGTGATGAAATTTATAAGATTTTGGCGCGTACACGTTGACAGCGATAGGTGCTGGTTTTGTGCTGGTACGCGACCCTACGAATTTTCTTTTCTTTTTTCTTTTTTTTTTTTAACAAATAATTAATATTTATTTTTTCAAAAAACTGTTTTCCTAATTAAAACGTTTTTTTTTTTTTTAATTTGGAGTGGCAAAAGAATCCAACTATAGTAGTATGAGATTCCAAACCTTAAATCTCAAAGAGTTTGAACAGTTAGCCTTGTCAATTTACTATTTATCTTAAAAGTGTGTTAATTGATTTACTATTTATTAAATATTAAATTAACTATAATTAATGTTTAAAATTTAGTGATTTAAGGACTGTAATTAGTGGTTAGCCAACTCAGACTTTTGATTTCTCCGCATGAGAACGAACTTCCTCATGGGGCATACTTCCCACTGTCGCATTACGTGCCTGCTGAGACATAGTTTGAGTTGACCTGTAATAAAATAATTTTTCGCGTTAGGTAATAGAATAAATATGTAATGACCAAAAATAAATAAATAAACAATTTTTGTACATGGTTCGGCCATAATTACCCTGGTTGGAGCACGGCGGAATCCATGGGAAAAGCAATCCTTTCACATTTAAGAGAGGCAGCAGCCCAATTGTTGTTGGACCCCAGTAGTTCAGGTGATTACATGTTAAAGATATTCATTTTTTTTTTATTTTTTTTTATTATTTATTAACTCTGACTAAGATTTTAATCTAACACCTTCAATCTTAGTATAAATTATTAAAAAAAATTTAAATTTCCTATTGAGGATGAATTTTCTCTGTCCCACTTCAAGAACATGCTTGCATGTCCTGTAATTAAAATAATAATAATAATTTTAAAAACCAACAGATTAGTTAACATCTCAGTCAAAAAAAAAAAAAAAAAAAACAAAGTTACACGGACAAGGTCCAACATGAGATACGGACAGCATTTGCCCCTATCCTTGAAATGATTCAACCCGATTTCTTTATGAATCAGGAAAAGAGAAAAAAAAAAAAAAAATACAGACACAGAGTAATGGATAAGAAATAGTTTGGGGAAGGTCAAATGAAGTGAACTATTTTGTCCAGCAATTTTGAGAGCAACAGCTAACCAAGAGTTTTAGGGACAAATTTAGATAGTTTTTTCGGAGTAAACAAAATTATAAATAAAAATTTTAGTGAAAATAATTCCGAGAGACTAAAGACATTAGAAACAATTATGGAACAATTTTTAAAATTATATAAAAAAATATATATTTAAGGGTAGATGGAAAATTTAAAAAAAAAAATAAAGAAGAGCAAAACTTTAATAATTATATATATATATATATATATATATCCGTCCCTGAAGAGATTTCCATTGAAAATGTTAGTCGAAGGACAGGTTACATTTCATAATTAAGGGCGGGCTATTCAAAAAATAAAAAAATCACAAGCTTTATACGATGCCCTCTACAGGACGTGTTGATTAAAATGATTATTAACTTACTTGAAGAGTATGCCGACAAAGCACCTCTTTCTCCCACTTGTCAGCATGCAATTAGGAAAATGGGGAACGAAGCTTCGCTTGTAATGGATTCCCCATAATGCCGACAGTGGTGCTATTATTGGTATCCATTACTTTTGGCTGGACGCTCATTTTTTGCCAACCATGATTCTTTCGCGGAAAGCCCAGGAAATAAAATAAAAAACAATCAGCCACAAGATTTTCCACCCACAAAATATGGGATGTGGGACTTGCTTCGATAGGGTGTTTTGCACCTTAAAATATCTTTATCTCTCTTTTTTTTTTTTTTTAATTACTGATTATCATTATATTAAAAAAAAAAAAACAAAGAAATTGACACTCATTAAATTGAGAACTGACACATAAATAAGCATCAGTTGTCCTTAAAAGCAACGTTATTTAAACAAAAATTAAGGCTACGAGACTTTAAATTTGTTTCTATATGTCGAGAGGGACCATTTTGAGAACCACTCAACCAAAAATCCATTGATTCAATAACATTGACAATACATGATATTTAGCAGCCGGTAATCTCAAAGATCATGGCCGCACTTGCACTAATAGCACTAATCGCGAACTTCCCAACAAGCTCATTGAAAATTCTTCACCGCACCGCAATGCGTTACGAAGTAATTGGCTATAAATATCAAGTTTTGGCTCAATGCAAAGGAGAGTTCCCACAGAGTTTGGATGGTCTCTTCTCCTGCATTGGTAAGGAAAACGTAACCTTGTGTTAGGAGAAACACAAGAGTTCAAAGAAAAAAAAATTTTTTTAAAGAATTTAAATAAATAATAGATTTTAAAATTTAATATTAAAAAATTTAAACATTGAATATATAATTTTTTATTCATATATTATTTAATATTTTCTTTTTTCTAATAAAACATTCCTTAACTAGATAATTCTGACGTCCACATTTAATATTCCACAGTTGAACATAAATGTTATCAGCAATCCGCTCTTTGCTCGATTCGAAGTCCAGCAATGCTCTCCATGCGCCGACTGTGACCGGCAGTCCGGCCCGATCTTCAACCTGGCTTCATTGTTACCGGCAAGCAGCCGTGTCAGTTTCTGCCCCTGTAGAAGAAACGACTTACGATGTTCTATGAGAGCTCTTCTGCGGAATTAATGGTATGATATCAATTTCATTTGATGGTTTACGTTGGATAGTCATGTGTGTGCAATAACACTAAGTTGAACAAATGAGTTTGAGCAGATTGGTATTCTTTGCAGTTCTCTTTATTGCTATGCGTTCGTTCTAGTGACCTGCTCAATTTGCTCCTTAAGCCTCATGAACATATGCATTTCACGAGTCCCTGCCCCCTCCAGCAGGCTATCTTCAGGCACTAGTGGAATGGAAGCCCCTGTTTTTCCCTTACCAATCCTCACCTTTGCAAGTAAACTTCTACTAATTTTGTTTTCTTTACAATTTCTCAAACTTCCCTTCCAATTTGATTATCTTCTATGGTAAAAAAAAAAATCTGTGGGCTGACTCACAAAGCACAAAATAAACATTGGCTATCTGCAGTCTTTTAAAGCTCCTCTTTTTCCATGATAATTCACACAGGGGATGCTGAGTTCTTCAACCAAAGCCGACCTGATAGTTTCTAATACAAGAAACTACCTCTATCTGCCAAAGCCCATCGTAAACTTAGAATGCAGAACACAACCTAAATTGCAAGACACGAATACTTATAAATTTATAATTATTGACTAGATTAAAATGTGTAAGTTTAATTTATTTTGAATAAAATATAAATAAATAATAGATTTATAATTTAACATTTTATTTCAATTTAAAATCTCAAATTATTTTTATTTATATGTTATTTATATATATTTTTTACTTACAATATGAAATTTTTTAACTATATAACTTGTATTTAAAATTTTAAGATAAAGTATAAATTTTTTTATAAAATTATGAGATATTTATCATCTTTACTTTTTCATTTGATTGAAAAACATAAAAAATTATTTATTTATAAACAGTGATCGGCTATTATTTAACCATCCCTTATGTCTGTTGTTCTATGCACAGAGACCAGAAATCAAAGACTACCGCAATGCTTGAATCAAGGTTAGGACAGGACTTCAAGTAACAAGTCTTTTCGGACTAGAAACAAGTGATAAATTCTTATATCTTTATTGTACAGTGAGCATTATATCACATGGATACAATTTTATAAATACAGTCCTATCATAGTAGAATATTATGTCGAAGTAAAGTTTACCATCATTTGGGTGATAACGTGGAGAAGATTGAATAAATAAAGTTATTAGTACTTCCGCGTTAAGACACCCGACGAGTGAAAGCCATTAAAATAACGAATACCATTAGTTCAATTCCAACATCATTATTGTCTATGATTATTTTACTAATTGATATGTTCATAATTGGTAAGAACAAGGAAGAAAGGTAAATAGCAGAAGACCCCATTGAGCAAAAGCCAGACACTGAGCCACTGTTACAGCGTCCTTCTGTCCACGAGGTATTTCGGTTGGTCATCCTGCTTAAAAGGGAAAAGGGTCACTTGACATCATCGTCCCGGCCTCCCCAACAACTTCCAACAAAGAAAGAAACAAAACGCCAGTCCCACGTAAACCCTAGAGAGGCCCGGAGAGGACGGGACGCGTCATCATCAGGATTGTACGATTGCCGTATCATAATTTAATGTCGATTTTGTCCGGAGTTTGCGCAGGCAGCCATATCCACACAAGAAAAAGAAGTAAGAACAGATGCATAAAGTCCTCTGCCACACGCCTGCGCCCTGGCCTAGCCAACAATTCAAAAGCAATGCCTCCCTTTGCAGCCCAATAAAAGACCCAAAGTGGTTCCTTTCAAGCAATGCCCCTCTCTCTCTCTCTGGGTTCCTAGCCAATCAATGACAAAAATCCTCGCCTAAGGCTCCTAAAATTGGTTTTTCCAACGCCTAAGGTGGCAACGGCTATCATTTTGGTTTTTTCTACATTTTATATGAGAAGTTCAGCAATAATTCAATGCATTTTCTATTAATTTAAATTTAATTTTTTCCAAATTAATTAAAATTTATAAATAAATGTATTAATAACTTTTAAAATTTAATATGTCATTATTAAATATAAAAAAATTTATTTAAAATTATTATTGTTCAATAATAATATTTTTTTAAAATTAAATGAGGACATTAATTAATAATTCTTCACTTAAATTTTATAAAAAAATTATGAGTAGTGTCCTCCGATACCTTTATTTTGTTTAAAAAAATTGGAATACACTGTTATAACATAAAATATCTAGAAATTTAAAGTGCTTCGGTATTAAACTCAACAAATCATGGTTTTCGATCAATAATTGTAAATTTGTTGTTCTGCATTTTAATTAATTATTAATCATATCTCATCAGAGTCACCTCATCGGTTGGAGCAGAAACACACATTCCCAGAAATTTTCTGACTGCTGTGCTGGGCAGAGTACACAATTCTATAGCGGGAAAAGCACCAAAGGCCTTTACTAGAGTTTTGGATTAAGCTTCTTAGCTTTCTTCCGGCAACAGCTAACTATTACACTAGAGAGAGAGAGAGAAGAGAGAAAGAAAGAAAGTATCAAGAAAGGGGCCGAGAGATACGCCTTGTGCATTTTGAAGCATAAAATTATTTGATCAGAGAATCGACAGAAGGGAGAAGACGAGGGTCGGTTTTGTCTTGGGGAGTGGACTCAGACAGCCTCTCATCAGAAGACGTCTGGGAAGCGTGTAACCTTGAACACAGCCTTAGCAATTATGAGTAACTGTGAGATAAAACAGGCTGGTAACTGCAAGATAAATCGAAAGTAAATTATTTTATATCTTTATATATATGTATGTATGTTACACCTATGTATTAGATTTCTAGAAATCCTACTCAAAATCATGGAATCTTTATCACTTGGATCCAATTTGTTTTGTAAAGATTTCGTCTGGTTGATTCTGTTAGAAAAATCTTTCCATGTTAAATTGATTTAATCTGTTTTTAAGTATCGTGGTTAAGTATATATAATAATTATTTTTTACAAAAACTAAAATTAAAAATTTATATAATTTTATTACGAGATTTTATAATTAGTAATAAGGATATAGTCATATTAAAAAAAATGGTATAATTAAATAGTAAAATAATATAATAAAGTTGGTAAATGATATGATTAAATTAAAATTTTAAAAATAATTGATATGAAGCGTTGGAAAACTCAAAGTCCATGCAAATCTCTGACATAATCCCATAGTTGACACAGGTAAAATACATTGAGACTGAGATCATATTAGAATATTTTTTTATTAGTGATGATAATTAGAGGAGGATTTAGATAAAATAAAGAGAAGAAAAGAGAGAGGAGTCTACGCTATCCACCAGCAGGGTGAGCAAATTGATAGCAACGTATGCCGGGCGAGGGGGGAGGGGGGAGCGGCCCCGGGGCTTAGCCATCGGGAAACTAAAATCTCCTGTCAGAATGCAATAATTAATAAAATAAAATGATAAAAACTGAGTAAATGTAGCGAGAGCAATGCATTACACACAAATTAACGGGACATAATTTTTTAAAAAATTATTAAATTAAAAATATATAATTATTAAATTAATTTTATTATTATATAATTAATTTTTTTTAAAATATCAATAAATAATTATATTTATTAAAATATTTATTTATATAAATGATAAATTTTTTTTATTATTTATAATTTTATTAATTTATGATAAAAAATATGATTAATTTTTTTATTTTTTTCATATATATCAATCAATCAGTGTTATAAATTTTTTTTTTTTAATTTAAAGACAAGAGATGTAAGTATAATTTAATATTGTAATTTAATATTATAATATTTTTTATTTTTATTATTTTTTTATTTGAAAAAGTCAATTGTTATATACTTAGTTGTTAGTAAAAACGAAATATTTTTTTTGTAGTTTATCCGCCAAGGAAGAAGATGCTTTTTACTTCATCTTATTTATTGCGAGAGATTTGAGAAAATTGTAAAATTTAATCTCACGATTGTCCTCAAGGCAAAAGTTAAGTGACTACTTAAACTAACTTTAATAATTTATTGTTGTTTTAATTATATATCAACACTGTCTCCGCAAATATACAAATATGACACTTTTTGACGAGCTTACATTTCAAAATAATTTAAATTTGTGTAATATAATTTTTCGGAAGCACTTTTATGGACACAAAAAATAAAAAAAATATAGCTAAATAATATTAACAAAATATATAATTATTTTTTAATTTATTAACTTAATTTTTAAATTATTATAATAAAATTTATATTATTTATAAATTATGTTTAAATGTATTAATGCCAATTACTTTTGTGTCTATTGTTTTCTTCTCTTTTTTTTGTCCTTTTATCCTTACCATCTCTGTTTATAAACGAAAAGTAGCCGTATCCTCTTCCTGTAATAGAAGACCACAGTCCAAGAGTTGGTGGACTCACTCACTCACTCACTTCCTCCTTCTCTCTGTCTTCCATTCTCTGTTCTTCTTACGTGCTCCAAATGATGGTTCTTCCTTCTTTGTTATATTATTAACAGAGTAAGAAACAAAATAATTATTATAAAAAAACTAAAAAAAAAAAATATGCAGGGCTTCAAAGCAGCCCCGCCTGAGATGTACTGCCACTCGCCATTCTTCCTCAGGTATATGCATATATTGTTGTCTTCTTCTTCTTCTTTGACACTTTTGGATTCGTGGGTCGTCTTTAGTTTCATGGTAAGCTGACTATAGGCTAGCTGTTGCGGTGAAAAGTCGTCATTTTTGTGTTGTGTACGGGAAGGAAGATGGTGAATAAGTGTTTATTTATATTCATTTTTGTTTGATTTTTTTGCATGTTTTGTTGCGAGTGGAGTGCAGAGATGATGGCCGAAACAACCAGACGCGTTTTGTGGATCTTGGTGAGCTTGATCAGCCCGCTTCTGCTTTCCATCGCCATGATGCCGTTGATTTAAGCCCAAGTATTCTCTTTCCCTGCATATATGTTTCTACCAATTTACTCTTTATGTTTTTAGTTATTATTATTATTATTATTTTTAATGTAACAAAGATGTAGTCTTTACCTCTACAAGAAGGTTTAGCTGGTCTAACTACTCGCTATTATTTTTTTAAAAAATATTCTATGGTAGGCGCAATGTTCAGTTTAAAATCCGGCGATGTCGCTGTTGTGACCAGCGACTTACACTACCCCAATGCTTTGAACACGGTACATAACCCCACCATCAACCACTCTTTGCTTCTCTCTCTCTCTCTTTCACTCTCTCACACACAAAATACTGTTTTATTGATTAACTTCTTTGTTTCTGCAGAGTTTTATTGGGTCTACCGAGATAGGAACAACGGCAGGAGGAGCAGCGGGGTGTTTGGACACAAGGCAATACATGTACCAGAAAGAGACTGTGGTTGGTTCTGCCTTGGGAAATGGGCAGCATAACATTGAGAACTGGGGGGATTCTTCAGGAATGGCAGCTGATAACAGCCAACAGACTGACACTTCGACAGATATTGACAATGATGACAGAAACCTCCAGGTTCCTCATCCTGTCTCTTTTGAAATTTATTCTTCGTTTTCTTTGTTTTTGTTCAATGGGAATCTTTTGGCTTTATGGGGGGTCATCTTGGTAATTGACAATTCACTGAGAGTCACCCTTGTATTGTCATCTCAAGCTGATTTTCATATTGAGATTAATTTTTCAGAATATCTACTCTTAGTTGGGTGGTGGGAGTTCTGATCTTAGACCTCCAATGATTAAAATGTGTAAATCCTAATTTGTCAATGGTGAAACACGACTAGCTAGTAGTGCTAACTAAAATTCTCAATCAATTCATTGAAGAGGATATTAGTAACATGCCATTATCTTTTTCTTTTCCCCCTTTTCTCTCTCTCTCTCTCTTTTTTTTTTTTAATATTGATTATCCTATATGATCCTTTTTGGTCAATATGTAGCTTCAGAGAGTTCAGCATGGTGCAGCTGTGGTGGTTGATTCTATGGAGCAATCCAAGGCAAAGGGTGGTGACCAAAAGGTTGTTGAAATGATGCCGCTTTGCAGAGTTGTGTCTGGAAAAAAATGGTTTAATGATTGAGGATTATGTTTAAAGTTTTTATTAATTGTTCTACGCAGACTCTCAGGAGGCTGGCCCAGAATCGCGAAGCCGCCAGGAAGAGTCGACTTAGGAAGAAAGTAATGCGTCTCTGTTGGTTATGTTTTCTGAAATTTTTGTTTCTGAAACTTTTGGTCTAGCCATGTGTCTGACATCTGATCTGATGTGCTGCTGATTAAGCTTTGCATATTTAAATAATCGGAGTCATCACCTGTCCCATTTGAAATAGTGAACTCAATGTTTAAGGTTAATGAACGAGACATACTTGGATTATTTATGAAGTTTTGGTTTTAAGTAGGCATATGTGCAGCAGCTCGAGAACAGTCGACTGAAGCTAACACAACTTGAGCAAGAGCTACAACATGCTCGCCAACAGGTGCAGGATACAACTTCCTCATTATGTCAGTATGAAAAAGGGGAAAAAAAATTGTCTGTAGGTGCAATAGACTTGAAAGTCACTTTCTTTGGGTTCTGATTATACTCTCTGTCAATCGGGCTTCCGAATGCAGGGCATTTTTATTGCAACTCGATGTTCAGGAGATCATGGCCATTCGATAGCTGGAAACGGTGAGGGAAGAATGCAATGTTGATAAGTAAATATGTGGGTATATAAGAAGAATATCTTGGTTGAACAGTAATAATTTTGAGATGGCATATTCTTTCTCAAATTCTCATCTTTGGCTCTCTAATGTCAAGAGCATTTGTGCATTGTTCCACTGATGAATGTGAAATTGAACAACAGTGTGATACTGACAAAGTCAGTGAGGATTGGATAAATTACCTTTCAGTACCTGCAAGGTGAACTGACAAAATGTCATGGTGAGGGTAAATTAGCTTTCAGTACTGGCTCACATATCAATCCCTTGAATATCTAGATTCCCAGTGCTGATTTTTTTGGATAAAGTGAGGGCTAGCCACTGGTAGTTTTTAACAGGACAACTGTACCAATCTGGCACAGATCATTTTAATAATAGCTATTTATGTGCTGGTTAAAGTCACATCACTCCTAGAATTCAATTACAAGAAACCAGGCAGAGAAATCAGAACCATGGACAGTGGCATGATTTTGTTTATGCTTAAAGTTTTTTAATGCTGTTTCCAAAACATTCCAACTTCTGATGTTGAGCATTCCTGCATGTATGTTGATCTGCTTTGCCTCCTAGTTGAACATTGAGACTTTAAGATATCCTGCATTCATTAAGGTTGAAAGTAAAACTTGTGAATCCTAATGATCTTAAAGATAATGCTGATCCCCCTGGTTATTATTCATCAACTACAGGGGCCTTAGTATTTGATATGGATTATGCACGTTGGCTTGATGAACATCAACAGTTGATCAATGACTTAAGATCAGCTGTTAATTCTCATATGGCTGACAATGAGTTATGCGTCCTTGTTGATGGTGTGATGGTACACTACAATGAAATATTTAGGCTAAAGAGCATGGGTGCAAAGGCTGATGTCTTTCACATGCTCTCAGGCATGTGGAAGACCCCTGCCGAGAGATGTTTCATGTGGTTGGGTGGATTCCGTTCTTCAGAAATCCTGAAGGTAACTGGCCTTTTGATGTTCTGGGCTTGGCATTGGCTGAATGATACAAGTTATAATTTGCTTCAAGATTTTTTCTTTTTCCATGGCCACGCAGATACTAGGTAATCATCTTGAGCCATTAACAGATCAACAATTGATGGGCATATGCAATCTGCAGCAGTCATCCCAACAAGCTGAAGATGCCCTGTCTCAAGGCATGGAGGCTCTGCAGCAATCACTTGTAGATACACTTTCATCTACCTGTTTGGGCCCTGCCGGCTCTGGCAATGTTGCCGACTACATGGGTCAAATGGCAATAGCAATGGGCAAGCTTGCAACACTTGAGAACTTCCTCCACCAGGTACAACAAATTGATTGTTGTCTTGATGGTTGTTAAAGATTGTGTTAGGAGTATTGTTTTAATCTCTTTGTTGTTTCTGTTGTTAGGCTGACCTTTTACGGCAGCAGACATTGCAACAAATGCATAGAATTTTGACAACTCATCAGGTTGCTCGTGCCCTTCTTGTTATCAGTGACTATACCTCACGCCTCCGTGCCCTCAGTTCTTTATGGTTGGCCCGCCCTAGAGACTAACTCCTATTTGTTCAATTAATCACATGCAATCATGCCCCTAATCTCATTACAAATGTGATCAAAGACCAAGGAAGTTAATTATTCTATACTTGATTTCCCGTCAATGATGTCGGGACTACGAAGATGGGGAGGCATTAAGAGAAGTGCAATTTACTGATAATGGAAAACTTTCTTTTATCTTGTATACAAGTTAGCTTTTGAGATGAATATTAAATACATTAGGTGTCTTGCGTATTGCCCGGTGTAATTCTACTGACGTACTAGTACTTCTTTTGCTGTGGTGGACAACTTCACTCGTAATATTAGTCCAATTGTATATTGCTCAAGTCTCTGGAAAACCTTTTCTTCACGTTGTGCACACGGGAACCCGGATCTATATTCCTGTGGCTCCAAAGTTTCTGCTATCATAAAAATTCAAATTGCATCATCGCCGATAATTAACACCCTCTGGAAATTTGCATATGCCACACGTCTTGAGTGCAGATGTTTACAGTGTGAGTATTTTGAACGTTGGACCGTACAATCGTCTTGATAAACAAAACCATCTTCAAATGTTCATTTTGGTTGTGTAGTTTATACAATCTATTAACATTGCCCTTTCCATTGAATTTAAGCTGCGAGGGACGTTGCTACCATTTCAACCTATGTTTTGATAGGTCTGTTATTCAGACGTTCTGTCCCTGTTTATATGCCGGTATAAAAGCCCTACAATAATGTCAGTTTCTAGATACGTGCACTTACCATGTCTGCTGTTTGAAAATGTAAGATGCGAGTTAGACATATTTTAATTTAAAATTTTTAAATATTTAATATTTAAGTTTTTTATTTATATTTTATTTATTTATTTTTAATGTAAAATTTTTAATATATGTACACTTATGTTTAAAATTCTAACGATTGTGTCTATTATTTTTAACAATTTTGAGGGATGGACACTGCAGTTTCAGTGCCATATCTCCAGGATTTCGGGAGCCAAGTCGGCATTGATTAAATAATCACCGTGCCCCACCAACTGAAGTAAGCTCCCAGGGCGTAAATATTGTAGGAAAACTGCTGATGGGAGCCTTGTTTGCAGGCATAAAAATAGTTACTTGAATATCTGGTTTTGTCAAACTCGCTGTCACCAGCAAAACCTGCCTTCTAAGCCCCTCAAAGAAAACATCATCGTTGATTCTCTTGAATTCGAGACCACAGTTGGTGTGATCTCGCTATGTAGTTTGTGTGATGATCTCCATTGAGTGGGAGGAGTTGTGCTGCTTGGTATTTAGGGAGACTCGAGCTTTTATGTTTTGAGGTTGTGACGTGAAAAATACGTAGACTGGGGTTTTATACAACATGAATCATTACAAGTAAAGGGGAGCAAAATGTCTTTAATTGAGGTCAGAGCCAATAATGGTTAAGGAATCCCGGTCTGGTTAAATGTCTTCAGATGGATGTCAAGAGTTCATAACATATTGCTGTATTTTGTAGGTCCTGATTTTAGTTGCTTCATTAATATACTAGTAATGTGCGCTGATTTTAATCCAAATGGATGAAGATGGCGTGGGAAAAGGGAGTGTCAGATGCATTCCAGAATACATAAGTGAACTTACCTGGAATGCTTCATCAATCATTTGTTGTGCTGAAGCTAAGAAAAAAACGAAATAATTATTACAAAGCCACCTACTTCTGGACAGATTGTAAGGTGAACGATATAAACAAATTAATGTATTTTTCGCGGACAAATGAAAGGATGACAAGTAACTACAATTGCTTGTCCTCTGCATGCTTTCTTGTCCTGTGTCTCCCCCTTCCTGCAAAGGACTCTCGTGAATTAGTACCTCGTATGAATGAAAGGAAGTTGTAAGGAAAATAGTTCTTTATTTGTTAGTGTTTAACTTAGCAATTAAATAGGAACATACCAGATTTGTTTCTCATTTGGGACTTGACAATATGGGGTATGAACACGCCAGTTCCATTGCCATTTCTCCCACCGATTCACCAGCCAACTAGGTGCTGACTCAATATTCTCTGTATCCCATAATCTGAAATAGCTTCCAGGTTGCATTGCAGAACAGGACGATCCTGATGACCCCTTGAAGCACTTCTTAATGCAGCCATCAGTGGACTTAATAGACATCATCCTCACGGGTGCCCTCGTATTCGAGATTGAGATCCACATGCTCCATTTTGAAACTCAAAATCGAAATACCCTCTTTCTGGAATGAGAATTCCTGGAGAAAGACTCATGAGAAGATGAGAATTGTGTTGGTGAATGGGGTGGTGAGGATTGTTTGGATTCATACGATAGTCTGCCATTGTGAAAATTAAAATTGTTCTTCGTTTTGGGTCTATGCTACAAGTACAGAAAATGATGCCTGAGATGCTCCCTGTTGGACTTTAATTAAACTATGTCGTTGTAAAAATTAAAGTTTTGAGAAGGTTCTGTTTGTCATTTTCCCCTCTCAAACCCACGTTTGAATTGAAATTGCGGTACTGATGCGAGTTCCGTCTCTTTAATCCTAGTCATCTCACAAACTATCTTTTTCTTCATTTCTCCGGGCTATTGTCTGTTTGGGATCATATTCTAGGTGATAAATCTCGTCTAATTGCCTTTTCTTAGTTTTTTAGTCTCTAAAAGAAATTATTTTATTGAAACCAGTTATTTTGTCACCAAAATCTCTCTCATTTAAAACCAAGAAGAAAAAGATCAGTTAAAACTATTGGTGGGTAAGCACTTTCAATACTTTTTATTTTTTTAATTTTAAAAAAAATTTAAGAGACAATTTATTTCTAAAATTTATCCGATAAATTAAATTTTTTAACAATCTACCACATCGAAATTACTCGCTGTATTTATTGTAGTAAAGACATAAAGGTATCTTTTATATATATAAAAAACAACTAATTGTATTTTAAAAAAAAAAAAAAGAAAAAAAAACATACATAGAAACACATATTCATGTTTGTTATTATTATTATTTGATGAAAGAGTTTTCATTGTTTGCTTCTTCTCTTTTTTCCTACACCTTGTTAATTAGATTTTATATTTTTTTGGGTGTAAGATTAATATTTGAATTAACACTCAAACTTGGATGCTACAATTGATAAGAGACTTATTATTAATATTATGCGTAGGATTCGGTTGTTTAGAATTTTAACATATGTGTTTATTCAATTTAAATAATTCTCCTCCTAAGCTTTGATGGATTAGAATCCACTAGGCGTGATCAATTGTAATATTCAATTTAACCCCAATCCACTACATATTCTTTTTCTGTGTTTATAATAATTTTTCTTTTCCAATTTCTTCTTATCATTTGGTATGTATAACCACTCGATTGTCGTTTTGAAATGAGCACGATGGCGTGGAAACATGTAAAAGGCAAAAAGGGGTACCCGCAATGGCCCCTCAAATTGAAGGAGGCATGACCAGATGGAGCTAATTTTTGATATATTCATCTGTATGGACAGGATAGAACATGTCTTAATCAGATTTTTCCTTGTTTATTGCCAGAAGAAGTTTGTTTGTTTGTTTTTTTTTTTTTTTTTCTTTTGGGACACGAAATTAATATTTATTAGTCAGTGAATTTTCGATTATAAGTATGTCAGTTTGGGGCCGCTATTTTATTTCCTATATTTTCTTTCCTCATCGGTATATTCATTGTTGTATCTTGAATCTAATATTACATAATCTCAGTTAATCATATATTATCGAAATCATAATCCTCTTATTAACAACTAGGGAAATTTGTTCTGTTATTTGTCCATTGATGCCATCGCTCCAATTTATACCTCCCACCTTTGTGATACAAATATATTGTGCGATACAGCGGTGATGGTCAAGGAACAAAGGCAATGTTTGAAGAATAAAGATGGTTTTCCACTTACCAAGTACTTTAAGATATGGTTGCCCAACCAAATCTACTCTCTCTTTAACTTTTCTTTCTTTTCTTTTCTTTTTTTTTTTTTTCATTTTTTTGAGAATGAAGACACATGAATATTCTTTTAAAAGAAAAAAAATAAATCTCAAAGGGCTCTATCACATGCAAGAAAAGAACATTGGCTGCTTTAGTTATGGAATTAAAATATTCTTACTGGTAAACATCAATATCATTGAAACATCTTAAATATTTTTGTAGTTTTATACAGAGAAATTTCCACAAATTAACAGTTCAAAGATTAAATAAAGTCAAATCATACCCACTTCAAAGAAAGATCATCTATTTATTTCAAGTCACATTAAACTAGCGATTTGGAAACATCCATTAATGAGAGAATGATTAAAATTTTGACAGGCCAAGGCTTCCGACGAAACGAATACTCATTTTGGCTCTGAAAGAGAAGTCAGTTGTAGCATTAAGGGGCATTTTGAATGGCTTGCGCCTGCCAATCCACATAACACAAATCTCATCTAGTGGTGAGAATTAGGCCAAAAAAAAAACAAAAAAAAGAAAAAAGACCAGAGTTGCTCGTAACTATAAATATAACTCGTGTGAGGCAATTTGTCCCTTCTCCTTAAAATAGTTGCTTTGAAAAGATGTTACTGGGGGACAACCGGAAGTTAGGCACATGGGTTTTCGACTCCATTATAGTGCCATTGTTTCCCAAATGTCGACAGTGTCATGCCACAAATATATATACTTTTTTCGGACAAAATCTCATTTTCGGTGGATAGAGTCTTCGGGTTATGAACCTCAGACTCTGTCCATTGAACCTGTAAATCTACAGTCAATGTCTTGTCAGGAATAGTTGTACTTCGTACTCGAAGAAAATCGAAGGCACTGCTTCTGAAAGCCACAAAATTACTTGAGCCAACTCATTCCGAACTCATTTTTCTTTTTTACCCCATTCATTATAGGTGGTCTTCGATCTCAAAATGAATACAGTCCAGCTACTTAGGGTACGGATCTTTTTGTTTGTTTTTTGGGACAAGGCAAAGAAAACACACACATGTAGCACTCACTCACCAAGACATCTCAAAGGAACACATCATTAGTACTGATGCAATGGAGCACAATCTCGACACAATTTCCTTTTGACCTATAATTCGGGTCAACCAAAGCCTGATGGATACTGTATTCTAGTGGCAAGAAAAAACTAATGGTCCAACGGCACAATATGTGCTACCAATTTAAATTCAAGTTTAGGTTTTAAATTGTGACGCTATTGCGATGTCTTGCAATAGGCAGGTCTCCCTAATTCATCAGTTAAGTGCCAGATATCGTGATTGCATGCATTGACTATTGTCGTTCTTATTGCAATGAGATCATATAATCCCAGCTTGCAATAGGAATTTAAATTCGTGGTTGGTAAATGTGAGTGTAACAATGTTCAAATTCAGGTGTGATCATTGTGATTGTTAGTGACGTTAATTTTTTTTACTTAAATGAATTGCTTGGCTAATGTGAATGAGTGCAAACTTGTGTGAACAAAATCATACGATCCAAAAGTTTAAACTGAGGAATGAAATTCATGAATGAATTATATATCAAATTCTAAGATAGTAGGGTTAGGCTAAGCCTATGTTAAATATGGGCGGCGGTTTGGTCAATATTTTTAAATCGAGTGAATACGATACACTTGTTTGTTATAAACATATGATTCATTTCTAAATGATTTAATAATCGAAAAAATTAATCTAGCGAACAGCGTAGTGAATTACCCACCTTATCGTCGAAGGTTCGAAAATTCCAATGTTAGGATAAAGTTGCAATACGATATGCATTTTTATTTTATTTTATTTTATTGTAAATGGTCTAATGTATATTGATCCATTTAATTTTGATCAGACTTATTACAATACGCAAAGAGCCAGAGATTATTAAACTTTAGAAAACTATTACATTTACATCGGGTTTTTGTTGGGGTGAGAGTGACACATAATATGCGTTTAATCAATGCGATCATGGATTAAAAAAAAAAAAAAAAAACAAATGAATCAGTGTGTCCTAGTGTATTCATGTAATAGAAGTCTAGAATTATTTGAGCTAAGCCACCTATAAGAAAGTGAAAAAGACGCCCACAATTTGAACATACGATGTATCGTGTACTACTTTTGAAAATGAGACTTTCCGGCCATTCTCAACTGGGTCAGCCAAAATCTTTGGATCTAGAGAATAAGAACCATGGCCGACGGTCAGGGCCCCACAACACTCCATCCCCCCACACTTGAATCATGTGAAGATGTGCGTCCACTTCTTGATTCCCCACTCGGCAAAGAAATAATTGGATACCACTTGAGCCTTATCTACCAATCCCACCTCCTATATTAACAAGCATGGAAGGGAGAGACAAGCACCATTGGCCTAGAAATAGATTCCATGAAGACTTCCTCGCGTTCTCCATTTGCATGTTTGCAATCTATGAGAAAGAAAGCAATGGGTGCGATTTCACTCGGTTCAAGATTAAGCCTTGAAATGGGAAGAGAAAGTCGGCAACATGGGGCTGTAACAGAGGAAATTGAAATTGAAGGCCTCATCAAAGTGTACAAAGATGGCCGTGTGGAAAGACCCCGAATCGTTCCATGTGTCACAACTGCTTTGGCTCCTGAGCTCGGGGTGACCTCCCAAGACATAGTCATGGACAAGTTCACAAATATTTGGTTACGTTTTTATGTTCCAATAATATACCAAGGTAATAATGACCATAAACTTCCTTTAATTGTGTATTTCCATGGAGGTGGGTTTTGTGTAGGCTCGGCTGCTTGGTGCTGCTACCATGAGTTCTTAGCAAGGATGGCTTCGAAGGCAGGTTGCTTAATCATATCGGTTAATTACCGATTAGCACCGGAAAATCCCCTTCCGGCAGCCTATGAAGATGGAATCAAGGCTCTAATTTGGCTAAAACAACAAGCACTAAATGTTGTTCCTAGAGAGTGGTGGTCCAACCATTGCAATTTCTCCAATATATACCTTGCTGGTGATAGTGCCGGTGCCAACATAGCTTACAATATTCTCCCAAGACTTGGGTTCCTGTCCCTCAAGCCCTTAACTATTAAGGGCAATATTTTGATTCAGCCATTTTTTGGAGGAGAGGTACGTACGAATTCAGAAAAGCGCTTGGTACAATCACCTCCCTCGGCGTTAAGCTTGCTGGCCTCCGATACATACTGGCGGCTAGCTCTGCCGGCCGGTGCTAGCCGCGATCATCCATGGTGCAATCCTCTGGCAAAAGGGTCGGTGAAAATGGAGGAATTGAAGGCGTGCATGTTGGATTTCATGGTGTGCATAGCCGAAATGGACATATTGAGGGACAGGAACTTGGAGCTCGTTGCTGCTTTGGGTAGAGCTGGTGTGAGAGTGGAGCATGTGGTGCACAAATGTGTAGGGCATGCATTTCAGGTTCTGAATAAATCTCAGATTTCACGTGATCGGACGCTTGAAATGATGTCTCAAGTCAGAGCCTTCATTGCTAGATGATCAAGTCTCTCAAACACACCCTCTTGTACAAATAATGCTTGTATGTGACCTTCAAAAGAATGACGAAGTATGAGAGTCGTTTCTTTCAAGGTTCAGAGTCTGAGGTACGGACAGGGCCAATTGACCAAAAAATATTTTAAAGAATGAAAATTACAAATTGAACCCCTAACCATCTATAATACAAAGTAATTGAAGTACATATGGCGATCAAATTCTCTCGATCGCAAAAAGAGAAAAAAAAAAAAAGGAATATAGTGATAAAATTACTGAAAAACAAACAATCGAGTTAATGAAACTGAATACTGCTAGACAATTTAATTTTATTATTTGTCCTTAGTACATATTCCATTCCACTTTATTTTTGTATTGCTGACTTTTGCCTTTTTAACAAAACTCGACTCTATCTATCCGAATAAACAAAAGGAAAAGGGCAATTACCAATGAGTAGGCCGGATTCATAACTTAAATTCTAATATTTATTTCAATGTTTATTTTGGTCTTAATAATTTTTCGTTGCTGGTAATTGAGCCGCGATGTTACTATTTTCTTTTTCTTTTTCTTTTTGGGATGAAAAAAGGAAATTCAAATAAAATCTAAAGCCTTATCCACCCCCCCCCCCCCAATACCCTATCATATCCGCTCGCAGTAGCAACCCATGGCTAGAGGAGAAAGCTCCCAAATTCTCGTATCCGCTTCCACTTGGGAGCCCAAAATGAGCTATGAAATCAGAGCAAAAATTTCTTTATCTTAGTGTGTATTTGTATCTTACAAGCTCATGGAAAATTTATCAATCGGGATCACTCAACCAACAAGGAACAATAGTTATAAAGATCCTAATCACCCTCATTGATTTTATCAATTGCAACTTTAGAAATCAGATTCAACAATGATGTGCTGATACCCTCTTTCCCAAGCACTCTGAACTGCTTCGCACATAGCCCCCAACTCTCCGCTCCAATGGTGCCGGTGACACCACCCGAAACAGAAAATGCATAAATCCATAACTCCACCAACCACAAATGTCTCTAACCAGTCCTATATACTCCGTGTTAGACCCGGCGCCCCCTTCGCGCAGCCTTCCACTTCTATCTTCAAGAAGCCTGGCTGCAGCCATTGCCAACTATAAACGTTCAGCACCAATAGATGCAGAGTCATCGAAAAACTCGAGTGAGAATATAAATTTGTTGCGCCCTTTCCAGGGATGCCACAAAGGTGGTCATGAAAATGATTTGCTAAGAGCAGCCCTAAAGGGTCATCAAGTCCTTTGCACAACACCCATCTTTAAGCCAAGCCTTAAAGGACGACACTGGACGGTCATCAACAGGTCGCTCTTTCTGAATCACAATGTAATTCCTATACCAGCTTGGCTAACAAAGAAACATTCATTTCCCGAGCTTGTCTCAACCCCAAACCTCTAGCCCACTTTGGCTTTAATGCTCATCGGAATCTCACCCCATAGAAACCGTGGATTTGCTCTATCTATCTAGCTGCTCACAAATGGTGCGAGGCAAAAGGGCGGTATGCATGAGGTTAATTAATAAATATTAGATTGGGAGACCAATTGAATCAGGATCGTTCACCCTTCTAACGACGGAGTTAGATGAGTGTGATAATATGCAAGAGTTTTTTTTTTTTTTTTTGTTTAATGTTGATGATTGCAATAAGTTGATTGGTCAATAATCTGAACAGAACATCAAGAACTTTTGAATTTTTTCTCTTAATGTCATTAACCGGAAAAATAAATAGGAGCTTGTATGAAGGTTAAATATATATTCAGAGAATAGATCAACCAATTACAGTAGAAAATGAATCCTGATCATCAGTTCAGGTCGAAAAGTTTCTTCTCAATGTACCAGATGATCCATTCACAATTCATTACCCAATATGTGAAAAACTATTGGATGTATATATGTTGACACATCTTTGATACATAGCTCACTTTCTCTCAAGTATAAACAATTACACTTGCAGTTTGCATACATGCATTTCCAAATTCTTTTTTCAAAAAAAATTCTAACTCTCTCTCTTTTGCTTTTAGCTTTGTTTTTATTTCCACTGTTGGTTCTAATATTTTAGCATAAAAAAACTCTTCACTTTTGTTTTGGGTGTTTGATGCTATGACCATAAACACCACTCGACCAAAGGCTAATTCATAGCATATATCTAGTCTTCAACACCTCTTATAGGACGAAGATCAATCTATATGAGTGGGAACCAAACGGTGAACTAGATATAGAGAAATTGTTTGTTGTTCATGTCCTTTGAACTTGGGTGACACTAGTCCAACTTACATGAAAGACTAAGGTCGAGGTTTGTTCGCTATAATACTCGACGCTTATGTCTTTAATTACGTAAGTAGCTAGTAATTTCTTGCTCAAATGAGAATTCCAATAATGAAATCAGCCTGCTACCTGATGTAATACTTTGTGTCAACATTCGACAAGTGCCATTATTGGCCAACTTAATTATAAACCATCAAATGGTTTTTGTTCTTCTTCATCATTCTTTCTCTCTCGATCTGATACTTTATTTACAAGATTTTCTCACATGATTTGTTCCTTCAGTAGCAGAGTAGAGCAGTTCCATGACAATAACCATTTGTCGACGACAAGCAAATTAAGGCATACGTGCAGAAGGTAAGACATACACATGCTTATGTAGAAAGATGTGCCATGCACAACACTCACGTACAATCAAAAAGAGAAAGAACGAAGAACGGGAGAAGAAGAAGAAAGGAGTCCCAGGAGATTGCTTGAAAAGGGTCAAAGAAAGAAAGAAGAAAAGAAGAGCCTTAAATACTATAAAATATGATCATAACTATGATGGGAATTTCAATTACGGTTTCTAGACGAGTTCCGAAAAAAAAAAAAAAAACCCGGAGGTGGGGAGAGAGGTGTTCTAGCTTGGCCTAATCCATAAGATAATATAATATTGTAATGTTAGTGCCCCATTTTCTCGTACAAGATTGAAGAATTTTGACCAATTTTCACTAATTTCATGCTCCGCACATTGTAATTCTACTCGGATGAGCAAGATTTCTCTCAGCATTCTGCCTTCCAAATCGTATGAGCCATCATGTATATCAAAAAGACTTGGTGGAATGAAACGGGAAAAGGGTTTAAGGTGCATGATACTATAATTAATAAGTCACTCTGTGTGAATTAACAAAATATATTGCAGTTCACATATTACTAAGATTCTCATGAGTCTGGAGCTTGCTGACAATGGCGGCTTCATCGTTATAAAAAATTTTTAAGAACTGCTTACTGCAATGGCCATGTATATGCAAACAACAGACAATGAATTGTTTCATAATTACCTGACCATTGTTGGAACAAAAAACTGTTTCTTTGGTAATCTTCTTCTTCTTTTGGGGTTGGCCCCATCGTCTCAGACAAGACGGTCTGAATTAAGATGAATAAATATACTTTAACGAAGATGATGAATTTTGATGTGTGGAATCATCGGAGTTTCAATATTTATATTTGACTAAAGTGAGCACTAAATTTTGTACAAAGGGTCACAGTAACATGACGGTGGTCGGGGTATTGGGAGGGGGCGAGCCACCGGTCTGACATAGCAATGCCTCAACCCCCATTATGATCCCTTAGCTACTCATTGGTAGGTGGCACTGTGTTCCATAGGCTTTGCTGTGCCATGTTTGCCGCGCTTTCTTGGCAGCCTTGCTACCTAGGCAGTTTGGTTAGAGCTTAAAACTAGAATCAAGATGAGTTCAGATTTCTACTTAAAACAGCATAATTGGCCGTTAAATTGAATAATTAATTCGAGCTTGGATATTTAGAATACAATATTCACTTATAATCAATTCTAAAAATGAAGATTGTTTATCATCAGCAGCTCCGTCTGATGATGGATCGGCAGTTGAACTTATTTTGTTGCAACATTCAGTATTCAAATTACATATCAACCAATAATAATAATAATAAAGTAAATTTTTAGCTTAGTTTTCAAGATTTGTATGATGTAGTTGGGCCCGGGCTTCGGTGTCTTGACTTATGCATGAACGTCTAAAGTTGTCTTTCCCTCTTCAATTTTCCTTTTAATTTTTTCATCTGATCTATTTACATTATTGCATTTTACTCAGTATCTTATGCCTCTTGCCCTTTTTTGTCCATATATATAAAAGAGGGGTTCAACATGTTTGTACTTTTTCAATCATCTTTTGTTTAGGTAACATTTTTTTAATGTCGGACGTCGCGTATTTCGTTTCTGATGGCTGTCCACCAGGTTAAACCCTTTTCTTTTTTTTTTTTTTGGCTTGATCTGAGGGAGGAAATTTTCCCGAAAGAGGAAATGCCCACAAGAAGCTTTTTTTAAAACCATAATTAAATTTAGATTTGTTAATCAAAATATAAATAGATTCCTTCTTTTGTTCCAATGAAATAAACAAATATCAAAAAACGAAAAATAAATGAGGTTTGATGCGTATATATGCCAACGAAAAATGGAATATTTTGTAGAGCCAACTACAATCGTTATGCTAGGCGACATGCCGCGTACAAACTTCAAGCATTTAACTAGGATGTCGTGTAGATCATGCCCGCTTTGCTTCCACTATGTTTTTTATTTTTTTAATTTTTTTTAAAATAAGAAAAGTGTTATCCTGGAGCAATACAAGTAAATTGTTGGAGCTCCAATGCATCCTCAATCATTCAAAAAAAAAAAAAAAAATCATTCAGACCAACGATTTTTCTGTGGAACTATAATACGATAGTCCAATCTAGAAGGTCATGACTGTCATCAAATGGTTAGGCATGACCAAACTTGCATTCATGGTCACGGTTGGCATTGATTGCATTATCACGGGAATGCAACCCAATATTATTACACAAGATTTATGCCCTATTGTGTACTACCCACCCACCACTCGTGTTTCCATGTGGTTTAAGGTTCTAACTCCACGCGTGCATCCACCCCTTGCCCACAGGATAAAAACCGGTTTGGTGGCAAATAGCGCTCAGATTTGATACCGCACGTGTCTTGGGTGTAGAGGAAAACGTGAAATCGGACGGTGGATCAACCTTTCAAGGGCTGTTGAATTTGAGAACTATTGAACCAGAACGTCAGAGTCCAAATCACTTTCGCTGAGAGTCTAAATGGAAGATGACAAACATTTCGGCTATACTAAAAAATAAAATAAAATAAAACTAGCTAACCATAACAGCACACACGGACGTAAGTACACAAGGGGAATTTACAAATCGGTTTTCCTCTATCCATGGTCGAACGGTACGTAGCATTTCCAATCTCTCGCGAGGGGAGCCAAGAAGGGCTCATTTCCCACAACTGCCTTTCAAGCCCACAATTACAATTTCACGGGGCTCGTGGGTGCACGCAATTGCCGGGTCTGCTTCAGTAACATTCCTTTGAAAGATGAGCATTTCATGCAAAATAACTTGGAAGCACACAAGACAGATAAACAAATTTGGCCATTCAGTCAATGGCTTTTGTCAGATATGACCGTCTATGACCACCTGCTAATAGCTTTCTTGAAACAGTTTGGTTTTCTTTTTATGAATTCGAGCTTACGATAATTTAATTGCAACCCTCCGTAAGTTTAGTCAATAGCATTATTCCTCTCCTCTTATTTGCTACCATCTGAAAGCATCGATCTGATTAATCACTCAATGCTTCAATCCAAATGTTAACAAGGGATAAAATACCACAAAACAAAATAAAATTACTGGGAACACATGGCTGCCGGAGAAATGCAGCAACAAAGACAATTTTTGGCATCATTTTGTAAGATAATTTGTGAAGTTAATTACATATAATTCCTTTTTGCATACATAGGGCACGGAAAATAAACTGGAATCTGGTCGATTCGGTTTAATTCAAAACCTTTAACAGGATATACGGAAGGAATAATGAAGAACATGGAAACAAAATATCTAGTGGGATAACAAAGAGAATTTTTGTGAAACATTAGTTGCATGAAATCACAGGAGAACCGACGACACTACACAGTCTGCACTCGAGAGATGTCGGCAAAGGAGGGATTAATCTGATGAAAAGCAAGACTATGGTGACACTAAGAACAAGGCAGCCTTCAACACAAACCTCATAATCTAGCTTGAGCAAAAATCTCACTGCATGGAGAGGATCTCATCTAGCTGGACATCATGACAGTATCAATTGCTTGAAGTGCTTGGTTGGCATAAAAACGGACATCGACATCTGGATCCTCACTTAGCTCAATCAAACATGGACGGATTGTTTTCTCCACAACCTATCAAATTAATGTTGAGGAAAATGGCACAATGTAAGGAAAAAGCACAAATGCAGGTGAAATCTTTTGTATACCATCTCAAGTTAGATGTAGATACAAGAAAATAAAAGCAAAATATGATAAAATACTTACAGAGTTATCAACCAGGGGAAAGAGGGACTGCAGCACTTTTGCCACGTTAAACTTCATGTTGGGTACCCTACAGAGAAAAATTAAGTGCAATATTAATAAATTCTCAATTAGGATTCAAATAATATGGTCCTTACGGCTTGGTAACAAGTTTCACAGTCTCTACCTGTCTTTTGAAGCAGTGACAACCAATGGCAGAAGCTCAGAACCCGTAATTTCCGAGCCCATAACTGGAGCCAAGAGTGAGATGGCATGTAGAATGGTCATCCGGTACAAATAGTGGGGATTGTTAGTCATCTCCAAGACCTGCACAAGACCAATACCCAGTTGAATAAATCAAAGAAATTGGATGGCTAAATTGAGCCAAAAACAACACGAGCAAACCTATAAAGATAAAAAGGGGAAAAAAAACAGACCTAACTTATATAAACACTAAAAAAAGGCAAGCAGATGCCCATCTTAAATATGAAAGGATCTGGTAATAATTATGAATTGCTTCAAAAATATCAAACAAAATACAACAACAAAGTCTTAGACCCAAATTTGATTGGGGTCAGCTAGCCATTCTATTCTGCAATATCAAACAAAATAAGGCCAAAAAATAGCCCAAACACTCTTCCCACAAAGTTAGCCCATACATTCATAGCCATATCTACAGGTAGAATTCTGGAAACAGGCCTCATTCACCAAATCTCTACACTCTTGAGTCCAAAGTTTTAGGAATGGATACAGATTTTAGTACTGACTTAGACATGCCAATGGCCAACCTTCTTATTACATCTAATACACTTGCAACTCCATAGACCAAAGCAAGAACAATTTACCATCAGAATCAAGAGACAAACTTGTGGAACTGTTTGTCAGAAAAAAAAAAAAAAAAACCTGTGGAATTATGTGCTGCATTGCCCACTCTGGACCAAATTCTTCAGCAAGGCGCTTTATATTATTTGCAGCAGCATCACGAATAGAGTAAACCTGCATTAAATCCCCAGACAAGATCAACAATTTCAGTGATAATATTTCATATCATAAATTTAATCCTTTCAAAAAATGCACAACAAAGCAGACATAGAAGCACAGTGATTAACAAATTGTCCCATACATCTCATGGGTAGAAGCAAGAAACAAGTAACTGCCTAATTTTACTCATGCACAAGAGGGAAAAACACAGACCTTGTCTTGTAACCACTGCATGCAAAGAGCACCAAGTTTATTATCAAAGAATCCAACACCCAACTGACTTGCCAATAATGGAATGTATTCTATTATTGCAAGCCGGACCCTCCAATGCCTATCCTCTGCAAGCTCAACAATAGCAGGTAATAATGACTGGGACAATAGATCAATTCCAATAACCTGCAAGTGTACCCTTTGTAAGTCAAAAGTGTACAAAATGGCAGTAGCTAAAAGCATAAGCTATATTGTTTCAAAAAGCCATTGGAATCTTCATTGTGTGCAACACACTTCAGATGTATCTTCAGAAGATCAAATGAATTTTATTGCACAATATTCAACTCATTAACAGAAAAAGACACTGTGTGCCCAGGGAAGAGGTGGAGGAGAGGGGGGGAAGAAGAAAGAGAGAGTAGTGGGTAGTTACAAGACCAGATACAATGACAAGGTCCTGGACATTATACAAACTGGGGTAGCCAAAAAGGATAAAAAGAGTTTGCTAAAACATCAAGTTGTCTTCGGTTGTTACAAACCTGATTTACTTGATCAAGTTTGCTGATTATATTCAGGCGGACATCAGGAAATTCATCCTTCAAGAGGGCAAGAAATATTGGAAGAAGCTGCTCAATTGTTGCATCCTGCATTGAACCAAACAAAGTTTAGAATTCATTGCATGTGCTCTACTACCACTGAATTTGGGAGGATAAATTCTTAGAATGAACAAGAATTTGAGCAAAATATAACATTTCTTAACGAAGCAGAATCATTAATAGATAACAGTTTGTTGAAAATGTAAAAGAAACTTGAAAAAACCACACAACAAAAGAGGATTCACAATATAGAAAATGCAAATCTATGCCATCAATTAGGATTAAGTAATGCCCTTTTATGGGCCACATGAGCTCAACAGGAGCAAGAGAGAAGGCAGGTTGAACCGTTCAATGGCATTGCAATCAAAATCATACTACAGGTCCAAACCACATTGAATACAAACTTGAATAAAAATTTTGACTATAAATGTAAAGGTTTAATAGTATTTATTACTTCTATATTTCCTTAATCTTGCTGAAAATTTGCATGTGTTTGCAATAGAAATAAATTTGAAAATAGCAGTGACAATTGATCTAAGGCAGCTCTAGCCAGATTCAGGTAAAAAAATGAAAAGAAAAGTTTACTCATTCCTCCTGAAATTGTGAACAATAATAAAATAGAACCAATTGTAAGAAAATTAAGCAACCAAGGGAAAATGTAAAGTGCGTTTGGTTTGCAGTAATCTATATTTTCTTCAGGACGTCAAAATACAGTACAACCAAGTTGTTCTTTCATCTTGGTTAAGTTCTCTGGATGTGAACAGTCATCATTTCCCCCTATCCAATACAAGGTCAGGAAGGAAAAAGAAAAGAACTAACAATAATTAATGCCAAAAATCAGTTGGAAGGCTTCACAAGATAAAAACTAAGGAAAAAGACATAACAAGTAATATGGACTAATTCCTTGTGATAATAGACGCTCATTAATGCATGCCAAATAACATTGATAGCAATCAAATCAGCGCAGGTAGCAGAGGCAGTCACATAGACTGGCATAAGAATATCTCATTCTGTATTTTTCTGCACATAGATTTGCAAAGCTTAAGCCTATATCTAGGACATGCAAATTGACAATACATACACAACTCTACCATCCATCCAATCCAAAATCATACTTTCTAAAACACCAGGGAAATTTATTCTGTCCTCATCAAAAGTTTCTAATAGAAGCACATTAAATTCTTCAAACCACAAAAAGTATGAATCACATGATCCCATTAACCACTGAAAGAAGAAAGAAGATTTCCAGTACAAGGAGTTGTATCATGCTATTCACCTTCCCTAAGACAGGAGCCATGCCCATGATAACTGAAGCCAGAGCAGAGCGGACATGTTGGGAAGAGTCTGATGACAGTTCCTGCAAAGATTGGGAAAAGAGGAAAAAAGGCACATGCAAAGATTATGGAAAACATTTCAGGAAAGAGTCAGAAAGATTTCATTCCTAGCAGGGATCAAGTTCTGTTTAGCCACCTTCACACAAGGGAGAATATGTTGAACAGCAAGCTCTGGATTTAATATACGGCAGAACTTAGTCACTTTGCCAGCAGCTGCAATCCGAACTTCAGCCTCATTGTCACGAAGTAACCGCACATATGCAGGAATCAAGTCCGCCCTTAAATGTTGACACAATCGGTCAAAATTTGGTATTAGATACCAGAGAAATAAGCAACAGCACAATGACAAAAACAGAAATTAAATTAAGAAAAGTTAAATTGAGCACAAAATTAAAATGATGGTGTTGGTGTCAAGTTAGAGATATACCTTGTAGGCTCAGGCCCCACAGCCTCACAAAGTTCATACAGTTGATTTGCAACCATGTAGCGTACTCGCCAAGATTTATCCTGCATCAATCAATTTCAATTAGTTAAAAAAAAAAAAAAAGCTGTGATTCTGCATTCGTATTCAGCAACATCAGACAATAAACTAAACACCACCATGGTAATAGATCAGCAACTAATTGCTAGTGTCATTATTCACTAAACCTTTTCATTCAACTTGAGATTATTGAATATGCTTTTTTCCACATCTTAGCAAATCTATACACAATTGCCCAAATTATCAATTCCTGCTAATATAATTAGGTAAAACTGATGTCAACATCATTGAAAACATCCATTAGTTTTCTCCTTTACACATTTATCATATGTTTCTAACAAGTTCCATGGCTTAAATCCCCCAATGAATAATTTATACACAATGTTGATAACAGAAACAGAGTCCTGTCACTCTCTTTGTTCAGGAAGTGGTTCTCCAAGCAACATGTTATTGAGAAACAAAGCAGAACAATCCTAGCATGGTACACAAGATGATTCCAAGATGTGAAACTACATTGATACCTGAGAAAAATTGACAATAACAGGAAGAATATGTGCTACACATTCTTGGGGCTCCAACAATTTTCCAAGAGTGGCACAACCCTCAACAGCCAATAAACGAACAGAATCTTGATCTGAAATGGATAAAAAAAAAAAAGAAAAAGATTAAAAAAATTCATTCTCCATGCTCATGTCAGATCACAAACACAAAAATACAGATTTGGGCTCCTATCACAATGATATTAACAATATAACAACAAAGCCTTAGTTCCAAATTTAATTGAGGTCAGCTACATAAATTGTTTCTCATCATTCCGTTCTGTAATGAACTGAGTTTGATGTGAGATCTATGTGTTTTAATTCCCAATGTTAACCATATCGAAGCATGAAATAATCCTATTTATAATCTATGATGTCAACTTCATTTCTTACATAACTCTAATCATTCGACCTCTTTTAAGCAAGAATTTTATCAATTTTCTATGGAATCTGATCTTCACAACCCATTTCTACCATCTAGCTATCCCATGCGATAGGAAAGTACAAACAACAGGCTGCTTCCCTCAACATGCTAAAAGCTCAATTACCATCCTGGGTAAGATCATCAAATATTGACATGATGTCAATCTTCAAATGAGCAGGTTCAACAGTAGCAGCAAATTTTCCCAGATTTGTGGCAGCCGACCTCCTAACCATGGGCATGTCATCCTGACACAGCTGGCTATATATTGACCGCAGTTCCGTCTTCAACATGTCAGGAGCACTAGGATAGGCAATATGAAAGAGGCCACATGCAGAAACACGAGCTGTAAACCATTCTCCAGCAGCAAGCCTCTGATGACAAGAAATTCAAAATGTAGCAACATCCAAATATGTGCCATACAAAATTCCAGGAAAATAAGCATCAGGAATATCTTTTTCTTCAAAAAAATGCAGACAAAAAAAAAGCTAGCAAAAAAAAAGGGAAAGAAAAGGTGATACGTGCTGCTATAACACTGTGCACATTTATGCATGCAAAGTGGAGATAAGAGGGTTAAATCATGGTGAGTACAAAGTTTGAACAAATTTAACAGGTAGGCCAAATGAAGAGGCCCTTTTTGAAATGCTTTATTTCAATATATTCCATTTGTATAAGATAGATTTCTTTCATTGTCATTTTTTCTCAATATTTGGTCTCTTCTTTCACCCCTATTGAATAGCCAACCATCAAGATAAAAATTTACAGTCTGCTAAAAATGGCACAGGCATGACTCAAGCAACAAGAAACTAAAGATCTAGCATATAGCTAGTAATTTTCAAGACTTCTTAAACCAAGTGAATCCTTGTAAAGAACTTAAACAGTTAACAATCAGTTTTAGCTGCAAGGAATCTACATTCCAAATAGAAAGAAACAGAAATATCTAATATAAAAGCAAAAGGCAGTACAATACCTTGACCAGAGGAATGAACCAGTCAACCAAGTCACTCTCCCTCATTTGAGATCCAACCCTACACAAAGACTCCACAGCTTTTTCCCTTACACAGGTTTCCTCAACTGTGCAAAGGGTCTCCAAAGGTGGGAGCAAAACATGGGCATGCTCTACTCCTCCCACATATGGTATAAACACTCCCAACTCTTCTGCTGTCACAAGGAGTACCTCATCATCATCATCATTATTTTCACTCAAAAATGGAATTAATTCCTTCCTGGTACGCTCCTCCCCAAGAGCACGTGCAATCGTTGATAGTCTACGGATGGAATTCAGCCGTAGCTGAATATCATCATTTTTAAGCTCATCTATGAGAACAGCTATTGGATACAGTGGCTCATCGACCATAGACATTGTCCCTCAAAGCCTTCTTGAAGTCACTGAACCACAACACACAACAAAGAGACCAATCACAATGTAAATAATAAGAATGTACGTCTCAATAACAAGCTTCCTGAGCAAATCAAGCTTACAGTTGACACAAAGCAAAGATCCAAGATCCGAGACAAACTCCAAGAATTCAAATCCAGAAACTTGAGGAATCAATTATAAAAAGCAAAAAATAGGCACAACTCCATAACATTCCAAAACCTAATGCGTCATTTCGCACATGAAATTTTTCCCGAGAAACTAAATGTAAGTTAAATTAAATGAGTATACGCATCCAGAAAAAAAATACAAATAATTCACATGAGTGTCTGGGATACAGTTCTTAAACGAAAAAGAAATGTACAGCCGCGTCGATAATGAAAGAAACCGAGGGATTTTTACAATTTCTCTTCCTCCAATTTTCTCGGGAACCAAACAGCGGACAAGGATGTCACACTTAATACGTTGAAGAGATTAACAAAAGAGAAGCAAACAAACAAAAAACAAAAAAAGAAGGTTTAAGTGCGCTTACCGATCTCGATACGTTCCCGCCGGTTGCCCTCCGATTTAGGAAAATCTTAGGGAAAAGGGCAATAATAAACGGAGAAAACTTTTTAATTATTTAATATTTATTTATTTTTACCTTTTATACTTGTGGGCTGTGGCCCAGTGTTGTGATGTGATTGTTCTTCATCAGGGCCTAAAGAGAAATGGGCTTGCGTTATAGGTGGCCCAATAAGCTTTGTGTCACAATATTTGCTTTAAAAGGCTTCTTTCCCCCCACTCCCTGTTCTTTTTTTTTTCACTTCTACTTTCTCTTTCTTTGTTTTGCTTGGTGTATTAGTATTAGTTAATGTATGAGCTACAGTGGATGAACTACTTGTCCGAAATTTTTGTTTATGTTCACTTCCACTACTACCACTGAAAAAAAAAAAAAATATATATATATATATATATATATATTATTAATGAGACTTATATATATATATATTATTAATGAGACTTATATATATATATATTATATATACCTTTCATGTTACTTGATTTTGGATTAATCGAGTAGTCACGTTTTATGTTATTTCATGTCTGAGTTACTCAAATTTAACTTTCAAATTATTTTAATTCAGTATTTTGAGTTATTGGATATTAAAATTTTGTAGATAATGTATATTTGATCGACTCTCGCGTTTTAAATAGATTAAATTGAGTCTGTTTTTGTTACTTCTGTAGAAATCTGTTGAAGTTTGGTCTATGTTGAAAAGCCCATACAGCAACACAAAATCTGAACTAATGATAAAAGCCTAGCCCATGAACCAGTCCATTCTTGATTGCTGGATCTCTTTGAGGAAAAGACCCATGGCTCTCATCCAAAGCCATTCATTTCAAAGGCAGGCATGGTCATGGTGTGGAATTCTCAAAACTCTCATCTCCAGAAACCTGCCGCCTGCAAAGAAGATGCTGTACATGGCAGTTTATCAACATTTCAACATGCCTTTCATCATATGGTCAGAAATTCAATCCCAAAATATTGAAAGCTACTATTTTGTTGAATCCCACGTCCAATGGAACACACTCATTGACTATCCATGGCCACAAAGTAAGGACCATCTCAAGAAAGCAAAGACAGACAACTTGTTTTGCAGGCCCAGATGCTCTCACAGCTGAACCTGAATCTGAGACTATAGAGACTGAGGAACCCTTATTTGACCCAGAAACTAAAGTTCAAAGTCCAAGTTCTCATTTGTGTAGTTATGTAGAAAATGCTACTCTTTTCTTTTGCTTGCAAGAGTTTCTTGATGTTTCTTTTGTTTCTTTTTCAATCAGATGGCTGAGGTTTTGTTGAAGAAGGTGGAGAATCCAAGGTTGGTGTTGAGGTTCATATGGATGGAGAAAAACATTGGGATGGCTCTTGATCAGGCGATACCTGGTATGGCACAGTACCCTTGAGCCCCAACTTCTTTTGGCCGAGAAAGGATGGATGAGAAGAGCTAAAGACCACTCTAGAGAGTAAGCCATGGATATCCCAGAAGAAGATGATCATTCTTCACAATCAGGCTACTGATATAATCAACTTGTGTCCACAAAGTGGTGGCAGTCAATGACAAAAAAAATTTGTTCTTTTTTATTTCTCCTTTATTGGGGTGGAATCTGAATTTTTTTTCTTCATTTTGTAGTTAATTGTTTGATTTTCATTACCAAGGTATGCAAGACACTAAAAAGATGTTAAAGGTCCTTTTCTGTTCTCGGGTTGAACTCTCTGTTGTACAAATGGTGAAAATCTGGTGCCAGGGATACCCTGTATTGCTCAATTTCATGTGGCATGTTAAGAATCCTAATCGCAAGGTTGGAGATTCAACAATGGCTTATCGTTTATAACTGTTAAAAAAAAAAAAAAAAAGAACTGAAAAGTACTAATAACCAGCAACAATTGATTAAGTTTGCAGTTCTGAAGAAAACAATGGAAAAATGAACAAACCCTTTTCTAGACTGTACCACTCTGTTAACAAGCCTTACAAAACTTACAAGCAGACTGAATATGTCTCTCAGTAACCGCGCACCCGTCTGGTCCTGACAGAAATTGGTCCCTTCTCTATGCACACGTGTTGTGAACTTTCAATTCCAGATGGGTATGCAGCACTACCTGTAGTGTATCCATGCCTTAAATTCACCTTCATACCCTCTTGAACGGTTGAAGGAATTTGCTTATTGGAATTCTCAGTTGCCAGGGCCTGACTAAGCTTGCTAGGCATGTTATTGACACCCATGTCATAAGTCTCACTTTCACTCTCATAAAAAACAGTATCCTTCTCCAACTTCTTGATTGGATCCTCTTCTTCTTCTTCTAATGATATTATAGGTACCCTCAACATATCTTCTTCTGAATCAGTAGAGGATGATTTCTCTAGTTTGCCTAAACTATGAGCTTCCATTTCTGCAGCTGGACTTTCTTCGTGGTGGTATTGATTTCCTGATTCAGATCCAAGTTCTATGTGCTCACCATTGTCAAATACCCTTTTATCTTGATTACTGAAATTGTTGTGATTGCCAGGATCA
This sequence comes from Rhizophora apiculata, assembly GCA_037832385.1. Lineage (NCBI taxonomy): Eukaryota > Viridiplantae > Streptophyta > Magnoliopsida > Malpighiales > Rhizophoraceae > Rhizophora > Rhizophora apiculata. Next base: position 4,833,769 of record CM075437.1, read on the forward strand.
TGGGGGTCAGATCGAGAAAGCTCAACAGCCGCTCTTGCAGCTGCTGCAGCATAGGCAGCTGACTCGAAAGCTACTTGAGCAGCATCAGCTACATCCCTGTACTTTTTCCTTGCCTTCACTGAATCAGAGAAGAACCCATGTTTTTCGATCTCCTCGGGTAAAACTGGCAAATTGTCAACCAGATTAGCGCCAACTGAAGTAATTGCTGACTCTAGCTGAATCTCATCCCTCTTCATGCTTGTCTCCAATTTTTCCTGCAATAATCATATGAAAAATTCACATGTTTAGAGCACGTTACGAGCATATCTCAATGAAGATATCCTCTAGTAAAAACTTCAATTTATATAGCAATACCTCATAAGCTTCCTTGAGTTGCAGAACAACATTATTTTTGGAAGCAATTTCACTGAGCACCTTCATTCTGCTCTCTAAATCTGGCAGCCTGGTTGACAGCTTTTGTATCATCTACAGAAATAAAGACAATCACATCACTATGCTTTTCACTTTTGTTGTTTGATAGAAATAAATCAAATGCTTCTTCTAACAAGTATCCATATTCTGAGGTTTACCTTAGGATTCACTCCACAGTTGTTGCGCAAATCAATAGCACCAGCAGCAAATTCTTTGCCATACCGAGAAGTGAAAACAGCGCGAATTTCTTTAAGTTCAGGGAATTCCCCACATCTAGTGGATGCACAAAGCAAACTTGATATTGCCTCCTTCAGTTCATCCGGACACGCCCTGCCATAGAAAAGCACCAAGTATTAATCAACAAAAGAGCTCCTCTCTCACAAAAGAAAACCATGTAAAAATTTCAAAATTAATTGGAAAAGAAGCAAAGAGACCAACCTATTTTGTTCAATCAGGTGGACTCTTTCTATCAAGAGATTGAAGTATCCTTCCATCATCACAAATGCATCCAGCAAATTTTGTTCCTTGATCACAAGCTCTACCTGAAAAAAGGAAAAAAAAATGAAAATAATAATAATAATAATAATAAAACAGCAGAATTGATGAGAATAACCAGAAGAAAAATTGCAAAATATTGAAGTCAATTGAGTAACCATTCAACCCAAAAACTTAAATATACCCCTTGTATTTTTATCAAGTCCATTAGACTAAAAGCGCGAGCAGATGACATGATATGTACATAAGATTTTCTACCATGATATGATGCCAATGAATCACTATATTCAGAAGTTTTGAACTTGTTTTGTAACAATCGAAAACAATATAGAAGAAATGGTCAAAGAGACTAAATTTACACGAAGAAGAGCACAATCATGGTGGCCTTGTTCAAGAAACTGAACGACATCCGAGCGGGCTTGATTGCACCTGACTTGGCGTTGGTTCCTGAAAACAGCAAGGCGAGAGATAGCGAGATTGGCAAGTGACTTGAACTTTGAGGTCTTGAAGCTCCTCCCAAAAAAAGCATCCAGCTTCTTTCCCATGTGTCCCCCTTTCTCCTTTTAGTTACTGCTACTGCCAGAAGGAGCTTCGAAAACGCAACACTCAAAAACAGCTTCCAGGCAGAGGAGAAAGAGAGCGGGCGGAAGAGAACAAAGAAGCAAAGGCTCGATTTCTCCTTTTATGGCATGACGAGAGAAACGTTGACAAATGGCAATCGGAGGCAATTTAAAAAACAAAAGAAAAAAAAAATGGAACGTTTGGTCGTCCCATGGGGGCTAATACGTGTTTTTTATTTTTTTTATTTTTTTTATGAGACTCTGTTGTGACCTAAGACTCAGTTCGATTCATTTTAGGTAGAGCTGACATCTTCCGGTTTGAAAGTGGTTGTTACGGTTCACGAGAAGACTGAACTGTAATTCGGCGGCAATCCCCCGTTTGTTTTCGATTATAATTCGAGCTGTTTCATTGCAAAAATATAAATAAATAAAAATAAGCGAATAAAATTTTACGCTATTAAATTATAATTATTAATTATTATATATAACAATTTATTAATTATAATTATACATTTGTATCCACGTGTGCCTTGTTTCATTTCCACTAATTTTGCCGTTTTGGGGGACGCTGAACGAAAATCGGACCTTAGAATCAGTCCTAATTTTCTGTCCGGTTTTCATACGAAGTCCTGGTTTGAACCGGAAAAGGATCTGGCCCAATTTTAGGATGGATTGGGGAAAATGGGAATTTGAAAACCTGCGGCGCTTCAATTTCAACGCGTTTGGTAAAGAAATGAAGGAGCAATTGCCTTGGGGTCCACATATTTGCAATGGGTCCCAGTCACTATAGGCCTTGATAGATACACCCGTCACGCGAACTTCATTCACGTGAACGCACGCTCCACAAACCATTCTGTCCGGGGACGCTAAACCTAAAAGTCTCACTTGAAAATTCTCGGATCAAAATGGTATTACAAGTCAATTTTTTTTTTATTACATTTTGCTTCTCTATTCATATGAAAAATCATTCAATTATGTTAAAATTAGAAAAAATTATAAAAAATTATCATCTCCTTATAGTCTAATATGAGATTTTTCTCTTTTTTTTTTTTTTTGTGAATATACATAATTTCTTAATGCTATTTAATAAGTTGCTTGAGTGTTTTTTTTTTTTTTTTTTTGGTTATCAAAGAACAATTCTTATTAAAGAGAATATCATCCATCATCAAAGTTTCAAACTAAATATTTCAGTTCAGGAGGATTCACTTCTAAGAGCACTACGTGAAGACTTTGCTCACGCGAAGTTGAAGACAAAGACAGCAGCCCCACCAAGATGACCAGGCCAACAAAGCTCAAAAACCCAACCTTCTAGATAATTCAAATCACCTACCAGTTTCTGTATTGCCACTATTTCTCTTGGCAACAACATCAGCATTAAGTTTAATCCATCCAGCCCCAAGAACATTTCTCTCAAGAAAAATAGAGCCTCTTTTTTCAATTCCGATCAACCATATTTGCCTAGAGAAAATAACTCGTTTTTACTTTTGACCAAGTTTCAGAAACTTTATTATCTGCACAAAGGAGAGATTTATTAATGAAATCCGTTTGCCTTGAGCGTGTGCATTCCACGTGCCCAGAAGGCACCTAAAATTCGCTGCGATACTTTCGTAATAAACTGGAGGACCGGTACAAAGAAATGGAAAGGAAAAGTAAAACGTCAACTTCAGATTTTTGATTGTCAACCACTCGGTCCAAAACGACCCATCACCGCCAAAGGCAGCCTATTCTCCACGGACATTTGAGTCATACAATTTGTACAATACGGTACATTGCGTGAACAGGCATGCCAACCAGCACTTATTTCGTTCACACACGCCATCTATTCTTCTTTCCAGTGCGTTACTTACACTGGATACGTACAAAGAAATGAACCGTCCCTTTAGTACTATTCTTCGTTCTTATCGGCCCTTGCAAGTTACCGACATTGTGTTTAAATAATCGGACTGGTTGTGAGTGTACATTACCAGAGGTCAAATGATATAAACTCGCCATGAATTGAATTGATGCTTGAAAATTTTGAATAATACCTTTTTTCTTGGGCCCTCAAAATATGCAACCGAACAAGTTAACAATTGGGGTAGAATTAGTAATGCTTTCCTATGCTAATCCTTTCTTTTATTCTCTTCTTTCTTTTTCTTTTAACAAATGTAATAGAATTGATTGAACCGGGAAGAAATTTTAACGCGTATCTAGACCGGCTTATTTGAATAACTATAATGCAGAGATAGGTGAGTGATTAAACCGATGCTTCCCCAACTTGAAAATTTTGTTAGTCCTGTCCCCGGCATAAAGTTTGCAAAGGCAAAAATTAAACGACTGATCTAACAGTCCTTCGACGATCCTCTCCAAGGCACCGGTTGCTCTAATCCACTTTTGGACACTATTACTCAACTTACCGACATCACAAGTCAAACCGAACTTCCCCAAAGTCTCAACAGTTGTGGGGAAATTCCCATCACTCAACTTGCCCGATCAAGTACACCCTCCGAAAGTATTTTTTTTTAAATAAAAATTTGGCGAACTTCTGCCCAAACTTGTTCCAGTAATCCTTTCTCAGCACGAAAAACTCCGACATTTTGAAAAAACCTTTTTTCACCCTACAGAAAAAATTTCGTATACCATACACTTCTCATTTAACACCCCAAACCCTGAAGTCCAAGAATTAGTATTTATTGTTTTTGAAAACAGACCAAATAGAAAAAGAAAACGAAGCAAACCCAAAGCGTAAAAAGGTATAATACTTGGAATCGAACACCAAGTTACGTTAGTTTACTCATTGGAATGGCATTAATCATTTGTGTCCTAAATTTATAAATCTCATGTCACTATCTGATGCAACGTGTACGATAGGTATTACAAAACCGCCCACTCAATTCCCTTCAATTCAAAACAGAACAAACTGAGATCCAATGAGCCACCGAAATCCATGAAGGTGACTAAACCTTAGTTAAATCGCAAACCATGGCTAAAGTCTCAGAATCTCATTGCTTGAAGAATAAAAAACTTGCTCAACATGCAACATGCTTCAACATAAATTGTCCTTGCCGCAGACAAATACATTCGTTCAAGTTTGGACAAAGATACACATGTAGGTAGGAAAAGAGGCAAAGAATACATGAAGCCTGAAAATAGTCAAAAGTAAATTCTGGCATGACTTTACCAATCACTAAAAGTAGAGGAAAACAGCAGAGGCAAACTTCGTTCTTTGTTAGCCTCTCTTCACCAAATCCCACCGGCACATATTCTTACCTCAATATTTCTGCCCCTCCACCTCCCATACAGGTAAGTTATTATATCAACCATGCAAACATACACATTCAACTGCCTTAGAAACATACAACTAATGGAGACTACCAGTTCAAGCAGAGGGCCTCGAGCAAATAGGCAAACAACATGCAAAGGAGATTCTAAATAAATTATGGTTCAAAAAAACTGGTCTTACAATTTCATTAGCTACATAAAGAATAGCATACAATGCCATCCCAACACCAAGCCAAAGACAAATGCCAAAAAGGACAAAGGCTCAATATCCCAAAATCAAAGAATGACTTGGAGATATTCTTGTTAAGGAAAAAAAATTAACCCCTATGCTAACTTGCCCAAAAAGTATAATCTAAAAGGTATGGAAAGTTAGCAAATTGTTTTTTTGGTTCATTAGGACTAAGATTTAAATTCTAGACCTGAAACTAAGAATTCAAGTAACTCCACCAAGACAATATGATCTAATAAGGATGAACAGCTTCCCAGATTGCAGCTTGGAAATATCATAAAACTCAGTAGCTTCCAAAGAGAAGAGGGAGAATGACAGATATGGGCACAAAATCCAAGCATGTAAAACAACTCCAAACTTTCTCCCCAACCTTAAAAAATAATCAATAAGCAACAACACAAAACAAATGATCATTTTTCCATTTTGGCCCCAAGGATGCTGAACAGCTTTAAACAGCCCCTCCCCACTCTTCTCTACCCCAGGCACCAAGAGAGACATACCAACTGATCAACCAATGTACCTTGGACTTTGAGCAGAAGAAGCAACAAATGTGGTGATGTTACTCGAACAAATATTCCTAAATTAGTGATATATGTATATAATTTTCCTCCAATAAGAATGATTAAGTATTCATGCTTGGCAAGTCCCTGATCTCTCCCTTATTTCTCATTATAATTATTTTTTTGTTAAGAACTTTGAAAGAATTCATTATATGTACATGTAACATGATATTTAACAAATTATAAATTAAAATACCATAAAAAATGACATTTAGTGATTTTTTTTTTTATTATTACCAATGAACTATTCATTATTATATTTATAGAAAAAAATTATTGGGTATGACCTTTTAAGAATTTTGGAATTAGTTTTAAATATGTCTAAAATTGTGTGTCCAAATTATTTTATTTTAAAATGTCTAAAACATGTCAGACGAGTATTTTGTCTCACATGGGCACGCATCTTTTTAGAAGTGTCCAAACTTCATAGCAGTTAATTGACCAATTTCAATTTTCCAATGAGTACCTCCTTGACAACACATTGAAGCAAATTTAAACTAGACAAAAGGTAAAGGTACAATCCAACAGGACCTATACAGTAACTTATACCTTTCTCTTTTCTATCTGGTACACCTAGTTGAAAGCATATATTTGTGGAAATTCATTGTCCATGCACCCTGAGCTATTCAATTTCATGTTCAAAAGCATAAAAAAAGTGTGGTAGTTCAAATTTCTAATGTCTGGAGAAAAAGCTCCTGAACAATAGCTTAATTTGGTTGTTCAGGAAAAAGTACCAAGCTATTCAACAGTTTACACAAGGTACTATTCTACAATATGAGTTTATCGCTCAATTGGAAGAAGTCAGAAAAAAGTAACAAGAGCCTTGATGGTTCATATGGCCCTGAAGTAACTCCCTAGTCAAATTGAATTTTGTGGCAAAATTTTAACTCAGTGAAACTCAGTTAATAAGTCCATGGTATTCAAGTGATCCAACTATTAGAGTACACCCACACAATTCCAGTGCACTGGGTTATAACAAGAGAGCTTCCAATTATTGCATGGTCTAACCTGGATTTTAGACCACAGGTCACAAACCTTCAAGATGTGCAGACACTAGATTGGCCACATAACAAGCAAAGTTGAGCCACAAACTAACAAAAACAATTAAGTGGCCTTGATAAAATAAATTTTGTACTTGGCTCTTAAAAAAGTGCAAAATAGGGATACTGACATCATATTTCTTTAAGCACGTTTCTTTGGGCAGAAGTACGAGACTTTAAAACTCTACATTTTAACAACAGTTTTTATTCGCATGCACATCCCACAATTTTCCATCAAACTAACACACACAGGCTTGCTCATATAGAATAAACAAACTCAGATTTCACACTGCACTTCTCATGATATTGCCACATTAGCAATCTAGAAACCTGACATTCAAAATAATTACTGGACTAGAAGATCACACCAAGAACAATAAGAGTTAACATACTTACATGAGTTGCGAGGCAATAGAGACTGCTCTGAAATCATAAGAAAAGCATTCAGTCAGTATTCTCTTTAAAATTTTAAGAGTAATAAATATGAGATTAATAAACAGAATCACTTACTAAGATAGCATCACTTCAACGACACAGCAGCGAGTCTCCGGAGCAAGTGCCTCCAGAACAACAGACCATGGATCAAATGTATGCAATCTCATTAGAATAGGCATGCATAAAACTAAAAACAAAATAGCAGCATAGCAAAATAAACACCTAACATATGTTCACCTAGAAACCCCCCCCCCCAAAAAAAAAAAAAACCCTATGCAGACATCGTAAAATGGGATCCATACAACAAATGTTTGGAAGAGGCCAAAGGAATGCCAATTATGGACAAGCACAAATTCCTTTTCAATGCATATAAAATGCAATTCCTTTTTCAAAGCAGAAACACAAAGGCATGCACTCCAAATCCACCAAAACAAAGATATCCAGAACTACAACTAATGGAAAAATAATCTTAGTTAAGGGTATAAACAATCTCCCTCCATCCAAAAAGAAAATAATGAAAGAAAAAAGGGAAAAAAATATACAATGAAACATAGAATCTTGCAGCAAAGATCATAATATGTACTGTCAAGGGGTTTTGAATAAATTCCTAATTATCAAACTAAGGTACCTTCTCCTGGATGCCTTTTAAGCATCTAAGCACTGGAGGAAAGCCTCAAAGCAGGGAACAGATATCCTGAACGAAAAATAGAATTAGACTCTCCAGGACAAAACCATTTGAATATGCAATAAAACAAGATGAAGACTGCAAAATATATGAGCAGTAACATCATCACTCCTAGGAATAATCAACACACCGATTTCTAAGGCGAGTACTTTGCAAACACAATGAAACTGAAAATTGAAAATAACTGAAACAGGATCCACATGGAAAACTTCCAAAAGGACCACAAATTATATTTTACGTTACAGAGCAGCAGAAATCCATACTATATTTTCCTTATTATTTCCAGAACAAAGAAGCTGCAGCAATCACGTTTAAGATACAGTTGCAAAAATGTCAGGAGAAAGAAAAAGAATAGAATTGATAAAAATTTCACAATGCTCATAATCAAGAATGATTACAAGATGGTGTAAGAACGCCTTTGGCAAGTTGTCTTACAATAGAAACAGTACATTCCCTGAAAGAACCGCCAGTAAAGAGTACTGCTGACCAAACATCACCACTTTTGACTTCAACCACGCCAAAGACTGTCCAGAGCTCATAGGCCAGAAAAGAAGATAAAGAGAGATAATGCTCATTGATTAGATATCTGGATATGAATTAGATCCTATGAACAATTATCTAGCCCAACAGCATTTCTTGAGTCAGAAAATCATCAACATGGTTCACTTGCCCGTGATGAATGGATGAGCCAGTGCTTGAGAAACTGTCATCCTCTTATCAGGATCCAACACAAATATTTTGTCAAGAAGGTCTTTAAAATTGGCTAGCATTTTTGGATCCTCGCCTGAAGAGCCTTTAACTATGGATCCAACATCTTTAGGTTTTACGTTTACAATAATCCTCTTTATGAACTGCAAGTGCAATATTTAAATCCAGTGGTTATGGAAAAAGAATACTAAGCATTCAAATGATAAAATTACAGACACATAGATGACGGAAAAATTAAGGGTGCAGCATACCTTTTTGGTGACAGGATCTTCTTCTGTAGCATGAAAATTTAAATCTTGGTTGAAATGCTGATCAACAAAAGCACCCTGAAAAGAGAAAGCCAAGACAAAGTATATAAGCTCTACTAAATAAGCTCTTAAGGAGTGGGAAAATAAACACTAAATTGAAAAAAGAACATGTTTTAGGTAACTTAATGCCAAATTTGGCGATGTTGGGCCACAGACAAATGATAGTTGAACAACCACCAACTAGGGAGATTAAAGAGGAATAGGAAAATTACCTTCTTAAGCATTTTCTTTGGAAAAGGGCCTTTCAATTCCATATGAAGTCGTAACATATCATTGTTTGTGGGACCTGGAAAAAGGACTTTCCCAGTATAAAGTTCATATAAACAGCAGCCAACAGACCACATATCCATTGGATGATCATAGGGCAAGCCAAGAACTGAAACAGAAACAAGACCAAAAACTATTACATCCTCTCAAGTTGAAGAAAACCTCCTGCCAACAAATGACAAGGTAACAAAGTAACCTCATCCACCAATAAATTAAGTTATTACAAACAAGTTTCCAGTACTAAAAGCTATAAAACTTACTTATTTCTGGAGCCCGATAAAAACGGCTTACAAGATAAGGTGTAATCTCATTTTTTCCAGAAAACATGGCATTACCAAAGTCACAGAGTTTGAGCACATTTTTTGCTTCATTCACCTGAAAGGAAAAAAAGGGAAATGCAGAGTTAATCTTATAGTCAAGCATAATTAATTCAAGCAGTTACATAACCATTCATAAAGTCCTGAAAACATACCAGCATGTTATCTGGCTTTATGTCACAATGAAGCACACCACAGTTTTTCAGATGTTTCAAGGCAATAAAAAGCTGCTTTGCATATGCTCGGACAGCAGTCAGTTTAAGCCCAATATTGCGACCAAACCTTTTTAAGACTTCGCGCAGATTCATGTGAAGAGACTCAAAAACTAAACAAAGATGGTTTCTATACTTGAAACTTGAAAGAAAACGAACACAATGGCGTCGATTTTCTGGATCTGCACCTGCTAATTTCTGTAATATCTGGACCTCCAACTGACCAGCCTTGTGCCTAAATCACAAACGTACAAAGAGTAATCACTCAGGCAGGCTTTAACAAAAACATCTGAACAAATCCCATATATTGCATCAAAAATGATGGCTCACATTGTTTCATTATTGCGTATGATTTTTATAGCCACTTCTTCAGGCTCGCCATTGCTCACCTTCAAATCCTTAGCTCGGACAACAGTTGAGAACACACCTTTACCATGAGCTGCAGCAATTTCATATCGGCTATCAAGTATTTCACCAAATCGGTAGCCTGCACAAAAAAGTGACAATTGTAAAGCATGAACCATAACTATTGCAAAAGCAGACACAAAGGATATTTCAGAGCCAGCAAGACGAAGCAACTTATATGGACAACAAGCATGTATATCGTAGGAAAAAATAGAGACAGATTTTATGCATCACCAATAGTACAATAACTCAAAAAAACAAAGGCCTTTTTGTGTGGCAAAACAATGCACTGAACATAAAAAATAATAATATCTAGAAGCATTGACTGTTATACAGTCTCCTGCTTAAAGAGGCAGCTTATGATATTGTGATGCTTCATATTAAAAAATAAAACTTAAAAAGAGTTGCATTATAATCACTTGTAAAAAGAACATAAACTTGAAAACCATAGCTACTAAAGCAACACAATTAAACTTCAAAAGAATTCAACATTTCTTTTATTTTACATGACAAACAAATCACAAACCCGAAAACTGCCAGGCCAAAATTCAATCAGGATTCAGGAATAAACCCAAAAATTAGACAGAATGAGAGAGATAGCAAGAGAGAAAGAGAAGATGTCAACTTTAAGGATTATTAATAAAAAGAGACAAAAAGCAGGTTAAAATACATAGATTTGAAAGAATGCAGAACGGTTAAAAAATCAATTGTTCCATATGCAAGAAAATGCCAATATTTTCTGATTACCATCAAAAGATTTAATAACATTCTCTTTTAATATGGAACTCAAGAAAAATGGAAAACAAACAAGTAAAACAATACCAGAAGAGGTCAGCCATTTACTAGAATACTTACTATAGTATCCTTCAGCATCATCCCAATTGTCATGAAGACCACTCCTCATAATTGTTAAACCATCCCCTTTACCCTGCATAACTCAAAAATGAAAAACCATTTAGCCAAATTGCATATGAATATGTTTGCATAATACATATATAGGGTGAGGATAGCCATGCATCTTACTGATTTGCGAACTCCAGCAGGTGTCTCTCCAAATATATCATCACAATATTTTTCATCTGATCTTTCACTCTGCAAAAATTAGCTAAAACAAATTTAATGAATAAACATGCAAGCATGAAACTTTAGAACCACAAATTGCTGTAAGAAAATATCAATATAGAGATAGTATAAACATTTTCTCAAGCACAATATTTGCGTTAAGCGGTAATGAGCATGAACCTTTGGAGTACCCTCTCCAAGCCCTGCAGCACCAGAAGTCCTCTCGGTGGCTTGTTGCACTCCATTTTCTTGAGGTGACTTCTCAACAGAAATTAATGTCTCAGTAAGATCCACATCAACACCCTCAATCCTATTATCATATGCAGTAAAATTTGCAACTGACATTGATAGAGCAGGTTGTTCTGCAGGCTTCTCATGTACTACATGCACAAATATCATGCTATTAGAAGATGACAGATGTGAGCATAAGATAAATAAGAGGACAAATTAAGAGATATTAGGCTAGCAATCATAAAATTTCAACTGAGCACAGGGATCAAACTCACCAAACAAACATGAGTAACTCAAAAACGAACCTCAATTCCAAACAATCCTAATGTCTTAGCTTGAGAAAAAATAACTAATATAATGCAGACAAAGCTTAGAAGTAAATAAGAAGATCACCTTTACCTGCGTCCTCTGGTTGAGACACACTATGTTGCTCTAACTGTTGGTTTTTATATTTTTCCAGAATTGCTTGCCTTCTCCTTCTACTCTCCTCCTTAATTCTATTGAGATCTTCCTCTTCCTGCTCAGCTAGCTTCAGAGCAATTCTTTCTTCAAAATCATCTTGTTCATCTACATCCCTGAAGCAAGCATAGAAGAAATAGTAAACAAAATGGGAGGTCAAAAAAGCATCCTACATTCCCATGAGCTCAAAGAAAAATGATAAAAAGACACACTCTCTCTCTCACACACACACACACACATCAAAATTACCTGTCTAATCTATCTCTGCCAACTTCAAAAGAATCACTGTCAGCACGAGAAACCTTCAGTGAATCTCTCTTGATATCCTTGGCTTTATCTCTACTTCTGTCATGCCGTCTGTCCCTCGCCCTTCCACTCTCCCAATCCCGATCCCGATCCCTGTCCCTATGCCTATCCCTTTCTCTGTCCCTGTCTCTCTCTCTTGCACTAAGTCTAGACCTATCTTCATCTCTGCTCATCTCTCTCTCCCTCTGCCTTTTTCTATCAACCTCCTCCCTATCCCTGCTGTTCCCTCTTTCATTCTCGTTTGTCCGTTCTACATCCAACTCTGTATCTCGGCTCCTGCGCCATTCACTCTCCCTTTTTCTCTCCCTCTCCCTCTCCCTGCTCCTCCCCTGTTCTGTCTCTCTTCTCCTGTCCCTCTCCAATTCCCAGTCCAAACTTTTTTCTCTTTCCTGTTCCTTCTCTCTTATATGCCTGTCAGTCTCACTTCCATGCCTCCTATCCCATTCCTTCTCTCTTCTCCATCCCCTGTCCATCTCCCTGTCTCTGCGCCTCTCAAGTTCCTTCTCCCTTCTTCGTTCCCAGTCCATTTCCCTCTCCCAGCTGCTATCTCGTGTATTCCAGTCATGATCTCTGTCCTCTACTCCCAGATATCTGTTGTAGCTTGTACTGCGCTCCCTCTTCCTATCTCTACCATCATGCCTTATATCCCGGCAGCGTCTACTCATTCTTTCTTCATCAGAGTCATTCAGTGCTCTTTCAAGGTGTTGCCTCCGTTTCATATGAGTACCATCTTCTTCCACACTGTGAGAAGGAGATCTGTCCCTACCAACATCATGTGACATTGATCTCATCCTGGTACGTAGCCCATCATGGTGTCTCTCACATGAAGGGGAGCGTGCAACATTCCTATGTCTATCCCTACAAGTTGCAGAAGAAGAAGACTTCTTCCAGTCACTTGATTTTCCTTCATCGCCATCGGCTACATCAACATCATCATAAGTCTTTCGCTTGTGACTTCCTTTCAAGGGGGATCCAGACTTGTCAAGCTGCCTTTTATCTTCTTTGTCATAGAAATGAACCAAATGCCCATTGGCATCAGCTCCTGGTTCAGCTCTAGAAAGTAATTCATCTTCATCCACATTCCTGGAATCTCTTGGCAAAGTAAACTGAGATTCAAACTTACCGTGAGCAGGAGAATTTGTCATAAAACCATTATGACTATCATGAACAAGAAGTCCCTGCAACACAGAGATAAAAGTTAAGGAGACACACAAACTCGCAACACAAACAAAGAATTAAATTATGGAATAATCTAGAAATGAAAAAAAAAAATAAAAAACTAAAAGCAAGCACGTAACTAGCTCTTACAAATCAACAACATGCCACCAATTCTCCATGGAAATGCCTAAAGGAATCTTCTTTCTTTTTGCAATTCACTCATGTTCGTGTGCACAGCAAGCAGGTTCTTTACATATGTGTACAAAAGATACTCTAAGAAGCCCTCACCAAACAACAATTAATAATAAATTTAACAGAAATCACAACTACGTAATCAACGCCAAAGGAAATATTTAGATTAAATAAATCATCAATTTTCTCAGTAGCCAACAAGAAAAGGGAAAAAAGACAAACCACAATTGAGAGAAAATAGGGCAGATAGAACACACACTGAGAGAAAAGAGGGCAGATAGAACACACACCAGATTTCCAGAGTCAGATTTCCGCTCGCCTAATTCAACAGACTTAATACTGCCACCTCCGGAACCCTCTTCCTCGAGAATCTCCCCTTCCTCCACGTCGTCATAATCCACTATCCTACTGCTATTACCACCGGCAGCCCAAGGTGGAGCAGGAGGAGAATCAGTTCGTTGAGGAGTCTCGATTTCGTCACGGCCTTGCTCACCGCCGTCCTCTTCCCCATGCCTCTTGCTTCGGCGACGGTGGTGCCGCTTGTGGGGGTGATGGTGCCGGTGTTTGTGTCGCTTAGAAGACTTATCCGCCTCGTCATCGGAAGACGATCGGCGGTGCTTCCGTCGGGAGGATTCGGTGTCGCTCGCCATTAAACTAATATCTAGGGTTCCGTATGTTCCTTTCTTATCTACTATTCGGAGCAAGGCCAGACCAAAGGGAGCCGTACGTGGGGAGGCTTTTAAATCCACTTATAACTTCCCATTTCTTTGAATGTTCTCACGTGCCGTTCACGTGGCAACCATATAACTACAATCCCACAGCCCGATAGCCCACGGCCCATGGGCTTCTTTTTATCCCACGAAAAAAGGAATACTTTTTTGGGCCTTTTGATTTGCTTTCGGTCAATCTGAGTTGATAAGTTAAACACATTGAAATTCAAATTAATAGATAAAAACATAGAAATTATGCTTTTCTAGGATGAAGGAATGGGATGGATACTATGCTAAGAGTTTTATTGATAGTTTTTTCTTTTTAATAGACTTGTAACTTTTCACATTTATATAATTTTTTTTTTATTATTTCTTCTTCTAGTATTAAAATTTAATATATAAAAATTAAATTAAATATTTAAATTCTAAATGTGTAAAATATTTTAAAAAAATATTAATAATTTTATATCTAATAACTCAATCCTTTGATTATACATTGACCTCTATATTCTTTTCATTCTGGCTCTGAACTGAACACGAAACTGCTATCTAAGGAAACAAGTCATTGATATTGTTTGATTGTTTAAGAGCACAAAGCCATAAACATTAAGCTTTACATGACACCATGTTATAGCCAAAATGTTCCTACATCAATATCAGTAAGCCACTAGCCAGCAATCACTGGCCTGTCAGCTTCATCCTGGTAGCTGCCACCGAACTCCAGAACTTCTAAAATTTCAACTCTGCGATTCATTTTCTTTCCTAATTCGATTGCCACGTCCGATGGTCTAAACCTCCCGCTTACCAGTATCCTGCGTTGCTGCTTGTCAATCATGTGTGTCTCTATCACTAACAAAATACAAATAAAGGTTAACTGGGGGTATTAATTAGTCTCATGCTGCTACCTTCACGGGCATTTTTTTGGGGTACCTTTCATATTCAGGAGCAGTCTCCTCGCCTTCCTACAGCAACCGTTGCAGTCAATGTTAACTCTCATCGCCATGTAACATGTCTGCAACTGCAAACCAGAAGCTTGCCAACGTCAAATTGTGGGATTTCTAGAGTGAGGAACATATCGTTTTCAATGAATTCGACAGGGAAGGACAGGGCTGGGAGTGAGGAGCCCCCCCCCCCCCCCAAGGAAGAAGATCCGTCTCACAAGGCAAGGTGGGCATTAACGATGCATGCTAACAAAAAGGTGTCCTGTGACAATATCATGACATTAATGTAATCTTTTATTTCCATAATCACAACTATAGACCACAATAATAGTATTATCCCATTACACGGATATAAGTGTCTTGAGGTTATTCGTTATATTGAGAAACAAAAATGAATAAAAATGATCTTGCTTGTACTTACCTTTGATGGCGTAAAAGCGTGGACAGACATGGTGAGGAGATGAATTATCGGTCGAGAAAGCGGGGTTTTGTTTGCACTTATGGCTTGGCTAGTTATCCCAAACTTGGCTTGTAAGATTGGATTCAATGGGAATGGGGGCTGCGTGCCTTCCCTGAGGACCTATGCTTTGTTTTACTTGTTATATTAGGAAATAAGTTCCTATTCATTGGAAAGGAATCTCTGTCAAAAGAAGTTTTTGAAGACATGTTGCTTCCTTTTCCTGTTCATCAATTTGTGCACATAAAGAGACAACAATAGAACACCCATTTTCTTCCCAAATACATTGTTCGTGTTAGTTTGCTTCTTTAAATTGCCATCTCATTGGAAATGCAAACCGCACTTCCAACGTTTTATATTCTTCTTCATATTTCTTTCTGATCATGCATACTATGGACTAGTACACGTACATATACATGCCTAATTTAACCTCCTCGGCTCTGTTTGAAAAAAGATATACAGCATAGTGAAACATTTACAAGTATTCAACTGCAGTAAGAGCGAAAAATACGCCTGATTATCGCAATCTTCCCAAGAGGATTCCCGTAAACAGCCGCAACTTGCCTTGCAGATGCCTTAACACCAGGGTACCTGCATGTGAGGGTTACCTTCTTCTCCCGCACATCAAATGACACAGAGTCCGTCTCTGCCAACAAAACGTGAAAATTGTGCTACGTGTAAAGAATAATGGCACATTCCCTCAAGGCATGACCCCAAGAAGAAATAACCAAAAACTCAACCAAGTAATGCAGATGTGCTGGGGTCCACCGGAGCAAACACAACACACAGATACGCCTACAAGATGCCCCACATGAATAGTGGGGCAAACACAAAATTCTACCTAACAATTAAATGGGTTATAGAATCAGATTTACCCAGTGCTTTGAAAATTACAAAATAAAATGTGCCAACAGTTCAAGTTAGACTTGCAGTGTGTAATGTGTAACAACTAGGCATATTTAGCAAATTCAATGACACTATATCAGTTGAGAACTTTCCCTTCTTGTTGAATATTCCTCTCTTTGTTTTGTAGGGTCTGGTTCTGTTAGCATCTAAGATCAATGAACATAAGACCATTTCCCATAACATCAAGCGATTACTGCCACTGATGCAGATATTTAATAAATACTAAATGGCTCTACAATAATGCAGCCAAGCAACCAGGGCCGCCTCCCTACTATTGAGGGAAATTATTAAAAGCGAAAAGAAAGGACAATTTTATGGTTGAAAGAGTATCATTTTTTGAAGCTATATCTTTGTCCAAACAATAGCTCAGACATCATCATAACTCTGGAGACTTCCTGTCATGCTTCCCAAAGACAACCCAGATGTCTTGTTAGAGTAACACAGAAGCAGCAGTATCTGTTGTTATTTGAAGTTTAATGACTGTCGGGATATTAGATATCATACCATTCATTCTTGACATAATATCAGCTACTCTTTTGTGACACCCTGCGCATTGAATATCTGCTAAGATAACAACTTCCTGGACCTGGATTTACAAGCACCCAAACAAGATAATCACTAAAAGTTAGCATTCTATATCCAAACCAATAAATCAGAAATCAAAGATTGAGAGAGAGTACAAACAAGAGGCAGAGATAATGATTCAACAGAGGCAAGGCTAGTTCCAGAAAGCAGCAGCATACTTCTTGATTTCTTGAATCCAATTCTTGGTACCCCCTTGGGTTGATTACCTATAGCCATATATTTTTCACAAACTAAATACAGCAAGATAATGTCATATAGAGGTAAGGTAAGAAGTTCAATCCCATCTCAGGCTGAGAAAGGCAGACAAATAGAAAAATATCTAGGAATAGCTTCTTCTGTACTGATAGAGCAAGCCCATCTCTTCGGATGCTTCAGTTGTTGGAAAACAAGATGAGATAAAAACTCGTTGGGATAGCATAGAAAGGGATGGTAAAGTGAAAAAGGTCTTTTATTGCCTAGTTGACAAAGATGCTTCATTTTCGCAGTCAGGCCCACATAGCACTTTTGTTTTTTCCACTTTTTCCTAGAGAAATATAGATTGCTTATAAGATCAAAACCTTCCCACTCTAAGTTCAATTAACCGGTCATGTCATAGAGAGCTTGGCTTGCAGCTGCAATGAGCTCGGGGAGCTGAGTTTTCTAACAAGCGTAATGGCATAGAGCTTTATGTGGTTGTGAATTGGGATAGCTGTCACACTCGGCTCTGGCGGCTACTGAAGCTCTAGCGCTCCACAGAATTGAGACACCAGAGCTTTTTGAGTGTAACAAAGCCTGTCAAGCACTTGAAAATAAACAGAATTACAGGAGGATTGGTTAAATAGATTTTAATTGTACAGCAGATGCGACGCTGCCCAACTGGACAACCTGATAGAGAAAGAAACTCCTTGTTTTCTGCATAAGGCAGGACAACCAGAATTTAATTAACAGACAGCTAATTTTAGAAGGGTACATTGCAACCTTGTACATAAGCAGTAATTTTGCCATTAGCTTAGTCACAGCACAAAGTGATTCTCGCTACATTTTCTGATTCCTGTGCCTCTGCGAACCATTTTTTCTATACTCCTAGATGAGCCAGACGAAGAACCAAGAATTACAGAGGAAGCAACCTAGTACGCCCCGGTGGCATGGAATCAAACAATGATTCTTACTCTACATTTGCAGGCTACTCCCTGTTCAAGCTGCCATTTGCAGCGCGAGCATAAAAGGAAAAAAGAAGGAAAAAGGCCCCTAAAGTGAGGAGCTCCAGCCAATATTGGAACATGAAAATCTCAAATCACAACCATAACATGATGCCAGAGTGAAACGATGAACTTTTATTGCAGAGGATATACAAATCACACGAAGCAGAAATTCTCCAACAACTGCCTCGAAGGGACAAATTTTGTAAGTGGTTAAGAGCTTTGTAAGTCTTACAAAATTGATGCCTGAAACTTACGGAGCACCGGCGCTCCTCCAGGCTACGGTTACATGTAAGTACATTGGCAGAGGGAGAAGCAGAGTGACATGACTTCTCAAAACAGAAAAGTGATGACATTGACTAGTGGGTTAAAGCTACACCACGGTGCATCAAGTAAATGCACCATGGAACAAGTGCCTATTAAATTAAAAGCAAAAAGACAATATCTAGTACATTAAATCTTCCATATCACAACAGAAAAGGAACCTATTACCTAGACATGACCAAGCTTGTTAGAGGCTGCACGACAGCCGAACTAAATAGAGAATCTCCCATGTATTTGCAGTTCTCGCTATCTACTTTCAATGTTTTTGGGATCGTAAATCTCTCACAGACAGAGGAATCAGAAACTTCTTTGCTGCTCTTAATGCCATTGTTGGTGTGATTCGTCTTATGGCCCAAGCTCCCAACAGCACGCTTTCTCTTCTTTGATGACTTCCATCTCAACCAGGTTAGTGAGTCATCCTTTGAAAGATCTGGAAACACTGCCAAGTGTTTTCCCTTGTCACTTCCAGAGTCCAAAGAAGAATCACTGCCTACAGCTTCAGCTTTTGCAAATTGAGATGGATCATGTATGCTGACCAGTTTGCTATGGTCACATTTGCCTTCAACTTGCTTAGCTTTCAAAAGAGATGGAATAGAGTTAGCAACATCTGGTCTGTCTTTAATAGGCAGCCACTGATTTGCCAAGTATTCTTGGGAGGGTCTCAGATCAGAACAGCAAAAGATTGACTCCTGCTTTTCTCCTACAAATTAGAATTGGAAAATTCATGATTCACGCTAACAAAAAATCAAAACTATGGCAAGAATATAATATACTGATGCAATTTCATTTCTGGGGATAAAATTCAATTCTAACCAGGAAAATAGACACAGACTCTATCTCCAGATTCTTTCTGGATGACAATTCCTTCCCACCAAGCATCATGCCACCAAACATCAACAGCAGTCCCAACGTCAACCACCTCAGATACACTGCCTTTATTGAGCAGAGAGCAAGGGCGGACAATATTCCTTCCAAACACACGAATTCCCAATAGGTCAGGATCTGCAATCCTAGATGCTAAGATCCACTCCTATAACAAGGTGAATTAAAAAAAATGTATATTAGTATAAATCATCAATGGATTAACCTTGAGAGCATTAATCTTTTTTTCAATAGAGAAATGCAATAAGAAAGGAAATAGTGGTGATTAAATGATTCACACCTCTAAGTTGTCAGCTTCATCAGCGGCATCTTTAATGTCACGATATCTAACCTTCACCTTATCTTTGTGCACCTTTATTATTGAAGCTCTAAACCAACAGCCTTTAATCCCACTATCCTGAGAGAGCACTTCAACCTCCATACCAACTTTCAGAGACTTGACAGGAGCTTGCTTAGCTTCATTTCTTGCCAATAAGGAAGCAGACTCTTCTCCCTTTACACCATGTTTGTCAACTTCTGTTTTATAATTTACCCACCTATTGTGGACATTATGCATATCCACAAATGCTTCGCCATTTGTCCCTTTAGTGGTTGTGATCACATCATCATCTTTAAATCGTCGAAGCCTCTTCCTAGGTCTGATCCCAGTAGAATCATTGGCAATGCTTTCAACTTTTAGGTCACTATCAGGCTGCTGACAAATTGCCTGAACCTTTGGATGAGAAACATTAAACATGCACCTTATTATGTCTTGTTTCCAGTAACCTTTGACTTGAGTAATGTCAAAAGGCTTGACAACATCATTTTCAAACTGCTTGTGGCAAACAAATGGATCCAACTTGGTATCCATTGCTTCTTTCAAAAACTTCTCGAAATGCTGGGAACTGAGGACAGTGGCCAATCCATCTATGCATTCAACATTGAGATCTTGAAGACAAAGAGAAAAATAAATCTCTCTGTCATTAAAATTGTGAGGCAAAACAAAACCAACCTCATCAGTTTGGTGAAACCACCGTACCACAACCATCTTGTTCCCTTTAGAGTCCTCATACATGTCTTCCAAGTAGGCAACAAGTCTTTTGTCCTCCTCAGCTAAAACATAAACAAAGTCATGTACCTGCGAAGATTTCAAGAGAAATGAACAAAGAAGCATCGAACGAATAAAATGACAACTTAAAAAATAATCACAGGTCATAAAGAAAGAAAAAAGGACAGCACACTCACAGAAATTTTGACACCATTACGGCAAAAGGATGGATAATGCTTCCGTCTTTTCTTGCAAGTCCACGGAACACCCAACCATGAAAATTCCTTGGTATAATGGCCAATATATTGTAACTGAACATCCTGTACAAGAATGTACATATAAGTACCCTGAATGTACATAATAACCACATAAAACTCCTTGATTATACGGTCAAATGAAAACCAACAAGTCAGCAATATGGTTCATACCTGAAAGGTCATCATATCCAAATCAGGAGTAACACTATGATGCGAATCTGAAAAGAAAATATACAAGATCCATGAATAAAGAGGCACAAAACATGAGAAAACATAGAAAAATGGTAAATAAGAACCACAACAGCAGTGCTATACATATGCTAGACAGCTAGGGAAAAGAAATCCCATGTAGCTCATGAAATCTTGAGCTATTTTCCATGTCTTACATTGCAACAAAGCAAATGACACCAAAGATATCAAATTTAATCAAACCAATTATGTTGATGACAGATATTGACCTAAATACAAAGGGCATATGTATCCAATGCTCTCAACCAGCTCTTTAAAATCGAATACTTATTCCTGCAGACCAGATCGCAGTCAGTTTAAGCTAACACGGCACCGCAAATGCTTGCTGATCATTATGTCCAGGGCATAATTCATATGAATGAAAGCAAAGATGCAGAACGACACCACAACGGCACATGGAGGATCCAGATATCAGAAAGCTTCTGAAACTGAATACGCAAAAACGAAAAGAGAAAAGGAAAAAATTTGTATTGCCCATCGGCCGGACAATACCGAATATCCATTTTTCTTATAAAAAAAGGGTCAGTAAAACATAAAAATCCCCTAATTTTTTGCAAAAATTTGTTAAATTTCCCAAAGCATAAGTAATTTGAGGATGAAACTTGATTGTTAAACAAGACCAATCAAATAAGCAGAATGCAGACTTTCGCATGCATCAGAACAGCGCATCACACATGACCGACGAGACACGATGGTTCATATGATTTGGAAGAAAGAAAAAACAATCATCCCTTTATTCCACGTTTCCAAAATTTTTTTCTAAAAAAACTCATCTTTGCCAAAAAAAAAAAAAAAATCTTGATAATCCATAAAACTCCGCCAGAAAAAGCAGGGAGAGAAAATTAAAAGGGCGCAGTATGAACAGAACTCAAGAAAACTCTAAAGAGAAAAGAAATCAAGAAAATTATCCACGCAGACAAACACATAAAACGTTGATCTGGCAAAACTGCCCTCACAAAATCAAAATCCAGAAAAAGATCCATAAATGAAAGCCAAAACGACCGAAAGTTTCAAATTTTCCGGAACGAGAAAAACAAAATCGCTCACAAATTTGACAGAAAATAATGAATTTTAAAAGAAAAACTTAAAAATTTCGATTTATTTTTTAACGTACCGGTGACGATGGAGTTGAGCCAATCAATCACCTCTCGTCTCGACTTGAGCTTCGGAAGCTTTCCCATAGACAACGAAAGCGACGACCGGTTGTAGTAATAAGACATGTGCCGCAAGCTCTTCTCTTTCCCTACCACCACCAGATCTAAACCGCCGTCGATTTTTTTCAGGTAATAGTGCACTTCCCTCCTCCCCTTATCGCTCGACACATTCACCTCCTCCCAGCTCTCGTACCCCAACGAAGACGCCGTCGCCGGCGACCGAAATCCTTCCATCGATTCTACACCCCGCTCTCCCCACAAGAAAAATAAACGAAATTCGAAAGAAATGTTTGCAATAATTCAGAAAATTAGGGCCCGCCTCTGGCTCCCTTCTCCCTCTCTCTCTCTCTCTCTCTCTCTCTCTCTCTATCCTCTCGGTTTTAAGAGTTTTCTTTATGAGGATTTTGAAATGTATACAACAGGGGCTGGCTGGCGGGTTGGCTAGGGTTTCGTGATTGATGAGAGATAGGACGGCTATGATTCGAGTGGCAGGAGGAAACTTCTTGGCAAATGGAGGGAATTGTGAATTGCCTAAAATACCCTTATAACGGATTAATTATTCGTAACTTCTATTGATTTCTAAGTAAATTTAAAAAATAACAAATTTAAATAAACATAATAAATGTTTATATAATCTAAATTAATTATATTCATTTAAATTTATATTTTTAATTTATTTAAAATTTAAATTTTATTTTAAAAATTAATCAAATAAATTTAAATAAGAATATTTATATTTTATATTTTATATTTTATATAAAAATTAATTATGATTACTTGAATTAGCTGGAATTTTTAATTTTTGGGTAATAATGAGTTGTCGCATACGTCATGTGATGTGGCTAGATGACAAAGTACAAGTTGAAAGAAGTGGCGCCCGCAATTGCCGCCATTAAAATTTGGGAAGTTTGGCAGAGACTCGCTTAGTCCACCTGCCAGCTGTCGGAGATAGCAATTGGTTTGCGTTCAGCTTTTTTTTATTTAAAAAAAAAAACCCTAATCAATATTTTATTTTTTATTATTTTTTCAATTATTTTTAAAAATTAAAATTAAAATTTTAAAATTTATTTATAATTAAATTAATTTTTAATTTAATTTTTTAAATACATATGTGTATAAGAAGCAAATTTTAAAATTTTTTTAATAAGTAAAGTATATATATTTTTTAAATTTGTTAGATAGACTTGTTAAATACAATATATATATATATATAGTAATAATTAAACAGATTTGATTAGTACATGATCGTATTTGATTTTGATTTAATATCTTGTTTAATTGTTTCAGAGCATTAAGGATGATCCCATTCACAGCGTTACCTTGGGGGGGGACGTCAGTACCGCCACCTCATGCTTTGCCTCTTTTGACGAGTAAAACAATGGCTGCTAGATAAGGATTCAAATTCAATAAACGACTGCTATCGTTGAAAAAAAACAAAATCTGATAATAAATTAAAATAAATATAAAAATATTTTATATGTAATATAATAATTATTTTTTTATTCATTTAAATTCATTATTTTTGTGTCACCTAAAATAAAATATCATTTGTCATAAAAATCTCACTAAATTGTCACTCGAATCAGTCTCTATCTTGACTTTGACCATAGAGAGATTCGAGGATTAAGTACTCTATCCAACTTGGCAATGTCTGGAGTTGGCCAGGTTTGATGCCATTCTTCCTCCTGTGGCCAGCCAGGTGAGCTGCAAGGGATGCGCCTCGCACCTCTTTTAGTTAATCAAAGATCATTGTCTTTTATTTGCCATTTGCTTGAACTTGGGATGGTGCTATCATGGGTGTTGCAGCATCAAAACACAACTGTGGTGGCCGATACAGATGCATTCTTCAGTTTGAAAAGTAAAAAGCTGATGAGTTTGACTTCCGTTCCTTCATCATTTCCATAGGGACATGAAAGTCTGTCACAGCATTTAAATACACTGCAAAACTTTGCAATGCTATCTTCTTAGACATAGGGTGGTGATACCAGGGTCTTTCTTTCTGTCTGATATTCTCTGTGTCAAACACAAAGTCCCTCCCTAACCATTGGCAATGCTCAGAACTTCTCCTCTATAAGAATTAAATACAGACATTGGCTGACAAAAATATATGCTCCCTGTCAGGTAAATGTAACAGCTGATCATCGAATCATGCATGGTGCCTACTTGGCTGCTTTCCTTCAGGCTTTCGCAAACATTGTTGAGGACCCAGATAGCCTGACCTTATAAATGATGCTTTGAGTTATTACCAGATGGGTGCAGTAGAACTTAGGCCTTTATTCTGTGGACTTTGAAGGGATGATGGTGTCTTGCACAGGGAGCGCCTTACTAAAGAACCTTAAATAGTTTTGCAGGCATGCCTACGATATCACGCGCAAGTTGTATTTCCTTTCATATTTTCAATGTTGCAAGGTTTCAGTGCCATTAGAAATGTTTTTAGGTACATTTTAATGGGGAGGAATAACGAAATTCTTCGCAATTTTGTTAGAACAAGGTGTGATTGTTTTGCTAGAAAGCAGAGTTTTGGTTGCGTTTTGAAATTAATTTCGGACAATTTTTATGATGGACCGAAGCATGATTTATGAATATTGAAGAATTTCTGCACCATTTGCAAAGCTACAAATTGGGCAATTTATATATGCTGCAAACATAAATTCTGAAGGCAGCTCATGTTTAAACTTGAATTGATTTCCCTAACAAGAGTTTCAGGAGCCTTTTTTATAGTCCTTGAAAAAAAAAAAAGGGAACAAGCACATAGACCAAACCGCACGCATTGCAGAAAGTGTCCAATCAAAGCTCTTTTCCTTGTCTATCAATGGATTTCAGGCTCTTGGAAAGCTCCTAGCTGAATTGTTTAGGTTCCGGAATTCCATCCCTAAACGACGTTTTTGTTCAAAGGTTATAGGGGAAAGATTTGACCGGCCAAAATAATAATAATAATGGCATTTTGAATACAAAAATATTAAGAGTACCATATGATAAGTGGAAAAGACGAGGGGGTTGCATAAGATAAATATAAAGATACCAAACTGAGCTAAAAAGATAGAGCATCCTACATATTGCCATCTAAGCAATTTGGAATTGATCCCTTGTCTTTGTAACACAGCAAAATTATACGGAGCGGGTCTTGGTTTTATGTAATGTTACATAATTCATTTTACAGATTCTCCCATCTTTGTTGTCAACAAGTAGTGGCCCCCAGCAAAGCATGGTGCAAAATTGCACGCATATAGCTAAACCTTGTTTACCAGCTCCACTCCATCTTGTTGAGAGTCCTCAATTTCTTTGCTGCTGTGGATCTGAATAGGCTTAAAAGTGTAGAACTTTGCACAGAATAGGTAGTATATGAGATTAACCACTTGCAACATTGTGATCAACCAGTAGAAGTACTCCAATTTCCCCTTGTTCAAATTGTCATCTGGAAGCCAATGGCTAGACTTGTGAACTATGGTAACTAGGAGTGTGCTGACATAGTTCCCTACTGAAATTGCCAACCAAAATAGTCCCATTGCAGTGGCTTTCATGCTTTCCGGTGCTTGATCGTAGAAAAATTCTAAATGTCCAATTGACATAAAGGCTTCAGCTATCCCATGAAGACAATACTGAGGGGCAAGCCAGAAGACTGAGATGGGAATAGTTTGGTGAGAATTGATCAGACCATGAGCCAATGCCGCCCGTTTTCTCTTAATTTCCATAAAGCCAGCAACTAGAGTGGCTAATATTGATATCACAAATCCAATTCCCATCCGATGCAGGAACGTTATGCCTCGATCGATCCCCGTGAGTCTACGGAAAAAAGGCACAAATATACGATCATAAAAGACTATTGTTGTCAGCATCGAGGTCATGGTGAAAACAGACATGGAACCAGCTGGTATTTGAAAGGATTTTCTAATATGCCTGTTCATGGACTTGGCTTGCTGGAGAGAAAATGTGTTCTGTTGAGCATAGGCTGTTATTAGAAGAATTCCTGCTGCCCATATAGGTCCCATCCTGATTACGGATTTGAGTTCTTCCACTCTATGTACTGTGTTCAGTCTCCATAGGTTCGGTCTCTGGCCTTGCTTGAGCTCGTCTTCTTCAGTCACAATGGCAGCCTTGTCCAGGAACCTGCAGTTTGTGAGATGTGCTTTTTTAATAAAATTATGCTTCCCATTTTGAATTATTAAAGGATAGACATATGCGCCTACGGACAAACAGAGACCGAATAAATAAATATTTGCTATATTTATTTACCTTTTTAAATATAATTTAACAGAATCAAATTTTACTTTATTCATTTTAATTGAGTTCTACTCAAATTTTTATTTTTTATTTTTATATTCATTATTGAGTTAATTTAAAAATATTTCAAATATTCTTTATAACCCTAATTTTATACTTTTTCACAAAACAATTTTGAAAACACAGAGGTCATTTCACTAGCTTGTAGGTGAGACCCCGGCCTTGAGCCAGCAGGGAGGGAACCAAAGCACGAGCTTGTTACTGACAAGGAAACTACGTAGGGTAGGCGACGGCTTTTGTTTGTTAATTAAGACGGCAGCCACCTTCACAGTACAAGTGTGTGGTCATATCCTAAGCTCCTAAGCCACTTGAGGTCTGGATTCATGGAGCTGTGGCTCCGTATACGCATTTGATTTTCTTGCATAAAGACAACTTGAGTAGGTCATCGCACGACAATAAGTTAGTAACACTTCATAATCGTGGGGCAATCCCTCTTGAATATTATTTTCTTAAAAATTAAAAAAGTAATAATATTATTTTATTATTTTACTCTAAAATATATTTAATAGATATATATTTAATTTTATTAAATATATTAATAAAAAATAAAATCAATCATTTATTACATAATAAGAAATAATCTCTTTATATGTAAGTCACTATCTTTTGTATTCCTTCTTGAATGTCTCTAATCTTATTCAAAAATTTTAGTGTGCATGCATATAGTTTTTTTTTGTGCATGAGAAAACCAGAAGACTTACTTCATATGTTTAGTGTGGAGAAGCTTTCCACCCATAGAAATTGGGGCATCGAGCTCATCATTCCAGTAAAGTAACCTAGAGTCTGAAACCATGGACAGCTTTCTCTTCCTAACCGCAGCAACAATGACCTGTAACAGTCGGGTAAACGGGCTTCCAGCTGGATCCAAGTTGCGGTAAAGTGGGTATCCAGCAACAAAGAAAATAATTGAGATGGACATTGCAATGGTTGGAATCCCCAAGCCCCATCCCCAACCAATGTTGTCCTGAACATAGACAAGAACTGTCACAGCAATTAATATTGATGCCCCCATGACAAAATAGTACCAATTGAAGTATCTCCACGTTTTCTTTGATTGCTTAGGATCTGTTTCATCGAATTGGTCCGCCCCAAACGCCACTACACATGGTCGGATCCCTCCTGCTCCTAAGGCCGTTAGAAGGAGAGATGCATAGAGTATTGCCAGTTGTCCTGTGTCAGCTTCTTGGCATACTTGGTCACCGTTACATGGAGGTGGCCTTAGATTTGGAAGGACTGCTGAGAGTGTCAAGCCTGTCATGCCCTGAATAAATATCATGAACAAAGTTAAGGCATCCATCAATTCACAGGTAGAAACTCATGATTTACAAAATTTCTGAACCTAGAAGTTAGCTAGCTAGTAAGGAGAGAAACTCGTTTAATAAACAAACCAGAAGGATGAAACTTGGTGTCAATTTCGTTAAGCTAACGACCTCATTTAAATCTAGTCTTGTCCATTTAAGTGCCATTTAGTAAACGATTAACGAGTTGAGTCTACAAAGCCCTTTGCGTATAGCTTATTTAATTTTATAATATTAACATAAATAATTAAAAGTTTATAAATATAGTTAAAATGACCCAAAAAAAAAAAAAGAAGAAGAAGAAGAAAGCCCTTCTATTTTAATAAAAGTAATTGAAGTACATACATTGTGAATGTCAAGAAAATAATAAATAAATGATCCTATGTCCATGGAACTTTATTCAGGCAACAATAGTCTTAAGCGACTATCTAATTTTTCAATGACTTATTGTTTACAATGGTTTTATGCATGCCGTGCTTTTCTTTTTGAGCAAAGTTACTTGGAAAGAAGAACAAAGCATTAATCGTCTTGATCGTAGCTCTATGAGAGAGAGAGGGAGAGAGAGAGAGATTACTATTTGGTAAATTATGGAAGCAACCGTTACGGTCCAAAACCGGCCGGCGAAAGCATCGGCGATGAAAGCACCAAGCAGTGGTGTCAAGCTTGCAGTGCCACCAAAGTTGGTGAGGGTATTGGCAGCTTTGGTCAATGGCATGTGAAGTTGTGTTGTTAAGTAGCTAATCATATTGGTATTGAACCCAACCACAGCCAACTTCTCACAGGCCTCATTAGCTTCAAAAACAACAATCAAAAACCAACAAATGGTATGAAAACCAGCAATACCCACCAGCCAAAACAATAATATGTTTTTTTTTTTTTTTTTTTGTGTATCATATCAAACTCAAAAGCTTACCAAATATGAAGGGCATTGTAATCAGTCCACCCTTTTTCCTTTTTGAGTGGCCTTCATTCACCTCCATGTTCTCCATCTTCTTCCTTCTTACTTGCAGTCCTTAAAATGGGCTTGCTGTGTATGCCCCTATTTATAGGCTTATGATTTTTATGAATTGATGCAAATCTGTGCATTTATGAATGATGCTACTGAGGATAAGATGACACATGTGATGTGTTCACTCTTTCCCTTTTGTGTGTGTGTGTCTGTGTGTGTGTGTCTGTGTGTGTTATTAGTTTTGTATGAGATTCAAGTTAAGATACCTTCAGTCATGAAAAGGATTCCAATACCATCACTTCACATTATCTTTGAATGCTTTAATTTTTAAAAAGGTAATGATTGACTCCAATTATTTGAGCTAACGGTGAATTGGTTTCGAAGGAAAAGTTAAATTGGTGAAGCGATTTGTTTTATACAACTTGGCAATGAATCGAAGATTTATATCCCCGACGTGACAGGTATGGACAACGAAATATCGTTCTTTTTTCAACATCTTCTTGGTTTCAATTATTGTGTCTATGATACCATACCCCTGTCACGCTATGATTTTCATAGCGTGATGGCTAAGTTGGCAAAACCATGAAACATGTACATTGGGACATGTGACCGCCCAATATGATGTGCTAAGGTATCTTCTTATTTTTTTTAATTTTTCTTGTTAGCTGAGGTACTGAAATTGGATTCTCATCTCGGGTTTGATTTGAATTTTTGCAAAATAATAATAATAATAATATTGCATGTAACATCTTTTTCATCTGTTTTACAGTCCCATTTGCTTCAATAAGAGTCGTACAATGCCGGTTTGCAATACTCCATTGCATAATCCAAAGAAAAAGTATATTTCTCCAACGAAAGATGATTTATAAAAGTGATAAGATAATGGGTTCTGCCTCAGTCTTTATTTTTTCCCATGGAAAATGTAAGAGTAAGATAAATTTTTTTTACAAAGAAATAAAACGAAAATTTTGTGACACCATAATTATAAAGGGTCCATTTGAAATTGCACTCGAGTTTTGCTGTTTAAGTTAACAAATTAACGGTTTTTGAAAGAAAAACAAAAACTTGTAATAAAATAAAAATAATTTAAAAAAAGGTTTACAAAATTTAATTATAATTATTTTATATGCAATAAAAATTATGATTTTAAAACAATATTAAACTATCAAAATATTATATTTACGAAACACAAATTTAAGATGTTATATATTTTAATTAAATACAAGTTTTATAATTTATTAAATATTGAAAAAATATATTTAGTTTGAAATACAAATTTATGAATCATGATTACGATTTCAAACCAATACCGACTTCGATGTTCACCCTCGTAAATAGCAAAATTTGAGATGGTGTACAATTTGTCGGGTCGATGAGAACGTGACACTTTGTGTCTTAAAGAAATTGCAGCACGTCTCCCTCTGTGTCTCTTTGTATGTTGTTGTTTTCTAAATTTTTCTCCAGAACATTGCTAGTGGGGTGGGCTGGGTGGGGCCATAGAACCGACTCGCTTGGTCGCCATTCTCCTCTGATTGTCCTGTTCTGTTGAGGTAACTATTTGGCTGCTTTTGGTTGCCAGAGAATATTATTATTGGCTTTAAAATGTCCTCTCAAGGTTTGAAGGGCACGCGTGGTCCTCTTGAGTTTCGAGATCAAGGCCCATCTAAAGTGATTTGCAGAATGTCTCCGCGAACGACGTCTTTATAGATTTGATTGTCTTGGATATCCAGAGTTCAAGTTTAACAAGCACTTCGTTAGGTATCGACAAGTGTACAATAAACTGACGGCTAAAAATGTGTAACTTAATAATTATATATATAACACTTTTAAAAAATAATAATAATAATTAATAACGTCGAAAAGTTAACATTATTAACAAAATGAATGAGTGGGTATGATTTTTGTCTTACAACTAATTTTTTTACTTGAATTTTTGGTCTCGAGTAACAGTTCACGTCTATAAAATGGATGGATATACTGCCATTACAATTACTCAAGAGTCATCACCGTCAATGCCGCACGAGATCAACATTGGAATAACAATCTGATTCACGATTGTTCCGATAGAATAACAATCTGATTTTTATTGATTTTTCATCTAATAACGAAGTCGGATAATCTTAGTGATACCCAAATAAAAATAATAATAATTCACCAAGAATTTTTACCTGATGATATGGGTCATTTCTATAATACATTTTAAATAAGTCCCCAAACCCCTCGCATGAAATTCATACTTATTTGATTCTTTTTTTTTTTTCTAATTCACTTTAATTTTCTATTTCATTAGGGATTCAGCTCGGACTCTAAATTAAGGAATATATTATTATGATCAAGTGCATGTTATCATACTAAAAAGCTAAATTGTTGATCGAGGTATGATTTTATTTTTATAAATATTCTCAGAGTTAAACCCCAAAATTCAATGAAAATACTGATTTATTTAATCAACGTATATTCTTACAGATATATTAGTTAATACTGCATTCCAATGCTCCTAAGCTATGATTTATCATTGTTGATAATTTGAGACATCCATTCAGGAGCTTATAAGCGCTAATTTTAACTATATTTCTTGAAGTTCAAAAATATGGCAAGGAAGGGGAGCAATGTGTATCGAGTTTCAGTATCAATCATCTTTTCTCTACTGAGAGAAATGGTCCTTGAGAGTGGATTTGCTCACCGTGCCAGCAATTAGGCCGGGTGCCAAGATCAAAGATCAAATACAGGACAAGAAAACTCTAGAGAAGACTTGGGTCCAGAACGTTGTGGTAGGCACGAAGCAGATAGAACGAAAAAGGACACGAATCACAAGCACGCGGAAAAAGGCACCCAGACTGGACCAGGTTCGTGGCTGACGGAGAACTGAAAAAATTGCCCATGATGGACAGGCCGAATAATATTCTCCATTGGTCCACTTACATGTGGCCCGTAACGACATTGGAGTTCAGAATTAGTATGATGCGTGCTTTGATGTGGGGGATGACACCAGAGCCTTTCTTTTCTGTCCATATTAAAATTATGCTCTAGGGTGTCCACATTATTGGCTGAGGTCATGGACACGTTATGCCAGAAATAAAAGAGAATACGTGGGCACTTCAAGAGGAAATAACAGTGTGACACAAGACCATGTGCTATCTTTAACGTACCACTCCCTGTGATATGCTGAGTGTTGATCTGATATCCTTTTCTTGGCATCAGCTAAAATTTTTTTTTATTGTCATTTGTTTCATAATAAATAAATATTTGTGTCGAAAATAAAACATTATATTTTAAATTTGTTAATATCAAAATTAGGTATAAATAATATTTATTCAAACTCTTTCTTTATTAAAAAAAAAAATTGAATAAAAACATTAACAAGTAATTTCTAACATTGATGCACCATTTTTATTCTTAAAAAAGAAAAGAAAATAAAAATGTATAGGCATTGCTTCGTGTCCACTGATTTTCCTTCTCCTTAAACTCTAATTGAGGCTCGTTATCTGACCATACAAGTATTAGGTATGAAAAAGGAAATACCTTTTTTTTTTTCCTAAAAATAAAAAAATAAAAGTACTGTACTACAATCTAATCAAAGAAGATTGTACTAAATTCACGCTGTATAATGGATTGAATCACCCGCTACGTTGAAACCTATGAAAAAGCAGATTTCTTGGTACCCAACAAGAATCACTGATCACTTCTAAAACTGTGCAAAATCGCGTGTACATTTTTAGTCTCACCACCGAAAGTACTTTCAAGGAAAAGTTTATCGTCATATGGTTTGAATAAAATCCACTGACCACTATAATACGAAGAGCGATAGTGGGAAAGAAAATATAGCACTTTTGCACTTGATGCGATCATTCTGCTACCCCTGTCCACACGCATGCTCCATTAGGCCACAACATCCATGCTCTTGGAAGAGACCCATTATTAATGTAATCTGCCAACTAAATTGAGTAAAACCTTAATTCTCAGCTATCACAACTCTGTTTCTGCTCTAAGATTTGTGCCTGTTGCCTGTTCATGCCATTGTTATGCTCCAAGATTTACAGTGTCCTCGCACCCCCAACAACCCCACCTTTGGCGTGGGACGTGATTGCCATTTATTCCCAATGCTTGCATTTCAACCAGTATCAGATACGGAATTACTTGTTCATATCACATGGTAAGCCTGGCCGTAAACTCGCGATTCGAATGATTAACAGGATCCTTTTATTTCCAATAAAAAGAAAAAAAAAAAAAAAGATTTGCTTCAAGGCACTAAGCCAACACATAAAATCTTTTCAACTTAAACCATTATTACCAATCTCCAAACCCCGTGTAAAACTCTTCCATACTGGAACCCTTCGGTAAGATCTCATTAGAATTGGGAATTGTATTGCCGGTCCCAGCAAAGCTCTGAAAGTATACAAATTGAAAGAAATTACGAAGACAACGATGGACCAATATGAACATGAAGATCCTAGCAAGGGAGGAAACTGCAGGAGAAATGTTTACAACTTTGTTCCTTGTCCGGCAACTTCACATTATGAGACTCCAAACTTGATAAGAAAATGAAGTTTAGAGGAACACAAAAAGAAATAATAATAATAATAATAATGATAATAATAATAATAAACAGAAGCACAAAAGGATTTATATCATATGTCCACTATGATCAATCCTCAAACTCATGCATGTGATCTAAAAGATAGTTAGCAGCCAGCTCCTCATTCTTATTGCAGGCAAAAAACACCTCCAACACAATTGCTCGATCAAAACCCATTGCTTCAAGCTGAGAATTGGTGAATGTAGGGAACGGATATAAGTAATCCAGGCCAAAAAACATATCTTATAAACAGTTTAGAGTTAAGAAAATAGACCAAGAAACAGAGTCATTTCCATGACTAGACCATACTCATTTGCAATGTAAAAGGCAAGAGAACTACCATGATTGACCAGCAGTTGAATAGTAAATTGTCAATCTGTCAAGACTGCACACATCCCCAAGTAACTCATATGAACATATGTGAGAACTTACCCGTTCTATGGCTTCACGCTCCTCAGGGGTGACTGTTACTGCCTGTGGCATAGCTGAAGCAAGCTGCCCCAATATATTCCTGGAGCACATCATCGACAAATAAGAACAAGAAAAGCACACGACCAGCTAAAAAAAGTGCTACCATTTATCAACTCTTACCCCTCTCCACCTTCAACAGGCTCATTGATCAGGCGAAGAAAGTCAGCCTGACGGTCTTGTATAAGCCTCATTAAGTGAGGGTTTTGCTTTCCCAACTCTTGCAGCATAGGCTATAAAACAGAAGGGGTTGGGACCTCTTTGAGGAAGAAAAATGGACCAACAAGTGAACAATTTTTATTTAAAAAAAAAAAAAACTACCTGCAATATCTGTGGGTTAGCCTGCACCATAGCTCTTAAGGCTTGGAACTGACCACAAACAACAAAGAACAAAGTTTTAGTGCATTACAGTGTGAATGACTTGCAAAAACAAGGAGACAGTAAAAACACACACTCTCTAGTAAAGACGTGTGTGTGTGGGTGTGAGAGAGAGAGAGAGAGAGAGGGAGGGGGAGAGAGAAACCTGTTGACTGTTCCTTAAAAAATCTAAAGTTCCTGCATCATCAGCACCAGAACCCACATTTGGGAGGCCCTTTAAGACAGGGAGGAAGCGGAGAAAGAAAAAAAGAAACATATCCACTTTAGTCCATATTCCAGCAAGTCTCACATAATGCAACAATTGACAGGAACCTGTGGAAACAGATCTAAAGGGTTGGCATTTGGGCCGCTAGAAGGAACTGGAGCAGGTTGTGCTGACTGCTGAGGCTGGGCTGGAGGATTTGCAGCTTGTGCACTGACAGGAGCACGAGCTACAGGTGCAACTTCAGCTTGTGGAGGGATACCCTGACACAATAGCTTAAGTTAGAAGATCTCAGTGATTAAAAAATAATAATCATAATCATAAAGGCAAATTGATCTTGACATATCCAGATGGCAATATTTGTAATGAAATCAACTTCAGATTCTTTCTCCAACAAGTAAGGAGGATGTCAGAGAATAACACAAACTAACAAAAATTAACGAGATGTTATCCATTATCCTATCCTTCTTTGACTCAAAATCAGAAGTAGCTTGACTAGCATCTTAGAGTCCAGACAAATATGAAGAGATAGGACAAGGCATTAAGGAAATGATTTCAAATGTAACTGCTGTCCAGTCACTTGTTGAGGCCCTGAAGTCATTAATAAACGTTCAACATCAATATTAGGCATAAAAGTTTCAGGGTAAAAAATAAAAAAAAAACTGAAATAAGAGAGATTAGTGCAACATCAAATGCAAAACCCCTCATCTTCTCCAGTAAATAGAGAATTGTGCCATTATTAATCAAGTGCATTAGAAAATGAATAGCACATAATCCTGCACAAGCTATGTTCACTCCAAATACAGTTCAACTTGCTGCAACTAAGTTAAAAAGGGAAATCAAGCCCCCCCACACCCCCTCTCTCCACTCCCCTGCTGCCCCTCTACCCCCATAAAACACCTGCCAAACAACAGGGAAAGAACAGGAATGGCAATCATAATTGTAAGGTCACTATAACTAGATCACATACTAACAGAGCATGACCTCAACTGCTACTCACAATTGAACTTAAGAGATTATGAGACTGATTAAAAAAAGTGTATTTACAGTGTACAAGTATTCAACAGCTCTCTCTGGATTGTTGTAAGCAGCACGAAGAGCGCGGACAACGGTATCTCTGTCCCAATTTCCTCCACCCATATCCAGGATCTCCTGGATAGCTCCTTCCAAGTGGTTTCCTGCAACCAGATTAGATGCTGCTTGGCCATAAACATTAGAATCTGCCCTGCTTCAACAAATATCAAATAATTGTCAGCACGTCAAAAGTCATGCCATCTTAAAGGAAAAATCAAAATCTGAAAGATCTAAGGTATCCTCTCCACGGTTTAAACAATTCCAAGCAAGAGATAAACAATTAAGAGAACACAAACACACCCACTAGTAACTGCAGAGGTGGTAGTAGAAACAGGAGCAGGGGTAGGATCAGGAGCAGGAGCAGGAGCAGAAGCAGGAGCAGGAGCCTGAGCAGGAGCAGGAGCAGGAGCAGGAGCAGGAGCCTGAGCCGGAGCCGGAGCCTGAGCCGGAGCCTGAGCCTGAGCCTGAGCCTGAGCCTGAACCGGAGTAGACCTATGAGATAAGAAGGAGGCAAACAAAGTACAGATCATAGCATCAAAAATCAATGCCATAGAGTTCAATAATTTTGCACAAAATAAATGTGAATAACTATTGACTCACAGTGTAGTGGCAGCTGGTGAAGCCTGAAGTGGTGGTGTTGCTGGTGTACTTGATTGTGGTGCCTACAAAGCAATAAAGAGAGAGAGAGTTAAGAGAAACATATATTCCTACGTAAAGTAACATTATACTGTAATAATAAGGTCATAAATGTCAGCACAATATGAATTTGTTAGACAAATGATAGAAATGACAACTGTTCACAACACTAACTTCACATTCCACAATCAAAAACCCTAAATTTCAATTCCCACCTGTAAAAGCATCATAACTGATAAATATCATTTCCTTACCTTAGTTGGGGCAGCAGCTGGTGCAGTTGAACCCTCACCAGATGAACTCTTACTCTAGCATTTTCAAACCAGGAAAATAATGCATCATAACCAAGTCAAGTATCTGATAACATCAACAACAATAGTTTTTGGGTGTTGGCAAAGAGTGGAGAACTGGGGATAAGGGATATTGATCAATGCATTTCTCCAAAGTAAATAGTTAGAATCCAACTGTAAGTAGAAACACAAAATATAAGTTGCTGGAATATGATATCATCATCATGATACTTCAGCAGCATAGCTTAAAATGTAAAATTCTGAACAAATAAATCAAAAAATTTGCAAGGACTTAAGCATGCATGAACACTGGTGTGCGAATGAGAATATATTCCAAGGACATCATATTACATATAACTTTTCTTAAGGACTTGAAACAATGAAACATATCTCACCTTTGTTAACATAATCACAACAAAACTATTTTCCAAAACTTTGTTTTCATCCATTGTTGTGTTATCTTTAAGAATTTTTCCCTGGTGAATCAGCATTTGTTGTCCAGCAGGATAAACATCTGCCCCTTGAGCAGTTTCTATATGCTTTTTGACATCAGCAACCTGGACAGAAGATGATATGTTTGAACATATTTTACTCAGTAACAAGCCAAAATTTTGACAAAACTTAGACACACATGTGCAGGAGCAACATAAAATTTTGACAAAACTTAGACACACATGTGCAGGAGCAACATATAATCGGAAAAACAACCTATGTACTCCACAAGTGTGTGATGCCATGGTAGACATGTACAGTTCTAAGTCAGTAGGAGACAGCAACTCCAAATACAACAATTCAAACCCCTCTCATAATTTTGCTAAAATCATCACTTTTTTAACTTTAAAAAGAAGGGTCATTGTGGTTTTCAACTTTTCCTCCAAGTTGCATAGAAACAGGTGTAACAACTAAACTTAGCTACACAAGTAGTTAACAAAGACACAATTTGGCTGATAGAGAGAACAGCAGAATCAGTTATCAATATGAACAGTTAAATCCTCATGTTTCAAAATGATAAGACCCTCTTTTTCTCTTCATTATACTGATGAAAGCTCAACCCAGATCACTTGAACACCAACTGCACTGAGTATAACAGAAGCCCTAGTAAAAAAAAAAAATGCTTGCCCTACAGATTCTAACTTCAATTATCTTACTATCCCCTGATTTCACCGAATAATTTTCATCTTCATTAGCTTCACCGAAAAAAAAAAAAAATGCAACAAGTAGCCGTCCAAACATCTACCAGAACATACCAGTTGTCACTAAGTCCAGGCTACTTTTCGTCTCTCCATGAATATCAAATACAAATACATCCAACAACACAAGGAAAAAAAGCAAAAGTTTCCAAATCCAAAATTCAAACCACATCATTGCATCAGTGTCAGTTCAACACTGAACCAAACACTCCAAAATCCCAATTCCATTAGCCCGAGCAGCTAGATCAAACAACACATCGCCAATTGCACCAACTAATCAAAAATAACCATTCAATTCCACCTTTTCCCAATTCAATTACACCGAAACTAACAACCTACCAACAAACTCATACATTTTACGACGAAACCCTAACAAATTGCAAAAAACAAAAAAAAAAAAAAAAGACTAAAATAAGAAAGAAAAAGACCGTACCGTGTTCTCCGGTGCCACTTCGATTTCGAAGGTAGTTCCCTTCAAGGTCTTAACAAAAATCTTCATCTTCTTCTTCTTCTTCTCTACTACTCCGATCTCTGCGTTTCCGTACGCTCTCTCCACTTTACATATATTTTTTTCTCTGGTTTTATCTCCCGATGGAAAAGGCTTTTATATCATTGTTTTATATATATATATATATAGATATAGATATATAATTATATAATAAAGTGCGGGGGCCAGGCAAGTAAAGAATATCTAAGGGCAGAATTGTCAATTGACTGAAAGTGGTGCCCTACTTCTTTGGGTAAGCTAGTGTTATTATTCCACAAATTTTCTATTCACTATTAGTTGGCAAATATTAGGTGATGAATTTTATAAAACGAATCCGTTGACTTCCTGATAAGTTAGTATATCAACCATCGTTGGCCAAAACTTTATCTTGGGAATAGACACTAATCTTTTGTATACGTAATTTTATTTGTTACTAATAGTTTGTTTCAATGTTAAAATTGTTAGGCTGATTAAAGATAAAATCCTCCCACAAATAAATCAGAAATATTTTATTTTATTTTTTTTTTTTTGAGCGGATACTTATTCTCAAGCATGAACAGATACCGTGAGGGATATGAGTTATTTATATGCAAACATTTAATTTAATTACTTATTTAGTATGATGTATGATGAATGGTATGTTTTTTGTGCATTGGTTTTTTTCTTTTTCTTCCTTTGGACGGATTGTTTTGATGCATTATTTAGCAACAGTAATCTTTTTTTTTTTTTCTTTTGGTGCATTGAACTGTCAATTATTTGCAAGCAAATTAAAAAAAAAATAAAATTCCAAACATGTCGTAATAGATTGAACTCAACATTAGAGGAGAAACGAAGGAGATGTTTAGTTCAGGGAAAGTATTAACAAGAATAAAAATATAAATAATTCATTGTTGCGTGATAATTATTAATGTGATTCCATTATTTTTAAAATAAAAAAAATCATTAAATCACATCCTTTTAACATAAAAATTAGTCATTTATCAATAATATTCGTTAATTCTTTTTATATTTTATTTTAAAATCAAAACTTTTTTAACAAAATGTATTATTATCTCGATTGGTATGATTCTTGTTTATCCTTTTCCTTGTGATTATGCAAATGATATTTATCAATTAATAAGTGATCATATTGCAATGGAAGATTAATTTCACTAAACTGTACTTAAATATATGCATTTATCTATTATATGAATGAACTGAGGTTTGTTAATAGAACTATCTACACTTGTACTTTACAAGGCCATATCGAACCCCTGTATTATTTAAAAATGACAATTGATCTACACTTGTTATTAGAGAATTGTAAAAAACATAAACTCTGTAGTTAGTTGAAAAACATAAGCACACGTGATAATCTGATATGTCTTTTATTTTTTTTAAGATTAAATATTTATAATTTTACATAAAATTTGTATGCGGGTGAACAACCTACTTAAGTAATGTTTGGCAACACGTTAACAAGGAATCCACCTCTATAACTAAATGAATCGGAGGCCGTGTGTTCACGTCAAGTTAAGTCTGCTGGTATAAATGCCCCACAATTCCGCATCAAAAGGACGGCAGCATCTGACGTGCTGAGCGAAACCCATTATTCAACGGCTGTTGTGATGACGAAAAACCCCTTCAACAATTCCCACACCTAGATTACCATGCAAAACTGTCCGTGTTTATCTTCAGTCATTCGCCAGCAGGAGAGGTCCAGCCTATCAAACGTGGGGCCCCTCTATTCAGTGATTATGGTCAATATTCGACGAAAAGAAACAACAAAAAAGAAGGGCCCAGCCCTCCCCCCCCCCCAAGCCGTTAAGCCTATTACATTTTCCGCTATATTGTGGAGACAAGTTGGGCTAGTTAGAATGTGAATCCAATACACCAGAGGCCCAAAATAAATGGGCCTCGCGGAGCAAAGGCCCACACGGTTTCCGACCCCCAACCCCAGTGAAGTTATTACAGTCATTAGAGGCTTATGATCAAAGTTGATCTAAATTTAATAATAAATGGGTATATTGGACAATTCGGATTTGAGGCACTTACCTTACGGCTTGTTTTCTATCAAATTTTCAAACACAGCTCAAATTTAATTCTAGCTATAGAATTCAGAACAATATGTTAGACTTTTCTAGAATTTCTCTTCATGAAATTCTTATTTCTGTAATACAGGATCTTTTCCTGATGTGAATACTAGTAATAAAACTGTATTAAAATCAACATACCGTTGTCCATTATGCTGATGTCCCGTAGCGAAGATGAGAATCCTCTTTGCGTTTTGTTCCTGAACGCTTTTCTCTTTTCTCCTACTCTTCCCTTTCACTGCCTTTCGTTTTCTCTCTGATGGTTGAGAGACCGACAAAAAAAAAACTGTACGACTGTTATTCACCTTTTTGAGTTATCTCTGATCAGGGAATTATCCCCTCTTTTCCGATAACAATCATCCTTACGGTAACAATTATCTCTGAATAGGGATAACCGTCATCTTTCCGCAACAGTTATTTTTGAATAAGGATAATCATTATCCTTCCCGTAGCAGTTATCTTTGAACAGGGAGAGTGGAGGGATTTTAAACCCGATGACCCAAATTGCCATTATGCCTAACCGACCATCATATTAGGCCTTTTATTTTGGGTCATACTTTAAATAATAAGGGCCACTCATGTTAATTAATTTAACAATCTCCCACTTGGCCCTTGTTATGATTTGATGAATCAATAATAAAAAAGTGCGCACAATCCTCAAAGATCATCAAACCACAACACTTAATTGAATTAAAACGATTGGATCATGGCGGTCACACATCTTTTAGCGACATGATCCCTTCCATGTATCACATAATCATCGTAATTCATAATAACCTTACTGAGGAACATTGAAACCTTAAATTGTCATTTCCATACATGCTATTAGTTATCTCACAACTATAACTGTATACAACCAAACGGAGATAACAAAATACAAGCAAAACCATAGCCTTAATTGAATTCATGAGTGTCACAATGATATGAGCAGTACAAAATATTGGCTTTAGGCGAATGGGGACCTATCCAAAATGCCCATCCGAGCAACATGTTCAGTAAACGTTTTCGGCGGCAAACCTTTAGTTAATGGGTCCGCTATCATCAATTCAGTACCAATATGCTCAATAGACACTCTTCGGTTTTGCACTTCTTCCTTGACAGATAGGTATTTCAAATCCATATGTTTCGCACCTTTAGAATACCTATCATTTTTAGAGAAGAAAATGGCTGCGGAATTATCACAATAAATTCTTAACGGCTTTTCTATACTGTCGACCAAACCAAGCCTTAAGATAAAATTCCGCATCCATAATGCATGAATAGTAGCCTCAAAGCATGCTACAAATTCAACTTCCATAGTGGAAGTAGCAATGACAGACTGCTTCCCACTTTTCCAAGAAACTGCTCCCCCAGCCAGGAGGAACACGTAGCCAAATGTAGATTTCCTCGAGTCTACACATCCAGCATAATCTGAATCCGAGTAGCCTACTACCTCAAGATGACTTGATCTTTTATAAGTAAGCATATAATCCTTGGTGCCTTGTAAGTACCTAAGTACTTTCTTTCCGGCCTTCCAATGGTCTATTCCAGGATTGCTTTGATATCGGCCTAACATTCCGACAGCGAAACTAATGTCTGGCCGAGTACATGTTTGCGCATACATCAGGCTTCCAACTAGTGATGCATAGGGAATTGATTCCATCGCTTTCCGTTCCAAATCATTCTTCGGACATTGCAATTCACTGAACTTGTCCCTTTCTGAATTGGAACTGTTCCTGTTGAGCAATTTTCCATTCTGAATCTCTCTAATACTTTATTGATATAGCCTTTCTGAGACAATCCTAACAATCCTTGTGATCTATCACGGAATATCTCTATTCCTATCACATAGGATGCCTCATTCATATCTTTCATTTCAAAGGTTTCAGAGAGAAACTTCTTAACATTATGTAACAAACCCATGTCGTTAGCAGCCAAAAGAATGTCATCGACATATAGGACCAATATAATGAACTTGCTCCCACTGACCTTCATATAGATACACCGATCAACGGTGTTCTCTACAAAGCCGTATGACGTGATGGCATCATTGAACTTAATGTACCATTGTCGGGAAGCCTGTTTCAGTCCATATATCGACTTCTTTAATTTACACACCAAATTTTCTTGCCCGGTGGTGATGAAACCTTCAGGTTGGTCCATATGCACTTCCTCTTCTAAGTCACCATTCAGAAAGGCGGTCTTTACATCCATTTGGTGGAGCTCTAAGTCATTCTGAGCCACCAAAGCCATAATGATTCTTAAGGAGTCTTTCTTAGAGACTAGAGAGAAAGTCTCCTTATAGTCAATACCATCCCTTTGAGTGAAACCTTTGGCGACAAGTCTGGCTTTATACCTTTCGATGTTACCTTTCGAGTTTCGCTTGGTCTTGAAGACCCACTTACAGCCAACTCGTTTTGATCCTTCAGGTAACTCTACTAGTTCCCAGACTTGATTCACATCCATCGATTTCATCTCTTCCTTCATGGCAT
Source organism: Rhizophora apiculata (assembly GCA_037832385.1). NCBI lineage: Eukaryota > Viridiplantae > Streptophyta > Magnoliopsida > Malpighiales > Rhizophoraceae > Rhizophora > Rhizophora apiculata. The sequence goes on from CM075437.1 coordinate 4,876,112, forward strand.
TGAACCATTTTTCAGAATCATCGCATTCCATGGCTTGTTAAAATGAGACTGGATATTTATCAATGCTCAATTCCGATTCATGCTCAAGTGAGTAAACCACATAATCATTAGATACAGCTGGCCTTTTCTGCCTCGTGGACCTCCGTAATGCCATTTCTTGTGGTATCACTTGTTCATTTGTGAATTGCACATTGTCACTTGGTTCATCTCTGATGTGTTCACCTTGCGTGTTTCGAGTATCAATTTGTTGTCCTCGCATGTCACGTGACTGTGATGCAACAAAAGGAACAACAACTTGAGTGGAAACACTGGGTGTGGGGATACCAACTTGAGTAGAAGCACTCATTGTGGATCTTTCATTTTGCAATTCTCTAATGTCCACCTTTCGTGATTCCCCACTCCCACTGAACTGGTCATTCTCAATGAACCGAGCATTACCAGACTCAACTATTCTAGTACTATGGTTAGGGCAATAGAACCTATATCCTTTAGACTTTTCAGGATAGCCAATGAAGTGACCGCTGATGGTCCTCGCATCAAGCTTTCCTTCATGTGGATTATATATCCGTACTTCTGCTGGACAACCCCAAACATGAAGGTGTCTTAAACTGGGTTTCCTTCCTGTCCATAACTCGTAAGGAGTCTTAGGGACAGCTTTACTGGGAACCCTGTTCAGCAGATATGCAGCAGTTCTTAATGCATGCATCCACAAGGATAAAGGTACAGTACTGCAACTTAACATGCTCCTAACCATATCCATGAGTGTGCGATTCCGCCTTTCCGCTACACCATTCTGTTGTGGTGTACCAGGCATTGTATACTGTGCACATATGCCTCGACTTTTAAGAAGTTTTGCAAATGGACCAGGACATTGTCCACTTTCATTGAATTTTCCATAATATTCACCACCCCTGTCTGACTTAATCACTTTCACCTTTCTATCTAACTGCCTTTCCACTTCATCAATAAACACCTCTAAGGCATTTACTGACTGGGACTTTTCATGCAGTAGATATAAGTAACAATACCGTGAGTAGTCATCTATAAATGTGATGAAATACTTTTCACCACCCCATGTGGGAATATCAAATGGGCCACAAATATCGGTGTGTATCAATTCTAAAGGCTCATTACTTCTCATGGCTGGGTTCGTCGATGTGTGTCTTGTTTGTTTCCCTTTTATACAATCAACACACACATCCCAATCAGTAAAATCCAATTGAGGCAGGATGTCACTTTTCACCAACCTCAATATCCTTTCTTTGGATATATGACCCAATCTTTGATGCCATAAGAAAGCAGAACAATCATCATGCACATTACGTTTGTTACCTATACCATGCTCAACAAGAAATAGAGAATCAGCATACATAGCATCAAGATTAAAGCGGTACAAATCATCAACCAAAGTACCAGATCCATAATAGTACGAATGTCTATACAATGAAAATGCACCGTTTCCAATCTTAAAATTAAATCCCACTTCATCCAACTTTGCAACAGAAACTAAATTTCTAGCACATTCAGGAACATAGAGACACTTTTCTAGATCCAGGTGGCACTTAGTGTCCAAGATCAATCTGTACGTCCCAATTCCTTCTATTCGTGCCTTCATTCTGTTCCCCATGTAAAGGAACTTTTCAGTTCCTGTTGTGGGCTGGATTGAAAGGAATCCCTGCATAATATGTGACACATGAATAGTGGCTCCAGAGTCTAACCACCAAGTATTATTGGGCACTTCAATTACGTTTGATTCAAAACATACTGATACACAGTACGTACCTTTCTTTTCGAACCAAGCCTTTCTTTTGGGACAATCCCTTTTGAAGTGACCCATCCTTTTACAGAAGAAGCATTTCTGATCCTTTTGGATCTGACCTCCAGCAACTTTCACAGAGGCTTTGTCCTTCTTCTTACTTTTCTGATGTGGTTTAGACCTACTGCCACCAGCATCATTACGAACAGTGAGATGAATGGAGTGATCCTTCATCTTCTTTAATCTCCCTTCCTCCTGAACTAACATGGCCTTAATTTCCTGAAAGTTCCATTTCTCTTTAATAGTGTTGTAATTCACTTGGAACTGGCCAAATTCAGGAGGCAGTGAGTTGATGATGAATTGAACCAAAAAGGATTCACTCACGTCCATGCCCATCGTTCTCAACTTTGCTGCTAGATTAGCCATACTGGTCACATGATCATGAATGGGCCGTGACCAGTCAAATTTCTTGGTCGTCAGCTCACTCATCAGGGTTCCTACAATGGATTTATCAGCTATGTCTGATTGAGAGTATTCCTTAATTCTCATCAGAAATTCCCTTGCATTTTCCGTCTTGGGCATCGATGGATTGACATTTTCAGCCATCGTCATTCGCATCAAATTCAAGCTCAGCCTATTGGACCGTACCCAAGCCTCATGAAAAGACTTATCAGATTCTGTACTGGTCCCGGTAATGGCTGTAGGCTTTTCATCCGAAATGACCGCTAAGTCCAAGCCCAAAACACCTAAATGAAACTGAATATGCTCAGACCATTCTACATAGTTCAGTCCATTGAATTTGATCATTGCATTACCCAAGGCGAAAACATTATTGGAACCTGCAAACATGATCCAAATTTACACATTAATGCTTTGAGTAAACTTTAATGGATTCAGATACACCACAAACTTTAATCATATATTTAAGTTCACCTTTGGGTAATCCTCAAATACATAACTACAATCAATAATGATGCTAATTTAAATATACTTTAATAGATCAATTAATCATACCAGAGTTAATATGAATGTTATCTTTGGATATACAATCATATTTATCCAGTATGTCAATCAATCCCTTTCAGTGTCATTAATTATAGGCAATGATCCATCTTTGGATGATCTCCTAGCCTCATAATTAATAACTACAATTGTTCATACACAACACTTCATTAGCATCAAAAAATGAACAATTGAAATTCACAATCAATAATTCAAATTCTTTCAAGCCAGGCCACTTTGGTGACTAACAAGCTTTCAAAATTTGACTTTCCATTCTGTGGGAGTCGACACCGGCCAATACGCCGGCGGCGCACTTTTCCAGTAGCCGGCTTACACCTTGCACCGGCAACCACCCACGGTGCAACTGACAACCACTCACGGCACAGGGTCCAGTGGCTGGCGCACTGTTACGTGCCAGCCAGCTCCGGCAGTGCAGGGTCCGACGGCCGGCGTTCACTCCACGCCGGCAAGCCCCCGCCGGCGCCGCAGAGTCTCACAGCCGGCGCTCACCTCACGCCGGCAAGCCCCCGCCGGCGCCGCAGAGTCTCAGGCTCACTGCCGGCGCTCATTCCACGCCGGCAGGCCCTGGCTAGCGCCGCAGGGAGGCTTTCAGCCATGCCCGGCAGGCAGATCTGGGTCCTGGCCAGACGCTGTCGCCGTCCACCGCTCGGGCCCCGGCACGCCAGAAGCACGGCCGGGTCTGGGTCCTGGCCAGACGCGGTCGCCGTCCGCTGCTCGGGTCCCGGCACGCCCGAAGCACGGCCGGGTCTGGGTCCTGGCCAGACGCGGTCGCCGTCCGCTGCTCGGGTCCCGGCACGCCCGAAGCACGGCCGGGTCTGGGTCCTGGCCAGACGCGGTCGCCGTCCACTGCTCGAGTCCCGGCACGCCCCGGAAGCTCGGCCCGGGTCTGGGTCCCGGCCAGATGCGGTCGCCGTCCACCGCTCGGGCCCCAGTATACCCCGGAAGCTCAACGCGCCCGCTGGCAGTCCCTTCGCCGGCGATCCGTGTCCTCGGCGACGTCTGGGACCGCGGTTCCCTCCGGGAGGCGGCTCTGCCATGCCCGGACCGATTCGGGTCCCGGCCAGACGCTGACTCCCACGGCCGGCGTTCTTCTCCACTTTTCCGACGCCGGCCAATTTTCTTTTATGTGCCTGAGCCTTTCGGCACCAAACAGGGAAAAGGGAAAAAAAAAGGAAAAACACAAAATTGCAGTATTCACATACCCGCTCTGATACCAATTGTTAGACTTTTCTAGAATTTCTCTTCATGAAATTCTTATTTCTGTAATACAGGATCTTTTCCTGATGTGAATACTAGCAATAAAACTGTATTAAAATCAACATACCGTTGTCCATTATGCTGATGTCCCGTAGCGAAGATGAGAATCCTCTTTGCGTTTTGTTCCTGAACGCTTTTCTCTTTTCTCCTACTCTTCCCTTTCACTGCCTTTCGTTTTCTCTCTGATGGTTGAGAGACCGACAAAAAAAAACTGTACGACTGTTATTCACCTTTTTGAGTTATCTCTGATCAGGGAATTATCCCCTCTTTTCCGATAACAATCATCCTTACGGTAACAATTATCTCTGAATAGGGATAACCGTCATCTTTCCGCAACAGTTATTTTTGAATAAGGATAATCATTATCCTTCCCGTAGCAGTTATCTTTGAACAGGGAGAGTGGAGGGATTTTAAACCCGATGACCCAAATTGCCATTATGCCTAACCGACCATCATATTAGGCCTTTTATTTTGGGTCATACTTTAAATAATAAGGGCCACTCATGTTAATTAATTTAACACAATAAACTTGGTAATTGAATTCTATTTTTAACTTCTTTTTTTGCATAAACTTTGAAAAAAGAAAATAATTTGAATTACGTTGTTTTCTAGAAACATATTAATTATTAAGTGGTAAAATAATTTGAATTGCATCCTATTAAGTTGGCACCTATTTTGGTCGGCACAATTAATTCTGTCACATTAATATATCTTTAAAGTGTGAGGATTCAATTGAATATATTTGCTACTTTAAAATTGCGATACCAAACCCAAAAAAAAAAAAAAAAAAAAACAGAGAGAGAGAGATTGAATTAAATTAAATTCCATTATTTTTCATCATCCACAGAAGTTTTTAGTTTATTACAGTGCATGTGCGTTGTGTGATTTTTATTTAATTGAGGCATTTTACTTATGTACTTGCGATTCAATCGAGATATTTCTGTGGGGCTTAAATCTATACCCTTTTGTCATATGAACTTCATTTATATTATTTTAAAGTAAAATGATCGGGCAAATGCGGTCTATTAGGTCCCACACCCCAAAAAAAAAAAAAACATTTTTTTTAAAAAGCAAAACATAGGTATCTCTATTATTAATTTTTTTTGTTGGGGAGTGTCTGACAAAGTCTCTTATTTCTCAAGAGCTCGACGGAAAGCAACAAGAGAGGCAAATTCGATTCACAAAGAGCTCAATCAATAATGAAGGCTTTATCGAAGAACAACATTGGCGGCTTTTATATTATCGGCTCCACCGCGGGGGGTCAAACAGGAGAAACCATCCGCAGAATTCTCGCGCGGATTCCATTAATCCGTCAGCCATACTTTGCGTTTTCCAATGAGTCCTCTGTATGCCATCCAACGTAACCTGATAAAATGTCTTGTTTTTCTTATCAAAACCAGTATTTTTTAAATATATATATTAGCGAATAGACTCTGCTAAAAAATATGAATATTAATTGATGAAATCAATTAGGAAAAACGTATTGGTGTTTAAAATAAAGGAAGTGCTCTATTTTATTCAATTGTTTGGTCCGTGCCAGTACCGTGTTTCTCAAAAGTGACGGATTAGTTTATCTTGGGTTGCATTTCTTCTTTATTCATTCTTTGCCTTAAAAGAATCAAGAATATTGCACCACGCAAGTGAATGAACGTGTGACACATTTGAATCCATAAATCACATTATTATCATGTTTATTGTAGACAATGCTTACATCGGGTACACATGTTGTGATAGAGTTTTTTCCCTTTTATTTTCCCTATATTTTAATATCCAATAAACATAACCCCAGAACCCAGAAAAAAAAAAAAAAAAAAACTTATACACGAAATTAAGACATTTTGCAATGATTCCTTTGTAAACTTATTTATATACTACTAAATTCACTTTTATCTTTATTTTTTTGGGGCACACATACTCTAACGTTAATTCCGGCCAGTAAATATTATAATGAAACCCATTGATTTTCGGCTTCAGTTTTCATTGAAAGTTATCAAGTACCGATCCGTTGAATTCCAGGGCACAAAAAAAGATAGAAAGGAAAAAAGTAATCAGTTTCTTTCGGCCACGGACCTTTGTTATTTTTTTCCCTAAATTCTACTGCTAAACATATCATTTTGATCTTTGACTCCTTTCGGGTAAAATTAAAATAAAATGAAAAAATTTACAAAAAAGATCTGTGTTGGCTACGGCAACGTTCCATATCAGAAGCACGGTCGACACGATTACTCGGCAGCAGGCGAATGTCCGAGCCGGTACGAAAAGTCGGAAAACTCGGACGAATCAAAATAAACATTGGAATACTCGAACAGCCGATCATCAAACGCCACGTAGTCAGTGTCATAACTCCCCAATGCTCCCAATTCCAACGAGTCATAACTCGGGATCAGATCCTCAAACCCCCATAACCCAACGCTTACACCCGAATTGGCCGAGTCGACTCGAACCCCATCGCCCGAATAACTAATCGAAGAAGGAGGCAACCCCAGCTCGTCGTCGGAAGCTTCTAGAAGGTGGGCGAGTTCAGGTTGTGAATCGCAGGAATCCGACGTCAAGTCCACAACCTGGACCGCCGAGCAGGAAGAAGCCGATATCTGTTCTTCAAAACTCTTCATCACCGAGTCAAGATCCAGACTCGCCGGGTCAGGATCCGACTCGTCGAGAACACCCAACAACAAGTCATCCCTTATTCTCTTAACCTCCGGCAACTCCAGACCCAACTCGTCCGAGTCATCCCTGACTCGCTTCTTGCTACCATGCTCCTCCATGACGATTTTAAATAACAATAACAAGAGAATAGATATTGATACAAAATAAAGAAATAAAAGCCTAGAGCTCGGGTTAGGGTTTGCAGTTGTAATGAGGATGACGAAGAAACAAGAAACATATATATAAAGGAGACGGTCTAGAGAGAGAATGTACCGTTTCTCTCTCTGTGTGCGTGTCACGATGTGACGCGCAGGCGCGTGTGAGGGAATGCGCTATGGGGGACATCACGGACATCTTGCTTTTTCTGATACAAGATTTTCGGTGTTGTTTCCATCTTCGTTATTTTATTAAATTGTTTTGAAATCTATGTTCAAGTCCGGTCCGAAACGGGGCCCACCCGCCTAGTCAATCACGGTGCCCCCCTCTGGCTTTGCCGTACCTATCTGCAATTATTTGGCTCCACTTTCTTGGCTCGGCTCGGCCTGTGGATGCTAAATTGAGTAGTTGCGTCCGCTCTACCTTGTTTTTTCTTATTTCTAACTTGTAGTGGAATTTTTTTTTTTTTTTTTTTGGGCATACAACTTTATGGTAGATTTTGGAGTCGTTGGCTTACCTTGTTTGGTGATTGAAAATGGTTTGTTTGTTTGTTTGGTAAGGCAATAAATTCTGGGTAAGTGCGAGGCGATTTTCGTCCAAGAAATATATATTTAGAGTTAGATGAAAATATAATTTGTTTAGAATTTTGATATCCTATCACCATTCACAACTCACAAGTCAATTCTTGTGTATCATATCTAAGAGGTATCTAACGGCCAATGACAGATCCAATTCAAATAGAATTGTTTTGAGTTTTGAACTTTTTAAAAAAAATTTTGTAATTAAATTCTTGTTCAATTTATTAAGTTTAAAATATATTAATTTTCTTTTTTTTTTGTTTTATTTGAATTTTAAGTTTTCTCGGTTTAAGTGTTTCAATATTACGGTATATGGATTTAGAAACTTTTTTAATAAAAAAAATATTTATTAAACATATTTTTTGTTGAACATAATTTTTAGATATATCACTTTTTTAATTATAAATTTTAATTTGTATACCTTATTTTGTCAATTGTATATAATCAATCTAAGAAAAAGTGTGTTTATTTATTTTTTATAAAAAAAAACTATCTTAATAATTAAAATTTTAAATTTTTATTTTTAAAATTTTATATTTTAGGTCTATAAAAAATATATAAATATTTTATTATTTATAAAAATAATAAATATTTTATTAATTAATTTATACGTAATAAATTTTTTAATATATATATATATATATATATCCATATATTTGCTTTCCTTTCAATGAATGTGAGTTGGTTTTGTCGCATGTAATTATAGTTAGATTATAATCTTATATTTGAATTATTACTATAATTATAGATTTTGTAAACCGGATTTGACTAGGTGGTGATATGGAGCTTGTTAAACTTTATGGGTTATTGGATTAGGGAAAGCCGGTAGGTAATGATGGCACATTTATCCGAAAACCTTTATTCGGACTAATTTTAACAATGATGGGAGCTACAGCACACCTTAAAAAAAAAAAAAATGCCGTGTAAAAGAAGATTCGCATTAGTGTATTATACGCGTTAAACATTTAAAACCTTTTTGAGAAAAAGGTCTTCAAATTCTTATCATACATGAAAGGATACCGTCTTGCAGATTATTCTTTGATTGAATATGTTTCCTTGAATGATAAAACATTTTTATAAAAATCCACTTTTCATATTCTTGCATTACGTGTCCAGCATCCCCAAAGCAAAACTTGTTTCTTTTGCATATTGATATTCTATGGTCATCCATGGCATATACCTTTTTTAAGTAAAATTTGGCATATTTTCTACATAATATATTTCTATTATTTCTTGTCAATGAATTGAAAAATAATTTTATGAGATATACGATATTAAATCGTCTTATAGATATTAAATATTCACTCTTTTTTTTTTCAAATAAATATTCAGTCCAATTGTGGATTTGTGTTCGGTATTCCCATATTGGGACTTTTCGATTTTTATCATCAAACTGTGCTGGACATTGTGTACTTTTATTCTATACGCAGCTCCCCAGATTAGTCAATCTGACGTGCTAGGGTGCTGGTGGCCCCTGATTGCATTGCTGGCACGTGATTACGACGTGAAGATCATCCTCTGGTAGGCATCAACCATCGAAACCAAAATCTAAAAAGATAGAAAAAGAAACGAAAGCAGAAAAGACAGACGTAGGCGGGAGAATGAACACGGGATTTACACAAATTTCACACTTTGCCCGCGTCACACATTTTTATTCCTTTTATATATATATATATATATAATCAAAATTAATAATAAAAAATATAATATATAATAAATAATCATAATAATATAATATATGTGCGTCCATTTATCGTCGTCATCATTCCGTCTAGCTATGCTCTTCACCTCTCTGTCAAATCCTTAAAAATAAAAATAAACGGGATAAGTTTGGTTCATATCATTAATTTATTAAGTTCTTTAAGAATAAGATTAAGAATTTAATAACTCCACTACCATACCATATGTTAACATTAAAAAAACGATAATTTTATCATGCACCAAATTTTAAATTATTCTTGATCTATAAATTATAAATTATTAGTTCTAAATTTTATTATAATCGTTATGATAAAAAAATCATAATTCAAAAGGCAATATCTTCATTTTTGATTTAGTTCTAAAGTTTTGTAGGTAGAAATCATATATATTCTTAAATTTTATTTAATGGTTTAAATTTTTATCTCAACAAAATTTTAAATACAAAAAAAAATTATAATTTGATAGTTATTACTTATGTTAGACAAATATTATCATTTTATTGATAATTAACTTTATAAATTATTAATTATACATTATTAGTGCATGAAGAAACCTCTTGATTCCACGTTCGGGTACTATTAATTTTATGTTGTAAATATTTGCTTTAAACCATACGTGTAAAAAATGATAAGTTTTTGAACAATTAACTTCGACCTCTCTAACACTGCCTTATCGGTGTCATGACATCTATTTTTTTAAACTATATAAAATTATAATTTATAAAATGAAAATCTAAATGGACCTTACGATATTATTGAGAAGGCAGAATTTATGTAGCACAATAATTTTTATCTTATATATATAATCTTTTATATTATATTAATTTTTATATATGATATAAAAATATTTTTATCTTATTAATTTTTCATTTAATCGGACTCTGGTGTGAATACGCGCTCCCTCTAGAAGCAAACGACGACATGAATGAAAGCAAATAAAATAAAGCAGGCACACGTTTTCAATTCAAACGGCATGTCAAAGTCCTAGGTTGCCGTGTCGTTGGCTTCACGGCGTTTAAGTTGAGTTTTAAATCCAAATCCGTCGACTCGCCTTCCCTTGCAAGTTTCCACATGTCGCCCATACCCTGGTCCTCGAATTTTCTCTCATTTTTTTTTTTTTTAATTTCCAGAAAAAAGCAATGTTTAAATTTCCTCGAATTTTTAAACGACTGATTTGTTTTTCAGGTGCGTAGCAGTGTGTGGTACGCGTTTAAAAGCAATCACAAGAAACAAGGTGTCCTTCGTGGGTCCCGCATTCAATCAACGGTTCGAATAATTAGACAGAAAACTGGTGTCGAATGCCTGATTAATCTCGCCGTTCACACTTCACGAGAACATTTTGTGATGCGTGATCCCTCGAAGAAAATGATGACAAGGGAGCGTCCCCGCCTGTGACAATGGTTTGGGGGGAGCCGTTTGTTAATTCAATAGGAACCAAACAAAAAAAAAACAAACAGGTGCAAAAGCACTTTGCCAGGAAAAAGTGTCGGAGGTGACGAATTTTAGCAGAACGGTCACTACGCGAACGGCCGACCACGGTTAGCTTGTCCAAGGTCGTGCGCTTTGATATTTTGACTCCTTAAATTTGTTAAAATTTGACATTTGCTGCCGTTGGGGCATGCAAAATATAAGTAGGAACGGCAAATTTTGCAATTAAGCTTCGGGTTGTCCATATGTTCAATGTTACATTTCGTACCCAAAAAAAGAAATAATAATAATAATACTCCACTTCCTTTCGGATCATCATTGTGCTAATTGAAAACATCGTACTCTGTTCTAAAGACGACGAATATTGTTTAGGTTATTCTGTGGATTAATTCATTTCTCAAATAATTAATATTTTGGTGTTAATTTCATGCATCCCAAAGTTATAATGACTTGGAGTGTTTGATTTATGCATTAAGACGCAAATATTTGTCTTAGATATATATTTTTATACCGGAATTAAACTTAGCATTATGTAGAAATTTAGTTTTTTAAAAAAAGAAGAAGTGAAATTTGAAATAACAATTTTTGCATTAATATACAGATTAATAATTAAAAAATTAATTTTGATCCTATATTTTTTTTTCCATTATTGTGATTTTTTTGGTACAGTGCAAACACAATAAGACATTTAATTTCATACGTCATCTCTTAATGTTTATTTCATTGGTACTGAGACTTTTTATGTTAGGTAACTGATATATATATATATATATATATATATACAGTGTTTTTTTTTTTGGCCTAAAGAATTTATCTCAAGAAATGACCAAGAAAAGGACATGGTAGTGGTGGGGCTTAATTCGAACACGTAGTGATGGGGAAACTTAATTTCAATAGCAATTTCATGAAAAGGCAATAATCCGAACACCGGTAGTGACCTAATCGTGAGGAAACTATTAAATTCAATGGCCACAAAACTAACAACCATTTTCCTCATCTACTAGATCTTTTATTCAACTACCCGTGAGCCAGCAACTTTGTCCCAACTCCAGCCAGTGACATGTTGGTTTCACATAGAAATTGAATGGAAAGTTCAGCAACAGCACATTTTACCACACAAAAGAAATATAAAGGCAACCCACCTAGAATTAGACGTACGCCTTATCATCTAGATGCCCACTATATTAATCAAAGTGGTACGCACGTTATATAATTGTACTTGGTTGTCAAAATTGGTACACATGTTAAGCACACGGCGTATGAGTCTACCATCCACCAATATCCATACAAAACGTTTATTCAATTCCAATAGCTTTATGGGGTTCTCATATATCAAGAGGAGCTCCTTTTTTTTTTTTTTTTTTTATGACTTTTGCTTGTGGACATTGACATTGCCAATTAGGTAACATTTTCAAGCTAGAAGATTGGCCCCCGTAGGTCCATAAATTCACATTTTCTTCATGATTTTCTTAGCTTTCAATGAAACAGGGATCGCATCTAACTCGGAAAGAGAAAAAAGACCCAAAAAAAAAAAAAGAAGGACAATTACCCAAGATAGGGGTTAATGCCGGGGTGCGGCCCCTTTAATAAAATTGTTAATCACGAAAGTTCCTTGAAAGCAATTTTTTTCTGTCTTCCCACTCTGATGTGGCCTTCTTCTACAAAATTAATTTCTGAAATGCAAAGATTAACGGTGGACTCCGTTCCGACAATGCTTTCTTGCACACATAGATGTATTATATTCCGATTTGTGTCAAGAGCGTGTGAAGGAATAAACGGGAAGCCGTCAAAAAGGTCGCATGGGTTGTTTAATGGTGTCACTATTTTGATAGAAAGGAAAATTGCTGTCACTATTCCCTTCCACATCGGTAATGCCATGCTTCAGAATTAATGGATACAGTTTTTGGTTGAGATGGTCAGCCATTATTCTAGATCCCAAGCATTAACTTTATGAAAAGCCATTTTCTTTTTCTTTTTTCTTTTTTTTTTTGAAAATTTCCAATTAATGCTATTTTTCTCATCCAATTAACTTTTGAATATGAAGGAATAATTTATTCACTGTTCCAAATTCCCCGAAACTCTAGAATATTTTAAACGGAACGATTATAAATGCCCAAAAAAGAAAAAATGATAATAGCCTAAAATCATCATATAATGTTGTTTTCAAGGACAATTGGGCGAATATAGACCACTCATACTATGCTAAATCATTTCTCTTTTGCTAATGCACAAGCTAATGAGGGTCTTACTCTTTCCATATGAGGAAGATTTTTCTTTTATTTTTCTTTTAATTTTTATACAAGAGGATTTTTCCTTTTCGTTAAAAAAAAAAAAAAAAGTCTTTGAGTCAACATCGAAGAGCTCGACAGATAAATGTGGAAACTATTAAAAGGTGGTGCGGCCGCACGATAATTGAACATGATGGACACCACCCACTAGCCAGAAAGCAATGACAAAAGTAAGCCGATAAAGAAATAAACATGGCAAAGAGCCCTACTCCTCACCTAATATGGAGTGGCAAAGAGCCCTACTCCTCCCCTAATATGGAGTTCCAACTTAAAGCCTTTTCTTGTTTGGAAAAAAAAAAAAAAAGAGGAATTCAAACTTAAATTTGATTTTGCTCTTTGCCAGTGACTCATGGTGAAGTTGCTCCTTGCCTACATGGGAAGAGATTCTTAAGATCTATCTAGTTTAGCTGATAGCTAGGGGCTGACAGTTTATAATATGGGATGAAGATTAAATAGATTTGATTATTATAAACATGATATATATATTTGATAAACATGCTTTCTGATAAAGATAATTAGATATAAAGTAATTGTATCATATTAATGATATTTTATATAAAAAATAAAATTTAGTATTATATAATGGAATTGTATAAAAATAAAATAATTTTTTTTGAAACTTGTGTGATATTAAATATTATTTATATGATATAAATTATTTTGTATTTACTTGTATTTATCAAATATTGTATTTATATAATGAAATCATAAAAATAATTATATTTGATAAAAATAATTAATAACAATTTAATAAAAGCACTCAACAACCCACTAACTGGATCACATACTACCTTAAAATTTCAATTACCTTTTGATTCTACGATTGTGAAAATAGACCAAGTCCACTTAAAAGTTGCTTGTGCAGATAGTTTTATTCTTCTTTATGATGGGTTTAACTTAAATTCACATTTTAGTTCGGATAAACAGTTGCACCCATTCTCAAAGACATTGACCATGGAAGTTCCCCCCCCCCCCCTCTTCTACCTCTACTCATTTTGCCCTACATTGGTAGGACTTGTTGAGAAAAACATTTCAACTAACAAATGAAGACAAATATAAATGAGACAAATGTGTTAAGTTCATATTTCTAAAAAATAAAAACTCAATATAATTTATATTTCCTATAATTTTTTTTTACTCATAAATTTAAATTTTTAAATAGATGTAAAATTTTATACAGAAATAGAAAGTGGAAGCTAGTGGGAGGGGACAATTTCAAGTTGAAAACATCATAAGAGATGAAAACCAAGTTAAAACGTAGAAACCGACCAGACTAGCCCGCTAAAATACAAGAGCTTAGTTGTTGCCTTTTAATAGATAAAAATTTAAAAAATAAAAAAAATGCATCAAAATTATTAAGGAAACTTTCGCAAATAGGCCCCGAAGCCGAAGCCACAATAGTTACCGTTGCCATCTAGAAGAAAGATTTAAATGACATCGTTGAGGGATCACAACACTTTTCTTATTGTGTAGCCGGCCAAAATGGACACAAAGACAAAGTTTCATCCCATGGATGACGGGCAAAGACGAGGATCAAAAAAACCCGGCCATGACCGTCTTCATTTCCAACCGCATTTAATGGTTTTGACTTGAGGGATAGCCCCATAGGACCACCCTGTTTAATTGGACTTTGGCCATGTGTATCGTCACTCTCTCGTGCCGTTAACATTTAGTAGCAGAAGATGACAAAGTAAATTAACTAAAAGTAGACCCCTTTAGACGACAGTAATTCCGCCACCGTAATGAAGAGTGAAGTTGACTGAATCAATGCTATCGTCAATGGTGGGTTGTGGATTTATTTTTGGAGACCACTATGGTAGACTTCGAAATTTAAATGGGGTTGGTGGGTATACCATTCTGCAGTAACCTATGGGGAAAGTTTTTTCATTTTTTATTTTGTTATTGCGGTCAGAATTCAAAGTTTGTAAAAAAAAAAAAAAAACGTCTAAATTTGGTCAACACGTCAGAAAACATATTCATTTCGTCAATAAAATCAACTTCAAGAAAGTTGGAAAGTTATTAGATGATTAAAAAGCTTCCCAATAGGGGGAGAAATTGGAACAAGAAATTAAAAAATACATTTGTTTTGGGAGGGATCTAAGAAGACGGGGCAACAATAATAGGTTGTAAATTGTTACAAAAAGTCAAGAGCCGGCTGCTTACACCTGCTCCATCTCTTCAAGCGTAAATAAAAAGAGTGCTAATATAAACTTAAGACTAAGCTAAATCACAATTACTTGTGCACCTGCATGCTTCTTTTCATCATCTACTTGTTGTAGGAATATTTAATTTTCGGTCTAATCTCACGAAACAGAGATTGATTACCTCACCCCACACCACACAATTAGCCAGAGAATCCTTTTCACAAGATGACGGTCAATAAACGTCTTCCAAAAAATGCTCATAATCACAATCTTGTTTGAATAAGAATCCTTTTTTTTTTTTTCTCAATTTCTAGGGATTGGACCGTTGTGTTGGGATAATCTAGCTACGATGTTTAGAATGATGGTCAATTAGTACTTGATAGTTGGTCGAAGAGGGAAACTTTTATACGCTATAAAAGTGGACCGAAAGAATGCCTTTTACAGAAGTTATAGTCCCGTCCCTTTAATGAAGAGAGAAGTCGAGTGAATCAATGCAATTGTCAATGGTGGGTTTGGATCTATTTTGGGGGACCAGCATGGTGGATTTGGTAGTTTACGTTGGGGTGATAGTTACCATTCTTTGGTAAGTTTAAGGGAAAGTTCTTCAGTCAAAGTGGATCATATTCAAGATTGCTTTTCCAACCCGATCAAAGACGCTTCTTGTTAATCTTAGAATTGGAAATTCATGGAGAATCACTTTCGAATTGGTCGTTACACTAAAAAAAACATATTCGTTTGGTGAATCAAACCAACTCCAAAGAAGTTGGAAAGTTATTAGATGGTCAGAGGTTAAGCCTCGTAATAGGAAAATAAATTGGAACTAGAAACAAAAGGCAAATTAAATTTTTGGGCAGGGACCGAAGAGGAAGAGACAACAATAACAGATTGTAATAAAAACTCAAGAGCCGGCTGCTTCCATCTGCTCTAATCTCACCTTACTCCACGGAATCAGCTAGCTAGAGAATCCTTTTCACAAGAAGACGATCAATATACGGCTTCCAAAATATATTGTTGTACTCTTGCCGTAATCATCACTCTTGCTTGAATAAGAACCTTCTTTTCTTTCTCCGTTGTTTAAAATTTTTTTGCCTTAATTTCAAGTGATTGGATTGTGTTGGGATAGTATAGCTACCACGTTTGCATACATGCCATGAATTGCTCCATATGGAACTTTTTTACCCCTAAAAGGGCTCTTTACAGGCTTAGAGAAGAGAGGGGAATTGTCACCCACCCAACTTCGATGGATGCTATCATTTGGACCTACAATGAGGAAAAAGAATTATTACAGGGGCCCAAGCATGATTGTGGGATTTGCGGTTCCCCGATAGACATTTTGTCTAGTCGAATTTCCAATTGGGCTTAGTCTAGGCAGACAGAAGCTTGTCCACGCCTTGGAATAGGAGATGAACAGGTTCTTTTCATTTTGATAGAACGTATGGATGGCTGCTATGTCACATCCGAAGAATGTTGACGGGAAGAGAGGATCAAGTAGATGTTTTTCTCAGAAAAATATATTTTATAAATATGTTAATTATTATATATATAAATTAAAGTTAAAAATTATCATTTATTAAAGTTTTTATTAAATTTTTTTAAAAAAAATTTATTACTTAAATTTTAATAAATCTAAATAATTTGTTTATATTTAATTTTAATATTAATAATTTTAAAATTTTATATAATGTATTTGACATAAATTTATTTTTATGAAGTTGAACATCAATAAATAAATTTATTTTTAGATTAATACCAAAACGTTAAATCATTAATCAAACTAATATATCGACCCATAATAACGAAGAAATTCGTGGGTGTACCTATCCGTGCATCAAACCAACAGTTTTTGAACGTTCCATTGAAGAACATCGCTCTGCTGACGGAAGGAGGTTGCGTCAATGGGATGTTGTTACATGAAAACTCAACAAATTAATTAAAGATCCAATTAACAAAATTCTTAAGGAAACATTTTGATAAAGTACTCATCGACTTGTTAGACAAACATAACATAGATAAATGGGCAAAAACGATCAAAAGGGATCCAGATTCCCATAGGAAGGAGAGAACGAAACAGGAGAGAACAAAAGAGGGGCTTAAAATGGAAAGAGAATTGCTAATCCAAGTTCCCCCGGAAACTGTTGCTTGGGCCTCGAGCAAGAGCAGAAGGGATTTGAGTTGCCGATCCAACTGATTTTATTTACTTTTTCATTTGGACCCTTAAGGCCACTCTTCGGTAGAAGAAGGTTTTACTTACCCGGAGGCTGACGGGAGTTCGATACCAAAGCTCCAAACCCCAATTCAAATCTGTTTGAGATTGTGATTAAATTTTATTATTGTAATTAATAAATTTAAAGTCGTAAAATTTTTATTAGTACATATAATTAATTGTTTGGTAATAATTTATGGCGTTGTGAAAAAAAAAAAAAAAATTCCTGATTGAATAAAAAAATAGTAAAAATTTTACTATATAGTTAAATTATAATTAATGTAATACATTAGTTTTTTTAGTCTTAAAAGATTATAAAATTGTAGCGTGCTTCTTATATCTTTTCACAACGTCAAAACACCCATGTCCACCTAATCATCAGCTTTTCTCGCCCGTGGAGGAACTTCCTCTCCACTATACGACGAATCTCACCGCTTCGCCCATTCTTCTCAGGTGTACCTAAGAAGAAAAAAAATTTTGACCAATAAAAAAAAAGAGAAAAAGAAAACAAGAATAAAATAAATATTAAAAAAATTGTAGTTAATACTTGTTTCTCTTTGTGAAATCTTAGAATTTAATTTTAAGAATTATTTATATATTTTTTATTGTATCCATTCCCTTCTTTCAATTTATGTATTAAAATTTGTCTAATTGTGTGTCCGTATACTATAACTCGCCCTGTTCCATCCTCCCTATGGGAACCTCCCGCTCTCCCTTTGCTCTCTTGGCTTTCACATTGCCAGTGGCCGATTCGGAACAATTTTTTAAAGGGATGAAAAAAAATATATTTAGGTACCGAATCCAAGACCTGAGTGAGACTAAACATTATTTAATATAATAATTTTATTAGTATTTTAATATGTTTTTTAATATTAATTTAAATTTAAATATTTGTAATTATTTTTTTAAGTAAAAATAAAATTTAAATTACTTTTTTAAATATATTTAAATAATAAAATAAAATTTAATATTATTTTATAAATATAATAATTTATATATTTATCTTTTTTTTTTCGCAAGTAGAGACCAAAACATCTTTATCGATAGACTTAATTATAATATGCCATAGGGGAGTGTCGGGGGAGAATGGCCTGACACTCCCTCGCATCTCTCTAGATCCGTCTTTGACGGTGACCACATACGTCACAGAATAAGACGTGGAAGCAAGAGGGAGAGGCCGCTTGTTCGGCGTGAACTTTGACCTGAGATAATTTAACGTCTTGTCACTTCTGCCACGCTCCCTCCTTACCATTTTGATCTTGTACAATTGATTTTTCTGATGAGCAAGCCAAGGTTTTTGACATTTTGCATACCAGAAAAGGAAAGCTGACATGTGAATGAAATTTACATTTTAATGAAAGGACGAATTAAATGATGGAAGCCTCCCCGTAAAACGTTGAATTCAACTAACTTAACTTATTTTTTTATTTCACCGTATAATTGCTTATTTTAGTTACTTTTGTCGTAAAATTGTTTTGCGAGAGTGGGTATCAATATTTATGAAAAATTTTGGTGGCATTGCAATTAAAATAATACAATAAATACACAATGATCTAACGTAATTTGACGATAATTTTTTTAATTAAAAAATATAAATTATTAAATAAATTATATATTCTTTCGTGTATTTTTTATCATATTACTACGTTGTCAAACTTATAATTTTAAACTTTTTACATTACAGCCCACAAATTTAATCTTTTTTTTTTTGTTTGTAAAAATAAGGGTGAAATTATATATATTAGATTCCATTTTAAACTCTAAGATGTAAAATTTGTTATGTATTGCTGTGTTCTCTTTTATTGTGGAATTGTGTTGACACATTTTTGTCCCTAAAGCAAACCAAAAAAAAAAATGTAAATCTGTTGCTTTTTTCCTAAATTATATTTATTGTGTGCAACGTTGTTTTCTAAAGTATAAGCTAAATTAGTTTTCTTCCAACGCAATGTCAATCAAATACCAATAGCATGGTCCATGGATTATTTTCCACATTTCCTCTTCCGTGTGAAATTCTAAGACATATCAGCCAATTCATATGGCTTAGAGCATACTGAAGACATGGTCCAGGTGGGTGCGGGAATCCGGACCCCATTGAAACCGTCGGCCACATAATTCAAGGGGAAGAAGCTTTGTTTCAAGGAAAAGATAAGAGCCCGAGATCTGTTTCTGTCCCGGCCATTCTTTTAAAAATAAAAAAATAAAAAAATTTCACTGTCCATTAGTATTAAATTTTAATTTAATTATTTAAAGTAAGAATTCAATTATTCTATCCGACTCAGTTTCTTCGTTATAGGCTTATATGGCCCAATTCCCAAGGCAAAGGCAACTTAACCCGTCACATGCCGGGTAATGTGAACCGTCAAAAGGCAATCCCTTTCCCATTGAATTTATTCTAATTTGGTCGGCTGGTGGCAGAGCCAGGCTTTTGGACTAGCAAAACACATATTGTTGCACTTGTACATAAAGAGTCCAAAAATGCATTCCATTCAATTGTAATATATTATATTTAGTTGGTCTCTACCCTCCCTCATCACTCGCAACAAAAGGGGAAAAAAAAAAAATCATGTGTAAGTGCTTAAACGAAGCATCAGAGAAAACTACCAATTACAGTAACATTGTCTCATTTACTAATTAGTGCTAGAATTAAGTTTTTGTTATTTTTTTTTTTTAAATTCGAACTAAGATTGGTATAAGATGTCCCATTTTGTCACACAATAAAAATTTGTTAATAACACGTTTATCAAGCATGCAACAAATTTTCGGTAAAGTAACGGGCCCCAAAAATCGAAGATTTGATTTTGGTTCCATCGCTGTAATGCAAAAGAGGTGCACACTAAATAAAAAGTGCAGCTCAAAATTTCAGGCACGTGGAAATTTACCTGTATTAAGGAGCCGCAATTTGGCCGCGAGAAGCGTGAACCACTTTTTTTTTTTCTCTCTTTTTTTTTTTTTTATAAAATCAAAATACATTATATTTCTGAAAAAATGTGCTCTAATTTTTTTAAAAAAATATTTTACTGCCATGAAAATATATTATTTTTTTTCTAAAAATGTACTCCATTTCTTCCATAGGTTTTTAGTCCATTGAATGTACAGTGCATTCTTGCAGTAAATTGAGTGGAGACTTAGTTTACCGTATGGTATGAAAACATTATCTTCTTAGGATTGGTTTATTACCACTACTTTTTCATTCGGCTTAAAAAAAAACAAAAAAACAAAAAACAAAATAAAGGGACCTTAATGGGTAAAGTCAACACTGCAATTGCGACGTCGGATGACTTAATTTCAACCAGCGTTTATCCCGCAATGTTAAAGTAGGGACAAAAAAAAAAAAAAAGATATGGCTGGGGGGCAAATTAATAACAATGCTAATTGACGTAATGACGAAAATGCCACCATTTAAACCGGGTCTTCATCGGGTTCCGGATCAGCGTTCAGATCGAAACCCACATTCTCCAACTCCATGCTCGCCACGTTTTTGCTTGCCTTAGACTTCTCGCCATCACCGTCTGCTTGATGCCTGGTCTCCAACTCCAACGGTTCATCCAAGTCTGTCAACTTGCGGACGTCATCGTTTCCATCCTTGAAGTACTTGACCGCCACGCGTGCACGCCTGATAATCGCGAAGAATTCGTCCACCTCAGCGTCCGTCACGGCTGTCTTCACTCTGTTCTCCTCTTCTTCTCGGCTCTTCTTTTGGATGGTGCCTCCGCCGTCGCTTCCGCCGCCGTCCTTCTTTCGCTTCTCCGCCTCCGACATCTTTTACACTCACATGCGTCCCCTCCCGATTCTGTCTCTTTCTCTCTGTCTCTCTACCTGTCCCTCTCTCTCTCTCTCTCTCTCTCTCTCTCTCTCTCCTTCTTTAAGAAAGGGAGGGAAACAGGCAGCATCCGCACATGCGTCCTTTTAAGGCAACCGGGATATTTAGGTGGCGGTTTGTGAGTGGAGGTCTTTTTGATCCTGATACAGCTGTGACACCTTCGACTCTGGGAGATTTTCGTTTTAATAATGATCCCTTTTTTTTTATTTATTTATTTTTTATTTTAGCCAAACCAAAACAAACTATCGAATTATTTTTTGTTGACAATGTTATTGAATTAATGCGTAAATTTTGCAAATTTTTGTATGATGAGCATCATAAATTAGAAAAAAGGTCTCCTTCTGTTTAGAACATTTTTCCCAAGTTATTTGGCCCTTAATTTATGAAAGATATTTTTTGTTTCCATTAAAAAGGTTAATACAATGTGAATTAAACAATATAAATAATTTTTTTATTCTCTTTTATAAATTCTATAACTCTTTTCATTATTTGAATCTGATACTTTGAACATAAAAATTTAAATTCTCAATTATTAAAGTGTTACTAAGAGCTGAGCTAATAATTAAAAATTTATTTTTGAGGATTAGAGCTTTCGAGATAAAAGTTGGAAGTTCCCCAGCGGGAGGAGCAGCAATTCAACTGCAATAGATATCTACTCGCCACTTAGTGACCCCAAAAATGGATAGGTGTTGACTTTAAGGCCTGTGGGGGTAGCTGCGGAGGCAACCCTAATAAAAGTGCTGGTGGCGGCGGCGGCGGCGGTGGTTGCAGCTCTAGCCACCTTTTCTTTTATCGTTGATCAATAGTTGCAGGACCAATGAAGTAAATTCCACGCCCACCAGTGGGGATCTCTCTCCTTGGTCTTGGAGACAAGGGATGAAGTGGCTTGCAATCGAAGTAATGAATTGGGAACATCCGCAATGGGCCACAAATGCAATTTCACACAGATCGGGCTAGTTCTTGTCCCATTTCGCCCATTTTCAATGTCGTGATACACTTTTGATTGCTAGTGTGTCCAACTTCGGCCCCTTTTGGGCCGGAAATTGTAGCAAGGCAGATGCCTTGGGCTGGTTTGAGGCCGCCTCGAACTGTGTTTATCAGGAAGCCTATTCAACTATGTCAAAACCCACTAGACGGGCATCGTATAAACTTACACTCTGATTTGCCATATTAGGTTCGCATTTGGGTCGACCAAAAACAATACAGTTTTAAACCTTGAACTTTATGAGTTAGAGAACACAGATATCGTTAGAATGATACCCATTTTTATTTCGACATCGATTAGAAATGATGGATGTTGAAGACTGTTTATTTATGGCTAACAAATATAATAAAATTACATGAATATAGTTAATTTAACACGAATCTATTACATTACCATAATCTTTAATTACATATTTTTAAATATTTTGATTTATAATTGTACTTAATGATTAAAATTATAAATTTTTATTTCTTGGTCTTGCCAGTAAAATGTGTGCCCATAATGAGTCAAATTCAAGCTTAATTCGGCTTTTTTTATTTTTTAAAAAATCTGCATATGGAGGCTGAATCGCCCTTGGATTATTTTATTCTTTAAATTTTGCTTTCTACATAAAACGTTAAATTTATTTCAAGATAAAGTTAAAACATGAAGAATTGTAAAACAAAGTTGTGCAAATGCATTCATGGGTCCACGAACTAAAACTTAAAAATTGTTGCTCTCACAAATCTCGAATTTCCTTTTTTTTTTTTTGGGTAATTTTATATTCAGGAGAAAATAAAATGCCAATACTTTAATGACACTTTTCGTTTCCGTTACTTGAAGTAGGAACTGTGAAAAGGACCCAAAATGAAAATTTAATGAATGTTTAGAGATGTTGGATGCCGTGGGCCTTGGAGGGAGGGATCCAAAGCGAATTTCCAGGACTTTTGTCTTCTCATTATAAATGTCACGTGAAGATACGATCAAATGTCAAGAGCATGGCGAATTCCCATGTGATAACAGGACAAGCTAGAAAATCCTTGCGACCTGATTTAAAATATTTAAATTTATATAATATTTTTAAGAAAAAAATTTGAGTATACATAAATTCAATCTAAACACAAAAAATTTACATTAAAATAATATAAAATATAAAAATATAATATAATTTTTTAATATATATTTGAATTTATTAAATTTATAAGTTTATAGTAATTTTTAGTTAATTATTGCATCACAAAGTTTAAAATTTATTTGGATAGGATGACTTTTTAATTAGATAATGAAAAATCCAAAATCTTGATTGTGTCGGATAATGTCGTTTATAAAACCTAATGGTCTCACATAAATATAAAAATATTTATATTATATTTTTATATTTTATATTGAAATATTAAAATATAATATAAAACTTTTTTATCCAGCAAGCACTTTAAGAATTTACATAACATAGGCACTTCTTGCATCAATTTTTTCTAAAATTTTTTGAATTCGTATCAATTTTTCTTGAAGAGTTTGAGTTATGTGAACTTGTTAATATTTTAATTTGATTTTTTATATAAAAAAGTTTATAATTTAATTTGCGATAATTTTGAATAACTTTATTTTTTTTTACTTAATTACGCTTTGTTAAATATAAAAGTTAATAGTATATCAATTATAATTCTTTTAATTTTCTTAAAAATTTTAAAATATTTTTAAAAAAATTAAATTACCACTAAATTTTCACTTCAACCATAAAAAGGAGAGTGGGAAAAGGTACACAACACCTGAGTCGAGAGAATAAGATAATACTGAATACTTTTGACGCGGAGGCAAAGCGTAAACAATAAAATAACTAAAAACCAAAAGCTGATTAAATCTTCAAGAAGTTTTATAGAGATACATTGATAACTGGAAAGATTTCCGCGACCATCGTTAGTATTTCTTGAGATTTATAGATTTATGTATAATAATAATTATCTAACTAATAAATTAAAATACTCACTTACAAATAAAATTAAAATTAAAAAAAATAAATCAACTTAGCATAAAATGACCTAAAGTAAAAAAATATTCTAAATAAAAAAAATTCAAATAAATTACAAAATTTAAATAATAAAAATTATAAATATTAATAATAAAATAATAAGAGATATTTTTCAGGTCTTGCAAGTCGTGTCCCATCCCATCGGTCAAAATGTTTTTGCTGGCAATCAAAACGCAAGTGAGCACATCCATCTTGTGCAGTGGAAAAAAGAAAGTAAATTGTGTCAACATGCCGGGGCCCCCATTCTCCTGGACCGTCGTGGTCATCATCATGTGGTTCAAAGATTCGCCTCGTCCGCTTCACGTTCCCCACGCGTACATGGTACCGATACACGGCGAAGCCCTTTGCCAAACAAGGCGGCATTTTCTTCTAATCTAAAGTTTATAATAAATACAATCTTTTAATATTAAATGTGATTTTGAAAACGTTTAAATCTTCTAAAAATAAATGTTGATAAAAATTTAATCCTAACAATTACTATTAGATTGAGATAAAATTACAATTGTACTAATAACTCAAGTTTTTAATATAATACAAACATTTGATTTTAATACTTTCTAATTTTGAAAAATGATGGTTTGGCAAGTACTATGAAATTTTTATATTGTATTCAAGTTATTGCCAATTATTATATATTTATTCGGATAACTATATCATACAATATATAATTAAATGCATGCCTTTAAAGGTTATCATTTCATCACGAGTTTATAAAAATGTATATATATAGTAATTCATTTTATAAAAACATCATACCATTGGCATATCCCTAAAAACCATGTGTGCGGTCAACAAAGATCTTGTCAAAAAAAAAAAAAAAGAAGGAAAAGAAAAATTTGGCGTACTGATTCAGATTCAGACATCTTATGATACCACCAGATTAAATAATACCTGTAATACCTGAATGCCATCAAACGGGGGTGCAAATGTTGCACATAGTAATGTATGTACCGAATCGAACCCGCCCTTTTTTTGTTTTTTTTTTTCTTTTGTTTTTTATGGTTTTCTTGGTCCCAGTCAATTCTATTTATTTCTCAGTTATCATCGCCTAAAATCTCGACATATTTTCTAAGCAAAAAACTTAAAACCCTTAGAGTCAGTCAGTAACTGGTTTAGTTGCAAGTACTGCAATCAACAATGTCTTCTTCGTCTTCTTCTTCTAATTGGTTATTGCCTCTCTGCTTCTATGTTTTTCTTCTGGTTACATTCCAATGTGGTTCCTGTGGATCCAAGAACAAAACATCTTCCGCAACCGCCACCAAGATTGACAAAGGCTACCGGCTCATCGCCATCGAGGAGACCCCCGACGGTGGCATAGTGGGCCACCTCCAAGTCAAGCAGAAGAACGACATTTATGGCCCTGATATCCCACTGTTGCAGCTCTATGTCAAGTAATAATCTTTCTTCTTCGTTCACTGCTCTTGCTCATATCCAAGACACCATTTTTTTTTTTTTTTTGGGATGAAATTTTGATTTTTTTTTCTTCATTTGGTGCAGGCATGAAACGCAAGACCGCTTAAGGGTCCATATAACAGACGCAAAAAAGAAGAGGTGGGAAGTGCCTTACAACCTCTTGCCGAGAGAGCAGCCGGCGGCATTGAAGCAAACTATTGGGAGATCAAGGAAGAACGCAATATCAGTTCAAGAATATTCCGGCAATGAGCTGATCTTTTGCTACACGGCCGACCCGTTTAGCTTTTCAGTGAAGAGAAAGTCAAATGGGCAGACCCTTTTCGATTCAAGCTCTTGTGAATCCGACCCATTTGGCCAAATGGTGTTTAAAGATCAGTACTTGGAGATTTCCACAAAATTGCCCAAAGATGCTTCGTTGTACGGCCTTGGGGAGAACACACAGCCACATGGAATCAAGCTCTACCCTGGAGATCCGTACACTTTGTACACAACCGACGTGTCGGCGATTAACCTTAACACAGACTTGTACGGGTCCCACCCGGTGTACATGGATCTTAGGAACGTGAACGGCCAGCCGTCGGCCCATGCCGTCCTGTTGCTGAACAGTAATGGTATGGATGTGTTCTATAGAGGAACTTCTCTGACGTACAAAGTAATTGGGGGTGTTTTCGACTTTTACTTCTTCGCTGGGCCCACCCCTCTCGGTGTCGTTGAGCAGTATACGGCGTTGATCGGCAGGCCAGCTCCAATGCCATACTGGGCTTTTGGTATGACCAATCTATTTTCACTTTTTATTATTCGGTTCTTTTATTTTATTTATTCGATTTTTGTTTCATTAATATTGCTTTTGAAGTGTCCTTTGTCAATGTTGTTGTGGTGTTGTTTTTTTTCTCCTAATTGCCGTGTTTGATCAGATTTGTCCTGTTTGGAAATGAAATTTGTGCGAAAATGACGGAATTGACAATTTTTACGCGATAATGGCGGCAATCAGGCAATATGGGTATGAGCAAGGGGCTTTAATTAACCAATACATGGAACTGACATGCTACATGCTGTATGATGTGTCTGGATAATACCATGCCACTTTTGCTAAGGCCACAGTTTTTCCAGAGTGAATAAAATGATCATTTGAAGTCCCCATCTGGGTTTAACTACGTGTTGAAGTGGCAATAACGTTTTAGTTTGTGAAAATGTCAGTCTTGGTTGTGATATTGTTCCTTTTTTTATTAAGGGTTGGTGGGGTTGGTCCAGTTTCTTGTTTTGCTTTGAACATATGTTCCGCGGCACCCTCTTCTACGCTTTTTTTTTTTTTGTTAGGCCTAAAAGAACCTTTCTTTCCCCTTTTCTCTCCCCTTAACAGGCCCACATCACAGATTTCACATGGGTCTCTGTCCATTATGTTTTTGTTAAAGGTTTTTTCTTGAACCCTTTTTTTTTTTAGCCTTGCTAGGTGACAAATGCCTTGACCTTTGGCTCAAATCTCTTGTTAAAGGCCAAATAATGGATGTGGTAGGAATTGGCCAATTAATCTCGAGTGTCTTTATCTGATAGCTATAATGATTGCTTTGCCTGGGCTTGCACTTTTGCATCTATCAACTTGACGTGTCCTATGAGGATGAGACTGTCCTTGAGTTGTAGGGAATGTTTGTCGCTGTAAATTTTGTTCCCTTGCTTTATGGCAATGCTTTGTTGGCAGATGAATCAAAGTGTGGGGAGCACTATGTGCCTGTGTTTGATCATGTGATATAAACCATACCTCTAAGATCTTCCCCCACAAAATGTTTCCCGTGATTCTTTGAACTATTGATGTGTTGGGCCATTTTTGAGGCCACAATTGCAACAATGATGGCTACAGCTATACTATCATTCTGTATCTGCTGTAATTACTGAAATTGACTGCAATGGTAGTGTTGACACTGCATGAAATTTAAAACATTGCACCTTCTTGATCTCATGTCATATGATGCTTTTAAAGAGGATTGATAGCGAATGTTTCAAAGCTAGGAGCTAAGAGCACTAGGGATCCAATTTTCCATCATTGGATATTTACTGTATTTAAATTGGACTTTCACAAAAAGGAATTATTTATCTGCACTCAAAAAGGAGATTCTGGTATGTGTTGATTTATTCTCTTAATGTTTAGGCAATGAAAACTTCCAACTTGGGCAGGAGTCCTTGTGTTATATGTGATTTCTATGAGATGAATAGATGACATACTCACTTTCATATTATGCTAAACTGAGAAGAAACACATTCTCCAATCAAAAAAGGAAGGAAACTAATTAATTACTTGCTCTTTTAATTCTGATATCTCAGGATTCCACCAGTGCAGATGGGGTTACCATAATCTTTCTGTTGTTGAGGATGTCGTTGAGAATTATCAAAAGGCAAAAATCCCTCTTGACGTTATTTGGAATGATGACGATCACATGGACAGCCACAAAGACTTCACACTCAGCCGTGTCAACTACCCTCGTCCTAAGCTTTTGGCATTCCTTGACAAGATACACAGCATTGGGATGAAGTACATTGTCATAATAGATCCTGGAATTGGTGTTAATTCTACTTATGGTGTATACCAAAGAGCCATTGCCAATGATGTGTTTATCAAGTATGAGGGTGAGCCCTACGTAGCTCAAGTATGGCCTGGAGCTGTTAACTTTCCTGATTTCCTCAATCCAAAAACAGTTGAATGGTGGGGTGATGAGATTCGGCGCTTCCATGAACTTGTCCCCGTTGATGGCTTATGGATTGACATGAATGAAGCTTCAAATTTTTGTTCAGGATTATGCAAAATCCCAAAGGGCAAGCAATGTCCAAGTGGATCAGGACCCGGTTGGGTCTGTTGCTTGGATTGCAAGAACATAACAAAGACACGATGGGATGATCCGCCATACAAGATAAATGCATCAGGAATGCAGGTGCCAGTAGGGTACAAAACCATTGCTACTAGTGCAGTTCACTATAATGGCATTTTGGAATACGATGCTCATAGTCTGTATGGATTCTCCCAATCCATTGCTACTCACAAGGCTCTCCAAGGACTTCAAGGCAAGAGACCATTTATTTTATCACGCTCCACTTACGTTGGATCTGGCAAGTATGTTGCTCATTGGACTGGTGACAATAAGGGAACTTGGGAGGATTTGAAGTATTCCATATCTACTATGCTCAACTTTGGTATATTTGGGGTACCAATGGTAGGTTCAGATATATGTGGCTTCTATCCTGCTCCGACAGAAGAGCTTTGCAACCGTTGGATTGAGGTAGGTGCATTCTACCCCTTCTCAAGGGATCATGCCAACTACTACTCCCCAAGGCAGGAGCTCTATCAATGGCCATCTGTGGCTGAGTCAGCTAGGAATGCCCTAGGTTTGAGGTATAGGCTTCTCCCTTATCTGTACACATTGAA
The DNA here is from genome assembly GCA_037832385.1 of Rhizophora apiculata. NCBI lineage: Eukaryota > Viridiplantae > Streptophyta > Magnoliopsida > Malpighiales > Rhizophoraceae > Rhizophora > Rhizophora apiculata. The sequence continues at coordinate 4,904,929 of CM075437.1, forward strand.
CTATGAGGCTCATACCACTGGAGCGCCAATTGCTAGGCCTGTTTTCTTCTCTTTCCCAAATTATGTCGAGTGTTACGGGTTGAGCACCCAGTTCTTGCTTGGAAGCAGTCTGATGATATCTCCAGTGCTTGAGCAAGGTAAATCACAGGTTGTAGCAGTCTTTCCTCCAGGTACTTGGTACAGCATGTCTGATATGACACAGTTCATTCATTCAGAAGGGGGGCAAAGAGTCACCCTGAATGCACCCTTGCACGTGGTTAATGTGCATTTGTACCAGAACACCATCTTACCTATGCAGCGTGGTGGAATGATTTCTAAGGAAGCCAGGATGACACCCTTTACCCTCATAGTCACCTTCCCGGTGGGGGCAACAGATGCTGAAGCGAAAGGGAGCCTTTTCCTTGACAATGATGAGCTTCCCGACATGAAACTCGGGAGTGGCTATTCAACATATGTTGAATTCTCTGCCACCAATGTTGAGGGAACCGTGAAGGTGTGGTCACAAGTTCAAGATGCTAAGTTTGCTTTAGATAAGGGCTGGATCATTGAGAAGATAACTGTGCTGGGATTGGGCAGAAGTAGCCAGGCATCTGGACTTGAGGTAAATGGGAATGCGGTTACTGATGTTTCAAACATAGAGTTCTCCTCATTGGAACAGAAACATTTCCAGGATCTAGAAGTTGTTGCAGATGAGAAGAAGACAAGTGTTATGGTAGAAGTTAGTGGTTTGGAGCTTCCTGTGGGCAAAAACTTCGTCATGTCCTGGAAAATGGGGATTAGTCATTAAAAATGTGAACTAACGTTGCTCCTATTTTATGTTTCTTTTCCTTTTTCTTGCATTCTGCATTGTTGGGTGCTCCCTAAGTATCGTTATTGAGGCTCTTGGTTGAGAGGAGGTGAGCTAAAAAATTTAATCCTTTACCATCCAGCAGTGCAAATTTCCAGTCCCTTGAATTCTAGTTTTTTGAATTTCTGTATCATTTTTGCTTCTGCTGTTGCTCTCTCTCTGTATCAATTTGAACCAATCAATAAAATGAAAGCTGAGGCCAAGTTTGGGGTATCAATCCAAAGTTCTAACCTTTTGAGAGGGAAAAGGCTTGTTGGGGGCCGCAGGGTTGGCATAGTTTGACAAAAAAGTATAAATGCTCATTGCGTTGCAGATGGGAATTACAGGCTATTCAACATATGTTGAAAAAGAGGGCCAGGCTGGGAAGATCAAAACTGAAAAGAAAATAAAGGGGTTTAAAGGGTATTGTTGGAGATACAAATTACAGTTGCAGGCTCCAGCTTTTGATGCTTGCCAGCAGGCAAGGCCCAATTTAGATCTCACGGTTGGGGCTTAGCTGAGACGCAGTCACTAATTGACAGCCTTGTTTAGATGCCCTTCGTTCAGCCCAAGTTCTTTAACTAACGTCAAAGATGCCGTTATATTGATCACATTGAGACCAACGGCTAAAATGCAGGATTAGGCGGAGATTTTGACAGCAGCGTTAGCCCCTCAAGCTCTTTCTCCTCTCTCTTATTCCCAAAAACGAATTCCTCTCAGCCGTGGCTGTCGGCTCGTGCATTGACTCTTCACTTGCCGATTGAATTGACAAACCATTTGATTAAAAGGAAATTAGTCACATAACAAAATAGCTGGGTAGCTGAGATGGGTGTACAGGGCATAAACGGGATATTGTGTTCTAAGTCTAAAAAAGTAATTTTATTCTTTAAAAATAAACTTTATAATAAATAGTATAAAATATGTAAATTATCACATAATGTAAAATATAATTACCATATAATGTGCAATCGCCATTTGTTGTACTTTTTTATGTGATTGTTATGAATAACTCTCTCTCTCTCTCTCTCTCTCTTTTTTCTGAAAAAACAATTTTTTTATTTTAACGCATGAGACTCAGCGATGCAGTCTGCTCTCCGTTAATCCCCTGGCTACGGAATTGGGCCCCGTCAGTTAAATGCGATAATATTTTTATTATTTTTGAGCTGAAAAGGGCGAAAAAAAGAAAAACTAACTACAGTCCGAGCCGGCAGTTTCCAAGCAATTGCACAATCCACTATGGGCGCAACGCCTACCTTCACCAACGACCCCAACGATTGGCTTAAACTTTACCATTGGAAAGACACGTGTCGCGATAATTTGGCGGGAAAATGAGGTCAGTGGAGCCGGCGTGGCCTACTTTGGCGGGAAACGAAGCTATTTCCTCCATCCACGGATCTTCTCTTCCGTGACGCACTTCTCCTCCTCACCCCACTGTCCTGATAATAATAGGCAATATTGTAAGATAAAATATTAAAAATAAAAATATTATTATTATAAAAAAATAATAATTACAAATATTTAATAAAAATATTATTGAAATATATATTAACATATAAAATAACTATAAAATACAATTAAAAATTTATTTTATTTTTTAAAATATAACAATTTTTATACTTTAAATCGTATATTTAATATTAATTATATTATTTATAATTTTTAATAATTATTTTATATTATTTAATTTAAATAGTTAAAAAAATATTATTTTAATTAATATTAATTAAAATAATAATTATTTTAAAATAAATATTATATCTATTCAATATTAAAAATTATATTAACTTTATATTAAAAAAATTAAATAAAAAATTTATAAATAATTAAACAGCCTTTTTTATAATATTAAGAATATTTTTATTTAATAAAATTTTAAAAAATATATTAAAGTTTATATATTTTTAAAAATATATATTATTATTATTATTTTAAACTCTTATTTTTTTAAAAAATGAAGTGAAAAAATATAAATTTTAAAAATATAATTAAATGATTTTTTATTCTTAAAAAATACTCTGACTTAGTAAGGCAAGTTGAACATACTATCAAACAAATTATATATATGATATGCATTGCATACATATCATGCATACATGTTATGTGTCATGTTTCGTTTTTGGGGTTTTTTTTATTCCCTGTCACTAAAAGGCCTCTTTGGAGGCTTCGATGTTGATAAAAAGGTTGTGTTGGCTACTTAAACATGTGGCTTTTAAGTTAAAAAAAATATTTATCGTTATAATAAAATTTATTTTATGAAATATTGTGTGTCAATGCGTAAAAGCGGTATATTTGTGGGATTTGTTAAAAAAAACAAAAAACAGATGTACATTGTCTTTTTATTTTTGAAAATATTATTTTTATAATTTGAATTCGTGAAAGACTTTATTTTTAATGAAATTTAATTTAATAGTAATGAAAATTAATATCTTTGGACCTTTAATTATTTTAATCATCCCATTTTTCAATTTTGGGGTCTCATGACCTAGTCGTCGTGGATGACACAAGCATAGGTATTGGGATTTCCATTTTTCGTTTTCTTAATTATGATGGTACTCACTCGCTTGACTTGGTCGATGATAAATTAAATAAATAAAAATATCTAAAAGGGCAAAGGGAGTGTGGCTTAATAGCTGTGCGTAACTCATTACCTCATAGGATCCTGATTGGTCGGGAAGTGGGACAAAGCTCACTGACGTGTTCTGAGATTTCCCGTTTTTATTAGTTTGGATGCCGATGGGCCGTTGGATTTCCTTTTGATGCACCCGATGTGTACAGCAGCACGTGCTTTGGCGCATGCTCCTCTTTAGAAAAAGTGTTTTTTGTCTATTAAAAAAAAACGAAATACAGGGAAAATAATAAAATTTTAAAAATAAATAATAATAATACTTAAAAAATAATTTAATGATAAAAAATAAAATAATTATATATTATATTATATTATTCTTTTATTATTTTATTTTTTTATATATTACTTTATAACCGTACTTGTAATAAATAAAAAGCCGACCTAATCATTATAAAAGTGGTCATCATAAAATTTTTTTTTACACTATATAAAAATATTTTATATTTATAATCAAATTATAATCACGACTTTGATGGCTATTTAGATTTTTTTAACAAAAAAATTGAGAGAAAGTTTCCTAACTCTGACTATATTTTTTAAAATTCTAACTTTGACTCTTTGAACGGAGAATCGATCTCATTGCCATGGATTCTGATGGCCGTACGAGCTTGGCATTAATCTATTTCACCCTTCTTTTTTATTAAATCAAAATTGTTGAGGGATTCTGACGTGGTGCGTACTTGCGGTTGCATTCGCACGCACAATTCTTCCATTTCTGAGACGCCGCGCGAGGAAGAAGCACGCGCTGCTGGTCAAATCACTTTGGAGTAGGGAACAGGATCAGCACGCACGTGATTCACTTTATTATTTATAGTGAAACCAAATATAAATAGTTATTAGAAAAAATAAAAAGAAGGAAAGGGTTATTTTGATATTTTCGTTGTTACTAGCAAAACATAGCACAGGATATGGCAGACGCAGAGGCCCCTTTTCAGCCACCATACAGTGGTTGATATCCTCAAAGAGCAAAAGAACAAATGAACTCTTTAATTAGCTCATGGACGCCGCCCCGTCACATGACACTTACATCCTTGATTTTCTATTTTACAAGACCAAAAATAAGAAATAAATTGAGGGGCATGAAAAGAAATTTTGTCACAAAATATAATTAAAATTTTTAATATTCAATTTACAATTACCGATTAAACAAAGATAAATTTAAGAGTTATTATTAATGATAACTTAAGGTTGTTAGACTCTTAATTTCAATAAATAAGATTTATAGTAAGACAAATCGAAATAAAAGATGTTGAGACAACATGCCCAAAGTACAAAATTCTAATGTACATCAGAAATAAGAGCTCTACTACATAGGCACAAAAAAAATTAATACGACACAAGTGAGACATTATTAAATAGGTGCATTTTTTTTTTTTAACGTGGATGTATTTATTTAATTGACATCCATGCATTTTATGTTTGGTAATACTTTATCTTTTTTTTTTTTTTAGAAATGTCCATACATGCATATATGTGTATTTATATGTGCATTATCAATATTGATTACATATTTTAGTAAATACTTAGAATTTATTTTCAACGTAATTGCCGCAAAATTGTTGGTCAAATATTTATATCCCTCGATTACATGATAAATATTATTGTGGGATGCATTTTGAAATACGGAGTGAATCAATCAAAATCGCAAAGTGCACGAATGTGACGTCCCAGAGAGGTAAAACCCATAATAATTTTATTAAGAGAAAGAAATGATATTAATTGTAATGAAATAATTGGTGACATGTTGAATATTTTATAATGTGGATGCTAAAACACTTTATACTATAAATCTAGTGTCACCCGTAGATATAAGACTAATGATATCTATATAAAAATTTCAATTTCGTGATATAATCTAAAAATAGATTCTAGAATCCAACAAATGAAGGAATCCAATTAATAAAAAATGGAATAGTATGAATCACCAAAAAGTAAAATCAGAGTCAGCTGTAAAATACCCCAATAATTTTGGTCTTAATTCGGAAAAAAATTAGTTTTTTTTTTTTTTTTTTTAAAGAAAGGGGTAAAACACTGACAGCACAAATTACGCTGACGACTTGCGGCGCATGCTTTAATCCAAAAAATGAGTTGCCTCTGTTCTAGAATACAGCACTCAATCACACGCTTCTCTCACGCGCGTATTCAACACATCTTTCATCTGGGTGTAGCATGGTAGAGAGTAATGCTACACAGCCAGGATTAAATTTTTTCAAAACTTGTTGGATTTCTTGTTATAAAAAAGAAAAAAAAAATTGTTGGATTTCATTCACTACCCACTTGATTTATCAAAATAATATGGTGATGTAATTGATAAAAAAAGTTATGAAATTAGTTGGTCAAAAAAAAATTTTATAAAATTAAAATAAAAAGTGCGTTTGATACTTAAGATATGATAATAATGAGATGGTAGTTTGATTTTATTGTATATAAAAAAATAACGCTATTTTTGAGTATTTTAATTTTATGAAATCAAATTTATTAATATTATTTAAGAAAAAAAAGGGTCGTACAAAACCCGAAAACAATGTAGTGGACAAGTTTTGGGAAACTTAGAAGGAAAACATATATAAGATGGGTGGGCCCGAGATGCACGACATGCATGCGTGAGATGTATGGATGGTCATGCATCATAAATGGACATGCTCATGCCAGCTCAGTATTAAAATTATTATTTAATTAAATTGCCTTGTTTTTCGCCTTTTCCTTCTTAACGCCCCATTTTTACCGCTTAATAAAAAGGGCGGTGGAGTCTTGAGTCTCAGTCTGAGTCTGCGGAGTGTGAAGGAGCAGAAACGGAGAGAGAGAGAGAGAGAGAGAGAGAGAGAGAGAGAAGGGGGAGGAGGTGGGGAGACAAAACAAAAGGAAGAGAAAGGTAAGAGTAATTGGACTCTTCATTTCTTTATTTGATGTTGTTTTAATGATGTTTCTTTTAATAAGATGTTTCTATGGAGATTTGCGTCCTTTGTATTTATTTATTTTATTTACAAGTCGTCTGTGTGAGTCACTGTCCTTTTTTTTTTTTTTTTGTAAAAAAACGAGGAGTGTTGAAAATTACTGTTTTGCTAATAACGATAATAACTATTAACGGATCTGTGTCATGTTATGGCTGGTTTCGAAGTTGTATTTCTAGCGGTGTCTGAGGCTTTTGTGTGACTTTTGTTTTCTGGGTGTGTGATCTTTGGTAGGGGGGAAAGCTAGAAGAGGTAGAAAAAGAAGAAGGAGAAGCCTTTGAGCATTTTGTTTGTTTTGTTCTGCGTTTTGAGCTCCGTGGGGATTTATGTCGGCTTGCTTTGATTTGGCTGTGATTGGGACGCTGTTAAAGGCCTCGCTTTCTTCTTCCACCATTGCAAATCGTTCCTTCTGTTGTGATTTTATGTGTTTCTGCTGTGCCCAGCAGGGGTTGAATCTGGGTTTCCTGGCTGTTTCGATGCGTTTGAGACCAAAAAGGTATCTGGGTATTTGCTTTTTTGTCTTCTTTTAATAAACCCATGCTTCAATTGTTTTTTTTTTTTTGTTTCATTTGTTCACTTATTTTGAGGTTTATGGTTCGGGTCCTGAAATCTGTTTTTGGGGTTTTGCAGGACTTCTTCTGGGGTCAAGTGTTTTGGGTGTTTTCACATAAAGAGATTCAACGACCTTTTTCTTTTTTTAAGAGGAGATCTTACTTGATACCATCCTGATAGCCTTCACAGCTTTTCTTTTCTTCAATTTCTTCTGTTTTTTTTAATATTTATTTTTTCCTCTAAGCTGTTTTCCGGAGTAATTTTGAGGGGTTTTGGAGAGTTTTTAGGTTTTTCGTTCCACCCATCGTTTCACAATGCCAGGGCCTAAAATTGAACCTCTGAACCAGGATAAGCCCTCCAAAAAAGCCATAATCCCAAATGTAGTCACTGTTCAGGAGTCCAATACAGCATCAAAAGTAAGAAAAGTCCGTGTAATCTATAACGATCCTTATGCCACTGACTCTGATTCAAGTGATGATGAGTTAAAGAGAAGCGGTCCAAGATCAAAACGATTTATGCGCGAAATCAATCTTCCTCTGGCTGTTTCCCCTCAGTCAACGGCCTCTGAACCTGAGAGTTCGTGTCAAGATAGCAACAACAGTGGCAAAAACCCCAGCAAGAAGAAAAGAGTTAAAACCCCAGTAGACCCAAAAACAGCAGCAGCAGCTAAAACTAGAACAAAGAAGCCTGTTGGTGTAAGGCAGAGGAAATGGGGTAAATGGGCAGCTGAGATAAGGAATCCACTGACCAAAACCAGGATTTGGTTGGGTACTTACAATACACAAGAAGAGGCTGCACAGGCCTACAATGCCAAAAAGAGAGAGTATGATTCCATGACCATGGCTATGGCAGCCTCTGAAAAGAGCCAAACCATGTCTTGTTCTGTGGCTGCTTCCCTGTCAAATAACATAAAAAACTGCACTGTTTCTGCTTTTGCAGATGATGGTGAAAGTGCTTTATCACATACTTCACCATCATCTGTACTTGATTTGGACGCCTCTGTTGTGTCAAATGCTAATGGTGAATGTATTGATTTGGTGAAAGAAGATGCTGGTTTTGATGCTTCTATCGTCGCTGATCTTGAAATTCCCGATTTGGGTTTTATTGACGAGTCTTTTGTGCCTTGTCCCATTGATCAAGACCTCAACTTTAGCCTGGAGTTTGGTAACCTGATTGATGAGTTTGGGCAGCTTTCCGATAATTATTGTGGCATTGAAGATCTTGACATTTGCGGATTGGATGGAACTGAAGCAAGCGAGCTTCCAGATTATGACTTTGAGTTCAACAGCGAGGAATTTGCTTATTTGGATGGTCTTCACCAACAACCCCTCAACATTACATGCCAATAAGTTTTGCAGCTAGGAATATGAGTTCTGTTGTTTACTAGGCAATTTTTCAGTTATTATATAGTAGAAAGAAAGATCTCAGGGACTGTAATGTGTACCTGAGTATGGTTTTGTGAGTGAGCTTAATTTATTATTTTGTTTTTCGTTGAAGGGCGGAGAGGAATGAGCTTTGTTTTGTAATTTGAATGGTCCTTTGGGTTTTCCAGTGCTATTAGAGCCGTTCAAGGGATTTTCAGTTGTGCTAGAGTGGCTTCAATGTTGCTGAAGCTTGGGAGTTTTGCTCATTCCCTCACATCTTGTGTCTGAGTTCAAGAGATGAAGTATGAAACTTGCTGCTATCAATCTTTGCGTCTTATATTGCTCTATGTTGCATATGCTGTTCTATGTTCTGCTTATGTTAATCTATTGTGTTTTTCTTTCAAAAAATTTACAGATTCTACAAGCAACCATAAATATCTGGTGGTTGATATTAAATTCTCTCATTATTGAACTTGTCTGTCTACTCATGCCTTTTCAAATGGGATCTCTAGTTTTCCATGATACCAGAATGCAAAGCTGTCCTATCAACCCTACATTGTGGTCATTTGGTCTTAAGAATCATTTGTCTTACTGAAATATTGAAACTGGACTGGTACACTACTGCTTACTAAGCAGAAGACTCGGTTTCTGTTCGTCTGCAAAAGGTACATATGTTTGTACCATAACAAGGGGAAGTGGGCCAAAGGTGAAATTCCTTCCTTGATCATTGATCTTTGCCGAGCAAGGAGTGTCAGCAAATAGAGGCAGGAAAAGTGTGTTGTATCAAGGTCCCTTTTAGGCTAGCTGGATGCCAATTGCACCGCCTATCCGCCTCTGACCTTCCACAGGCAGCTCCTATTCAATGAAAGCTTGTGACAAGCGGAGGCTCGTGGTAGGTGTCATGTATGTCCTCTTCTGTATTTTCTTCACGTGCTTACGGTGAGGTATTAGGCATCCTATGTTAATTATCCTCACCAATTTTCAACGAAATTTCATTGAGACATGCAATGTAGTTGATACTTCATTTTCCCTGGAAATTAACGCACGAAGAGATAATTTCTTACGATCAAGGTATCTTTGCATGTATAACTTAAATTTGATCAAATTAAATAATAAAAAAAAAAGAAGATAAAATTACGTATATGTACAAAACCTTTGCCTAAAACCCCAAAATGGAGGTGCCCCGTGCAATGAAACGCATTGCTTCCGGTTACTGTTTCACATAATTACACAACAATGTGCCCACCAGTTGCTGCTATTCGGAAACAATAATTGTAGTTGTTGAGATACAAGCAAAAATTTAGCTGTAGCTCTCCTCTAAAAAGGAGTATTGGAATCAAATCCTATGGGTAACATGTCTCGTTTATGCTATCCATACTTGCACCACCTAAAAGTAGCCGTAGGGTGGATGGCTCATGCGTAGTGTTCAAGTTAATAATTGTAACTTTCATCTAAATTTCTAATGCAAGAATGCGCGAAAATATTGGATGTTGCTGTTTCTTAGTAAAATAAAAAGGGAGAAGCAAAAGAAAATTGAATCAGGGAAAAATGGTTGGCTATTGCATGGGATTCAGCTCTAGCTTGCACTATAGATACAAAGGAAATTGTAATGCTTGTTCAGTATTATCTTCTCTAAGAGAGAATTCAAATTACCATATCAATAAGAGTAGATAACCCCTAATCTAGGCACATAGAAATGATAGCTTAAATCTCTATGATGTCTCCTTTTTTGGAAGTTCAAAAAAAAAAAAAAAAACCAATAAATACAATGGGGCCCTAGTTTACTGATCAAAGAAGCTATAATTGAGTGCATAGTGTGTTAATTCTCTTCTGAGCTCTGACCACGTGAACTACTATGATTGCATCACCAAACTGATTGCAATAGCAAACTGGAGGAGTTGGAATGAGGGTTTGATGAATTTCTTGCAGATTTGTTAATAGAAAGGATGAATTTATCAGAATAAAAGCATAATTATAGCACAAGTTGACCTAAAATGCTACTTGGCTACATCACGATTTCACTCTTGTTTGGTCGTATGACTTACAAAAATTAATATTTGAAAACGAAACAAAGGTTCTACCTGGCTGTGGCTTTCCTCTAAATACAATCCTGGCTATTTAATATTTGTAGAGCAAACGGAGAAATCATGCTCGATTATCTTCTAACAAAGATCTTATATGTATACACGACACAATAGAAAATTCTGCGGGCAACTTAAAACAAAGTAAACTTTATTTTATCACGTGATAAACAAAAATAGTTAGAAAAAAACACTAAAATTTACATTTTTTTTTTTTTTTTTTTTTTGGACTTTTGGAAAATAAAGACCAGAGTTCATCAAGTGAAAAATCCTCTGATACCATGATATATATGCCGTGATTTCTCAGAAAGAATAGAGTTTGTCAAAGTGAAAACCCTAGTCTAGGATGTTTGACAAAAATTTCAGGAGTGTTGGCAGTAGATGGGACCAATTGGATTCGTTACAAATGCTAGATTTTTGCATCTCTATTTTGAGAGATGCTACTTTGTTCCGTGTTGGCCAATCTGATCATGGCTTTCCTTCAATTTCCGCTTATACCGTTCACTAGTTTTGAACGTTTTTGGTTTCCAAGTGCAAATTTTGGTTAATCCAAATGGGTTATTAGTGGTTTCCATGAGAAAACTCTAAGTTTAGGGTCATGTAACATCGGGGGATGCGGGAAGTCCTCCCTCACATGGGAGACAAATCAATGCATAGGCTAATTAATTAAATGGTTTAAGGTGTTAGCCCTCAATTTATCACTAAACAATGGAATAGGAGTCAAAAATCTTAATTAAATAGTGTGACAGTTGGGTTGATTAATATAATATTGTTTTCCCTTATGGTCATGTCCTTTCATTTCCGTTGTAATTTTCTTCTAAATGCTCCCCCAAAACTTTGACTTCCTTCGGCATGCGCATTCAGTCTGTTTTCTTACTAAAAGAATTTACCAATAAATCACAACAATATTATACAAAATATTAAATAAATTCCATCGTTATATGAAAACATTTATGTTTAAATACGGTTCCTTGTAAATCAAATCAAATGGAGTCGCGGGGCTGTTATATAATACATAATGAAGCAAATCTGAATTTTTCAGGAGAGATTTAATGCATCTAAAGAGAATGAAAATGCTACAATAGAAAAACTTAGCAGTAACGTAATGTCCACATATTGATGCAAAGTAATTTAGTAAAAAATTTGATTGAAGTAAAAAAAAAAAAAAAACTATTTAATAAATTACACATTTTCAAAGTATTTTTTAATGTATTACTATATAGTTAAATCTTATTTAAGATTTAATTAGGGATATTAAAAGCTGATCAACAAAAGTATTTGTGCAACTCCCTTCATTTTTAGGTCAAGACAGAAAGGCAAGAATACTTCATTACTGTAACATGACATGTTGACGAAGGTAAGAAGAAAAAATCAGGGACTTTTTGCCGTACTTTTTTTTTTTTTTTGTTTTTGAATGTTTGGATTTAAAATTTTAAGCACTGCCCCAGATTGAATATTCACATCTCAACGCCATGGAGATTCACGGTGGCAATTGCTTTACAAGTGTGACTGTCACTAGCCTCTGCGTTTGGTAATGACACATCAATTGTCGATCGGGGACGCGACAGCGCCCATCTGTTTACTTTCTGTTCTTTGGGCCATTTTGATCATCCTTGATTACCGTGACAAGATTCAATTCCAACTCCAAATTGAGCGGCTCAATTCAAGAAGATCGATTCGAAGGCTAACTTCTGAAAAATATACACGCTCAATATACTCATGGGTCCCTCAGTTTTGCCACCTTTTCAATAGTTTAGTTATAAAGTTATCCATCTCTTAACCTTAGTATTAGGATTTAGAATTTTAGTTCAGTGAACTAAGTTAGACATGTTTGAAATATCTCTTTTTTTTTTTTTTTCTTTCTTTCGTTCGTGTTGCACAAAATCAAAAAACGACTTATTGTTTCCGAAGCACCCATTAAGATTTAACCGGACGATTATTCTAATTGGAAATTTGGATTGAAAGCAACTTCGATCCTTTTTCTCAAGCCCACGTACAACTTGTATGTGGTTCGACTTAGTTTGACCATGAAGCCGCCCTTGTGAAACATTATATATTTCTATGCGTGTGGGTGAGTGTAACATTATATATGGTGGCTAATTAATGTAATGCGCAACATCATCACGTTGATTTCTTGGTTGAATCAATCAAAGAAACTGAAATGAGGGAGAGAGAGAAAAAAAATAAAACAAAAAAAGGATTACAAAACGGACAAATCAAAGAGGACAATTATTGGGCTAGAGAGCAGAAGTGATTATGACACGATTCGGGTTTTGTGCTTGAACCAAGCTCCGCCTAACAAGGCTGCTCGGGTCTATGGAATTATTAATGGGGTGACTTTTTATTCTATTTGTCTCCTATCTTTCTCACTTTGATTTTTTCCACTTAAATTAATGTCCCTCGGTGCAAGGACGTTGATACACCACCTTCTAATTCAAGGGGTTTTTTTTTTTTTGGCAAGTTGGTGTTTTATTTTTCTAATCAAAGTTTTTGTTTTTGTTTTTGGTGTTTCTTCATGTATTGGTGTGATTGAGTAGACCGGCAAGAATATATCTAACTTAGTAATCTAATTTGCAATATCACATAATGTATTCCGACCGCCACCCCCGTGATTAAGGCTTAGTTTGGATGGTTACGAGAACAAAGTTTTAATGGCAAGTTGGGATTCAACCCGTGATTTCTTCAAAATCTTACAAAAATACATGTTCAATTTTTATGTACTAAAGAAAGTGATAGACTTATGGAAACAAATAAAATAAAATATAATGAACTTTCAAATAGAAGAAAAGCGAATAAAAAAGTCATGTCCTGTAAAAAACTGAAAATTATATGTTGAATTAGTAAAAATTATACTTCTAATTATATTAATTAACAATTCTATGTAACTAGAAAAAATTATTATGAAACATAATATTGATAGTTAAATACTTTTTTGATATTACTCTATGACCTTTTTTTTTTTTTTAATTGAGATAATTTTTTTGATATTTTTTTAATGAAATAATTAATTATTTTAAATTAATTTTTAATAATAATAATAATAATAATAATATTTTAACTGTTATTTTTAAAAATATTTGTTATTTTTTTAACATGTACTATTTAAGTAGTATTATAAACATTAAAAAAATATTATAACGTCTTGATCATGTCCGAGGCATTGGTCCCATGTCGTCTCTAGGCTTTGCAGTTCTAGGTCTAGCCAAGGTATCTCTATCCATTCATCAAATGAAACCCCGACACCTGATCCTCTAGCAAAGATACGTGTAGCCATTTCCCAATTTCTGTAAAACAAACCATATACATGTTGTAGATAAAGTCACGTGATACATGATTTAGGATTTGAGAGACAGTGACGTGACGTACTATCAGCATTTTCCTCAACTTGTATGCATTATTGCCTTCCTCGAACTTTCATTTTACGTTTAAATTAAAGGAGCAATTCACGTCGACTCAACTTTTTTTCAATTAAATTCTTTGTATTCAAATGTATATATATACCATATTAAACGGGATGGAATAATAGAAAGAATAATATAAATGGGCCACCAACCTGTGAGATATTGCTAACAGGAAGGTTCTTTCAAGTTTCTTAATTTTTGGACCATCTTCAGTTTAATATTTTTGGGTCAGGTACTTGTGTTTCTTTACTCCGACCATAAAGTACGCCAACAACATGACTCACCTGGCAGTGCTTAGTCATGTGAGAAGTTGCCATACACTTTCTTTTTTTCTTTTTTTCTTTTTTTGTTTTTTTGGGTGAGTACCATTGATGTCATTAGGTAAACCATATAGTATGGATTGGTTGATATATAAATAAATTTATCACAAATTACAGAAACCCCTTTTCTTGGAAACTCTTGATGCAGTCATCAAACATCTGTTCGACTGTTTTGAAATTGAGGAACCCCAATTGAGCAATCTTAGAGGTGTCCATGCTATGCCGGCCGCTGTCTCCTTTGTCTCCTCCAAGCCTACAAGTGTTCCCAACAATTTTCATTAGCTCTAGTTCTAGTTAAGCTAATTAAAAGCATCAAATGCTAATTACAAACCTCCAAGGAATTCTTGACCCAAAAATATAGCTCTGAACTCAGTAAATTAAATTTGTCTCTGTAGATACCATATATATATCTGTATAGTGGCAATGTTGTTTCACTCACTTGGTCTCAAAGGGGTAAGAGGGATACTTGGCCCTGAGCATCTCAATAATCTGTGACCAGTGAGCCACTTCGCTTGAACATATAAGCCTGCCTGATGCTTTGCTGTTCTCCATTGCCAAAATGTGAGCAGCAACCACATCGTTTATGTGCACAAACCCCAGCGTTAAGTTTGGATATTCGCCTCGCATTCCTAATCATTTACTGAGTCGGTACAGTTAATTACGGGAAAAATTAAAAAAGATAAATTGAGCGAGAGCTCATTGGTATCAAAGAGATTGTTTTTGTGTTAAATCTCGTTTTTGTTTTTAATGAAGATTCAGCTGGGTCAAGTCTAATAGAAAACATAGGATCCAAGCCCAATTGAAACGTTAAACGGGTCTACAAACAGGCCAGGTGGGTCATACACCCATAATGATGAAAGGGCTTGCAATATTTCCTTCTATCCACAATCAAATGATAAGTACGAGTCTCTCAGGAGACATTTTAATGGTTAAAAATCAATGATGGTTTTAATAAGCAAAGAGAGAAATGATAGGTAGGATAATTAGTGACATGAAGGAGGGAGGGGGGGGGGCATTTTTCACTGCAGGAGAAATATAAAGCCAAGATTGAGATTAACAACCTTTGATTATGAGCAATGTCAGGAGTAATGTACTGGTTGGCTGCGGTGTAAGCAGTGGGCCAATGGCAAAAGATGGGTTCACCACCACTAGATCAATCTCACATTCCTTTGCCATCCTCCATGCTTCTTTCTCTCCTATGGTCTTTGCATATGGGTACCAGAGCTACAGTCAAAGAACTTGTAGTGAGAGAGGATAATCGATACTTGTTATACAAATATGCTAATAGACATTCAACATAGAATTGTTTCATGGTAGTGAATCTTATAACTAAACTGTATTTTAAAAGAGCTTTTGAACAAATGCATCAAGAAATTTTTGTTAGATATCATGTATACTCAGGACATTTATTTGTAATATATATATTTGATACCATAGCATCAATTATTGATATAGTGTAAGTAGTTATTACATTATGGAATTTGCAGTACTCAGGATCACTCCAGTGTGACTCGTTCAAAGGGGAAATTTGTGGGGCATCTGCACGGTATCTTATTGCAGAGCAGGAGGAGGTCAGAACAACTCGTTTCACACTCCTAGCCTTTGAGCAAGAACTTAGCACATTGATGGTGCCCTT
Organism: Rhizophora apiculata; assembly: GCA_037832385.1. NCBI lineage: Eukaryota > Viridiplantae > Streptophyta > Magnoliopsida > Malpighiales > Rhizophoraceae > Rhizophora > Rhizophora apiculata. Next base: position 4,920,686 of record CM075437.1, read on the forward strand.
AATGCATGGATCGATCAACGTCTCCTGCAGATTGTTAATGGTAATCAAAGCAAAAATTAGAACGGTACCAAAAGCAATTACGTTCCTAATAATCCCTACCCCAAATCGAGTTGTTCTACAACCGTAATTCTAGTCAAAACTCAACACAATTCTAGATTGGGCGCCATGGCCTAACATATAGTGGGAAACTATTGTATTAAAAATCTTAACAATTTGGTGGTGAGATGTGCAAAGACGATCGGCCCTTTTATTTGTGCCACATGGTGCGGGCCGAGCTGGAAGGCCCATAATACCCGCTAAATGTTTATGGGACAACAAAAGGCCACCTCAACCATGAGACGGACCGATAAATTTTTGACCAGAGAGGTTATAAAAACTCACCTATCAAAATAATTTAACTTAATTTGTTCCAAATTGAACTCCATTAAATATGTATTAAATGAAAAATTTAATGACTCTTATTTCAAAATACTTAAAACTGAAATAAATTTAAAATTTGATTGATTTAAAATTTTAAAACTAAAAATTTAAATATATTTGAAAGTCTAGTTTCGGCTTATGGGTGTGTTTAATCACTAAATCAAAGCTAAAAGTTTGGAGCTTTATCAATTTACCGATGTAAGAAAAAATAAAAGTATCAAGCTTTCACCTGAATATTATCATCGTAAGGAACGAGGAGGGGTGATGCTGTGTGGAAGACCCCATCGGTACCTTGTATTGCCTCATCGAAGCTACCTTCTATCATTAAATCAGCTTTCATGATCTTTAGTCTTTCATCGGCTCCTTTGAACTCCCGAAGAAAACCCACCTTCTCGGCATCTCCTGTAAGAATAATAAGGATGTAAAATTTTCCAATGTAGGGCACTTATTGAAATTAGAAACAACCAAATTATCATTTCGCACTCCTAAAATTATCGGAGAATGCAGTACAGAGCCATCTGTTAATTGCTGTGATGAAGAAAAAAACAAAGAGGCAAATAGTCGTTTTATCGAATTCCTTAGATGAAAAGTGCCTCAAACTCAATCAAAAATACATATTTTTAGAGCGTGGGTTTTTGTACATAAAAAAAAAATAAAAATCAAATATATTCATTTGATTCTTACACAAGGATTCAGAAGCAAATTGTTGAAAAACTCAATGGATCTAACCTACTTTACCTTAACAAAAGTTGTGATCATTTTTCTTTTTTATGATGATGACACACGTTGATCCCCCCCACTACCAATGACTATTTCAATGCCAAAGGACAAAAAAGCACACCCACCAAAGCGTAATTGCTGATTAGAAGTATGCAGCGAACAAAAAAAAAGTATAATTGATTACAAGCATAGAAATAGACTATATATATATAGTTAGTCCAACGCCACCTGGGTTTCGAACGGTGGCCCTTACGGTGTGTCCATTCTCCAGCAGGGACTTGACCAAGTAAGAAGCTATGAACCCTGTTCCGCCCGTCACACAATATTCCGGCATCTCTCTTCTTCCCCTCTCTCTCTCTCTCTCTCTCTCTCTCAGTTTGTGTTTCTGTTCCGTGTGTGGGTTTGCAGACTTGTTTGCTTTTATATATACATATATATAACTTAAGCGTTGGTAGGTAAGCAAGGCAAAACTTGAATGAAGTAACCATGCGCAACACATTTTAAACTTACTCTTCAATTTTGTACTTTTTTTTTTTTCTTTTCTTTTAATTCTTTTGTTGGTGTGGGTGGCTAAAAATAGGCTTGTATTTTCATCACTATTCTTGGCCTCAGATGAAAAATATCCAATCTTTATCGTCCACCGCCCCATGAAGGGGACCAGTTTGAATGTAAGAACACAATGCAAATGCAATTGGGGGATTAGTAGGTGGGTAATCGTGTAGTTCAAAGTTCGGTTGGCATTCCGTTTTGTCTTGGATTGTATACATTTTGACTCGAATTCTTCCCTAAAAAAATCAATCTGAATTATTAATTTTTTTTTTTTTTAAGTGTGTAGCCCAAAGAAGAGATTAATCACCTTATTCACCTTTGAGCGGGATTCTCTTTTATTTTATAGTAACTACTAACAACTAATGTATGCAAATTGTCAAAGAATTACAATTGTCATTAAAGAAGAAAAAGGAAAAAAAAAATAAAAATAAAAAATCTATAATTGGACTTTTTTTAAAAAGGCTTTAAGCGTTATAGTCAGAGGGACCATCCTAGTATTTGACAGGACCAAGAAATGCCTACAATATCCTGGTTGAGCAAATTGCCAGACAAGAGTAGACGGTTGTGATAAAACATGAATCCCCCAACTAGGACCAATCAGCAACTTGATTGGTTTCACGGTAACAATGAGAGAGACTTCATTCCCAGGTTCGATGCAATGTGTCTCAGTACAAGTAGACCAAGTTCACCTGGCAATGGGTGGCAAGGAACCCTTTTCAATTGCATCCACGACATTCTGGGAGTCTATTTCTAACCATATCCTTTTAAATTCCAGATTCCATGCTAGTTGTAGACTAGTGCAGACTCCCTAAAGTTCTACAGTAAAAGTAGAGCAATGACCAGGACAATAATCCAACCTGCAGTCCAAGAACCCATGTAATTCCGTAGGACACTTAACACCAACTACCCTGGGATTTCCACGAGAGGCACCGTGGATATTAATCTTGATCCAATCGTCAGGAGGAGGATGCTATCCTATAAGCTGTATGGTCCGTGTTGCAGACAGGCACTGTACTATGGCAATAGAACGAACATTGTGGCAATCCGCAAATTGACTTAGCAGAAAAACCTTAAAGTAGAGATATAAGTGTTTATTCAAGAAGACTCGTTCACATCTCCATTTCCATATCCACCACACGCAATGCCATTAGAGCTCCGGCTAGTTGTCAATGGGCAGCAGAAAAGCACTGGGTGGACTTTGGAGGATCAAAGGCAAACGCAGGAGGCCAGGCCATGTTATGGGCTGACAAATTAAGAAACTTTTGACTCATAAGCTATGTGGGAGTAAATTCGGCCAAGGTTTTGGGTGGGCTGGATAAAATATCGATTAACTCTAAAGGCTGGCCTTATCCGATGGACATGAAATTTCATAAAGCCTACCAAGCACACTGGGCTAGGCCGAGAGGGAAAAACTCTGTTTAGGTTGGCCATGCCCAGTTCGGGTTGGGAGTTTTACTTCGTGAAACCCAAAGATTGAAACCCAAGTCCCTAGTCTTTATGAGTCCATTCACCATAAGGCGTAGTAATGGAATCATATAAATTTTTAATTTTAGTGTTAATTCAATCTCTAGTCCTTACAAAACAAACTAAAAAAAAAGAAAAGGATGTTGGCAATTTTTGAAAATGTTTGCTACAGATCAATCCCAAGTCCCAAGCGTCATTATAGAATATACATGGTCTAAATGAATTTTCTTAGAGCAGATTATAATGGTTCTTTATAGCCGTAAGATTAGAGCCCAGCATGCAGTTGCATCACTGTTTGCTACAATAATACAGTTTGCATTTTCAAGAAAATGTTTTGAGGGTAGATGAGCCGTTCTTGTGCATCCTTTCTTGCACACTAGCTTGGTGTACTTCTTAAGTTTTTTCCAAGGGATTTACCATTTTTGTTGACTCCTCAGCTTGCATTCTGTACTATTACATTATACACATCTTTAACATCTAATTCACTTACCATAATAATAATAATAATAATAATAAAACTCCTGAAGTCTTAATCTTCACACATATGATTGTATCATATTAAAGAGATATTGCTGACTTATAATTTAGTTGAAGGCAATTTCTTTTTTTAAAAAAAAAAAACAAAGATTCAAGGGTAGGGGAGAGGGGTTTTATTTGTGATGGAAAAGCAAAGCTTTATTTATGTAGCACTCAAGTTACTGAAAAGGCTTCTCTCTCTCTCTCTTTCTCTCTCTCTCTCTTTGTTTTTTGTTTGAACGTCAAAAGCTATTTTTATTCATGGTATCCATAACTGATTTGGACGCTCACAAAAACAAGGCCCCATGTATGTCCATCCAAAAAGCAAGTCCTGCCAGGTCACTTTACAAATCATCTCCAGCAGCCAGAGAAACTAACAGCTCTTACAGATTCTGAACAGACTTTGTTCAGAAATTTTTCTGGGATGTCAAGGTCATTGAGCTCTATGTCAAAAAAATGAAAACACTAGAAAAAGCAATGTGAAAAGAAGAATTAAATGTCATGTAATTAAGGTGAAGTAGGCAGTCTAAGTGTAACTAATTAAAGAAATATAATAGTATTATTTTTATTGATAACATATTTTTACAAATAAAGGGTACACATCTATGCATTTACGTACAAATCATAACTTGCTGAACTCTACCCAATATATATATATATATATATATATATATATAGATGCCAAAATATACTTATGATTTTGCTAATAAAATTTACCTGTATCTAAATAATTTGCTGAAAAAAAACAAGAAGAAGAAAACGAGATGGGATGAATGGGAGCTTAATTAATTGCAAAAACAAGAGGAGACTTGCTTCTATTATGGACTACTATTATCTTCAATAAAGGTCTACTGAATTAAGTGTAACTCGAGGTGGTTGGCAGCTGGCAGGACTAACTCACAGAAATTGACTCAAGATGGTACTGGATAAGGCTGTGCACGGTTTGGCGAACTATGAAAACTGTAACCAAATAAAAAATTTAGTTAAGCTAAAATTTTAGCTTAGTTTCAATTAATCATTTAGTTAATTGAATTAGATAAAAAAAATTTAGAAATTTTAGTTTAAAAATAAAAGAATATTTTATATATTTTTTAAAAAATAAATTTATAAATATTATTATATATAAGATAAATAAGTAATTATTTAAAATATAATAATATTTTATTAATATTTATTTGTTATTAATGTATGTATTAATAATATTTTTATTATTAAAATAATATATAAAATAATAATTTAATTTGATTTATCTTTATTTTTTTGTATAAAATTAAAATTTTTAAATTTTATTTAGTTTAATTAAATAAAAATTTAATTTAATTTGATTTAATTTTATCAATTAACTAAAATTTTTAATTTATTAATACCTTTAGTACTAAAATTAATTTGAAAATTAAAGATTTTGAGCTTAAAATTTTCAATTAAAGAAAAATAAAAAAATCTAGATACACGTAATTACGCAAGTCACGAGTCATCGTTGGGGAAGAAACCAATGGATTGAAAGATGCCAAGCCCTACGCCCACCTTTATTGGACTATGGACTTGAATCTCTGAAAGGAACTCGAAAAGTCTTTGCAGCACCACACATTGCAAGGTTTCGTGCGGAGGACCAAGCCTTTGCTATTACCCCAAAGTGCTACCAATTGAACACGTTTTGTGATTTTCTTTTTTATTTTTATATTTTTGGCTGAAAAATTGACATCATCTTCATCTCTCATACTATGTTTCGATCACTCAAATATATTCGTTGCATCCACAACTAATGACAATCTCTCCCATTCGAGGGATAAGGTATTCTAGTTGCAAAATTGGGTCCAAGCTCGACAAGTTAACTCATGTGGCGAATTTATATATTATATATATATTTATTTTTTTTAATTATTTTTTAAAATTGGTTCCAACAGAATTTCAATTCAAAACTTCCAATTTCAAGGATGTTTAGACATTATAAGTTGAGTTAAATATTTAGATAATACAAAAATTATTTTCCCAAGGTGTTTTTTTTTTTTTAATATATACGAAATTAGATTAACAACTATTTTCAAACCAATAGGACCGAAAAATGAAATAAGCTAGTCAGAATCTAGTGCTAACTAAGACAAGTGAATTTTGCTCAGGTACCATGTCATCGAATCTCATGCTAACAAGTGAGATCATAGAAATTATGAGATAGTTAGATCTCGATACTTAGACGATATGATATTTTATGAAGTCAGCATCTTAGATTGTATGTGACGTACTACCAAAGTTTCACCGTTCACTTGACAAAGTCGAAAAATTCTACGTATCCGTTCTCATTTCTAGAATGGATAAAATAAAATAGGAAAAAAGTACACGCTTCTAGAAAACATGTACAACTCTCCCATTTTACTGGGCCTGAAAAAAATAAAAAAGAAAAAGAAAAAAAAAAAAAAACCCTAACGCCACCCCCTCTGCTCGGCACAAGAATCCGGACCCAATAAAATAACAACAATCAGCTCAGCCCTTAATGCTTTTGCCAACCAATCTGTTGTTTGGTGTTCAGATTTCGTAACTTTTGATTTGATATCTTGTTTTAATTGGCACGTCCTACACATCTTCAGACTCTCCTCTTGATGTGCTTATCCTTAACTGATGTAATCTTCATTTATTAATAAAATTGTTTGAAGTGATTTATCAAAAAAAAAAAAAAACAGTAATATTACTATAATAAACCTACTCAGGTGCCAATTAAATAAAATAAAATGAAATATAATCTTTTTTTATTGGGTACAGCGCGCTGCACCAACTTTGATTGGAAACAGTGAAATTTATTAGCGAGCAGAACGTGATCTTGGGCGTCAATTTAGAGGTTGAACACCCTCACCAAATTTACTGTATATCTAAAAATTGAACGAAAGAGTAAAAAGCTAAAAATGTAAGGTCTCCATCATTCTGGGTTTTATGTTGATAGAGCCATGACAGCCATTGTATCTATTGGACGTGAATTAATGACACAAAATGGATGGAGTGCGTAGAACCACGTCCAATTTTGCTCAGCAAACTCTGAGAAAGTACACAAGGACAAGTTAAATAAATAATTACTTCAACAGCTACAGAATCAAAGGTTGTAGCTGGAGAAAGAATCACAAGAGTACATGCCTAAAATAACATATACCCCAAAACCTGAATTTTGAAATTGGGATAGAACTCGTAATTAATATGCCAGAAATAAAGTATTATTGATTCCCATTATCCCTTTCTTGTTTCTACACAAACGGATACATAAGTGGTTGTTTCAATATAAACAGCTTATCAAGAAGAAAAAAAAAAAGAGCTTATAATCTCCACAACCACGGGACATCACAATTTTAATAAAACCAAGTTACTAAAACTCGAATATAAAATCGAGATATTTTAATAAATATGTTTTCAAAAATGGTACCAGGACACAAGATGCTTCTACCGTGCATGTATTCATTTCAAACGAAGTGAATTGAATTGATAATTTAATGCCTTAACCAACCAACGGCCACCTTATCATCTCATTAAAAAGTTGGTTGTTTGTGCCATTGTCTTTTCCTAACTCTTAGTTGTGACCAACATGAGTCATAACTGCCCCTTTGGTCAACATATCGATGTACGCTTTCACTTCATGCTAAAGCACCAAGGCTCCATACTTCTGTGATACCCAAAAAAGTTTGCCATTACGTAAGAACCATATTTGGTTAAGGTTAGTAGCACCAGTCCTTGTACTAGATGGACTTTTTCATAATAGTAAATTTAAAAGATATATTATCATAACACATAATTTATATTAAGTAGATATGACAATTAAGTAGTACAAATAAAAAATTTTGAGTAGATAAACAACTCTGCGCGTGTCTATATTTATATATAGAATTTTGAGTGCACACACACGCACACAAACACACACACACACACACACACACACACAGCTCGTTCTTTGGTAGAAAAAAACTAGATTTTGTCACGTTTAACTGGTAATTAGATTAATTATTAGATCAGATACTGGATTGTGCTGACTCTAATGAAAATAAGTTAAGACAATTATCTAACCTTAGGAAAATTTCCATTAAGAGAAAGAATACCTAATACCTTGATTCATGTTCAAAAAATGGAACCTAGGGACAGGTATTATTACCCCACAGAACAGTATTGTTGTTGAGTTTGGCAATCCGCACCAATTAAATTTTGAATTTTCAAGATAATTAATTGCAAAAAAATATATATATAATTACTGTTGAATGAAATATCCATGAAATTCAACACAATTTTTTCTTTTAAATTTACTAAAATTAAGTTTAAACACTTTAGATTATGAAATTAAATTAAAGTTAGTGGAAATAAAAATTTAGAGACTGAAGTAAAGGACCAATTTTTCTTTTTTTCTTTTTTCTTTTTTTTTTTTCACTCACAAAATATTAGAAACTATACATTCGATTTCTATTTGAGAGAAGAGATAACGGTGATTGACAAAATGTCTAAATTATCACAAAAAAAAAAAGAAAACCAGAATATTCAAGTTTTAGTAAATTATATTCCCATCAAAATTTTTTGGTATTTTTATAATCGTTCCTTTTTTAGTAATTTTGTTTTTTGACAAACTTATGGGTTCAAATTATGACAATAACTAGCTAACAGAGTAGATGCTTTGTTTGGTAATTGATACTGATTAATTTGAAACTCTGAATTTTTGATAATAATTTTGAAAAATATTTATAAAAAAAAGATTTAACGTGGAAGCTACGGACAAATAACTCCCAACGACCCAACTATCACCGGTAGCAATAAAACATAAAACTAACGGAGACAATATCCAACGTATCTGGCAGGTCACTTCCATGTATTTGGAGTTCTTTCTTTTTCTTTTTCTTTTTCTTTTTTATTGATTTAAATTAAAACTTAAAGTCGACATCTTAAATTCTGGAGATAGTTTGCTCTGAATGTGAGTAAATTATGCTTAAAGAACCAGACATTCTTCTTTCTTTAAAAGAGAACCTCAGCTGTACCATGCATAAGAGTGGTTACACAAAATGACATAGAGGTGTATGAACACGGTAATATGGATCAAAATCATAGTTTTTGAAAGATTTTATTCTCTGTTCCCTTACTTCTGATTTATGCCTAACAAAACGTAGGGTTGATGTTGTGCGCATTTATTAAAGATTTCAACGATCGATCGTTTGGAAGAAATTAGAGGAAACTCTTGCATGTGTTGGGCATTGAATGTTGCCGTTCCTTGCGGGGGCAAACAAGAACAACCGTGTGGCGTGAGTGTATAGATCACTCGAGCAAAGTCTGAGGGCTGCATTGTTGTTATTTCCAAGATTAATTTGACACGGTGCATTTTTGTGGGCTTTCACACGGGAATCATCGTAACATGGAATAAATCCAGAATTATAACACCTTGTACGAAGAATTCTGAGAAATGGTTATTCTTGTTTGAGAAAGTAAATATATTTTTAAAAAAATTATATTTATATCAAATAAGACTTATTTATAAAATGATATTTATTTTATATCTTATAAAAAGAAACAACACAGTTGATTAGATTTAATTTATGTAAAACACTCAATTATATGTAGCTGGCAGATGCAGGTTTTTAGACCAATTTGCACTGAAAATATGCCGACGATTCAAATGGATATATAAAAGATATGTTATTTGTTTTGATTGGAACAATCAATGTGGAGCTTCCACAAGGGGGAAAAAACATAAGAAGAAGAACTAACAAATTGTTAAAGGCTTGCTTTACTTTGACTTCTCAATCTCGACTTTTGTGCTTTTAATGAATCGCAAAGTGGAGATGCAGTTGAGGAAGTCAAAACATTGCGTATCCGCTTGAGCACGCATTTTGATTTCATACCCTTTACAGGGCATTGCCGGCTGTGAATGCATGCTTGCTGTCACTCCCCTAACATTGTCATGTTATCATGCAGAGCTTTCCATGCACTAAAAGTCATGACGCAAACAAATAGAGGTGCCACGGAATTGTTTTTATTTTGCTCGTCAAGTCACATGCTCATTGACTACATATAGAATTTAAATATTAAGAACAAACAAGGAAGTAAAGGAAGCAAATGAATTTTGTTAAATAAATATAGTTAATTTGACGCATATGATCAAGATGTATTTGAGATTAAGATTATATAAAATTATAATTATATTTGTGTTATTATTATTAATTATAATTACATATTAAAAAATTTAAAAATATAGACGGTGTTGGGGTTTAGTTACAGGTAGCACAACTGAAAATTAATAAAAGAAGAAAAGCAATGTAACCAAAGTTAAACGTACAAGTGAGCGTTGAGCGACGCAGCCCCCTCATTCAATCCTCTCATCTGCTCACTTCATTGCATCAGCCTGTTTGCCTTTATAACCCCAGCCTCCTCTGACTGCGCCTCACACATGTAATAATACTTCCAATCCTCTCTCCCTCTCTCTCACTCTCTTACAGGCGGCAAATACTAAGTCTTAGTTCTTTTGTCTCCCTTAGATTGTCAAGAGATAAAAAAAAAAAGAAAAAAAGAAAGAAAAAAAAAATGACTCCAAAGTTGCCGGAATTCTCAAACTCCGTCAAGATCAAGTACGTTAAACTTGGGTATCAATACCTCGTCAATCACATTCTTTATCTTCTGTTAGTGCCTGTTATGGTTGGTATTCTCGTTGAGGTTCTACGTTTAGGCCCGGATGAAATCTTGAACCTATGGAGATCACTTCATTTTGATCTTGTACAAATACTTTGCTCATCTTTTGTCATCATCTTTGTGGCCACTGTTTACTTCATGTCCAAGCCAAGAACCATTTACCTTGTGGACTACGCCTGCTACAAGCCTCCGGTGATTTGCCGGGTGCCGTTCTCGTCGTTCATGGAGCATTCCAAGCTCATTCTAAAGGATAAGCCGAAGAGTGTTGAGTTCCAGATGAGAATACTGGAGAGGTCGGGGCTTGGAGAAGAGACGTGTTTGCCTCCTGCAATTCATTATATCCCCCCGAAGCCAACAATGGAAGCTGCAAGAGGAGAAGCCGAGCTTGTGATCTTCTCTTCCATGGATGCGCTCTTCAGTAAAACCGGGCTTAAGCCTAAAGATGTTGATATTCTCATTGTAAATTGCAGCCTTTTCTCTCCTACGCCGTCGCTTTCCGCCATGATTATTAACAAATACAAGCTTAGAAGTAATATCAAAAGCTTTAATCTTTCTGGGATGGGATGTAGTGCTGGCTTGATCTCGATTGACTTGGCCCGCGATCTCCTCCAAGTTCATCCAAATTCAAATGCAGTTGTTGTCAGCACGGAGATCATCACACCAAATTATTACCAAGGAAACGAGAGGGCCATGCTTCTTCCTAATTGCCTCTTCCGCATGGGTGGCGCTGCGATTCTCTTGTCCAACCGCCGCTCTCAAAGGTGGCGCGCCAAGTACCGATTAGTCCGCGTGGTTCGCACACATAAAGGCGCAGATGACAAGGCTTACCGCTGCGTTTTTGAAGAGGAAGACAAAGAAAGCAAAGTTGGTATAAATTTATCAAAAGATTTGATGGCAATCGCCGGCGAGGCTTTGAAATCTAACATCACAACTATAGGGCCTTTAGTCCTTCCGGCATCCGAGCAGCTCCTCTTTCTGTTAACCCTCATTGGCCGGAAAATCTTCAAACGCCAATGGAAGCCATACATTCCTGACTTCAAGCAAGCCTTCGAGCACTTCTGCATCCACGCAGGTGGCCGTGCAGTGATAGACGAACTCCAGAAGAACTTGCAGCTATCCGCCGAGCACGTTGAGGCTTCCAGGATGACACTACATAGATTTGGCAACACGTCGTCGTCTTCCCTCTGGTACGAGTTGAATTACATTGAAGCAAAGGGTAGGATGAGAAGAGGAGACAGGGTGTGGCAGATTGCATTTGGGAGTGGGTTCAAGTGTAACAGCGCAGTTTGGAAGTGCAACAGGGGTATCAAGGATGCGACAGATGGGCCTTGGGCTGATTGCATTGACAGGTACCCAGTTCACATTCCTGAAGTTGTCAAGCTCTGAAATGTGGGTAGATGGAGACGCCCGGAGAAGCATCTACGTTATTCAATAATTACTGATTATTATGTATTAAAAATAGAGACAACTGGAATTAATAGTTATAATAATAATAATAATAATTATTATTATTATTATTGTACCTTTGTATCCAAGTGCATCTATTTATCTTTGTTTCTATCTCAGTAACAATGATTCTAGAATCAAGATTTGGGTGGTGAGTTTGGTTTGGTTTCTTTTATTTGTTTGGCCTGGCTGACTGGCTTCTTGGCTGTCTGCCAATGACAGATCTGGAATTGGCATTCGGTTCTTTTTCTCTGCATCATTACTCTCTGTTGCGCTCATTTCTGTCGCACTGTATTAATGCCATTCTCCCTTTTGTTTTGTTGGTTTTAATTATCACTCCCTTTCTCTTCGAATGTCCCATCCAATGATACGTTGATCATATGCCCTTGAATGTTTTTATCCCACCTGTGTCTGGAAAGCAGATCAAAGTTATTTGTTTTCTTCGAGTTTGGTTGAAAATAATAATAAGGCATTGGAATTGTTGAAAAATTGACAGTGAGTTGCAATTGTTTGCAAATTCTTGCGTTGTTGAGTTTTTGTATAATTTTTATGTTTTTGAGTTTTTGCATATGTTATTATTTTTATCGTTGTTAAATTATTTAAACTAAATAATCAATCTAGATCTCATTGTCTGGTAGATTAGTCTCGATAGAAATAAGAGTCAAGGATTTAGATAGGAAATGCATACTTCCACTTCCGGAAAATTTGGTTTTTTTTTTTTTTTTTGAATTTTCACAGCAAATTAGGTTTGGTGCAGTAGGTTCAGTTGAATTGTCCTTTTTTTTATTTTTATTTTTTTTGATTTCCAAGACACTAATACAGTTCTTTACGAAGGGCCAATTCTTTTTCTTTTTTCAAGTTTCTAATTTTGGTTATGATCTGTTCAAATTCCCTACTAGAAGCTTCCACATTAAATTCATGTAGTTGATGCGTGAAACTAGTTGTCACCTGTCTTACGAGATCTTGACTTCTGGTAATATGGGTTTGTGTATGTGAGAACCGAGCGGTCTGGTTTAATGCCTCACTGGAACTGCCTAAAATGGCTTACCAAGTCACTAGGATGTGACACATAGGCCATACCGGAAAGAAGAGAGCACCCACTAATACAAAGGACTGCCCCACAAGAGAATCACGAAAATACCATTACTTGTGGCTATGTTTAGCTATTGGGCCTCCCATTTCCTAGAGCCTATGGCACAAATTGTAGTCATTAAACATCTCTTCGGCTGCAATATGAGATCACAAACTATTGTTTATGAGTTATCCAATTATGTATTTTGATCAAATCTTAGTGGTTTTTGTCCTTATAATTTGCATCCCTATGAGCTCGCTAAGCCAAATGGAATATATGTGCGACATTTAATGTAAAGTATGAAACATTGCCGGCATTTTAATGAGGTGATAGGACTGCAGATGATTTCTCGGTTCAAGTTGTGAATATATAAAATGTAGGTCCAATTTGATAGCTGCTTAATCAGTACTACGCAGGCCACTGGGGTAGGGTGGTGTTTGAGTTGCCACTCACCGAAGGCACCAACAAAAGTCAACTTAAAAGAGTAAAGGCCCACTTCTTAGCTCACTTTGGGAACGACCAAGGAAACTAAAATCGTTAGAACACGCGTCACATGATGAATTAACTGTAATTGCAGCCATACGAAATTATTATTTAAAAAAATTAAGGTTAGGAGCTCTGTAAAAGCCAACCTCAGGAGACCAAGGACAACGTTCGTCGGTTTGTGTCATTATGGACTTTTGTATAATTTTAGCATATAAATTGAAAAAAAAAAAAAAACATTTTAGTACCCTAGTGCTACTCATGTTTAAAATCACGTGTCTTGCTCACATGTCTGTATAGAAAGTAATTGAACTCAATGAACACACTCTTAACCCAAAAAAAGAAGAAAAGGGAAACTTTTTTTTTTTTTTTATAAAATATTTTTTACCGGTGAGATCTTCCAGTTTTATTTCACCATTAAAAATATGCCCATATGAAATAACAATTCACTAATATAAATTTTGTGTCCACTATCAATTTTTTTTATTGTTAATTGTATTTACTTGAAATTATTTAATTTTTTTATGCTCTTAGAGTATGCATTGAAAACAAAAGAACTAGATTAAATGCCAGAAAGTAGTTTTAAAAAGAAAATACTTTGATGTTGCCGGTGGAAAAAGCAATGGTCTTTGTATCAAAAAGTTCAACTGTCCCGTAAATTTATTCAAAGTGAAAATATTGATTCACACCAATAAAAATGAAAATAGTAAAGTTGAGAAACTTTTTAGAATGCTTTTGGTTGACGTCCTTTTTACGTGATCAAAACGTGGTTTTTACGTCGTTTTACCATTTGCATTCATTAAAAAAAAAAAAAAAAAAAAACATCTTGCTAAATTGAAGTCAATTGAAGGCACCGATTTTAGTAACATTAATCCAGCGAGTCAATTCCATCCACCTCGAAACGATAAATTAAAAGGTTACTAGCAGGCAAAGTCACTTGATTCACGCTGGAAGGTTGCATTTTATGAGAGGAATATAATAAATAAAGTCATGGTAAAACAAGAAAAAAAATATATAGGACACATGAATGGACGAAAGGAAAAAACTAAAATAAAATAATTATAAAAAATTCTCAAATATTTAAACAGATTTGTCGAACACACCAGATATTTGTCTTTTTTCTTTTTTTCATTGGGCAATTAATGAATCCAAAAGTTCATTTATTTAAGCATAATTGTATTGACTATTTCCAGTAAATAATTAAAGCCTGTCAATTCTCAAAAACTATATGCATTGATATTTATATTTATCATTTTTTTTAGAGTAGTTTTAAATTTATTTATTGTTATCAGCCTCAATTCTTCCTCTTTAAATTTTCTTGCAATGTTATTTGTTAAATATATACCTCTCATAATGCTTTATTTTACGTGCAAAATAATTCATCATCAGGAAACTATAATTTTATTTTTATTGAAACGAGCTAATATACTAATAATAATATTATTATTATTAGAAAGCAAAATAAATTTATGTATATGAATTATGTACCATGTTTATGTTTATCAAGAAAAACTAATAAATAAATAAATAAGTGAACAAATTGACAAAAAGCCGTTGATAAGCAAAGAGACTTTGAGGCAGTCAAAAGTTAGGTGCGAGGTGGCGTTGATGTGAAAACGTCGTAGTTTGACTACGTACGAAATTAAAGCTGTGACGTGACACGTACGCAGACCCAAAAATGAGTTGTATTCACGTGTCGCATCGATTAGTTCCAATCGGCATTGCAATTTGCAAGCATCAACGCCTTGGTGCACTAACTTTTTTTTTTTTTTTCATTTTTTATTAACCGAACTTCAGTTAAGCAGAGTGATAAATAATTTCTACCGATAGTATAGCTCTTATCTTTCACATTTAATTATAGATTTCAGTAAGTAAAAAGTACATGCATTTTATTTACGTCTTTAATTTAATGAATTAATAGGTAAGAGGATATGTAAAAAATTTAATATTTAATCTATTCTTAAGTTTTATAGAACAATTTACATTTTTACACTGAATGGTTGCTTAACGAGCCATTTTTCTAAGAGTAAACGCAATTCATCTACAAAATTTCAGTTTGAGTCTATAAAGTGAAAATATACCATTTTATTCACACAAAAGTTAAAGAAAGGAAATGTGAAATTTATAATAATAATAAAAAAATTATTCTTGCAGCCCAAATATATATATATATATATATCAAACAAACGAACTCTTCATTTATCATTTTCAATGGCAAAGAAAACCAATGAGCTTGGAGAATCTCTATTTTGACTATAGATCATAAGAGAATTTAATGAGTTTAGAGGTACAGTGGAGTGTTCTTGCTTATGGCTTATCTACTTGGCCCAATGGGCAGTTAATTTTTCTTTTTCTGAAAAATGTCTAAAAAAATGTTTTTATGCATAAAAAGATATTTTTAAAATAAAATAAATTTTAATATAATACTAAAGTCTCTATGATTAAGTAGTTTTATATTTGAACTATATTATTTTTATTTAATTGAAAATATTTATAAATATGAGAAATTTATTTTTTGTTTATACTTTCAATTCAACAAATTTTTATATAAAAAATGTATTAAATTATAATATATGATTTATATTTTAAATTTGACTTAATAATTACATTTTTAAAATAAAATAATTTTTTGACGAATAAAAATTTTTAGGAGAAAATCCATAGACATAAGCGCATGACACAAATACGAGCGTTGAATGCAAAAAGCCTCATGTTCATGTTAAGCAGTCAAATTTCCGCCCTATTTTCAGACAACACACATCCAATCCGTTGAGTTATTAACTTAATATATAATAATAGTGAGTCCTCCTCTCAATTCATCCACATTTTGAATTTGCGCCTTCCTCAAAATTAATCGCACATTAAAAAAAAAAAGAAGAAGTACAATCATCGAGTATGTGAGCATAGAACGGCTAATGTACCAAAAAAAAAAAAAAGGAATAGAATAATTAGAAATAGGTGCTTACTTTATTTATTTATTTATTTATTTATTATTATTATTTTTGTTTTACGTAGTCTGACGCAAGGCTGCAACTTTCACTTGTGTTATAGAATGCATTGAGAGAGAATAGAGCATGAAATTGTGCACATATTCCACATATCTCAACTTTACACTGACTACCAGACTAATTATGAGTGATTATAGAGACAGCACATTTTTTCCGTACCGAACAAGCAAGGCTTTCGGAGGATTGCCGTTAACATCAATCAAACGCGAAAAAAAAAAAAAAAAAAAGAACTAAATGCTAGAAAGGAATGTGACCAAGTCAAGGCTAATTTAGTTCGGGTTGTTCTAAAATTTAGTTGAGAAAATAATTGATGCCAAACCTTTCTGCTCAAGCTTTCAAATGGGTAGACTCCAATATAGATTTTGATTGGTTTGCTTGTTCCTTTCAAGCCTTCAATGGATAAGTATTACGCCATGGAAATATATATATATAGGTCCTGTTGGTTGCGGGATGATTGATATCCATATCCAACCATCACTTTCTTTGTTTTGTCATGTTCCAAATGTATATATCATCACATTTGAATTAATAGTGGTTAGTAGCTAGTCTTCTAATGCCCAAAAAGTCAACATCTATTTGTAACTACTTCTTCCCTCTTTTTTTAATTTTTTTTTTTTTTTATAGAACTGCTTATATTTTCAGAAAATGTATTTCGTCCATTTAAAATCTTACATCAACTTGGAATCTATTTTTGCAGTGGATGGCCTGGGGTTAAGATTACAGCATAAGCAATTAGGTCATGCTGACAAGGTCTTGATATCCTATCTTAGACATATGCTTTTTTTCTACTCTACAAACTCTACTTCTTTCGTTTTTTTTTTTTTTTTTATATATATTTTATTTCTTTTCCTTTTTATTTGCATCGGAAATCTATCAATAAAAATAATTACATATTATATACTATAAATAACATGTGAATCTTTTTCTTATTCATTTTCTACCGTGATACTAGTCTAAGAACTCTATCGTATACTTTGAGTAAAAAATACTTCGATC
Source organism: Rhizophora apiculata (assembly GCA_037832385.1). Taxonomy (NCBI): domain Eukaryota; kingdom Viridiplantae; phylum Streptophyta; class Magnoliopsida; order Malpighiales; family Rhizophoraceae; genus Rhizophora; species Rhizophora apiculata. The sequence goes on from CM075437.1 coordinate 4,937,993, forward strand.
GTTGATCTATCTAACATAAACTTGAATTAATTGTTTAAGATCAAGACAATCCTCCACGAGCAAATTATCTTTTTTTTCATAAATTTATAGTTTTTGACTGATAATCAAACCAATTTTGGATGTCCACCCGATTGTTGTAAATCGAGACAAGTTTTTCCATTCTCCAATTTGCCTTTTCTCATAAGATATCTTTCACTTATTCAGGGCATGCATTCAGAAAATTCTGGTACAAGATTAGTAGGACAGTTAATTATACAGTGATTGTAAGGCAATAGTTGGCCGTACCATGAGAAAGGAAGGCCTGGCAGCCATAAGAGGAAGGGCCACAGGCTGGGCCGTTTCCATGGATCAATGAAGGAAGTTGCAACGGATTCAGAATCAACCCAACTCTTCAGTAAATGTAGAGGTGGCAAGGGGCGTATTACTCATAGCAATCTGTTTCTATGAATCATTTGAGTACGCGGTGGAATCACATTCTTGATTTATGTTGATTGCAAACTACATAGTATCACAAGTTATGTTTGATTCTTTGATGATGAGCTTAGGTTGCTTTGTTGTTAGAACATTTCTCTCAATTGATTTTAGGCATTCCTTCGTAATCAAAATATATCTTAGCCCAGACTCTCTATGCATTATGATTTTATGCCCGGACCATTCAAATATATAAAAGGGAAATAGGCTCTTTTCTTCTGTACGTATCACAATGTACAAGTTCCATGGGAATTCAATGGCCTCCGACCTAAGTTGTGTTAATCCATGCAGAGAAACTAAATTAACAGTGACCACGAAATAACGGTGGAGCCACGTACAAATGAGTGGTGGCAAATGCCGCCTTTGATAAAATTCGAAATTTGGTCATCTTTTATTGTTATATTCTATATTAGTCCCCACAAAATTTTTATTTTGCATTCGCTAAATTATTGTTTTCATTTCTTTTTTGGAAACTTACCCACACCGAAAGAAATTTCTAGCCTTATTCCAACCTACCCCACATTAGTAACAATAGTAGTCCTGTTCACTGGTCTATGGCTTCGGTCGTAAAACTGCCTGATTCATTTGGGCCTGATCTTTTTTTTCTTTGGGGTGGTTATTTGGGTCCAAATTAACTTGAAATATGCCGAACTATGATTCTAGCTGACCCAAGAATTGGGTTTTTTTGATAGGCCCTACTCAGCTCAATTACAGAGAATCTTAGAAGACCTTGCTCACAAATGGACCATGGCATGATCGGCCTAACTCATTTTTGGCATTGCAGATCAAAGTAGGTAGAATTAACAAAGCAAGAGCGGTGACTGGAGTAGTTAGTCTATAGATTTTATGTAAAAAAAAAAAAAAAAAAAGTCTTCTGTTTTCTCCTTCTCCGTGGTCTATATGACCATCTTTTAAACAAATAATAATAATAATAACAAAACAATTTATTTTTGTTTATTGGTATCATTATATCAGAACAATTTGTACGGTTCACAAAACTATTCATAAACTTTTTGAGTGATCCAGTAGTAATAATATGTCTTAATTGCTTCGTGTCTCTAATCATGTGTATCCAGCAGACGGAAGAGAACTGCCGAACTATGAGAACTGTCAGCTGGTGACTATCGGATTTATGCTTGAATTAATACATATCAACAAAGTGAAATTGAGAGACTGCTGTGCTGTGTCTCATACAGGAAGCCACGGTTTGATTTTGAATTGTGAACCAATTTTTGAGGTTTTAGATCTATTTATTGGGACTGTTACAGAAGCTTAATTACTTCTTCCAAGGGACACATGGTTTTGCTTATGTTGGTCAGCTAGTGGCACGATGTTTTCTGGTTTTCTTGTCTTCTTGGAGCCAGCGGCTTTGTGTCAGGTGCTGCATTTTTTTTTTTTTTTTTTTACTGAATTATTGTTTTTAGAAAATAATAATAAAATTAGATCACAATTATGATTTTCAATAAAAGTTATACTCCCACTAACTTTAAAGTGCCTCCGCTGTTGGATTCTATTTTCACTTATTTCTCTCTCTCTCTTTTTTTTATTTATAAAATGAAAATCATAATTTGATCTCATTTTATTATCCTGTGGTAAAGTCGTAATATTCCACCAAAATGACGGCAATAAATCCAAGTGGTTTTATCTCGATCTACAACATACCTGCAACCAATTAAAATTTCCCACATGTGCTACCCGTATTGCATGTGCATCTTAAACTATTATATCACTTTATTAGTTATCCCCTTTAAATTTCACTTTACTTTTCAACATGTATTACTACCCCTTGAGTTTACATGAATTATTTAAAGCAATCAAATCGTTCTCCTTTTTTTTTTTTTTTTGTTTTTGCGATTCTTCATAAAAAATTATTTTTAGCTTTTCCTTGGATTTTTTTTTTTTGAATTCTTTAAATTATTTTATTTAATCTAAAATATGAATTAGTACAAAGTTAAAGCTAATTATATACGCATGCAATGACGTTTGGAAGCTGGAAACACACAAACTTCGAGACCCCATGCATGAGGAGCAGCTGTCTGGTTGCTTACATAGCAACTTTTTTACGTGCAGTAGCCCGGCTGCCAAGTGCCCAACATCTTCTTTTTTCCACTTACCTCCACTAATCAAAAGCCTACAAATGGCAACAAAATGCAAATGTCGATGCTGATAAAGTGAACCAACAGCTTTCAAGTTCTTCTATTACGTGGATTCTGGTTATAATGTTAGTCTTCATTACACTTTGTTTCAAATGGCAATGTTACCGTGTAGACTAAGTCTACATCAATGACATTACGCAGATGCAGATTTCCTTTTCTTTTTTTTTTTGTGTGTGCGCCTGTGTGCGTGTGTTTTTTTTTGGGGGGGGGGGGGTCTAAAGGGAAGGTCATATGCAGATTTCTCTTGATATAGATCAGGTGCGAATAATATCACAATATCATAATCACCAATTACAAATTTATAATCGTTTAATTCATGATTACAACCAATAATTAAGACAACCACCGAACAACAAATCTGCCTTGTTGGAATCAAAATCTGTGGAAAATTAACTTAAATCGGGGAATAATGCTTGGAAGCTTGGGACCTAACTGTTTCTTTCGCTACAAAAATTGCTTTCTGATTTCTTTCATGGAGATCTCGGATTGCATCAACAGAAGCATAGTAATTATGTATGAGATCCTCCCAAAAGGATTAAAAGAGTTGTGCCTTGTTTTATAGACATATGTAATTAATGTATCTTATTATTTATTTTTTCAAGTTCTGCTTTAACCTTTTTTATTTTTGGGAAAAATAAAAAGTAACACAACTTATGCTATTTTTCCTCTTTTTTTTTCCCCCCCTATTTATGTCTAGTCCAATTTTTTTTCACAAAGGAAAAGCATGGTAACATAAAGGCATTATGGACTGGCTGGTTCAATAAAATTGTGACTTGAAAACTGCTTCACTAGACAATTGCATTAAAATGACCCAACCCAGTCCTTTTTTAAGCACTGCACGGGAGCCAAACTCAGAGTCAGGTCCAAGCCAACGTCACGGTCACCATCCCGATCATCACTCAGGCCTTTGTATTGCAATACCCGGCCTGGTTCGGCCCGGTTCACCAGTGAACCCTCCACTGTTTCAACAGAGAACATGCTATCATCCTCCATGTTGCTATCCCTATTGCCCACCTGACCCGGCCACTGGGAGTGTTTAGGCATGGGTTCAAAGCACAACTTCCCCGCGTTAACCAGACCATGGATATTGTTTATTGGCCGATTTTGCAAATTAGACCAGTTGAACCGGTCCCGGTTCTGAATCCTATTGAGATCGGCCCAGCTGGGGATCTTGCCCACGTGGCGAATGTCGCAGGTCTCGAGAGGAGAAACCAAGTGTGGTGCTGGTCCACCGGGAGGAGAAAGCGGCGCGATTGGCGCGCCTCTAAGCACAGCATCAACGGCTGCTTGGCAGTGGGCCCAGTTTCCCGACCAAAGCAAGCCCACTGATCCATGTACTGGGCTCACAATCCTTCCACAGGCCTCATATAACAATGACCTAAATAGAGCTAGAGCCCAAATTCAAGAGAAATTAAACCGAAAAAAAAAAAAAGGATCAAAAGCTAAAAAATACCAAACGAAATTACAACTAATTCCTTAAAAATTCTTTTCTAGTTAGCCATTTCTTCATATCTTGGCTGATTGAAATAAAAAAATAAAAAAAAAATAAAGATCAGTTGGTATATATTATGAATAGGAAAAATAATTTAAAAAACAAAAAGGACTTGTTTAGCTAAATTGCAAGAAGAAAAATTAAGGGATTTAGAGGCATTCCATGTTTCAAGTGACTTATGTTGGAATTAAACTAATAATCTAAGGTTTTCCTAGACGCGATTTCTCGTCAATTTGCCAAAAAAAAAAAAAGAAGGAAAAAAAATTAAGGAGTTTAATTGTGATGCAAAATAAAATTAATGGGCGAATTGAATTAATTAACATCATTGGCAATTTAATTAGGCACCATAAATGAAGATGATTGATTAATGGTTTGATGACATGCATGCAGGCATACCGGGGCGAAGGTGTGGGGGGCCGGCTTCGATGAGGTTGACGAGGCCAGCGCGGCCATAAAACTTGGCCAAGAAGAGAGTGGCATTGGATTGAGACTCAGGCGACTTGATCCACTGAAGACACGGCCTAATGGGGCAGTCGCTGCAGCAAGCTTTGCGAAGGATTCTGCAGCCATTGCAGCTCATTTTCATGGTGCGGTGCCTACCAAATTGTTCTCCCTAATTAACCAAGAATTCAGAGAAAGACAGAGTGAAAGAGAGGACAGTAGAGTTATATAAGGAGAGAGAGAGAGAGAGAGAGGTGAAAAGGGAAACCCGGGGGGGGGGGTTCCAGCTTTTTTTCTTCTCCATTAGAAAAGTTTGGGGTGGGGCCCTTCTATGGAAAAGTTGTTCTCATTACTTCTTTTAAGGTTTTGCAATTGCCCTACATGCAAAGTTTTATTACCAAATCAAGGACAAGACTGCCATTGGATTCAATAATTGTTACAATGAAAAAAAAAAAGAAAAACAAAGAAAACGTGTGTATTTATTCACATGCAACCGGGTCTTCTTGAAATGATTTGTTCTAGATTACCATGCCTAATCATAATTATGAACGTAACTCATATTTTGTTTCTTAATATTTGAATGGGAAAATAACAATAAATAAATAATTTCCCATCATCCTATTTATGGCCCTATTACAATGATTTTGTATTCGTGTAATCATCATACAATATCAAAAATGGCGACTTGGGGGTCAACCCAACTAAGAAATCGAGTGATTGAAGTGAACTGTTGTTTGGATAAAAGGAAATGCTTCATATACGCACACAAAAGAAAAGGCAAACATGAGCCTAGATAGCTATTTGGGCATACATGGAGCCTTTTCTTCGTGTAAATAGTGCCTCGTGATTGAACCAGTCGTTCAACTAGTACATCAACAACGCTTTTGAGTTTGATAATATTTGAACGTGTATCATATTCTATGCACATTTTAACATATTCCTATAAATATTATGGTGAAAACTTGATGCTAATCAGTAACTTTCTAATAAAAAAGAAAGGGGCTCCTGAATTTGAAGAGTACTACGAAGATTAGAACCACCAAAACACACAAGGTCTTGTCTTGGGATTTTGGTCCGTGGTGGGCTCATTTTGTCAGAGCTGGCGCCGACGTCAGTCTGAAGTCCTGCACATGTGGTTCATTGCTAAATTTTTTTGTGACCTTTTTGCATCCTTTTTATTTATGTATTTATTATTTTTTATACAGAAAAGAGAGAGGCAGAAATTTCATTCATTAACAATCAAATAGTGGTCACAAACTAAAAAAAAAAAAATAATATCTAACAAATTCATAACGTGACAATAAGCTAAATTAACACTATTTGACACTGATTATTCTTATCTCTTATTTGGTTTGGCATTGCATGTGTACAGATAGCGACACACGTGTAATGGTGTTTTTAATGTAAAGAAAAATGATCCAAGCGAACGCATACACATGCCAATACATCCATGAGCTCCTCGATCAGGCGTCTATCACATCGAATGGTTGACATGCGTTCAGGCAGATGCATTTGGCTGTGGCTTGAAAAGGATGATGAAAGGAGCCTTTTGGGGTTTTTGGTGGAAGAAGTTTCATTACGTGCTTTGGTTTTCTGCAATCTCGATGGGAACTATATATGTTTGGAGGTCATGAAGGTGTTCTTTTTATTTTCTTTTTTGATAATACCAATTTTTATTAAGTAAAAAAATAGAGGGCAAATGAAAGGTAGAAGCCCAATATAGTCCGAAAGGCTAGCCAAAATAAAGACTAAAGCCAGACGATGAAATTTATTTGTTTAGTAAAGTCTTGCTTTGTTGGATCATCTGCAATAAAATTGATATTGCTGTTATAATGTGCTTAAAACACTGACTAATATAAATACATAAAAATTTCAGGGTTTTTGCAAAAAGTAGTTCTCAATTTCCAACTTTAAATTTAATCATGTGAGAGCAATACTAGAAAACTAGAATCATATTCTAAAATGAAGCTCATATGCTTAAAGTCGTCTTTGGATGTCGTTAGTCCCATTGCCTTAAAAATTTTCGACATTTGAGCCGGGTTCCACTGACAAGAGGAAATACAAACAAAATGCCTATAACATTTCAGCATGGTTCATTCTTTCAATCCGGAAAGTGAAAGTTAAAAGGCTAATTACAATATAGTCAGCAGAACCTAAACCTCAAATCAACAGGTTTCTAAGACTACGGAGCAAATTGAGCCGAGACTGGAAGGGCCTTTCATAGCAAGTACCGATCCTCTTAAGGTCAACATGCCATGGCTGTCCCCTACTTTAATGGGAATAAACGTCTTGATGGAGCCCAGTCTGAATTGGTGTACAAACTTCTGTGACGTGTTTTTCTAGATACATGCCATTGTTGACAGCAATCTGACTCAGATACACGCATGTTTTTACACCAAATGACAAGTAAATTTTGAGCTTGGAAAGGAATTAGCCTACATGCCACCCTTAAATTTGTCCCTTGCGAGGAGAAGCAATGCATTAATATGGGAATCTAATTTTTAATTTAAAGATGAAAGTCTAAATTAGTAAGTATTGGAGTGTCCTTAAGGGACAATTCTTTTTTTCTTTTTTTTTTTTTTTTCTTTTCAGTTTCTTATAACATTTCAATTGTTTTGTCATGGAATTAATATCTTAGAAGTGGGAAATAAAATGAGGTAAATAATTTTTCCAAACAAGTCATGGGATACAAAAATATCATATACTATTGGTGGGTTTTACAGATGTATCAAATGCACTAAAATGTAATGGGAGATGCATAATGATATGTCAATTATACACATGCATTTTTGAAACTTTGCCTTCCATGGTATTGAAAAATCGATTATAATATGAAATTATTTCTTTTTTCATAGGGACTAAGGATTGAATTCTAAATTTGAAACAAAGAGTTTTTAGGTAGCTCGACTTTGTGGCTAGTAGTCCAAACTGTTTCCCTTTGCGCGGAGAAGCAATGCATTTATTTGGGAATCTGATTTTTATCCTAATTTGGACATATTTGTCAGTGGACCAAATAGGTCCAAGATCCAAACAGAACAAGGGGTTAAATAATAGAGTCCAATGGGCCACCAGCTAGTCCCACAGACATAGTGGGTCTGCTTTGACGTTGCCATGCAAGTTGAAGCATCAAGTGAAGCACAGCATTATCTATAAGGATCAAGAGATTTAGAAGGGTTAAACTCTTCGTAACTTCATCCTAAAACCCAATACCTCTACTTAGCAAACTAGACCAATAACATTAAAAAAAAAAAAAAAAAGAGATAAGTATGTGTCCATTTGATGGCTAAACTACAAGTTTACTTCGGTCTCTTCCCGTACTATTGTTGTCCACATTATTTACCATAATAATGATACACCATTTTTTTAATTACAATCTGATAAATTGAAAGAATGACATTTGTGTTGGTTTAAACATATCCAAAGTAGGTCTACAAATGAAATTATTAAAAGGGGTGACTAAATCTTAATAGATGGTGAGAGAAATGAAACAGAACAACTTAAGTTACATAAGAAATCAATTTAAAACAATAAGATTTTATTTTAAACTTAATTTATAATAAAATTGGATGACCATAAAATATCTATATAGTCAATGATAATTAAATATAGAATTAAAATTTTGTTATTGTTGTTAACGTCTATATTGCATGCAATATTATGGTACTAATTCTAACTTTTTAATCAAGTCAAAGCCTATCTACATTATGGTTAGACTACTAGACAAATAACTATATTTTATGATCTGGCCGATTCTAACTTTGGTAGACAAGGTTTGCACTAGGAAGTGTAACCATTTGGAAATTGTTATTATCGGAGCAAGCTTTGTTAAGGCAACATTTTGAGGTTATGTATACATGATTATAACATTCCCATATATGATTGGAAATCCATTCTAGAAGTAGGTCAAGTGAGAACCAATTAGGGGCATTGGTAAGCTTAAACCGTCGTCGTGGGAGGAAGTGTCAGAGAGAGTCAATTTGATTCCAAATCCAAATTGCTAGCAGACAAGCCAGAACGGCTACAAAATCATTTGCAGGTTTTTTTCTTCCTTTAGAAAAAATCTAGGTACACAAAAAGTTTTGGTGTTAGCACAAAAAAGTTTTTATATTATATACAAAATATTATATAATATAAAAATTTTTTGTAATTGCTTGTGTATGTCTCTTTTATATACACTGAGTGGTTCCCTTTTTGTTTTACTCCTTCCGCCGCACAATACGTGGCTCTTTCTCGCATTGATTTCTCTGCAAATATTTTTTTTTCCCTAAATGCCACCCAAAAATCACACCAGAGAGAGACCCCATTTAACGCAAAAGTAACACAAACAGGCATTGCATTATTATAAATAGAACCCAACAAACACCCCATGAAAATCATCAGCATTTTAGTATTGTTTCAATCTCTCTCTCTCTCTCTCTGTGCAATCGATAATAACTTGTCTTTGTGCATTGTTCCAAGCTAGGACAAAAAGTTTACCGGAAGTAAACCAATAAAATTGTGTCAAGTTTCTTATTTTACACTAATCTACAAAGACTAAAGTCCATCTAACTTTCAACTATCTCATACTTTCTTAACTGTTTGTATGAAATCTCTGTGGTTTTTATACGGTTGCGAATTCATTTCCTGCTTTTGGCTACAGAAGTATCTCCCCATCAAATTACTATGCTATACTCTTCTATGTTAAAGATGTAACAGTTCTTAAATTAATTAAGCCCCTTTCCCTTTTTTTTTTTTTTGGTTTTCAAGAAAAATATTTGTGAAATAGTTACGAATTCGATTTTTAAAAATAATTATTTTATCAAAATAAAAGTAAACTTGCAGGCAACTGATTATTTTTCAGGCTTCAAGGGAACCCATGGAAGTCTGAGAATAACTTTTAGGTGTTTAATGTGGCTGATAATACAGTTTTGACTACTCGTGGCTTGTGACTGACATTTGATTGACGAATGACTTTAAATGCGGTAAAAACAACTGATATCACCACAAGAATTACACCAATTAGACACATGGCAATTGGGAAATGTCTTTAGATTTGACGGGTCAGATTTGATAAATTAATTGAACGCAGAGCTCATTGTACCTGGGATTTGACGGACTTGGTCTGGATATGAATGCTAAGGCAGGACATGTGAATTGTGATTTACCGTCGGTGCCACCCACTGAGTCCCATTAGATCAAGGAGGTCAATCCGAAGCATTTCGCACTTAAATTTTTATTGTCTTATTATTATAATATAATATATATCTGTTAAAATAATATAATATATACACAATTACCAACACGCAAGTCCCCAAACGAAGCAAACATAATCACCAGAAGAAACTACCATAAGATGCAAACTACAGACACACACTGATTAACCTCATAACTCATTTAACCAAAAACAGCCGACTCTACCCAAAAGCTGTCATGTCTAATCTACGCTGCCACACTCAAACAAGCAAATGTACCATGACAATAAAAAGAAACAGGGGTGTGGTGGGGATAAGAAGTTAAAGGACCAAATCTTTATATTGATTGCAGAGGAAAGCAAGCATCCCTATAATTGCATTGCTTGCAACTTTGCTTTTCATCTTCCTCAATCTTCACCTTCTTTTCACAGGAAACGATAAACTGAAAACGGACAGCGCAGAGATTGAGGCAAATATTATTTAAAAAAAAAAGTTGCAGTACTGTTACCGTCTAATCTCCATTAAAGAAATTCTCGGCTTCTATACACATCAAGATCGGTCATTTCATATGATCATCCATAACTGCAAAACGAAAATGGGACTTAAAGAAAAACACCAAAATACCCCCGTTTTCCACTCTTAAATTACATAAAACCAATTAAAGCATTAGCACAAAACATGATGAAAAACGTGGGTATTTTGGATATGTGACATTGAGTTGAAGTACCCAAAAAATGATCCAAAAAAAGAGGGAGGGAGGGAGGGAGGAAGAAATTTTGAGTAATTCTGCTAGTTATGAAGAGGATCTGGGCAACTGGGAACTCTTCTTTTACTCTCTTCTAGTCCTTGCTCAGTCTTGTTGAAACTGGAAGCCCCACTTCCATTGAAGTACTTGTGGAATAGGTCTTGTTTAGGCAAAGCATTTTTTGGGTTGTTGTTGTTGGTAGTCATATTGGTGATGTCTTTCAACTTTGCAGCAACCCCATTTTCAGAGAGCATCCTTATCCTTGTGGCTTCTGCCTTGCAATCAGGTAGGAGGCAGACACAAATCTGCAGAACAAAAATGACCAAAACCACCAATGCCAGAGAAGAAGAAGAAGACACGATCCTAGACCTGGAGGAACTTCCAAACGACATGTCGGTTGAATAAACTACACACTTATCATTTTTTTTTGGGTGTTTTCTCTCAAAAGAAAAAAAATTGAAACTTGATTGGATGCTTATTTTCTTCTCTCTCTAGCTCTTGTGGGAGCTATAAGCGAAGCAGAGATGGCTGTTTCTGGGTAGTGAAGAGAGAGAGAGAGATAGATAGATGGAGGGAGCCTCATGCACCCGCACACTGGCCCACGTGATGTGAAAAATGGGAGAACTATATATATATATATATATATATATAATGTTGGGTCATTCCAGAGAGTGCCATACAATTATTTGTTAAAGAGAAACACTTAGGATAAACAAGCCTTATAAATATACATTATTTTATTTATTTATTTATTTATTTTTACAATGTAAACAAAAAGGCAAATATTAGAAAATTTATTAGGACCATAACTTAAGTTGTTTAATCTGATAAAATTACTTGATGTTGTTTCTAGATGGGAGGAATTAGAAGAAGAGAAGAACTAGTCCTGTTACGAAGTTCATGACCAATTTGGAAGTTTGACCAACAAAAAAAAAAAAAGAAATTTTAAGATTGATTCTATGGTTTGTTTATATAATATGTAAATTAAGAACAATATAATAAGTATGCAACGGTATTGAGATATGTTAAGCTCTATCATTCTACCCATGCGTGGTTTATTGATTGTGCACATAATTTATTAGTGCCAGTGACATTCACTGCATGGCATTAACAATGACCAATCAGGATGCACTTTACCCAAACAAGAAAATTTGAGGATTCCTATTGAAGTCTGCATGTCAGTAATATTTCAAAGTTAACTAATATTATGATGTTCTTATTCAAAAGAAAAAAAAAAAAAAAGATAAAACTAATATCATGTTGTATTCCATAAGAAAAAAGAATTTCATTACATGGACATAAAAATTTTGAATTTTATTGACCTGGATGACACATTATTTCATACATGAAAACTGGGTTTTTGGTCTGCTACTGTTTTTATATCTGTTAATTCTCTTTTTTTACTCAAAAATATGCATAATTATATTCATGATCATTACTATTAGTTGCACATTTTAATAAATATTTTAATTTATTATCAGTTATATAAATGTTAAACATTGTTTATCTTTCCCTTTGTTTTGTTTTTTTTTTTGGACAGAGTACTATTTAAGTTCAACTCTGTTAATTACGATATCTTTCCAACAATCTCTGGAACAATGGTCCACTGGATTAGCTATGAAAAAGGGAAGCCGTGTTGACTATTGCATAATTAATTACATTATGGATTGAATATCTTAGCCTAAGGTTATAACATAGATAGCTAAACTAATAACATTAGCATTTTGCACAATTTCTTAACAAATATTTCAAGGAGCATGATAGTCAACCAAGAAATCTAGCCGAAGATTTGAATTTAATAACTCGATGCCCACTTGCCAACAAACTACTTGATATGGTGTAGAAACGATTTATACCAACAACCAATGTGTAAGTCTAGAGTCATGTGTTGAAACTGAGCTGGAAACAGAATGGTAAAAATAGATTCATTCCATTCTTGGTCTCAAGACTAGGTTTTGGTTCATGGTCCAATGAATCTAAAAAGAAAAGGAACACTGCTGCACATGGAAGACTGGCAACCTCGCTACCATAAAGGCTTTGAATTTTTTTTTTTCCTTTGATAACTACCATAAAGACTTTGGCATCATATTAAAAACCATTCAACCATTCAGTTGAATAGTTTCGTAATGGTTCTAATGACACCTTAGCTGCACGTGTCATCATAGCAACATGTAGGTAATTTTAGGGGAAACTGAAAGTTTTGCTAAACAAATGTTTTATTATATAACGTAGCATGACATGAATTAATAGTATTGATTATTACAAGTTCTACTTATACACATGTGAGGTTTTGATGCGATATGTGTCTCTCGGAAAATAGGTTGATTATGCTACTTCTTAAAAGGATTTCAATTAAAACTCTTAACACACTAACGCTATTGAAAAGGAAAATAGAAAAGAATTGAGACAAATTTAGCAGATAAATCTACAAGTACATCCATTGGTTTTGCTGCCTTAAGTCTCTCTGTTTGTTTTTTTTTTCGTAACAGCAGAGAGAATTATTTTATTCACAAGCTGCCAAATCAAAAAGGCAACCCCAAAAAGAAATTGTTGTCATAACTCTTACAAGCGTGTCTAAATTTTTACGCAATAAGATTTCGGTGTATGTATAAAATTTACGGAAAAAGTTGGTGGACATGGCTTGGAGAGAGAGACTTGCGCAGCTGATCTCAGTCGCAATAAAATATTATTTTTTAAAATTTATGTTTTTTTTTTTTGAGAAAAAATTACGTGATGTGTAAGAGGATCAACAATACGTACACCAAAGCTTGAAAAGATGCAAAAATGATTGATTATTAATGTATTGTGGTTGAGCTCGTGTCATTCGCGTTAACTCTCTGTCAAAAATCCCAGTCCACGCGAACTCTAAAATTTATTTGTATAAACAACGGAACCCAAAGAAGAAATACTTAAAAAGGTTTACTGTGGGAACTGAGAAGGGACATTCTACAAGGAAAATATCCACCACGTGCCAAGTAAACCAACTTTGATTAAAATAGAGATTAACAAAGAAGGAAAAAGAAATTAGACAAGGGGGATTAGGCCGAGGCCGGCCGGGAATCGCGCGACAGTGTTGGAGAGTGAAGACATTGCCTCTGTGTCGTTTGACATAGGTAACAAGGAAATCCTGTCTTAATGATGATCGAATAAAATGTGATCCGTACGTTTTTTTTGGGTTGGGCTAACAAATTTTGATGCAATCTTGTGATTTCTGTACCTGCCTTTGAAAATTATGTTTATTCTCAATTGTTTGGCACTATTTTATCACCTTTACAAGAACGATCTAGGTGAACATTTTTTCTTTCTTTCTTTTTTTTTTTTTTTTTGCAGTAGGATCTAGGTGAACTTTATTGAAGCCCACTTGTCTCCCTCCCACTATTATTTTTTTAATATAAAATGGATGAAATTTTGAATCCCCTCCCCCCCACCCCCCAGAAAAAAAAAAAAGAAAAAAGAAAGACGAAAACGTTGACGTGAAGCAAGTTTGATAACGGTGGTGGTTAATCACTGAAATTTTATCGCAAGCCATAGAACTTGAGAATTTTTTGGAATTGATGATAATTGCATACATGTATAAATTCTAGGCATGTATATCTCCCTGTGTCTGTGTGTGTGTACCATATACGTTGTCTATATTAAACATATTTGTAGCAACAGGTTGAACCCTTAAGGTGAGATATGAATCCTTTATAATAGATGATTATTTGATTTTTGTGTCAGCAATCAGCATGATTTAATACTATAAATCAAATGGAAATAAATAGCAAATTTGGTCAGTTATTCAATACGGAGCAGTGGTATTTATATGTGTGTATCAATGAGTACAAGCAAAATCACATGCTATTAACCGGGTTGGTGATGTAGCACTTTTCATGAATCATGTGCATTGAAGAAAACTGTTTTTAATATAAACAAACAATACATTTTGAGCCCCTCACCTCTCGCTCCCATGAACCGTGTTCAAGATTAGTGATTAAGGTAGCTCAAGATTTAAAAAAAAAAAAAAAAAACTGCATCATGTCATTTATAAAGTAAAAATATCATTAATATTTGTTGGAATATGTCTTGTATTTTAATTGAATTACAATTACTCTTTTAACCCTTTTTGGAATTCTTATATATATATATAGGTATATTAGGATTATGTGAGTTGAGACGAGGTTAGAGAGGAGAGCCGCACTCTTTGTATCCAGTAACACATACTCTCTGTTAATAAAGTATTCCCTCTCTCTTTCCCGTGGACGTAGGTCACATCAACCGAACTATGTAAAATTCTGATATTATTCTAGTATTGATTTTTCTTTTCGTTTGATTACTCCGTGTGACTTTCGGTAACAAACTGGTATCAGAGCCAGAGAAGAAAAAAGAAAAAAAAAAAATCCAAACTGGTATATTGTATTTCTTGCATGGTTCGACAGTTACAGACTCAACTGCAGTTTCTACTTCAGTTTCATATTCAGACGTGACAAAGTTGTGGCACATGTGGCTGGGACACATGAGTGATAGAGGTATGGCTGCTTTGAGTAAGAGAGGTCTTTTGTGTGACCAGAACATTGGAAAATTGGAATTTTGTGAGCATTGTGTTTTTGGGAAGTAGAAGAGGTTGAGCTTCAGTACAGTCATCCATAAAATAAAGGGAACATTGGACTACATCCATTCAGATCTTTGGGGTCCTTCTCAGGTTCTCTCTAAAGGTATGGGTGCTGCTTATATGCTCACTTTCATTGATAATTTTTCTCGTAAAGTTTGGGTCTATTTCTTGAAACAGAAAAATCAAGTGTTTGGAATTTTCAAACAGTAGAAAACTTTACTTGAAAAGCAGACTGGGAAGCAGATTAAGAGGTTGAGAACAGATAATGGCCTTGAATTTTGCAATAACGAATTCAATGAGTTTTGCAAAATCGAAGGCATTGTTAGACACCGCATAGTTATAAAAACTCCACAGCAGAATGGAGTTGCAGAACGCATGAACAGGACTTTGATAGAGAAAGCTAGATGTCTGTTATCCAATGCAGGTTAGGGCAAGGAGTTTTGGGCAGAAGCAGTTAATACAACTTGTTGGTTGGTAAATCGATCTCCTTCTACTTCCATTGAGTGTAAGACACTTGAAGAGGTGTGGTCAGACAAACCTGCAGATTATTCTGATTTGAAGATATTTGGCTGTCCTGCTTATGCTCATGTTAATGATGGAAAGCTTGAACCGAGGGCTAAGAAATGTATTTTCCTTGGCTATGCTTCTGGTGTGAAAGGTTATAGGTTGTGGTGTCCAGACCCTAAGTCTCCAAAATTCCTCATCAGCAGAGACGTGACATTTGATGAATCCGCTATACTGCATCCAAAAGAGGAAGTCGTAAGGCCAAACAATAAAGATAGTGAGAGTTCTAGACAGCAGGTGGAGTTTGAAAGCAATATTCCTTCTAAGTCAGGTCAATAGATTCGGGTTGGCACTTCAGAAACAGACGAGGATACTCTAGATACTCAACAGGTACAGCCATATAATATCGCCAAAGATAGACCCAGAAGGACTATCAAGCCACCAGTCAGGTTTTTTTACTCAGATTTTACTTATTGTTTGGCAGTAGCGGAAGAGGTGAATTACAATGAACCTAGAAACTATTCAGAGGCTGTCACTTGTGCCGAATCTTCCCAATGGAGTATTACTATGACCGAGGAAATTGAGTCCCTGCATAAGAATCAGACTTGGGACTTAGTGAAACTTCCCAAAGATAAGAAGACTGTTGGCTGCAAATGGATCTTCAAGAAGAAGGAGGGAATCCCAGGAGTTGAAGATGCAAGGTATAAGGCACGTCTGGTTGCAAAGGGCTATAGCCAGAAAGAAGGGATTGACTTCAGTGAGGTGTTTTCTCCAGTTGTGAAGCATACTTCCATTCGTGTGCTTCTAGCTATGGTTGCTATGTATGATATGGAACTAGAGCAGCTTGATGTCAAAACTGCTTTTCTACATGGCGATCTTGAGGAAGTCATTTATATGGATCAACCCGAGGGTTTCCAAATTGAAGGCAAGGAGGATCAAGTTTGTAGGTTGAAGAAATCTCTATATGGTTTAAAGTAGTCACCTAGACAATGGTATAAGAAGTTTGACAGCTTTATGGTTGGCCATGGTTACTTAAGGAGTGGGTATGACAGTTGTGTCTACCATAGGAAGCTCCGTGATGGATCATTTGTCTATCTGCTACTATATGTCGATGATATTCTTGTTGCCTCTACAAGCATATCTGAGATCAATAGTTTGAAGAAGCTACTTGGTAGAGATTTCGAGATGAAAGATTTGGGAGCTGCAAAGAGGATTTTGGGCATGGAGATCATCAGAGACAGGAAAGCAGGAGAGTTGCGCCTTTTACAGAAAAGGTACATCGAGAAGGTTCTTGATCGTTTTGGGATGATGAGTTGCAAACTGGTAAGTACTCCTTTGGCATCACACTTCAGACTTTCAACCTCTTTGTCACCTAATAGCCTAGAGGAGGAGGAATATATGTCACGTGTTCCATACTCTAGTGCAGTGAGCAGTATTATGTATGCTATGGTTTGCACTCGTCCAGATATCTCACAGGCAGTCAGTGTGGTCAGTAGATATATGACTAATCCTGGAAAAGCACATTGGCAAGCAGTTAAATGGATATTTCGGTATCTTAGAGGCACTACAGATGTAGGACTGATGTTTAGCAGAGGCAGTAGGTTGTTTACTGGTTTTGTGGATTTTGACTATGCAGGTGACCTTGACAGAAGAAGATCAACAACTGGTTATATTTTCACTCTTTCAGGCAGTGCCATTTGTTGGAAGGCAACATTGCAATCAACAGTTGCTCTTTCCACCACTGAAGCTGAGTACATGGCAATAGAAGAAGCGGTCAAGGAAGCTATTTGGTTGAAAGGTTTGGTCACTGATTTGGGTTTACACAGGAAACTACCACCGTATTCTGTGACAGTCAGAGTGCTATACACTTGACCAAAAATCAAGTGTATCATGAGAGGACCAAACACATTGATGTCAGATACCATTTCTTGCGAGATATTATATCTCAAGGTTTGATCTCAGTGAAAAAAGTTGCTACTGCAGACAATCCAACTGACATGTTGACGAAACCAGTTTTGACTAGCAAGTTCAAGCATTACTTGGACTTGATTGGTGTTCATTTTGATTAACTGGCCCTAAGGGGCCATTTGGAGGAGAGATAGAAGGATTCTATTTTGTTGTGTGTTTTGAGAATACAATGTAAGGTGGTGATTTGTTAGAATATGCCTTATATTCTAATTAAATTAAAATTACTCTTTCAACCCTTTTTGAGATTCTTATATATACAGAGTTATATTAGGGTTATATGAGTTGAGACAAGGTTAGAGAGGAGAGCCGTACTTTTTGTATCCAGTAACACACACTCTCTATTAATAAAGTATTCTCTCTATCTTTTCCGTGGATGTAGGTTATATCGATCGAATTATGTAAAATTCTGATATTATTTTAGTGTTAATTTTTCTTTTCGTTTGATTATTTTATGTGACTTTCGGTAATAGTATGCATAGAATTATTTGATAATAAAATTGCAAAAGAAATATAGACAAAAGAATCAATCCAAAGGTCTTCTTTTGAGTAGATGGGAATCAACGTGCCTATTCCCCCTAAACAAGTAAAAGTTGCGTAGTTCAGTTCGGGGCCTAAAGCACTGCAGGATTCTAGCTAGACCCTTCTGCGTTCTAAATCACTTTTGATACATCGTCCAATGTTAATGTGTCAACTTGAATCATATCATGGATGATTGATGGTACTCAAAGTCATGTCATTGCGACGGCGATGTCAAAATGATAGCAAAGATGACGAAGGTGCATTATTGGCAACCTGTAAGTATCAGCCTCACGCTTCAGTTTTAATCTTTTTCTCTCTCTCTCTCTTTCCCTCTCTTTTTATTAAAAAAATTATTATAAATTAATTATTATATATATAAATTATAATTAATTTTTTTATTTATTTTATTTATTTAATTTTATAAATAAATTTATTTAAATAAAATTTTTTTATATTTAATTTTAATATTAACAAAATTAAAATTACTATTATATTATTAAAATAAATCCTTAATATTTAAAGATGAACATAATCAAGAATTTCAAATTTAAACCAATAAAAAAAAATTATTACCATGATAAAAGTTATACATATTATTAAAATAATATTATTATAATTATTAATTATATATTTTTTTTATTATTAATAAATAATATAATAAAAATACAATTAATGATCATTATAATAAGAGTTACATTTATATTCTATTATTTTTTTTATGAAACTACTTTTTTGACTAACAGTCAACATTAATTAAATTCGATGTATCCATTCACAAATGTTAACGTGCACTCCAACAGTCTGATTATGAGACGTGACTGTGCAAATTGATGCTTATGTTTATATGTGTTGTAATCCAAAGAAATGGACGCCTGCTTACTTTATTCAAGTCCACTTTTCTTTTAATCTAAGTGTTTTTTCTTTTTTAATTTTGTTAAGTTTGGAGAGCTGAAAAAAAAAAAAAAACTCCATGTCTGTGTGCTGCGGAAATTTCAAAAATAAAAAGTACAAATCGCTTACTGTGGCGGATCTTAGGAAGTGTCATATCAATGAAATGAGACTCTGCAGGTACAGTAAAATCGCAAGTTGGAAAAAAAAAAAAAATGTTCCCTTGAAAAAGGAGGAAAGAGGAAACCTCAAGTCCTTAAATTGAAAAAAAAAAAAAAGAAAATTTCGCGATTTTTTTTTTTTGGGTCAAAAGAGAAATTTAACAAAAATTGTGAAAAGGTAATGACTTAATTATTTAATACAGCTTAGGAATAGAAACGCAATAAGCTCTAAAAGTAACACAAATGATAACCTGGGTGTGCTACTTACCACATAATTAAGGTTCGAATCTACGAGTTAGGACATAAGAGACAATTCTTTTTGATTAGTTCAAAAAGAAAAATTTAATACACTGAGCAAAAGATTGATTTTTGAGATAATTTAATTGTAATATAAAAACAAGAATCGAAGAAAAGAGATTTAAAAAAAAAAAAAAATCAATTGATGTTAGAAAAAGTTTGACTTCTAAATTCAAAACTAAGATAAAGTTCAAGAACAAATTTGATAATAATTCATATTAAAGGATAGGTAGGATAATCTTATATCACCAGAGTTTAGACGATTTTGTACTTTGGCTTGACAACTTCGTCATCTTCGAACCAGAAGAGAACATTAAAAAAAAAGTGGGTTTTGTTTGGGCGTCACTGAAAAACAAGAAATAAAACGAAAAAGGAAAAAACAAAGGACCAAACTTCGAGTTTTCAGATAAAAAAGGCTAGACTGATCCTCTGCAGGCAAAAAAGTGGAGAACTTTTAGCGTATATGCTTGGACTTTGGACTCCAGCTTGGTGTCCTTTACCAATGCATATTTGTGTCTCCTTTTCCTGCCACGTTCCTCCTTCAAAGTGGTCTTTTCCATGATCCCCTTGGCCTGTCTTTTATTACATTTGCCAGATTGTTTTTGTCCTTACTCTTTCTCTCTCTTCTTAAGGCGACACTCTCTCTGCTCTTTTTCTCTGTTTGTTCGTCGCCCTTTTCGTTTCTTCTTCCATTAGAAAGTGAGCAAATATCTCATGAAGTAACACAGTGCGCCATCCTCGTAATAGTTGATTTTCTTTTATTTATTTATTAACATTCAAAGATGATTTAAATTGTAAAGATGTTTGGAGAGCAGAGACTAGGCAAGAGTTTGAATCTTGGCCGCACGATGCTGCTATTCGTGAGATGTTGTAACAGGTAATCAAACCAATGTATTGTGTTGAATGCATATTTAAGTAGTCCACGAGCTCAGGGGCGGAAGACCCATTAGGCCAATTATGTCAGTTAGCCTGAGGGGGTTTAATACAGTAATTTCGTATCACCTCGAGGCAGGTGGCATTTTCATATTACCGCCACATGAGAATGTTGACTTATATTTAGTACATTTTCATCATTTAAATACTTTTATGTTTAATTTAATATGGATTATAGTTAACATAAATAAAATTATTACAAATCTGGGTTAAGTTTGTGTTTTATATTTATTCCGAATATCGTAATCTCACATTCCGAGGTCATCGGTATCAGCGTAGGAGCGAGATCTAAGATGTCCCAAAAGTCTAATTTCCCACAGGTAAACTTTGGACAACCAACGAAGCTTGTCATTACTAGATGCAATGCTTTTGTTTTTTATTTTCTTTTTTTAATCCTTTTAAGTGGTTTAAACTTAGTAATTAATAAATTCAATTTCTTGACCATTAAAAGCAACGTCGAATGCATTTGCTGACACTCAAATTGAATTCTAAATTAATCCACACACAGAATTAAAGACGTGAAGGTGATGGACCGATGCCAGCTTGTACTTCCAGTGTATTGCTGCTCATAATCCCAATTGGGAAAGCGAGGACTCTTGAACTCGTTGATTAAAGTTTCCCAATTTACCATTCAACTCTTGATTAAAGAATATGTGAAAACTAAAATCGCAATAAAACTCAACTGTAGAAGTCAAAAGAGAGAGACTCTTACTTATTGGAAAACAAAGTGTAATTACTTTGAATTTAATAAAAAAACTTTTAAAATTGAACTAGTTGAACATTTGAGCATTCTTTAATTTTGTTACATCGTAGAGGCAAAAAAAAAAAAAAAAGAAAAAAGAAATTAAAATTCTGGTGATAAGAGCAATATAGCAGGAATTCACAATAAATTACGAACTTATTTAAATGATTGGAACCATATCTACTAGTTGGCGAGTACAATTATTGTTTTTCATATAGCTTACAAAAAAAAAAAATCATATCACCGATTCGCCCTCACACAACTCGGCATTCATGTTGACTATCTAGGACACAATTGATGGGGCCATCCTCATTTTGTGGCCTGTTAGAAACATGCTAGCTATGAATGAGCACGTGAAGGATGTTCTTGATATGTCTCGAATGCTTTCTGATACCATTACATACGACATGATTTCAGTTTAATTTCCAGTTTTGAACATTAACGCCAGCAAAAACAATGACCCATTTCTTAAGTTGATTTAGAACTAAAATCGACTTCCGACACTGGAACATAATTGCCCCAAAAAGGAGGTGCATAAACATGTGATCAGGAGCATCATCAAGATGCTGTTAGCTGGCTTGCTTTGGTTATCTTCTGTAACAACATCAATTCAGGAAAGTGAAACCTTCCAAGCAGCAGCCGGTACTCCAATCTCTTGCCATTGTAGGACTTGGGAGTAAGAATTTGATTTTACTGCTGGATGTAATTCTTACAAAGGCTAACCCATTTCTTCTTTTTCTTTTTTTTTTTTTTTTCCATTCATTTGGAAACCAGTGGTCTGACTTTCACAACAGGCGATGCAATTTCACACTGTTAATGCAACTTCTCTGTCGCGGCTTCCATTTGTAAAATAAAATGCACCTAAGAGATTCGAAATTCACACCATCAACGAACCCACAAAATCCCAAGTTCACAAAAGATTAGAACTTTTGAGACCTCCAAATTAGAAGTTCAAACTCTGAATTATTGAGATGTCCGCCTTAACTTTAGTGGGTAAAGCCCGGTCTGCGAAAAGTTATCAGTATGCAATACTTGCCTTCAGGCCTCAAACTTACTGGAACTCTTCTAACCCATTTCTTAATGGGCCCATATCTTGTAAATTTTCTAAGACCAAATACTTGCAGGTCCAAATCCCACCTTACCATTGTATTAATCTTTCCAGGACGATTACCAAGAAACTTGAGGGCTACCGTTTTCTTATTTCTCTTGTTCTTCTTCTTTCTGGTTTGGCTATGGTTAGCCAATTGCGTTATGTTTCTGAACACAAATCTGATGGGATTGTGGATTATGTTTCACTCTTGTGTAACCAATTTGCGGCTATAACCGGTTAAATCATTTTGTTTTGGCGGGGCACGTCATCTTTTGAACCATTTGAGTTGGCTGGTTGTTTACATTGGTCCTTTTTGTTTTGAAGAGACCAGAAACCATCTGAATACATTTAACTGTTGATGAAATCCAAGTCCTCATGTCCTCATATTTAGGTACATAAACACATTGTATTTATCTACCTCAGGCCACTGTATATCAGAACAACTGAAAACACAATCACCATCACAGATTCGAGGAATCAAGAAGCAGCCAAAACTTAGCTATCTAATCCAAGAGCTGATTCTATGCATGCCCAGTCATCCCAACGGTTGCACCGGCACGATTTGCTTTGTGAGCTGGTGGTTGAGAGGCGATTGCCTTCGACAAATACATGTAGTAGTATACATTCAGAATCATTGTTGCAACCACAAACACCGCTCCAGCAATAAAAACACCTTTTCGTAATGTCTCACAGGAGAAGTTTTGGGCCATTCTCTGATACTTTGTGTGGTAAGCATTTTTGGTTGCACCTGCTATCAGGCATGCTTCTGCTACCAGAAATGTCACCCTGCACATGCATAACATGAAGAGGTTCTTTAATCTTGGACATCATGGAAAGTAGACCCTGCCATTCCACGAACACAAGTTTGCAAGGGCATGTTGATTTCAACAATTGTAAATGTGTACCAAGAAATGTAGCAAATAAGAATAGCAAGCCAAATGATAATTCAGTCAGAGTGGGGTGCATACGTGCCTACATGCTTACGTGCTGTCTGTCCATCAAAGAGTATTGAACAATAACAAGATGAGGAACGCTACTCAAGGGTAAAAGACTGACATCATTATTTGAGAATGAGGGAATAAGTTACTAGTGGGAGATTTACAAGTTCAATTGATTCTTAATTCTTCAATGGCATCAGATCAATATTCCCTTGAGACTGTTAAAGAAAAGGTCTCTTGTATGCCAGAAAACTTACCAAGATGAGACAAAATAAATAATTGACCAGGCTCGATTCCCACCTGGGGACAATGGTCTGCCAAAGCACATGCACCTTGTCACACCCATAAGCAGTGATTCACTTGAAAGAAGAAATAAGAAAGCACCCACTCCATAACCAGTTGCAACATCAGAGTTATAAACACAGTATGTAGCATTTCTCTCATCTGTCTCAATGTGGGCCTATCATAGAAATGCAATTAGAATCAAAATCTGACTGATCTTAGATTGAAAGATCTAAAATTAGAAAAAATTAATTATTTCAAGGAACCAAAAGAATCATAAATAGACAATGTTAACTGCAAGAGGCCAATCACAATTTATACATTACCTATACAACATCTCTGATTATTATTTCTCTATCATTGGATGATGGTTGTTTGCATGTAATGGTTCAGCCATCCTTATGTCTTACCATTTACTTTTACTACCTATATGCATTAATCTTTCATACTTGTTTCTAAGACTGATTCAACCAAGATAGTTATCTGGACTTTCAATCTTGCAGACAAAAATAAGAATCAAATAAATAAGTCACCAGAATTCTTGTTTCTTACATTTTTCAGTTTCAAACTTTTTTCTTAACATGATTGCAAGGCATTAATCAGGAAACCCAAATCTAAGCAATGTAATTTTCTTGAGTCCCTATATCTAATCCACACATCGAAGTCCATCATATGCAGCACACCAGCTACCATTTGTATTTTAAGTTATTTGCAGTGTTATCTACTGACCAGCACTGCCCCATCCCCCCACCCCATAAAAAAAAAAAAAAAAACAAATGAATACCCAAACCAACAGTTTTTAACTCTTTCCCAACAAAATTTTATGAGTAGGAAAATCACAACTTAGGGAAAACTCTATGGCCTTCCCTCCTCCCCAAGGCCTAAACCAACAATATGTCAATAATTAATTAAAAACTAACCCTCTATGGAATACTTGGATTATAAATGAACCTTAAATATTGCATTCCATACTTGCAAGTGACCTCACCAATTTAAGAATCACAAACAGAGGCACAATCATTTTCTGACATAATCCTAATAGGTAAATCTAGTCTATCTTCACGCTCAGCAGTCAATACAACATAGATCTGTTAAATGATCCCAAGCTCAACAGAATTACCCATTAATCTTCAAGAATAAACCAAAATTGAACCCATAAAAATGCTAAAGAATCAAAACCAAATATCAATCCACCAGTGAACGAACAACTACTAAATAACAGATAGAGATCTCCAACTCACTCCATTTTATAAACCGCTAGCTCTCAAATCTGCAGTGATCCATTTAAAAATCTAAAGCAAGAAACAGAGACCCAATGCTTAAAAAACAAAAAAAGGCAAACAACTTTGAAGCTACTAAAAATTACCCAGATCAAAGCATAGGGAACTAACGAGACCCCAGAAATGGGTAGTACTTAAAAACTCATAAACGAACAAAAAACCAGAGCTCACAGAACCAAAAAAAAAGCGAAAAGCTATAAGGAAAAGGGATAATAAAATGTGTCTTTTACAGTGCTTCTCCGTCTCTCGGCGGCAATGGCGAATCCAAAAGCGACGAGGCTGAGAACTATCACTAGAAGATAAACCAGACTGGAACCCCTCCCTTCTCCCATCTTCCCCTTACTTCTCCCTGTTTTAGAGAGAGAGAGTTCTAGAGAGAGAAAACGGTAAGCTGAGTTACTGTCCGAGAAGCAGGAAGTCGAAAAACAAAAGAGTAAAGTGCGAACTGTGAACCGACAGTCTTGCTTTCGGCGAAGCCAGAAAACCAATAAAAATCGAGGGTTCCACGCGATGTAGGAAAATTTTTGATAGGGATAAATTTAATAAACTCAAGTAAATGTAAACAAATTTCATATTATATTTTTAATTTTTATAATATACTAATTTATAATGACGAAATATAAAACATAAAAATTTAGTTTAAAACCATTTTATGTTATTTAATTATATTAAATTTGTGTCCACTAAATTAAACTCATATTAATAATCTCACTACGAGCTTAGGCTTGGCTTCTACAAATATTTTGTTTCATTCTTTTCTGATAATGAATACTTATTACTCAAATAATAATTATTCTATTTAATTTTTTTATATCTTATCTTTTTTTTTTTTTCTTAATGTAAAAGGGGATGAATATTGTGCGGAAATTCAAACTCTACATGCAATTATATTAAAGTCCCACCTCATGTAGGTGTTAATTTAGTCATGTCAAAGGCGTAGATTTATAAACGAGTCAATCAAAAAAAAATGACTAAATTCATGTGAACAATGAGAGAATATGAGAAAAGGACTTGAATTGACTTGAAACTAAATTATTTTTATTGCTGTAGTTGACGGAGATGCGAAAGAGAAACACTTTAATCATGGAGGAAAGTATCCTGTTAGACACCGCAATTAGGACCAGTTTGACTGCCCCGAAGACAAACGATGCTTTTTGTTAAAAGATCATACTTGATAGAAAATTTGTCTGAATGTCCAAAAAAAAAAAATATATATTTGACTTTTTTTTTTTTTTTTGGGTAAAACTTTACAATACTACTCTTTTTTTTTTTTAATGAAAAAAATAAATTTATTTTCTTAAAAAAGAAATCACAATAAAATATCTCGTCAATCATTTATGTCTCACGTCCCATTTGTGTTAGATGTTTGACCGTGGGGCACATGGCGCTAAAATCATTTTCCCATGTAGTCTGCAATCGCTTTGTTTTTTTTTTTTTTTTATTTTTTAAATAGACTTATTTTGTTAAAATTTATGTAAAATTAAAACCAATATTTCTCAACAGGAAATCACAAATTTTAAGCTGAAGACGACTATCAAGCCCATGGGCCTGGTTGGAGAAGCTTTTTCGGGTAGCTGGTAGTTTGATTCATCCTCGCCAGCTTCCATAATACAGCTTGATTAAAGCTGGCTTGGACTTCGAACACGGGCTTTAGTTCACGTGTCCTCTTACACTTTTGGGTTCATACAAATGGGAGTCTCTTTAACATTAGGTCTGTTTTAGTTGAGCACACTACTAAGAGCTTATTATCACTCGACAAAGCCCGTTTGCAAACCGACACTAGTTTCAGTTAATTTCCAAATGTGTACCTTGCTGTCAATGCTCATCGAGCCACGCTGACTCTGGGAAACATTTCGTCCATGCTTGTCCCGGTTGAGCCTTCGACTCTAATATCCCTTTTGGGAAATGGGAGCCCAAAATCAATGGCCCAATTCGTAGAGGCTTTCATTGATGAATTATTGTTTTGTTGAATGGCCGGATTTGGGAGTGGAATTCCACAGAGTAACAGAATTTGTGGCACAAAAAACCGAAGGAGTGTCTTTGTCTCCCAAACCTGCAAGACCATGGACCAGTTAATTGTTTCTTTCTATCGTTCTGTCAAGAAAGTGATGTGAAAGGCAATGAGACATTACCAAGGCAAAAGCACCAGTGGCAGACAATGAACTTCAATCATGCAACTTTATCCCTTGATCCCTCCTCCCTATGGACTATGGCCACAAATTAGAAATGGGGGATTTGTTGCAAAATAAAAGCCTGAAGCACCAGGGGACCACCAAGGGTGCCTGTGATGTAGAATTGTTCCTTGGATTGTGAAGCTCCTTAAAAGATGAAACCCCGTGGGATCTGCAGAGGGTAGACAAAGGATTTTGATGTAGTGTTGATGAATTTTGTGAACAGAGTTAATTGGTTAAATAAGGATGCTTTTTCATTTTCTCTGGGTTGTAACACCTTTTTTTACCCAAATTTTGTGAGCCGAAAAGTTAAAATGTTCTACAATGGTCATCTATGCTATTTAAACTCGGTTCATAAACGAGGTTTTTCAGTCTTTCATGTTCATGGTCCAGCCGAAGAGTCAGTGCCACTTCTTTTCCACATGGTACCCAGCAACTTGCACTTCCAAGCCCCTTTGCTCCAAGGCACAGACACGACAAATCGAATAATTACACGACAAACAGACAAACGCCGTGCTTGAAACATAACACCACCCAAAGGTGCAGCTTTTTTGATCCTAATCAAGCAAAATAAGATAAGAATCCAACCATGACTTTAAACTACAGCCACAACAAAATAGTGCACATTGTAATGCCCCATCAGCTATAATTTTTTTTGTTTTTAATCAATTTATTCCAATTAAAATTTAAATTCAAAATCTACAAGCATAAAGACGAATTCCTTACTATTGATCTAAAGTATTTTTTTTTTTTTTTCGTTAATTGAGGAACTCAAATTTCAGACCTCCCACTCTATAGACGATTTTTTTCACCGATGAGTTGAAATTCATTAGTTAAACAAAAGTAAATTAATGGATTAATTGCAATCACATTAACTGCAATTGCACTTACATTAATTGTAACGAGTACAAACAATTTGACCAAATTAAAAATCATGATGCCAAACATAGAGTACAAAAATCAAGTAGAAAATTATTATTATTATTTTATGTTTTTGTCATAACATATTAAGAGAGGTTCATTATCATGTTCAAAAAACACATACAATGATACGCATGGCAGGTGGGCAATGCAAGCCGTTAGAGCCAAGCACCTGAGTACGGCAGGGGGAAAATATCAAAATAGGGGAGACTCGACCGAGAGCAAGACTCTCAGACATCCATCACAAATTCCAAGAGCTGGCTTCTAGGATGAGATAAGGTTACATACGCTCGCCACGTGGCACCACCGAATGGAGTTCTTAGGATAAGGCCCCAAGGCTCATCTTGTCCTCGTTATGTGGCCATCAACTTGTAACGTCGCTCATGTGCCATCCAACGCTCAAGAATTAACGAGTATCTTCCCACATGAATCTAGACCACTTGATTGAACAATTGGTAAGAACAGGTCTATAAATATTGGATAGAGAAGCAGTGCAAGGGCCCCTTAAGCTTATCATCACACAGAATTTGGTGCAAAAACAAATTGACAGAATTAAAGTGGCAATGGCTTCCTCCATAGTCTCCTCCATGGCTGTTGCCGCCGTCAACCGTGCCACCCCGGCTCAGGCGACCATGGTTGCCCCATTCACAGGCCTCAAGTCAAGCTCTGCTTTCCCAGTAACTCGCAAATCAAATACTGACATTACCTCCCTTGCTGGCAACGGTGGAAGAGTCCAATGCATGCTGGTATTCGAAACAATGTCTCCTTTTTTAAGCGCACTTGTTAAGATACCATTCAAACTAAATAATTTACAGTGTTTAGTGAAATTCCAAATATATATTAATTATCGTACCATAATCACACTCTCTCACGAAAACAAATTTGAAAAATGAATCACTTATTAAACTCTAACGGAGCAGTTTTACCACTAGCTAAAGACTCATTTGTGACTTTGAGAATGAAAAAAGGAGTGTTTGGTTGGATCACTGAAGTGAAAAACATTTTTCTCATTCGGGGTTTGTTTGTATTGTAGGTTTGGCCGCCGGAGGGAAAGAAGAAGTTCGAGACTCTATCCTACTTGCCTCCTCTCAGTATGGAACAACTGGCAAAGGAAGTGGGGTACCTTCTGCGCAGCAATTGGGTTCCTTGCTTGGAATTCTCGAAGGTTTTATAACTTCATCTCTTTTGCTTGCTTATTAGGAGCTTGCAGCTTGACTAGTTGGAAAACTCGGACTGATTTAAATGTTTATCTGATATTAATTTGAATATCTCTTGATTCATGGACATCCCTGTGACGAGTATGCAAATATTAAGTGAGAAATGAGAACTGAGATTTCAGGATCAGGCATTGAATTCATTCTTAATGTGCACATAATAAGCACTTTTCAATTAGGAGTGGGAGCTCTCTTGAAATTAGAAGATTATTTTATTGTAATTTGAAAGTCACAAATTTGAGTTGAATGGATATACTTTTTGGGGAAAATAGGGTTAAAGTCGTGTATACTTTATCATTCCTAAATTTTGAAATTTCGTAGTGTAAGATTTTGATAATAAATGTAAAATTTTGCTAATTCGTATTTGTTTTTGTTTTGTCAACGCAGGTGGGATTTGTTTACCGTGAGAACCACAGATCTCCAGGATACTATGATGGCCGCTACTGGACCATGTGGAAACTTCCAATGTTTGGGTGCAATGATGCATCCCAAGTGTTGAAGGAGGTCGAAGAGTGTAAGAAGCTTTACCCCGATTACTACGTTAGGATTATCGGATTCGACAACCGTCGCCAAGTGCAGTGCATCAGTTTCCTTGCCTACAGGCCGGTTAAGCCCGAACCTTGAGAAAACAAAAAGGCCTTTTCCTTTTGTGGGCATTGATTTATCTTAAGGGTTGGGTTTGTTCAGCAATTTAGAACTATTTGTTGATGTTCTATTTTTCCATTTATGTCTATGTTCAGTAGTTTGGATGGAGGGCATTGAAACGGAAGGTGCAGTTTGTGCATGTTTTGGTGACTATATAGAGGTCCAATCTCTGCTTTCCATTCAAACCGTATTCGTAATTGTTGCATTCTAATTTCGTTTCTCCTCTTGTCAAGTTGATTATTTTCGTGGTAAACAAACCCCATAAGTGTTCGAATAATCATACAAAATCTTATTGCTTTAACGTAAAGCATATCCACACCTAAACTATTACATGCCAGCAGTCACGCTGTGAATGATCAACTGAGTGACTTTTGATTACTTATTTTTACAAAGTTAATTATGACATTAAGCAATTGGCCTATGTAATAGGATATCATATTTCCCATGGATTTTATCAATCCACCCACTTATCTACCTCCCCACGACCTCTTAAATTTGTTCATTAATCACAAATTAAGAATTAAAAATGACATGATACATTACAAAATTTATTCTTTATTAAATTATAAATTATATTATAATTTTTATTTTATAAATTATTTTAATTTGATTAAAAATTTTAATTAAAAGTATTTTATAATACTTATTCATAAGTATTTTTTTAATAGATAAATATTTAATATTTTGAATTAATTTTTTTTACTTAGTTGAGAAATATTTTTTTATTTAATTAGACACATATATTATAAATATAAATAAATTTTTCGTTAATCAAATTAACAATTATATAAAAGCTTGATGGATTTCATTTATTGTCAATTAGTATCAGAATATATTTAACGTTTGTTGATATGGTCTTATGGAATAGGAAACAATCAATTTAATGACAAAGATCATAAAAGAAATATTCATTTGTAATGTGATTTTATAAAAAAAAGAATAAAATTTATATATTTTAAATTTTAAAATGATGTATCTAAATAATGAAATGATATTTAATATTTTTAATTTAAATATAATAAGTTTTAAATTTACTTAATAAGTAAAAATAAAATTTTAAATCAAATTAAAAGAAAATTCAAAAATGATAATATATCAGCACAATTATGCATTGTTAGGCATATTAATTTGGGTGTCCCAAATCTTAATTGGGCATGTTTAGATAAGGATTTAATGGGTCAAAAAGAGAAAGTGCAAGTTGTACAAAACTTTTTGATTGAATAATTTAATTTTTAGGTGATTATGAGAAAATTATTAAAGAAAAGATTATTATACTTGAAATATGTATTATATATGATTGAGTAATTAACAAAATTAAGATATTTATAAATTTTAATAATTCAAAAAATAGAATTATAACTTATAAATTTCAAAATTTTATTAATTTTTTATTTTTACAATTTTGTTATATTAATTTTATTAGAGTGTACAATTAAATAGAAAAAAAATTAATTTAATTTTATTATTAATTAGTGTCATTGTTTATATAATAATTTATAAAAAAAATTGATTTTTAATAAAAATATTAAATATTAATTTTCATTAAAAGTAATAATTTTTTATTTTATAAATTATATTATAATTTTTATTTTATAATTTATTTATTTATTTTGAGGTGTTATAATCTAATTAAAAATTTTATTTAAAATTATTTTAAAATATTTGATTACAATTACTTTTTAATTAGACAAATATTTAATAGTTAGATTTAATTTTTTTTATTTAATAGTTAAAAATTTTGTTTCTATTGTTATAAAATTAGCTTAGATTTTATATTGTAATCAAATTCACCATCAAATTATTAGTTTATCATATGAGACTTAGTATACTTAGTATCTCTGACTTGGTCAATTTCAAAAATTCTGTAAAAATTCAATCATTCAATCATTGTTGATCTTCTGTTATCTCAATTTTGTACTTCCGTCCTAGTCAAGAACAGATTTGTATCAGTTTATCCGATTCAATGCTTAGGCACAAGAGGCCTGAAACATTCATGTCATGGCCTTCCAAGCTTTCCTATTCGGTGAACCGGGAGCAGCTCTGCTATAACAAATGCCCCTGACATATCTATGAACAGTTCATGAATCGATCTGTTGAGAGTTGACTTATTAGATATATTGACTGTTTATACCCGATCTTTAGAAGTTATTGAGGATACGTTATTAAAATTTATTTATCAAAATTTTTAAATAAATAAACGAATTTTCAATAAGCTATGTATACTGACGCCCGACTTGTTTATTAAGGGTTAAAAAATAGTGCTTCAATCTATTCCGGCAAAATCTTGTACATGAAGAGCAAATGGTCCCCTCCTTCGTGTCCATAGCCGAGAGACAACTGGAGTAACAAAACCCAATTTCCACATGGATTCAGATTGGGCTTTGAGTTCTAACCTAAGAAAAATTATTTTTTATTACACTAATAATTTATATTGTAGTTTTAATTATTCTTATTATTTAATTTATTTATTAATTTAAAAAATAATTTTAGTTAAAATAATTTTTAAATATCTTTTTATTAGATAAATATGTAATAAATATGATTTTTATTGGCTAATAATTTTTATTATAAATATGATTTTATGTAAAAAAATGACTATTCAGTTATGCAATATCAGTGATTAAATTTTCTTGAAAAATTTTATATCTTTTGTAAATTTCAAACTTAATTGAGTGTTAACCTTTGTTAAATATTTGTCACACTTACGTCTTGTGTCTAATATTACTTCCCTCGTGTAAGAAGTTTGTGCCGTTCCTTTTCGGCCCCACACACACATGATCGTGTCTTCAACCGTTTGGCAACGGTCGATCATATATTATTAAAATTTTATTACGTAGACTAAAAAATAAATAAATAACAAAATTAAATACAAGAACACTCGTTACTCAATTTTAATCATTAATTATAATTTATTTATTAACAATAATTAATAATTAAAATTTAAGTGCGTGAGTTCAAGTCTAATTTTGTACGCACTGTTCATATAAACTTCCAGGTTTCATACTCCAGAATTCAACGGTTCTCTGCGTCTTTGCACGAAAGAAAGGAGGGCTGCTCTTTGGCCGTCCTAGTAGAGAGAACATTTACCTGGTAATTCCTTTTAGTATAGTGATAGAGCAGCTGAACTCTTTCCAGCAACTGGGACCCCTAAATCCTTTTAGTGATTAGAAAATCTGGATGCTAGATTTGAGTGATATTGGGCCATCTCAAGCCGCAATTTCTGTTGATCTTGATGCTAAGCCTGATTTTGTCATCTTTGCTAACTGTCATTCAGACAACGAGTTAGGTCATTTTACTCTGATAAGGGTCGACCCCACCGGTGTTTCGAGGATGGACACATATTCTACTTTTAGGAGTAAGTTTAGCACTTGAACCCACAATTTGTATGTAGCTGGGAACTTTATTTACTGCATTGATCGGAAAGGATGGACAGCACGATTCGACTGGATGAATTCGCGTGGAAAGGATTGGATTTGAATGTAGGCTACAATTATTATAAATTAGAAAGTTATGGAGAGATATTAATGGTTAGTCTAAGATATCGGGAAAGAAGCTATCTTGAAAAAGAGCATGCGTCGTCATCAGTCATCAAGTATAGTGATAGAGCAGCTGAACTCTTTCCAGCAACTGGGAGCCCAAAAAAAATAGAACAAGCTTGCATCTACAGGATAGAGAAGAGGCCAAATGGACGCCATATTTTAGGAAAATTTCGGAAATTGAAGAAGCTAAGTGGACGCGAAATAAAAGGAAAAAGCTAGTTTTTAGACCGCACAGTGAAGTTTGGCTTTGTGGCAAGAGGGGAACAGACGGCAATGCAGTACTTTCTTCGCAAAAAAAGAAGAAACATGCATGTTAGTGTCCATGAGATTGGTCCTTTTCTTGAAAATGCTATGGATTTGCCCACCAATTTGTGGCATCCAAATGCTCTCATTGTTGGCGAGTATCTTTGTTGGATTGTTCGAAATAATCAGACAAATCTTATTGCTTTCACAGAAAACATATGCACACCCAAACTATTACTTGCCAACAATCAAATATGACATTAAGCAATATGCCTACATATATAACAGAATAGCAACTCTCACAACCCCTCAAAACAGTTCATCGATTCCTCTGCAAATGTAAGAATGAACAAACCACAAAGTGGAAGGCAGATTTGTATTAGTTCGGTTGATTCAATGCTCAGGCACAAAAACAACTTAAACACAAAAACTTCTTGCACAGAGATGACAGAGTTTCACTTAAAAAGTAGTATTGTTTATTTCATTTCAACTCCAAGTTCAGGTGTAGTCTAATAATAATAGGTAAGTTAAAATTATACAAATAGAGGGCACCTATGTCATAGAATATTTGCATAAGGTGGGAGCTGAATGTGAAAATTTCTAATCCCTCTGTTTCAACTTTAATACCACAAATTTTACTGCAGATTTAACTAATATCTGAATATGATGAATGTGAATGACCTATTTAAAAAGTACATGACACAATTGGAAAATCTGTTTATGGTTTTCTCGAAATTAGGTGGTGCTGTTTGATCATCAGGGCCAAAGTGATGAAAAATAAAATTACAGCAAACACCAGAGGACATTCAAAGTTTCCACTTTCCTAGAAAGTTGATCTGCAAGTAACAAGACTGTCAGAAGAAAAAAAAAAAAATCCCTCAAGGACTTGGTATCTTGTTGATGCTCTTCAAGTTCAAAATACCATTATCCCAAGCAACATCACCAAACATTTCACTATCAGCCTCTCCTATGCTCCGCATCCCAAAATGGCTGCCGAGTTGACCCCCATGACATTTGCTCGTCCACAGTCACTGCATCACTTAAACATGGCCCCTCCTCCCAATTAACAAGTGAACTCTCCAATGCCACTGCACCAAATTCTCCACCACCACTACTCTTCCTCTCCTCCTTCTCCACCTCCTCAATTGCCCTCTTGCTACTCGTTTTTGCCCTTGTTGTCACCATCACTTTTGGTGTTAGTGGTGGTAGTGATGTTGCTATTATTGTTGTAGCAGAAGTAGTTCCTACATTCTTTTTAGCCTTAGTAGTAGCATCAAAATTTCTTTGCCTCTTCATCATAACAATGAAGTTGGCCCTACCTGAATGAGACTGTGAGGGCAGAAGGGTGGACAAGAAATAGATGAGACATGTATATTTATATGCACATAGCAAGAGAGCTGATATATCAAAGGAGCTAAAAAAAAAGAGCTGTTTTTGGAAGTGGACTTGCATGGCTACTGATGTGAGCGGTTTTGCGACTTTTTGTGATCACATGAATATGCCATAACATGTGCTCTTTGAGACAGATGCTGGCTGCTCTCGTAGAGCTTTGAAAGTGCAAAATCTCTGACACGAAGGTTCCTTTGTTTATTTGGACTAGCACCAATATACTAGGTTGTGTTCATTGAATTTCTTCATTGATCAAGATACAGGCTGGTTAAAGTTAAAATAATAATAATAATAATAATTGAGATCTCCAAAAACATTCTGGTACATATATATTCTTTAGTTTGGGGTTAGAAAAGCTCTCCAGTGTTTTTTTTTTTTTTTTTTTTTTTGAGATTTGGATTTATGTCTCACTTTGTTAGTAAAAAATTTAAATTCGTAATGATTGTACGTTTTATATACTACAATTCAAATTCATTCTTATATAAATACTGTGAATTGCACATATATTGTATACGTAATTTAAATATTGTATTATTTTGATCTTTAATTACATATTTTTAATTTTTAATACATTACGTTGATTTAGATCACACACACACATATATATAATCATGACAACATACTTTGAATTTATATTTGAAATACGTTAAATTGTTCAAATTTATGAAATGGAATTCGGATAATTTTTTATTTTTATCTTGGACTTAGGATATATGTGAGATTGCGGCTGTTGAGAGCGTAACAGTTGGACTTTCCGGAGAACGCATTTTTTTAATTTTTTTTTACAGTAATTGACAATTTCGATGAATTTAAATGCATCAACAACTCCACCTGAAAAAGTGCAAATTAACTTTTAGCAGCACCATCCTGAAAGGGACTAGCTTTGTTTATTTTAAGTTTGAATGTACCTCCGTTTGAAAACAAACGGCAGGCCGGCGGTTGTACACATACGCACACATATACACACCTTGTGAATTGTGACGAGTCAACGCTCGGCCTCTAATCCAAGCAAACCAGCCCATTGAGACACGTATCTACCAACCAGGCAGCCGCTGGTTTTTTGGGCCGCTGTGTTACAGACAGGGAGTGCCTCTTTCCTGGGGGAGCCCTTATTTTGTTTATTCCGTACCTTTTCGGGGGCTCTTGTTTTCCTCGCAGAATTCCATACTTCAAAAAAAAAAAAAAAAAAAAAAAGGCTAATTACACTCACTCAATAATTATATAATAAGAATAATAAATATGAATTAATTTTATTTTTTATTATCATAAATAAATAAAATTAAAAATAAAAAAATTATTTTAATATTTTCTCGTAATTATCATGTACTTTAATAATTAATAAATGTGACTGCTTATTGCACTTTCAACTTTTTCTTTAGAATACGTGTACAACAGACAATTTTTCTGGTTAGGTGAGATTAAATTCATTTCCGAAAATTTTAAGCGCAAAATTTACTCTTGAAGTAACGCAATTGACACCGTGATTGACAAGAAAAGGAAGATCCTCTTTTTTTCTACCAACTGAACTAATTCTTGTAAATTTGACTTATTCTTTGAAGCCTGATGGGCTTGCAGGTTCGCAAACTGGCAAAACCAATACCTGCAAAACAAGGGGGGTGCTCAATAGACAAACACGAATCTAGTTGACTGATATTTAAGCTAGAAATGTCAGCGGAGCAAGTGGAGATTATTTTTTCATGACTGGGGCTGTTGGAAGCCCACGTTATTCATCACAGAGCTTGGAAAAGCTCCCAGCTGATGTGTTTTTATAAGATGTGACTGTTTAGGAGTGGTGGGTAGACGTACTCTTGACATATTTAAACGGTGTTGGGATTACGCTCGAGTCCTAATTGGGTGAGTTATCTTTGGGAATACATAATTAAGAATTTAATCTTTTATTTAAAAATTTTAAATTTTAAATTTTTAAAAAATAAACATAAACATAAAATTTATGATAACTAATTAATGTCTATATCAGTTTATGTTTCTTTAGTCTTTTTTTTTTTCCTTCTCTCATGTTTTCTTTTCAATTCTCAGCCTCAAAGGTCTTCACTCACGATATATGCCTAGCAAAATTTCTAGTTCATGCATCCAAATGACACTATTGACTAGTACCCCATTACATTATAGCGTTTATTCCTGCTCACTTCCGTATAAAAAAAATTGCCAAATGATATTAATGGGTGCCACGTCCTAAGGTAGATTTGCACTGCACGCTCCTGGATGATAAGGGTTAGTTTAGATTTAAGTGGCCGGCCGACCTCACTTTGAGCAATGAACCGGACGGTCAAAAGTCTCTGTAGAGTGTCTTTGTCTACAAACAACTTGCAAGTGCAGTCCCTTTTCGGGAGCTTTCCTATTATTTTATTTTAGAAGGGTGGAGTTGAAGTACGCGTAGAATCCAATCAACAAGCTTTTACCATTAACACCTAAAGCGTTTGTTGAAATTGAATGAATTACAAGATGGAGGGTAGGTTCGAACTTTGAACGATAATGATAGGAGCTCGATTGCATGTACGCAGGAACTATGAAGCTTAAGCTAATCAGTTGACAATAGCTTCCGGTGGGTACTTGGTAGATCTGTTCAAGTAGACAAAGTTGAGACTTCTGGGTCTGAAACAAGAGAATCCGCATATAAATCAAATTTCAAAAGTTGTAGGCAGCGATATTTAAGGGGGACTTGCCAAATTCAAGACATGTGAAGAGGGCGAAGTAATTTTCTTATGTTTTTAACTTAAAAATTTTTCTATCAAACTTTATCACTGTCACATTTGTCTGCCATCAAGTAGTTTTTTATCATTTTCAGATATTATCTTTTTCTTTCATTATTGAAAAAAAAAAAAAAAAACCCTTAGATCCCGCTTCCCAAGCTGAAAAAGGAATCAATTATGTAAAGAAATCCCTAAATTGCAATGGGGAATTCCTCATCTTTCTAGGATTTCCAATTTGAAATTAGCATATTGACAGCTTGCTTAGAGAAATTTAAATCAAACAAAAGCTGAAAACACAAAAAGATAATCATGCTAAGGCTAGTAGTGGTCCTTGGATGCTTTCATACCCAAAGCATAAAATATGGGCAGAAGATGTTCTTTATTATGAAAAAGAAATAAAAGAAAAGAAAAGAAGAAAAAAAAATCAACGATGAAAACTAACCCCCAAGCTCGCCTTTTTAATGCAAATAAAGGCAACCGATCGTGTGGATTCCTTCGCCCTTTTCATGACATATAGAAGCTGTTTTACCATGCAAAATCTTTGGTGTTTCCATCACAAAAGAGATACTAACAAGAAGCCATTGTTACTGCCATCCCCTACTTTAGCGCAGGCTGGCGTGATTCACAAGCGAATATCAATGCATCGTCACACGATATTCTTACCTTTGGAAGTTCGAATTCAACAAATCAGGGACAGAAATGCCAAATGGCAAAGAAAATAGATTCAGAAGATAAGGGTATATTTACAATTTGAAGAACTATCGAAGAGTAATCAAACTAAACTCTTTGTACAAATTTCCCTCCATAAGCCACTTCAGTGGAATAGAGGTAGCTAAAAAGAATTACAGAAAAAGAAAACTTGGCATCCTCACATTACTTACAAGGATATGGTCGGATGGAATAAGACACAGACTTTTCCCCAAAGCTGAAACCAAAAACCCCACAAAGACTAAAAACAGTTCCTCTTATTTTTGCCAACAACAGTCGGCTTTACTTGCAAAGTGTACATCTTTGATTTTCAACCTTGAGAAACCTTGTAGACATATTTACATGAGCTAAAAGGATCCCTCACTTTCCCTATCATGAAAATTTCAAAATTCATCTCGTGTCGTGCTACCAAAGCTGTTTTGTGATTTTTTTTTTTTGTATTATCTCCTCTTTAACTATGTACCTTTTCATGTTTATTTGATCAAACATAGGGTTTCAACTTCTAAGCCAGAGCAGGGATACTGCAATTTCTGCGATCCCTGTCAAGGCAATCAAACCCCTCAATTCTCACAGCTGGTTTGTTGCCAAAATTTGCCCGAACACATCCTGCTTTCCTTGTTGAAGAAGTCGGAGATGAAGAAAAACCCAATGATGGCAGGCTGGGAATGACAGGCGAGAAAGGGGAGAGTATCTCATCACCAAATCGAGCATCTTGAATTAATGGGTTAGCTACTCTGCTCGGGGGCGACCCACAGAAAAAAGGAGGCGACCCGGCCACTTGAGGGCATGATTGTTCCACACCATAACCACCCTACAAGGAATTCATACAAATATGGCACAAACAATATCAATACACGCAATCCCAACATGTTCTTTTCCAAATTCCAATTCAACTCCTACCTAAGTAAGAAAAATTCAAGCACAGTTTAAGGTTGAAAGTGAACCCTACAAAGAATTCAGACAAATATGGAACAGACAAGGCTTTTTCTCGTATTAGAAAAAAAAGTATCCATATACAAAAAATCGAAAAAAACAATCAGAAAAATTGAAGGAAAAGTATCAGTTACCTTCATGAGAATGGCGTCCAAATCATCACTCTCTGACTGCTGACTGAAATTCAAATAACTTCCAATTTCATGAAAAAAAAAGTCAAAAATTTTGCAATTTGATAAGATGCGAAAAGTCTTTTTTTTTTTTTTTCTCGTTTAAAAATAAAAAAGAAATTACCTGCTGAGATGCAATCTGAGAGAGCGGGCCGAGTGCTGGTCGGTGGCAGCGGCGGCGCTCAAGATCCCGAGCCGCCTGGGCTTGGGGCAAACCACCGGGTCTCTGAGATCCGACAAGGAAGCAGTAGCGGATCTGGTCATCTCTTCACCCGTCGAAAAAGCGCTTTCTTGAATCACACAGTGTTTCATCTTGAATTATTATATTATTATTATTATTATTATGTTGTATTTTTTCCCAAGCAATTATTTTCTTCAAAATCTCCTATATGAAGGAAAATTCGTGCAAATTAACCAGCCAAAAAAACAATAAGCTTTAAGCAGATCCGAAAAACTGATGAAAATTTCTGAATAACAACCTTATTTTTAATCAAAAATTCATACATCTTGTTCCAATTGC
Source organism: Rhizophora apiculata (assembly GCA_037832385.1). NCBI lineage: Eukaryota > Viridiplantae > Streptophyta > Magnoliopsida > Malpighiales > Rhizophoraceae > Rhizophora > Rhizophora apiculata. The sequence goes on from CM075437.1 coordinate 4,977,826, forward strand.
GGCAAAAAATAAACTAAAAATTGAGGAAAATAAAGGAAAATTGAAGAGCAACTGAAATCAATTCAAAAGAAACAAACAGACCAAAAGAAAAAAAAAAAAAAAACACTAAATCAATACATACCGGAGGTCGGTTCTCAGCTGTACAGCACCTTGCAGGAGTTTTCCAAAACAAACAAAAAAAGTCACAAAATTGAAGTGTAAAAAGAAGACAAGGGCAAGAAGAAGAGCAAAGCAGCGAATTAAAACACACAGGTAGGAAATAAGAAAGGATGGAAAGAAGATGGTCCTCAAGTTATTGACCATAAACATTAAAAACAGACAAATATATATAGAGAGAAAGAGAATTATTTTTAAAGATTTTTTACTTTTATAAATTTTATATTTTAATTATAAAAAATAAAATTTAATAAAAATATAAATTTTTATTTATTAGAATAAATCTCATCAATATTTTTAATTGTTTAATTTTACTTTTCTTTTTATTATTTTATTTAATTATTTTTTTTTGGTGGTAAAAATATTTGCTTTTTACGTAACATACCCAAACTGTCCCTAACTTTGTCCGTTCGTCCGTCCGTCCGTCGCGTGAATAATGGCTTTGTGTAGAGCGGACTCTATTTCTTCGAGCGACACGTGGCATTTGGGACAATGCTAACAGAACGTGGTCGGCCCGGCACTGCGTGAGCTAGCCAGCAGCCTAAAATTATTTTTATTTTGCCTTTTTTTTATAATATACTTTGAGCTTTTAATTGAAAAAAAATTAAAAGACTAAGTGCGATTCTTGATCTTGGGTTTCTCAACTTTCTTTTATTTTCTTTTTTGTAATTTAGTTTCCTTATTTATAATTGTTCGTCCACTAAATTTTTTGATGGAAATGAAGCTTCTTTCGATTTATTAGAATCAGATTTAAGACATATAAGAGCAATATTATTATACTGAAATTATGGTGTTGATATAATTATGTTTTTCTTTTTACATCTAATTTATCCCTTTTTCACTTTATTGTGAATCTTTTTACAATTATAATAATGTTAAAATGTACTATCAATGACCATATAATATATTTGATACATGTTCAAATTAATCACATTTATAGGTAATTTTTATAATTTTTGCTTTCCTCTTTGAATTAGTAATAATTCAACAAATTGCAGTTTTTTTTTATATTTTCTTTTTCTTATAATTATTCATTATTTTTATTTTTTTATCAGGAAAAAATGAAAAATAGCATATTATCAGGTGGAGGGATTGCTCCATTCCAAGAGGAAACATAGAAAACGTGTTATTAAATGTAACCTGGCAAGGCCGCCTTTTTTGGAGATGAAATGACACATTGGCCACGTTCGTTTCCGTAAGGCCAGAACTGTGATTTTCTTGGCAATCGTAGCTTTCGATTTGGATGCTCTTTCCTGTCGCAATTTTGTCAACTTTCCCTGAATTTTGACCGACCATTTTCATGATTAATGCTCACAAATCGTATTATCATAATCGCATTTACCATTGCTCCGATGCTTCTTTCTTCGGAAGCATTCTCATGACATCATCGGTGGGTGGATGTGAATGTAGCATGAATCTTACCAATGACCATAAAATTAAAAACCTTAGGGTTAATATCAACCTCCCCAGAAACCTTGCCATGAGTCAACCTTAGTTTTTATCATTTAGAGCTAGAACTATTAGCATATCTAATCTCATTCATTCCCTTGGTATTAGTGTCCGCCAAGCAGAGCGCTTTCGAATTTGGCATTCTTTCCAATCTCTAATTGTTTCACCACTCCACCCGCAATTCCATCTATTCCACTGTCCTCTAGCTTGGAGTTTGTTCTAATGAGTATTACCTTCACGCGTAACGGCAAAACTCAATACTTCAACATGTAAACCCAGAATTTCTCTTACGATCCATTAAGTTCCAATGTTGTCAATTTAAGACCGATCAAGTCCAAAGGAAAAATCGCTTGTATATTTTGTTGCATAAAAATTTATTAAACTAAAAATGTGAATAAAAAATAGATTATATGAATAAAATAAATTTATCATTCTTATAAAAATTTACAATTGAATATATATCTAATATAGTTTAAATACAATATTAATTAAATATAAAAATTTTAATATCATATTAATACATTATATTATTTAAAATTTTAAATTTTAAATAAAATTTATGATAGAAATTGTGTATTATTAATTAATACATGCAACCATTAACTTCACCTGAACTTTGTGGACGCGATTCGTTTGCTTACGTTAATAAAATGCAAATTGGCTTGTAATTACAAAATTAAGTAGAAATCTATCACGTTTTCCCTTACCAACGATAGACAAGGTCCAGTTAAGAGGGTGGCTGCCAAACTTTGACTAAAATGTGAAGGATTTGGTTTGGGGGATGCATATCCTATCTTATAAAAGTAACGACTAGGTGAGTCCTTGGAAACATTCCATTATGTACATCACCACTGAACATACAATCATTTCATTCGATGTTGCATCCACGCCTAGTGTTTTGGCGATACTCTCATTGTGCCTTGTCCATGCACGTTAAAATCGAACGGCACAATTGGAATCCAATTAGTTAAATCAAAAATCAGCATATCTTGTGATCTGGATTTGGAACTGTCGGATTGAAAGCTTCCCTAATTCATAGGTAATGTTCAAATCTTAGGACCAAATTAAAAAGGGTAAAATTTGCTGTGAATTCTCTTGGAGATGCACTTGTGGAAACCTCCCAAGGCAACTCTCTATTCAAGGAAACAAATAATTCTCAACGTCAATTTAAAATGTCTTTGATAACTCAATATATATTCTTACTTTTGTTATAGTATTCTCAGAACTATTTTTATTATTGAAATCTCATTTGTTGTCTATTTTTAATTCTTAGTTGTCGTATTTATTTTATTATCAGATTTTTAAAATTTTATTTTGGTATTATATTTAATTTTTACTTTTTTTTTTTTTTTTTTTTGGAAGTTAAGAACACATCATATTTATTTACTCTTAGAAAATATCTCCTCAAGCTAACAAATTCACAAGAAGACAAAATGGCTGAAGAAATAAAATGTTGTTGGGCATCACTGCGCATCTTTTTCCTTTCACTAATCATTTGTCACCAATTGTCCTAATTAATTTATTGCTAATAACAAGCTCTACTTCTCTCTTGTCGGAAATTTTATTTTTTTAATAATTGATTTTGAGTGAAATTTAAACTCAAAATTTTTAATTTTAAAGATAAATTTCAGTATCAATAAACTATATGTTATTATTGGCTGCGAGATATTTTATTGGGTCAGCACTATGTGATTGTCGTCAAACAAATGGAACTTTTATGGTCTTTACACTTCTCGTTGACTTCAAACAGTCCATAATGTAATACAGAAAATTATTAATTTTGTAATAGAATTAATATTGCGGCGCAACAAGCTTCCAAGGCATGTCATCAGCTGAAAACACAAAAACGAGCTAATATACATACTTAATGAGTAAATAATTCGTTTAATTTAGTTAAAACTACAAAATTTTATGGAGTTTACTTATTAAAAAGGTGGGTTGATTTCCAACAAAGAAGGATGGTTTAGAAAAATTAGAAAACGTATAGATCTTCTAAGACTAAAGTGTAACCACAGCAGGTGTCTGGTTTCCATGAATTTCACACATTTTATCACTTATTTTAATTTTTCTTTCATTTGGTGCTCTCCTAAATGATTAATTGATTAATTAATTAATTAATTAGTGGGATATAATACATATCCCATGGTTCAAATGCGTTCATTTTCCGGTAGTACTCAATGCGATTAAGCCAAGGAACGGCTATGGTGTCTCTAAATATCTCCATAGTTCCAAGTCAAAAAATGCTAGCCAACAAGCACATTAAGACAATCGGCAGCAACAAGAGCGGCTTAACCTTGGTTTAATGTTTTCTAGCGGCGGCCACCCGCTTGAACTTTTAACTTGCTTCTTCTGTGGGTGCCACGCGTAACAATTTCATTAATGAACTTGTAATATAAGATGATTTGATTGATTTATTCTGGATTATCAAACATTGGAGTTAACGATAGCATCGAAATTTAGGTAAATGTGTTGCAGAAGATCATACTTTAAATGTTGTAAGTTTACAACCTACTTGAGACGTAATTGGCCACGGGTCTTTCCTGATCACATGATTAAGTTAGATACGGCTCTAAATTTTGGCCACACAACGCCATTATTTCGTGAAAATGTAAGAACCAACAATTTAAATTCTCTAAAGAGCTTGGCTTAAGCTAAACCTTTGGTTAAAGTGGGCAATGGATCCATTGTTTAGCAAGAGAGGAAAGGTCCGCAATTATCATGTTCAAATGGAATAAAATTTCAATCCCCTTGGTCCACCACTCATTTCCTTCTCCGTGATCACTCCAGTTTATGCGTGACGCATCGTTTAAACCTAAGGGACTACGTCATATAGCACTTTTGGCAAATTTGCACATGCATCTAATGGATAGGATCAATTAGAGAGTGAGATAAACAAAGCCTGATGTGACAACAATTCGGATCAAAGAAATTCATCACTATTGACTCGAGCAAAACTCCATTAAGAAAATAACATAGAAATTGGATATGGGCTTTTTGCTGGACCTCTGTTAGTGGGTGGCTTACATCATGTCCCCTTAAATAATAATACCCAGCTAGCTCCTCATTGCTTGCCCTTAAGTGCTGTGTGATTTATTTTTGTCCTCCACAATAGTTCTTTTAAGTTGTTTATTATTAACGTGATATTATAATTTTTATAACAAAATTATTATTAGTTCAAATCATTTTATTTTTATTCTAAATTTGATCATAAATTTCTATAAATTACACTGAGCAAAAAAAAATTGTCAAACTAGAAATTTTAAAAAAAAAAAAAAAAACGAAGAAAAATACCCTGAAATGCATGTGGTATCTCAAGCAAGCGGTTCAAGTAGAGGCTGGCTCAGATTCACAAGCTGTGGCTCTTATTTTTAGCTTTTAGCATGGCATTCTTCAGCTCTAGCAAGATTTTCAGCCACTGATGGTTTCACCCACTTCTTTCTACAGGGTAATAAGGTAATGGAACAGCCAGCGGCCTCCAGCATCATGCGTAGCTCCCCATCACCTAAAACCTGAACACACAAGAAAATGAGCGATTCTCAATTACAGTTGTACAGAAGCAATAGCATCCATTCTATTTCGGATGCATTGACAATGAGTATATGGCAGCCATGCTTGATCTCAGTATCCCCGATCTTTGTAACTGAGCGGATTGACAACCAATGAAGGAACAAATAGGCGTCTGTCAAACCTAATGACTTCATCTAGAGCCTTAAAACTAGAATTTTTCGACTTCCAGGAGAAGAAATGAGAGAGACATATGGAAATGACTAGTACCGGGTTCGGACAACATACAGAAATCACTAGACAGCCCCTTGCTTGTATTGTATCTAGAAGAGCCAATTTGGCTAGCGCGTGAGCTACATTGTTGAAATTAACAAAGTGTGCACATCTTCCCGCTAGAAGCCCAGTCAGATTGGTCATTTGAAGCGGGGACTGAGTTGATTGGATCGCAACTAAACAATTGGATTCCACACAAATGCTGGTGAGAGTCATTTCTTTCGCTTTTAGGACTGTTTCTCGAATAGCGAAGAGTCCAAAAATTCTACCGTAAGACACCCAACAAATGCTTCTGCAAAGGCATAGATTTGAGGCCAGGCCCAAGTTAGGCTCAATAAAATTCTTTTGGGGGCCTGTGAAGCTGGGCCCAATGTAGTTAAACTACAAGAGCGTATTACCGAAGGGTCTAAAGTTATATGTACAGAACTCAACTCAAATTCAAATTTTAGTCAGTGACCATGTTGCTGACACAGGTCAAGTAGCTGCTGCTCACGGTATGGATATTTTTTTTGTTTCATAGAGCTCATACTTCCTCTCAAAATTTAAATATCGAACTTAGACGTTTCCAACCTTAATTATTGCGTATCTTCTTGGGACTTCTCTACCTCCTTTGACAAGAGGCACGTCATTTCTAAGGAAATGCATATCATTAATGCCCTTTACCCTTTTTTTTTTTTTTTTTCTAATTTTTGATTTGAATGCTTATGACTTCTATACAAGATAATGGCAAAAAGAACAAGGAAAGCAACAATAAAAATGGAAGGAAAATTGTAGTGATCGTGTTATTATGCAAGGCAATAGCAACCACAAAGATAGAAGAGCAACCACAGAACTAAAAGAATAATATGCAATGGTTTGAAGGGAACTTCAGGAGTGGGTTTGGGCAAGGATCATGTGATGGAAGGGACTTGGACTTGTATGGGTCTACAAGTAAACCAAGCATTACTCATGGGTACAAAGGGAGATGGGGGCCCTTTTGGACAGTGTGGTGGGGTAAGGATAAAAGAGCAAGGTCTAGGGGAAAATGAGGGTCCAGTGAAAGGATAGAGATGAAATCGGCTAATTTGGGCCAAGAATTGAAGAAATCAGAAAATTTAGAGGCCTAGGCAGCTAGGAAAAAAGGCAAAGGAAAGAAAGGTAGTAAGGGAAGGGGACCCGGGTTGAACAGACAGCCATAAGGCAATGTGGAGGGAATGGAGCTGAAGAAAATTTCAGAGGCTGGCGAATTACTAGGACTAAGAGGGTTTGGAGGGGTAGACAATGTGGCTAGTAAGTTCAAGGAATTGGTCTGAGTTGGGCTGTCTTGTACAATTCTTTTGCGGCATTCTAAGTTTGGCTTTTGGGTAAATCCAAGCTGCGATCTTGATACGATTCATCTAAACTTACTACATTTAACCTTAGATATGATCAAGGTCATGGTAACAAATATGTTCCACAAGTAGACATTAATTATAAGTGCTTTGCTGTACCACAAGATCATGAAATTCGTCGCGGTTAATTTCGAGGCTGGACCTTGATTACATTACCGGATTCGTCAATAATCAGCTTCACTTTCAAATTTCAAGTTTAATTTAGATGTTTTAGATTGAGTCAAGTTCAATGGGCCAGGCAAGATCTCTTGGGTGCTGTTTTGGTTACGGGCAAATGAGTATTTTCCTTTTTCATTTTTTTCTTTATATATTTATATTTCATAAGTTTCAAAGGTGAGATTTGATTTACATAAGAAAATGACTAATTAAAAACACAAAATGAAAAAATATATATTTTTTTCTTGTTAATGGTAGATTTTTTATTTTTTTTTTTGGTTTTTTTGGGTTCTAGTTAGAGTAGGGAAAGAAGATTTTTCACAAAGCAGAATTTTATTGAGTAGCCTTAAAAGACTACAAATCTAAATAGAACCCCTTACATAATATCACAAAAGATATTCCAAACAAGACAAAGCAAATAATCACACAAAATGAAAATAGGTGTCATAAAACACACATACCAAAGACTTCAAAGAAAGTCACTAGCCATAATATTTAATAATAGAATCACATAAATATATATTTTCAAGTTTGATCACTCTTTTTAAAAAAATAAAAAAAAAAAGATTAGAGAGAAGAAGCATTAAGATGCTTGTTGGTCTCTCACCTTGGTTTTGACATGACCTAGAGGAGAATCCAAAGGGCAATGGCCGCTGTTTTGGCATCTTTCAATCAAAGCCATTAACTAGTAGAAAATTGAATGTCGATTGGGACGCTGCAAAAAACTAGTGAACATTTCAGTACAAAAGGACAAAACTTACTGAGTTTCCTTTTTCATCTAAAAGAAAAGGAGATGGAGCTAGAGATCAGCAAAATGTATAAAGGTAACAAAGATAATTAGGGCACATCGTCTGAGGAATAGAGTTAGTGATAGAAAACTTGCTGTGAAAAAGCTGCTCAAGGGATAATTATCAGATTCTGGAAGCAATAAGACAAAGCAAATAAACCAGCAAAGTAAAGTAAGTTTAGCAGCAATGACAAATTTAGAATCATGTAGGTTAGATATTCAGTATCCAATTCAGATCTTTTTATGCAACCATATTAGCAACTAAATATCTGTCTGAAATGGATTCCACCTCGTCGAAAAAAGAAAAGACAAAGCAAATAATTTTGTTTATTGAAAAGGCTAACATGCTTCATACCTTATTAATCAATGTTAGAATTTTATTGTCTGTGGATCTTAAAGAGGTAATAATTCTTTATAGATCTTCTAATCTTAACGTGGACGCTTCTTCTTTGACAGAACTGGAGAGATAAATTGAATGTGATACATGAAAGCCAGCTTGGAATATACTGCCTAGCTTCAATTAAGAAAAAAAAAATTGTGGGATGTTGTTAAAGAAAATATGTGGAATTAATATAGTAATTAATTGTTGTGTAGCAACTCATAGCTGCAGCTTTAAACATTCTCACACTAGTTATTGCATGAAATAAGGCGAGTCTATTACTCTGCAGAGCCGGCTACTTTTGCATTGTGTTTGCACTATCTCTCATTTTTCAGTATTGACAGTTATATGCAACTTTTTTAGTGTAGTTCTGGCTCTACATATCCCATAGACACCCTCACCAACAGTGTTAATGCTGTCCACTCACTCTCTCTCTCTCTCTCTCTCTCTCTCTCTTTCTGGTGCTTGATCCCGAGATACATTCGAGAAAGGTACGGGACTGTGGGTTGACAAAGATCCTCTGGGTGCGTTTGTGTGTGTGTGTATGGTTGTGTGTGTACATGGGGGAGAGAAAAAGAGAGAGACAGAGATATTTAGAGGGACAGAGTGGCCGAACGGTTGGTGTATATGTCTTGACTGTGGCACAGCGAACTGGTTGATTCATGGCTTGAAATTATAGAAGGGAGGGCGCGGTTGGATTTAATTAATATTTTTGTGTCATGTGCAATCTTGACTCAGACACCGTTGGAGTTAGCCTTTGGAGATGTAAGTGTCCCATATATGGGGAATTACGACATTCCTTGTTTGATTGTTGGTCAACAAATCAGTGAAATGTGTGATTAAAGTTAACAACTAGTATTTGTTTTTTTTTCTTGAATAAATTAGATAAATTTCACTAAAAAAATATAAGCAAGAGAAAAAACACATTAAATCTGTCAAAACAAAATAATAATAATAATAATAATAAAGTCAAATAGATTAAATTATTATTATTTTTTTTTTACTTGTTTTACTAAACCATCTACTATACTATAAAATTAGAGGTCTTGCTAATATACTTAAAACACCAATTACGTGAGAACTTTGATACCCTTGAAAAGGTTGCTCTCAACTTCCAAGGACATTGGTCCTTATTGTTTAAGCAATTGAGTGTTATACTTGAATCAGACTTTAAAAATGAAATTCATATGCTTGTAGTCATTGTTGGAGGCTGTCAATTCTATTGCCGTAATAATTTTCAGGATTCATGCAAGATTAGAGTCAATAATATCTACCCAGCAAAAAGAAATGCAAATGAAATATTCATTATGTCTCATAGAACACCATCAATACCGTCTGAACCGAGTTTTTCTTTAGTCGAGCCATTAATATTCCATTACTATTATTTATTAACATATTTTTATAATTGACTTGCAAAAGATATATAAATGAAAAATTTTTTAAGGCTAGACCAAATGTATAACATTGGCAATTTTCCTTTTTTTTTTTTTTTTATACAACATTTGCATTTCCCTGAAATACTCTGGTTTCAGCGTTGAAATTAATTTTTGGAGCACATTCTGGAACCAACCTCAAAATAATAGTGTAAATTTTTCCACAAAGGAAAAAGAAAAAAAAAAAAAGAAATTAACTGCACGTCTGCACCCGAGCAGAAGGCCTACATAGACTTCCTTAGAAGATAGTAGCCAAACCTGACCCTTCTCTTGCCAATTTATCTAATCAATTTTTTCAAACAGTACCCAAAAAAAAAAAAAAAGAAAGAGAATGGTAAAGTTTAATTAGTTAATTTTTTAAAATTGGTTCAGCTTTGTTACCATATTAGGCTAAGCATGCAACAACAGCCAGCCTGGGGGCCACATTGTATCTATCTTGGTTGACATTGTTGACATCTCAATTGCAAGCAAGCAAGCAAGTGGCCACTGCCCCAGTAGCAGTCCCAGCATAACCTATTGTTTTAGTAGTCTCTAATGCTAGCTAGGGCTAGGGTTAGTGTTTACTTTCATTTAATTATCATTAATTAACACTCTGCTTTTATAGCTTCTAGTGTTGACTGGCTTGCCAATTAGATTGCTGACTGATACTGGTGAGGTCAGACACAAAATCCTGCTCTATCCCATTCTTCAATGTCTCATATATTTTGCACTTCTAAACACCCGAGACTCCGAATCTTATTAATATCCGCGTGCTACATCGATATAACCACTAAGATCCCCTTCTTTGAAGGCTCCCAAGCTCCATTTAAATTGCCTTCAAGATTTTACAATCAACAATGACTGTATATCTCTACAAACACGCACACTTGTCTTAGTATGTCAGCCCAAATGACTTAAGAAGAATGCCTTTATTCTCAGCCCACCATAGTTAGACTTGGATCTGAATGCTATGGAAATTTGATGTAGACCAATAATCTCTCTCACCATAGTTAGACTTGAATCTGAATGTTATGGCAATTTGTTATAGACTAATAATCTCTCTCTCTCTCTCTCTAATCATTAGGGGAAGGGGAATTCCTACTCTTTGCAAGATGTTTAGGAGAATAGGTCTTGAATCTCACTACCCCGTAAGATCAAAATCTTGTGCTAACTCTGTTAACCAGCCTTAGTTATTAACCTCAACTTGCCTCTCTCCCCTGATTTTTGTAGATCCTATATGAGTGAAATGAATGAAATTTTGATTTGCAGAGAAGGTGGGGGGGGGGGGAACTCAAGACACTTTATTTGAATCTTTTGATTCATTGGGAGACTTATGAGATGTAGCTATACAAGAATAACTAACTCTTTCTAATCCCATAAATTTCAATTTAATTTCTCTAATATATGGAATGTATCTTAAGAACTTCAGTAATTGTTCTGTGATTTTATTTAATTTTTTATTTTTCCTATTAATTTCATGACTAAGACATGTAGTTTTGCTTGATATTATTTGTTTGTTTTCCTCTATCTTAAGACACACGTGTACCGTATAGGCACTACATTATCTCAAATTATAATGTATGCACTTAGCATATGTTTTATTAACATATAAGTTGACCCGAATCCAAGATTTTAACGTCAGGATTTTACTAATCTTTTTTTTTTTTTTTTGTTTTCCTTTGAACTTCACATTGTATTAAGAAAGAAGCAGTGCCAAGTACAGTTTTCAACCGGGCTTATGATATGAACAAGAAAAAGGAGCACATGACTAAGTGGTTCCAAGCTCAAAACATGATCAACTTATATAATTCAACTTAAAAAATAAGTAGAAGTTTTGAACTGAAATGATGAGAATCCAAATTTGTAACACAAAATTGACACCTCTCTCTATATATTGTATGCCTAATAAAGTCCTTGTTTTCAATCCCATGTGGTTAATTTCATTATACAATGAAAGTGATAATCACTTTATTGCATTGGAGGATGGATGGACAAACTGCAAGGTACTGCAATATCAAACCATTAATAAAACTTTGATAATACGATAATTAATTAAAATCGGTCACTTAATGAATTTTTCTAATTAACATGCTCCAATTTAATGTTGAGTTATGGGAATCCTAATTTGAAAGCACTCAAATTTGCCATGATTCCTAACAGCATAGAATCACTTAACTAGAAATTCCCTTAAAAATTGGGGAGGAGAAGAAAAAGGCATTGCTTTTCTTGTTTTTCCTCCAAAATTTTCATATCTCATTCTTAGAATTAAATTCCACAACATAATTGCAGATAATTCCATTAAATTGTTTGGTACATAAAAGCAACCCATTTCAAAGAGTAAATAATTCCCAAGTAAAAACATATGGCCAGCTAATGCTTCTTAATAAGAATGGTAAGAAAAATAAGAACGCACGTATCACTCTATTATATATTGATTCCTCTTGGAATCAAATCCTGAAGCAAGCAAGGGCCACGGCAGTGGGGGGCATGCAAACCGCCCAGAAATTTTTATTTTTATTTTTTTAACTTTTTTGCGAACATTGTCATATTATTATAGATGAAAAAAGGAGAATCGCCAAAAAATCCATGATACTCAACACTCAAAATGAACGTCAAAACAAGAAGAGTACAGTGTTGAATGAAGTCCTTAACACTGATCTCCGGGTCATTGCCCCTATTGCGCAAGCATTGTCTAACCATAAATGTATAAAGAAACAACAAGATCCCAATTTTGGTTTCATCTGATATGTATCTTGTGAAATTTATTCGTGTTGTAATCTAATGTACATGTCAGGAAAGAGAGAAAGAGAGAGAGCTTTTCTTTCTTTGGTCAAAGATATTATAGAAGAAAGCATCTTAATACAAGAAATAACAAAAAAATGGACAAAAAACAAAAGAGGCTATGTATAAGGCAATAATTTTCTATCAGCTATGAACAAGAGGTGTTGTGGCAGCTCATAATTGCAGCCACAAAACCAAGTTTGAGTTTTTCTTTGTAGCTAATTTAGTTATTCTTTTGGGAATTAATTTTGTATGGTCTTTTTTTTTTCTTTCTTGTCATTATATTAACATGGATAATTTGCCACACATAATCCGAAAAAAAATAAAAATAAAATTCTAACCTAATTTCATAAAATTTTTTCTGATAAGTAAATGGTAGAACTTTAACTATAGACCACTTATTCTCTCAACTTTAACTATAGAACTTTAAATTTTTTAGGTTAAATCTCAAGTCCATAAAATTATAGGATATTGTATTTTCTTTTTAGATTTTGTTAAGAAGAGGCAAAATTTATAAATAAAATAAGCATGATATAATTTAAATTATCTTTTGTAAATAACAATTATATTAATTAATGACAATTAACTGTGATTAATAATATAATTATATCCGGTCCATCTATTCATAAATCTTACGTCTACCTATCATTTTTGTTTCCTTTAATTTATATATAATAGAAAGCAATAAAAGAAAAAAAAAAAAACATTGGGTGTCATCATGCCATGCAAAATGAACTTACATGCCAACAGGAATTGGGAACTTCTAGTTCAAATCCAACTCCTTGTCTTACTTCACAAAGTCTAGTTCCCTCTTTCTTTCATAGCAGTTAGTTAGTACAATTAGACCAATAAACCCAAAGGCACCCACCCTTCCGATCCAGTCCAAGCTCCTCCCATAGCTCCAAGCCAAACTAGCTGAGATTGTCCATGAGCTCAAAAAGCTGCCCCTGTACATAGAAACCAAAATCAAACTTCTCTCCTACCTTGCATGACCCCATCTGTCAGTTTTGTTAAGTCCCTCTCTAACTCTCTCTCTCTCTCTGGGGTTTTCTCTCTCTAGTTGCTTCTTCATTTCATAACAATCAATAGCCACATTCCATACGGAAAGAAAAGGGAAAAATTAAAAAAAAAAAAACAAGGAAAGGAGCAAAGCAGAAAACAACAGACGAATGTTGTTTTTAAAATCCATCTTGAAACATGTTGATTGATGAAGTAGGATCCAAACGCTGCTGTAACGCGGCTGCTCCTCCTCCCCCAGCTGCTGCTGCTGCAGCTGTTGCATAGCTTCTTCCCCAATTCAATCCTTCTTCATCCTGATTATTATGATGATGACTCATCAGTGACCCGTCTCTGCTACTTCCCTCCGATCCATGGCCAGAACCGTGACCGAATCCACCGTGCCCTACCGGTGCTCCAATGCAGGTGTAGCTGTTGGAGTCTTGTGGGGCACCCATGTTGTTAAGGACATGGCCAATGTAGTAATCATTCAAGGGTTGTTGGGGGTATTGTGAGGGATATGGATGTAGACGTGAAGGAGATGTGTAGACATAAGGCTGATGAGGTGGTTGTGGCGGGGGCGGGGGCGGCGGCAGCGGTGGCGGTAAGTGAGTTGATGAGGAGCCAGAAAATAGCCGTGGTGGGTACACAACTGATCTATATGGATCTCCAATGTTGCATCCTGGATGGTAGCTTCCCGGTGCCATTGGGTGGCATCTGTTAATTAATTAAATGATCTTGTGACAAACTATAAAATTGATCAAATCAAAAGCGAACGTTCTTGAATTCATATTTTGATGGTCTGATGGGAATGAAAATGTTCATAATAAATACTCCGTGGAACTGAATAACTCTTAAAAAGAGGACTTTTGGCAGGAAAATAGCATCTGGGTTCCTTCTAATTAATAGAGTTTCAAAACTTTTGGGAAATGAAGAGAAAATTGAGTGAGAAGAGGCATGAATATAGGAAAGACAAATCTCATTGTCCGACTATTATTATAGTGTTTGTTTCGTATTCTATTGAGATCGAACTTTCTTGCTCTTATATTTTCTTGGTAAGATTGATCCAAATTATCGAAAAAAAAAAGGATAAACATATATGTACAAAAGACAGACTGTGGAAGAAGGGGGAAGAAAGCAATGGTGGCATTATAGTTATGGTGGTTATAACGTACCCTAGCTGACCTCCTTGGCCGGGTAGGTTGTGATCACTGTTGAAGACCAGTTGGCGAGCCCGGTTCAGTGTTTCTGTCTCTCTTTCTGAGCAACAGCACCAACAACAACAACAACAACAACAACAACAGCAACAGCAAGTCAAAATCAAATCAAATCAAACCAAACTCGGCCCCAAAAAAATTTGAGTCCTTGACATGACCACGCTACTTTGTCTCAAAGCAAAATATGCACTAAACTTAACTTTGCTACTCTGGACATCGTGGGGGGAGGGGGTGATAAAAGTGATATAACTAAATGATATTGAAATGAAAAAAGGAATGGGCTTTTGCCTTGTCTGTGTCGGTTCATGTGACCACCAAGAGCTTGAGATTTGCAGAACTTGAGGGAACAAAACCTACACTCATAGACCTTGCCACACTCATCTTTCCCATCCTTACCGCCGCTTTTCTTTTTTCTGTAGCCTGCGCAGCACAACAAATAAAAAATTTAAAAAAAAAAGAGAGAAAAAAGGAAAAAGCAACCAAGCCATCTAGGATGAGACCATTCTAGGCCGAAACACCCCCACCCCCCCTCCCCCCCGAAAAGAAAAAAGCCGAACCCTAGCTACTAGTTACTCTAATCATGAATAAACAACAAGACAAGTCATTCACACCTTTTTTTTTTTTTTTTTTTACTTTTAAAAGTCCCAATTTCATCTTCTTCTTTTCTCATTTATTTGCATTTGAAGCATTAAAGTGGGAAAATTTGAAAAAGAGACAAGTGACAGAAAAGAAACTTGCACCTAATGGTGGTCTCTGCACAACTTGGCGCTTGGAAGAAAGTAAAACATTGTGGTTTTCCTCCTTGAAATTTTTGAGTAAGTAAATGGGGTTTTGCTTCCATTAGTAAAATAAAAAGGAATAACCAACAAAAGCTGTTAAGTTTTCATAATAGCTATTAGCTAGCATTCAAAAAGTTTTATTTTTTTAAATATTCATTTATTTATTTGTTTGTTTTACAGTTAAAAACCACACATACCTGAGGATGTGGAAGAGCTCTCTTCAAATACTTGTTTACCATCTCTACTGCTGTAATCCTCTGGTAAGTTGTTAAGGTCTAATGGGTTACTCGCAGGTCTCCTGAAAAAGAAACAAAAAGAGAGAAGAAATGAGGAATTAAACTGAGAAGTAGTTTGTTAAAGGTTATAGAGAGAAGAAAACTGAGAACATAAGCAGAGGAAGTGAGTGCTGATGTGGGGGAGTGTTGGGGTTGGTTTGTGGGGGGAGACCTACATGGTACCGACCGACAGAGAAAGACAGGAAAGAAAATTATAAGGGGGTTGGGATATAAAACAATCTCTCAGATGTGAAGATAGGTAAGGCTTTAGAAAATTATAAGACTTCAGTTTGAGACTGCAATATGGAGGCTAGTTGAGTAAAGGTGGAAAAAAAGAGCTTTGAAAGTTCTCTATCAGTTTCTCTGCCAACCCCTCTGGACTCATCTCTCTCTCTCTCTGAGTGTCTATTGCATTGAAAGAACAACAAAGTGGGCAGTGTGGTCTCGTGACTTTAAAAAGGAGGGGGAGGGGTTGTGTGTGCAAAGGGTGAGGCCAAGGCAGGTGCCTGTGTGTCATTTAGTTAGATTGTTAGGTAGAGAAGGGAATGAGAGGGACGTTGCCTTCTATTAATCTTTACTTCACTGGCTTGGGGCTACTTCTCTATGTCATTGTTGATACTGCCCTAGAACTACCATTATATACAATTATCATATCAATGTTCATTTTCATCAATTGAAATATTTTGAAAACAAGAATTCCATTAGAGTAAATTCTAAGTTCTTAGCATGATTTTTACCATTGCAGCTCTCACTTACTTCATAAAATTTATTTAAAGAAATTCAAATTTAAAATTATACGCTATTTTACATAAACTTAAGTTTGCCTTTTACTTTTTAACAAATTATAGATATATAGTTTTCAGTAATTGAAATTTTCTTTAAAATATAGAAGAAGGGATATGTATATAGCTCTTATATATTAAATTTTAATATGTTCACTTTTAATTTAAATACAAAATTTTTTGATTGAAAAAACTTTAATATCATATTAAGAAAATCTTTTATCTTAAAATTTAAACTCTTAAGTGAAGTTTAAAAATAAATTATATATTAAATTTTAATATAATTTACTATTATATACTTATTGATGGACAACACTTTTTTCACCTTCCACATTTTAAACTAATTTTTTTTTCCATAGTTTTCAATTTTCAAATAAAAAATATCTAATTAAAATTATCTTTTATGTTTTTTTTTTTTCTTTTCCTGAACGGCAACATTACGTTTCATGTTACTCGAAAAGGCAAAAACATGTTGGTGAAAGGAGTCTTAATGTTATAATCTTTATAACAAGAGAACTGGTGCAACCAAAACAACCCCAGGTCCTTTTATAACATCCAGCATTAATTAAAGCTATGCAAGATGTCATCTGTACCTTCAAGGGCAATCAAGACAAGCCTTGACCTACAATATGCTGCTCTGCACAATATGTTGTGAGGAAGAGCATGCTAGCTCCAAACTTATGGTCCCCATCGTAGCTCAAGGCTTTCTGGAGCATCATTGTACTCTGGACTTATCGTGGATCATGGAAGTGTTACTTTCAATATCTAATCGGTATTGTTTTGTGATCAAAGTTGGGATATTGTCTAAACCCCACAAAAGTGTTGTTCTACTCTTTGGAAGTTCCTAGTTACTTTTTCTTTGTCCTTTTCAGTCAATTTGGAGTATTAAGAAGTATTTTTGATTTCTTTATTTGTTTCCTTTCTTATTATGGCTTAAAAAAAAAAAAGAATTAATGTAAATATTTTCCTTCTTTATAATATGTAAAATTAACGACAAATTACACTTTATTCCGATAATCTAACCGAGGACATGTCACAGTAAAATATTTTTCTTCGTACTCAATGATGGGGTCAGATTAAGGAGGGCCCGAGTCAAATTTGTAACCTATAAAAAGAAATATTAAAAGATATCAAGTTAAAACTTAATATTAATATTTTGACACTTAAATTAACAATAACGTAATGGGATAATAACCAATAAATAAAAGAATAATTGATGGGTAAATTAGAAATGACATCCACGAGATATTTATAACCAATTTTAGACGTTGTCATGTTGTGAGAAGAATAATCTAAGTAAGATACGTATGTAGGGCTCACAGGATGACATATCTGTCATAGAGACGCAGAGTTTTTATTAAGTCGGGCCAAAAAAAGAGTGTCAAGTATTATTTGACCCAATTAGGAGTCAATGGCAACTCACAATAATTATCCTTATCATTTATTATACGTCTGAAATTAAATTTATTTTCATTCATAAAGGTCAACAGGAAAACACTTACGCTTGAAGCTGAATGCAACAAATAGATAAAATTGAAAATTCGGCTCGTTTGCTTATTTATTGCAAAGCTCAAGGACGCAGTGAACGATACATATATATATATATATTGATAATATTAAGTCACGTTTGTTTGCTTGTTCCGTTTAACTTTGTTTTTTGTACTACCACCCTTGCTGTTCCCTTGACTACAACATTGCGACTCTTCCAGAGTACACTTCCATACAATGTGCAAAATTTTTTGAATCTCGTCTACTAGTTATTTTTCTTCTGGCATACATGCAAAACGATTACAACATTGGATTCACTGAAATCTTTTTAGATGTTAAAAAATGCTACACATATACTGAACCAATTATATCCCCCTCTCATAAATTCCTCCACTATCTTGATACCCAAGTGCATCGAATAACTGTTTTGATCTACTGATTAAAAGCACGGAAAACAACATCACTCTAAAAACAATAGTAAAGCTATGTATATTTAACCTTTTCTCAGACTACATAGTACGAAAGTCATGTATGAGGATGAGGTGCATTGTCAAGCACTGTTCTTTGGATGGTTACTGGCTTAGTTCTATGGGTTTAGTTACTATAGTTGAATGTTCGGTTTGCTACAGTTTGTTAATAACAGGTGGTTTTACTATGACCACTCAATAATTTGGAGTTGACTTATGGTATCTAGTATGACTGTATAGCACATTTGTATGGGAAGGCTCATCAGGCAGCCGAAGACCACTGTGTGGCCGTAATGGGACATTTACTTTCGAGTGGTCGACAACCCTTCAGATGTCCAGTAGTGTATTCATAAATTATAACATTGATCCAAATATTTGTATCAAGAAACGACAAGCGAAAAAAAAAAAAAGAAAAAAGAAAAAGGAGACACTAATTAAGCGAATTGAGCCAAAATTTTGAAATTGAATAAGAAAAAAAAGAAAGCCATCCACCACCCCGTTTGCCTATAGGGATTCGAAAATGAGAATGTGCTCTTAACTCATACAATCCCAAATTCGCACTTATTATTACAAAACTAACCATGGATGGTTCGAGTTGTTTTATATTCATGAGATAGATGACACAATTTTGGCATTTCCAAAATTGAAAAATTCATCCTTCATGTCAGTTTCGCAGCATTTTCAGCAATTTCATCAATGATTCTCTATCTTGCATGGCATATATAGGACCAGGCGCGTACAAATTTTTAAGAAACACAGAAAGTTGGACCCCTTTAATCCCTCCCACTTTGCAAGTTGAAAATCTATGAACTATATATAGAGAGGAAGACCACCATATATTTTTGAAGACGAGCAATCAAAATTCAAAGCATACGATAATGGTATGCATCCAAATATAGTCAATCTGGCTGCATGGATTTTGGTTAGAATGAATAAGATTGTGCTATTTTGATGCCAAATGAGATTAATTACTAGAAAGTGCAACATTCTTTTCCCCTGCGAGATGGCCTGAATTTCCCTTGGGTTAATCTGGCAGAAAACATGGGTAACAAACTTAATTCTGCTGGCAGAAAATGGGATTCATCGGTCAAAATTTTGACATCATTTATCGCTCACCATCAGATGATGGCAGTGATGATTGGACCAAAAACTTGAAGTTTTTTTTTTTTTCACAAGACTCTCTCTTGCTCAGAAAACTCTGGTTCCCAGGCTGCAGTAAGCCACATTTGACTCTTGACACTTGAAAAGTTTTTAACTGTTCATGGGGCCAAGCTGACTATTCCCCGAGTTTGAAAACTTGTGTAGCGATTTTGAAGGTAGATTTTTGTCAACGGAGTCTATATGCATCTCCCGATGCTTTTGTATCCCTGAGATTCATGCTTTTGTGTGTCACCGCATAGGCATCCATTCACCCAAGTTTCTAATACTGTAGATCAGCGACCTTTTTCTTTTTTGAAATGAATTAATAAAAACAACAAAAGCACAATGACCACCGCCCATGTGCCCATAAACAATCAAAAGGGCTGTTAAACCAAAAGAACAAAACAAAAAAAACAAAAAACAAAAAACTCTAGCGTGATAATGGCCTTTGGTATCACTATACGAAAACAATTATAATAACTTGCGATGGTCACAACTAATGTAGTGTGGCAGTAAATGTCCTTACTAAAATATTGTTGCACATTAAGATATTATCAATTGTGCACGTAATTTCCCTATATTTAAATATATATATATGCACATAAGTTGATATTAGTACTGCTGGTGCTACAACATCGGTCTGCGCGATGCATGATTGGCAAGGATGTCGAAAGAAGTGCCATTACGTACGTTGGAATTGGATCCTATATTAAGTCATTGATTCAAATGGTTTCGTGTGTATAAGTGAATAATTTAACCCAAATCTCACTGACAGTCCCTTTTTTTATATGAAAACTTAAATCTTAAAAGTTAATTAAACCATTTTATGAACAAGGGTAGATTAATATAGGACGAATTAACATACGGTCTTAAAAGTTATAACACAACATCCCCATTGACTCCATGAGCTCGTCCTACACTAACCATTTTGACTTGCTTTTGTTCTCTCTGCTTTACCAAAATAAAAAAAGAAGAGACACAAGCTTGTCAAAAAATAACATAATAAGAACATAACATTGTTCAAGGTTACGTGGGTTCTGAATAAGGATGAAACAAAATAATAAATAAACCATTATACAGGAATACCCACCAAGTAATCATTAAGTATAGAACTTGAAGTGATCGAAACACATATCTCATTTATGTTAAATTCCACTCTCCAGTTCAACTATATAAAAAGACAAACAAGCAAACAAACAAACCAAAAAGGATTTGTACTTGAAGCGCATGTTAAAAGTTTAAATATACTAAAGGAGTGACTATGAGCAGTTCTACAAATGGCTAGGATTTAGCTTGCAATTCATATGACTCATGAGTTAGTAAAGTAATCATTCCACCAAAAGTAATGTTCTTCATCATTAAGAAGATTAAAGAGCAGAAATTACAAATGAAAACAGACGAAGGACCTAGAGCATCTCATCATCATCATAAACCGAGCCGACCAATGGCAACATATATCCCTCACTTAGAAACGAAATTCAAGGAAGAAAACGACCCTTCACTTCCACAAAATCAATGTGGGTACTTATTTCAGATCACGCTTTTTGATCAAGCCGTGATGAGTCTGAAGAGCCCTTATTGGATACTCTTATCCACGCAGGATTTTTCTTTATTGGTTTTCTGCTAGCTACTCAGATACATCTTTATCTCTCCCAGTCCCCCCCCTCTGTCTCTCTCTCTCCGTGTCAATGAATGTGTGTGTGTGTATCTATATATATGTATGTATGTGTGTGTGTGTGTAGTGTACGGATCTTCTGTGTTTGGAATTATATATGCTTTCAAGTTCCATGCATGAAGTGGAGTTTGAATGTCTTTTATGAAACAGACGTGGGTTTGAGTTGCATGAGAGGGACGTGGTTTTGAGAAGTGTGATTATACATTTGTTTTGAGTAATACATCACAAAGCCCCTTCTGTCTTTTCAGTGCATTTCTTGGCCCTGTGAAAAGCATGTAAAACCCACATGGCTTTCGACATGTCATATTGTGATTTGGTGTATCCTAATGTAAACTAGGGTTAAAAGTCTTTTGTGGTCTTTAGACTATAGAGTACTTGCTACTTAGTAGGCCGGGCTGTTTGGGAATAGCAACAATCATGCCTTGGTTTCTTATAAAAGGCTATCATGTAGATTAACTTTGTCATATGTGTAGAGTGCAAATTCATTTCACATTTTTGTCTTACTGAGCCTTTCATTTCCCTTGTTTGCTTCTTCCTTTGTCCAGTAAACGTGGACGGTGAGACGATTATTTATGGCAAAACCAATAAGAAGTACTGCATGTTCTATTCTCATCACATGACGATATGCTTCCCCAACTATTACATCACGACAGGCCAATCTTCACTGATGGGTAGATGAACTTGACCCCCAAAAATTGTGACTTCAATAATTTGTCTTAAACCACGCCTATGATTAGCCTAATAGTAATTGTAACTTGGGACTCTGTCGGTCTCACAGTCTATTATCCTTGGATGTATTCTATGAAACAAGTAGGGGCTGGGGCAGTAAAGCCATTGTAATAATTCATCATCATAAAATATATATATATATATATTATTTATTTTTTTAATTATTATTATTATTATTATTATTTGGCTTTCAAATATGTAATAAGGCATCTGTTTTTCTCCAGTTCTTAATTTCCTGCCTGAATGTGTACATAAATATGGAGAAGAATCCAAGTCCAAAACTGCTCAAGTTCTCAGTCACTTATCAAACTGCTAGCCAACATTCTTTATTCATCAGCTATGAGCTAAGAAACTAAACAAATCCCTAGTCATGTTTCTGGACAGAAGATCCCAACAGGGAGCAAAGCCATTGGCAGAATTGTTGTGAAATGAAGTGGTGAATGGCTGCACAGGACATCAAGGAGACTAATTAAAGCTTTGCAAAGGAGGTTGCATGCTTGAGTTTGTAAATAACATCTCTTTAATGCCTAAATGTTACACTAGATCTGGCATCAACAATCCCTTCCAGCTAGGGCATGGGGTCTATGTATGCTCAGATACAGTAGATTACTGTATCCTTCTATTCGGACAGTTTTGTTTGTTGCTTTCGTCAATCTCTCCATTTGGGAAGTTTGTGTTTTCCTTTTTTTTTTTTTTTTTCCTGTTTTCCCAATCTTCACTTGAAGTAAGAGGAATTTCATATCCACTCCCAGTTTTAGGTAGCCTCAACCAATTCTTGGTTGAGGTAGAAAATATATGGAAATCGCTTGATTTTATTTCTCGGTTGAACAGTAAGATTACAACACCATGCAAGCACTAGGAAGACCAATGCAACTTAGAAGAGATTAATTCACATATCACCTCATATTAAAGAATGCAAGAAACCCATGATTAGATGTCACTTGAAATCATATTCCTAGAACTACTTCCATAGCGGCTAGATTCCGGCCTGCCCATGGTTCACCTGCCTTCAAAGACCATAAGAGATGATATGGCTTTTGAGGCAACAATTGCAGGAAAAGGGAACAATGCTGAGAGAAGAAACGTTGTCAATTGTCAAACATTCGAATTGATGCAATCTTAGCACACTCTTGATGGACCTGGTTACAAGTAAGTGTCATGTAAAACCATCACCGACATAGGACGCTCTTCACATGACATCAGTAACATGTCCTGCCTCGTGTTTTCCAAGTGATGGTTCAGTTTCATTAGTATCCACCACAGGAATATAACTTAGAAATCTAGGGGTTGAGGAGTTTGAGATCCATTTTTGTTATCTGAACCAATACCAGGAGATTCTCGATCTGAAAGATGAAAATTTTAACTCAGCCTAAAATTCCATCAGCACAGTCACTTGAAGATCCGAGATGCTAACAAACTTATGCAATCAAGTACGATTGAACAACTCTGCATCCGAAACAATTAGAGACATTCATTTCAGCCAAATATGTTGTTCTGGCTGAGCTTCAACCCGGTTGGTCTGAACCATAAGAACAGTCCTCCCCAGATGACGAGAAGTGAATTCTCTGGTTGGTTGCCCATGAAGCATCCGACATCATCATAAACCAACACATAGGACCATTAATCGGCAATATTCCGGATCCTCTGTATCCTTTATCATCTTGTGAAATGGAGTTATTAAGTTGTGATATCATTTCTCACCATGAAGTAAGTATCTCCGAGGAAATCACAAGTAAACAAAAGTTAGACATCTCTAAATCAGTACCAGCGCATAGGATTGGCAGAGGAAACATCTTGTCGTGTCCTCTGCGTGTCTTAAGCGTGTTGTTCTCGACGTGTTCCAGTCATGTCCCATTTTTTGTTTTGTTTTGTTTTGTTTTTGTTTTTTTTTTTCTCAATTTTTTACGGTGGAAATGTCTCCACTGCATGTCAGGCGCGTGTCCGTATCCATTGTGTGTCCAACACAATATATCAGAACTTTGAGCTGTATCCATGCTTCTTTGGTTATGCCGCGCCTGGCTTTTATTTCTTATTTTTTCTAAATTACTTTGAAAATGACTGATACAGGGGATTAAGAATGTACCCTTTCAAATTATACAGTCTCAAGTTTAGATGAGATGGAAATAGATTTGCGTGATGGAAAAAAAAAAAAATTCTGTGACTCAACAAATTTTTTAATAGACAAAAAGACAAATACACATTACTTTATATTGTGGATTATAGGTAATTCGGTTGAATATTCTCGTCATAAGTTAATCTTAAATAAAAGTATATTTAGTTTATTTAAATTTGTGAACAACTCGTTTAAAATTTATTTTATTTTTATTAAAAAAATTATTTAATATATCATTAAAATATATTTAATATATATTAAGATGTTTTTTTTATTTATAGTTATACACTAAAATTAAATAATTATTTTTTTAATCAATTTTAATAAAGTGAATATTTTAAATTTAATTCTATTTATAACTATAATTTTTATAATTTAAATTATTTCTGTTAATACTATTTTGTTAACACTATTTTGTTAACGGGCTCTTCATAAAAAAATTCGAGACTTGACTCAATAACGTATTCGCTCAACTCGATTTGAATTGTTAATTAAACGAATTAAATTTGAAAATATCAAAATTAAGCTTGACTCCCGTTAAAAGCCCTACTCGCCAGTTCAACAGAGGAGTAAATATCGAAGCCAAGCCGAGGCTTGCTGTTCCTTCCCCACCTTGAGAAGAGAGCCCATCACCATTTGACCGTACAAATTCGTCATTGTCTGGTGTTCAAGGACCATAAAACAATGCAGGCCCATGCAAGACAAGGCCTACATCCATGACCATGGCCGTTTCAAATCCAGCAGTTTCTAGGCAGTCTATTTCATTTTTCTAAGCTATCATATTGATTTTCCACTTTTCGGTCTTTCTTGTTTAAAAAAATTCGAAATATATGTTTAAATTATTAATCATTGCAGTACCTCCTTCGGTAAAAAGAGGGTGTTAATACAACAATTGGCTGGGTTTTTTGATGATTGGTAATTGAGCTTTCCATTCAATTAAATTAGTTTTTTTTTTTTTTTTTCAAATTCATACCACCAAATGAGCCGCGATAGAAATTATTGGATAGGAAAAGACTATCCCTGTTGTATGGTCTAAAAGCATATGCTTTTGTTAATGGATGAAAATAGAAAATTAATAAAGCACATAAAACTATGTCAAAGATTTTAGGATTTTCTTTTAATTAAAAATATCGTAAGTAAAATTTCTATAGGATTCACGTCTCAAAAAAAAAAAAAAAATCAATTGAAACATATTTATTATTTATTACATGTATGATTATAGGTAGATGGACTAGGACCATCTGGTATACTAGTTCACAAATTAATCAAGGGAACTTGCATTTCACCCTAACCCAAGAATGATAATTTTTAATTTAAATTAACCTTAACTCAGACCAGAATAACAAATAAGACATTAGTCATATCAATGTAATTGAAATCCACCTAATTAAAAAAAGGGGAAAAAAAAAACATTTATGTAGTTTACCAAATGAATTCTGTTACTTTCTCTCTCCATTTCGTTTTTCACTTGCTAGGTTTCATCTGTTTACATTTTATTCCTTGTTTTCTATTAAGGCTTCAGCTTAAAAGTACCCAAAAGAAGAGAGAAAGAAACACATGGAGCTTCAATTGATCTTTAAATTGCAGCCCAAGTGATGGTGTGGTCAATGGATACGTTATAGACTCTCATGGACCGGTACTAATTTATACTGCTAGAATTTATAATAATTTATACATTAGATGAAACAGAAACTCACCATGTTTTTAATGATGCCAAATGTGGAAATAGCCAATCATAGAAAGATTTCTGTTTGACAATGCATCCTTATTTGAATCATGGGGATATTCTTCGAATCTTGATGACTTTATGTTAAAGATGTTGGCAAGTATTCGCCTATTTTGAATTAATAATAAATGTGGACTTATCAAATATCACAAGATATATTGCTGTGGTTACCAAGTATAATGCTTGACTGTTAGATTTAGGGTTTGAACATCAGATTTAATTTATAAGTAATTCTTCCTTTTATTTTGATTAAAAAAAGTTTTGAGTGTTTCTTGGTGGAGAAAATGTTTGCGTGCAGCGAGTGTTTATATATACCTATTAACTTCTCTCTCTCTCTCTCTCTCTTTTTTTTTTTTTTTTTTTATGTGAAAGGAATTATATATTTATTAGCTTGGAAGAAATTTAGTCAACCCAGATGATCACCCAAGTAGGATTCAAATTACAAAATACGCGCATGCATATTGAATCTTCGTCACTTTGCATTTTTCTTTTCGATCAAAATAATAATAACAATAAAATAGTACCCATCACCATACGGCACTGGCACTGTTGAGACGTCATCGTCTTTGTTTTCACTTCTAATTGCTTGAACATTTGATTCAAGGCGCTGATTCGTTTATTTATTGTTTCCTTTGTTTTGATGTAAGGACGGCGTTGATTCCCTTAAAAGGCGAAACTAGGATGGTTCTGCCCTTCTTCGCTTGCGGGAGTATGGAGGTCCAATAGCGCGTTCGAAGAAGAGTCAACCTGTGTTATTGCAGCCTTGTTAAGAAAGTCAAAATGTTAAAATTTTATTACAGCGTTACTTGTTAGATTGATAAACATGACAAGAAAAACCAATTTTACTTAAGATTCCATGCTACATATAATTTTATATTATCTTTAATGTTTCCATGTTTCGTCTATTTGGCATGTGTTGTCTTTCATTAACCTTTGAACTCAAAATTAATGTCCAATTTCAAGTTACGAACTTAGTTGGAAAAGCATCATTAACCTTTCATTAATGACTTTCAACCATTTCCAATGTCCAGCCAAGGTTGACGATTAAATAAAGGCGATTCCCCGCTACCCTGAACTTTCAATTTGCAAGTTGATAGAGGCTGCCATGAGAGATGCATGCATGGGAACTCTAGCATATTGTACACTAGCGCGTTATTACATGGAAGAGAGCTTTAGAGAAAGCCTCCTGACACAGCTAACGTGGCAAGCATGGGTCTTGCGTAGATCTCGTTTATTATTATTATTATTATTATATATACACGTACATATGTAAATGTATATATAATTCAAAAAAAAAAAAAAAAGAACAAAGGCATGACCTGCATGAGGTCTATGTTATTCACATGTAATTATTTGGCAACTATTTTTTATTTTATCTTTGTCTAGTCGAAGTATGATAGGTTCAAATCTCATAAGTCACTTCAAATTGAAGACTTCGTAGTCACTGCACTGTACCCTGTGGTTGCTCCCCAAGTTTTATTTTACAAGATTGGCAGCTTCTTTGTATTAAATCCAAGCCTATAACCCATTTTATCGCGTTGTGAGCCTAAGGCAAGCCTTGAGATTGCGACATATTTAAGCTGGACTCGCCGGATCAACATATTATAAAATCATGGAGGTTGCAAATTTCAAATTGATACAACTTCGCCAAAGTGGTCTTGACAAACAACTAATATAAGAAAAAGACTTGAATATTATCTTTTTAAGTGAACACAAGCCATTAACTTGGTCATTAACTCAACTTATTAAAAAAGATCTAGATACTTGACCAGCCACCTTGAAAGAAGTAAAGTACAAACAACTTTTTGCTGAAGTCTGCATAAATTTTCAACACTTTCTCTTGTGTCAACGGTCAGAATCGCGGGCTTAATGTCTTCAAACTTCATTTTCATCTCTCTCTCTCTCTCTCTCTCGTTCTCCCCCTTTATCTATATCAATCCTCCTTCTATGGCAGATTAATTAACTTCCTCATCACCTTGATGTATATATGATTTGCTTTCTTTAGCTCTCTTTCTCTGATTTATTCATTGGTTTCCAATAATAGAGAAGCAACATTAAAACAACCATGAGGCCTGCAAATAATTTTCACCAACACCAACACCAACGCCACCCCCACCAACACCACCACCACCACCACCATCATCGTCATCAGGAACAGAAACTCATCAACGGCCCGCGTCCCACTCCATTGAAGATCAGCAAAGAATCCCATCTCATCCACAAAATGTCCTCGTCTTCATCGGTCATGCCTGTGATAGCTCCTGCTATGGATAGAGGAACTAAGCAGAAAAGAAACCAACCTGTGATCATTTACATGCATTCACCAAAGGTGATCCACGCCCAACCACGAGATTTCATGGCTTTGGTGCAGAAACTTACCGGCAATTCATCTGCAAAATCTCCAACCGGCCAAAAGCAAGATCAAGATCATGATGCTAAGGCTGGTTCAGAATCAGGGCGTCCTGCAGATGACGACGACAACAATGAATCATCTTCAGTTGTTGTAACCAATAACAATGGTGGTTCTAGTGGTGATGCCATGTCGCCAATTCTGAACCCACCAAGAATTGCAAACTTTGCTGATATTCCTCTCTTCACCCCAAATTCTTCCAATTTGTTCTGCTCGCCAAGGCTGGTATATAGGTTTCCTGATTCGCTTTATCCATCGCCGAACATGGGTGATTCCTTTTTCTCCCGTCTTTGAGTTCTTTAAAGGACTTCCTTAATATTGACATGTAGCGGGGTTTGGAAACTACTTAGATGATCGAGTTTTGTTTGTTGGTTCTCCTTTGGGTTATTTTTGTATGTTTTAGGTGCTTTTGTTGTTGCATTAATGTTAGGAAGATGTATCATGATCGATAAGCTAGAGATCCGAAATGATCCATTGTGAATTGCCATTTTGTGTTATTTTAATTCATTCTTTGGGCATCCAAATGAAAGATTGACCTCCCTCTGGTCTGTATGGCATTCGCAGTTGGCTTAATTTCTCACATATGCTTGAAAATTCCTGTTCAAACACAAAATCCTAAGCATAGTTTTTTCCTTTTTTGTCAGTATACACGACACTAGGAATCGAAGTCGTTCCCACCTGCTCTAAGGGATGACCTTTGGTGCCACTCGACCTCAACATAGTTTGAATATGACGCAGTCAAGGATTGTCGGTCTTTGATTGTTATGAAAAACATTGGACAGCAACTATCTGTACATCAATCTGTTCGTAGGGCAATGTCAATGTTATCATATACCTCGTCCACTACTTTCCTTTTGTTTGTTTTTTTTTTTTTTTTTTGCACTTTTTTTTGGATAAATCACGACTGACTTTCCTTTCCTTCTTCTTCTTCCGCACTAGGCGCTACACTGCAGCAAATTTCTCTCAATGAGTCTGCTAGTTTGAGAGGGACTCAAAATTTGGCATCTGGTCAACAAGTTATTGCGTGCACGAAGTTGATGACAATGCCTTTAACGCTTATCTATGCATTGTTGATCACAATCTAGTGGGCTTAATTGCTTAAAGTTTGAGAGAGATACAAAGAATTTAGGAAATATTATTTTTCGTAATACCCAGTTTACAATTAACTAGGCCTTGAACTCCCAACGTGCGTGAATGAGGAAATACATTGACAAAGATGCAGCAATCATTAAAGGGGAAGCTTGAATATACCCACCATAAAATTGGAGCTTAGATTCCCCCATTTGTGTCTTGAATAGATGTATTGCCACTGGTTTTGAGTAACTTCTTTTAATCTGCATATATAACAACACAATACTGTGAAATATGGAAAATAGTTTGATATAATTTTGTAGAAAATGAAAGATACAACATGAATTACCAGATTTATTAAATGGACAACTTTCTGAAACCAAAGATTCAACATAAACTTTTGAAATTCAGTACCAAGATTTAAACTTGGGTTACTGAAATTAAAAATTCAACTACTCTTTCAACAAACCACGCTGGTGGTGGTTTAAACTTTTGAATTTTTGCACGCTCTCCCGACATGGTCGTAGTAGCTAGAAAGTGGAGCCCCGGCCATGATCGCCCATTTACGGGCTTTTACTTTCAGGACAGCCCAAAAAATTGATCCAGGATGCAATAGCGGGTTTTAATTCTGGCCCAAATCCGGCCACCCAAAAGTAGAGTAACTCTTGCCTTAATTTTAGTATTTGCAAAAAAAACAATTTATGCAAAATGAAGAAATTATTAGATTTTTTTTTTTTTTAAAACAAAAAAACAAGGCAAAGGCACAATGTTCTTTGCTCAACACACAAAACCAAAAAATAAAAAATAAAAATAATAATAATAATAACACACACACACAATGTTCACTCACTAAAGCATCTTGGAGAAACAGATCATTTAAAAACACTTTGGGCTTTTCAACCTCAAATAACATTTTATTCACGGCATCCAAGATGAAACTTGGACACCCAAAACTTATACAAGAACCGGTCAAACAGGTCGGCAGTGTATCCTCGCTGTCATAAGCCTGGCAGAGTATCCTCAGCAGAAACAATCTCAAGTCTCTACGTAATTACATCCCCAACGCTACCAAACTAAGTCTCGACGTAATTACATCTCCAGTGACATAGTTTCATTTGTTGGTTCTACGACCCTTTTAGAGAATTAAGTTCGGACCAGAATTTTCTTTGCCAATAAGAAATCTTCTAAACAAATATATATGCAAACACCAAATCCACAGCATTAATCGTGTACTTCATATTTCTTGTAGGCTTTATTTTGTGTAATTTTTTGGGGCTGTTCAAATTTGGTGCAACAACTCAACTTGGTGTTTTAATTCAGAAATAAAATGACATCAAGCAGTCCCGTATTATATTTTCGAGGCCAGCAATGTAGCATGTTTCTTGCTGAGAACATATATACAGTTTGTCTCAACTTTGTAGATTGCTTCCTTTCTACTCTTGGTAAGTCTGAAAGTTGCAAGCTATATCTCATTATTGTGAAATTTCTTACCGGCTAGCATGGAAACTTTCCTTCCCTCAAGACACGGGGGAAAAATATAACTCTTTTTTTTTTTATTCTCATCACATCCAGAAAGTTTGCCCCTCAAATTTTTCATGCTATAATATTATATACTTAAGAAGGAATGTCCCTTGAGGAGATATCTATTGATAAAATATTTAATAAATTATAAAATAATTTTTTTTTTCTTTTTTTATAACTTTGAGTTCCTGGTCTTCCACCTATAGTCTTCTAAAGTACAGACAAGTCAGCTTGTTTTTCTGTACTAAATAAGGTTTCGTATTTTAATTGGCATGCATGACCCCTGATTAAAGTAATTCACACGTTGAGGCCTTGAATTTTAACCTATGATTCTCTAGATGCTAAGAAACAACTTAGGGTCTATGCCTGGTATTCACGCCGCCTATCCTTCTCAGCTTTTGTTTAGAACGTCCAATAACGTTTGGTAAATAATTGATTAATTATCATAACAGCCAATATTATATTATCAAAGTTCATAGTTTTTTGGCACCCAAAAGAAACCGTAGGACGGAAGCATAGAAAAATAACTGTATCTAAAAGCCAATGCTCAAGTGAATCCTTACAGAGGTTTCGAAATTTATTAAAAAAATAAATAAATAAATAACATCTTTTACAAGAGAAAAAAATATCAATATATTGAAATATTATAATTTTATAATTTATAAAATACTTTATTTGTTATATATATATATATATATATATATATAAACTTAAAATTATTTAATTAAAAAATATTTTAAATTAAATTTAAAAATATTTTAAAATATTTAAATAATGTATATATTTTTAAAAATAATTTAATTAAAATTTTTAATTATTTTTAAATATTATAAAATAAATAAATAAATTATATAATAATTATTATAATATAATTTATACAATAATAAAAAAATAATTTTCATAACATATTGTATGTCAAATTTTTTACTTAAAAAAACTTATATTTGAGTTGATAATAAAAATTTGATATCTTCCTTATTATACAAATAAATATTTAAAATAAATTAATATTTTTAATATTAACTAATAGTTTATTTAGTAAATTATTGTGTAAATAATAACATTAATAAATAATAATATTAACTATCATATATTTGATTATCCACTCTAACAAAAATTAATGAATATAATAAATAAAAGTTTAATAAAATTTTAAAATTTATAAATTATAAAATTATTTTTTAATTTAATAACAATATATTAAATCTAAAAGTTATGAAATTTTCATCTAACGTGGCTAATTGTTAATGGAGTGATTGGAATCTTCACTAGTATACAAGAAGTTAATTTACTTAATCACAATATCAATCTTTCTTATTTTGTTTAAAGATTATCCTTTTAGCCGGACTCATCTCCTTTATATTAAAATTTAATATTTAATTAATAATATTATTATAAAATAAATTTATAATTTTAATTAAAATAAAATAAAAATTAAATTATTTTTTAAATAAATTTAAAATTTTATTAAATTTATTATCATTATAAAATTTAAATATTAATAAATTTTTTATATTTATTCATGATTAAATTTTAAATTTATTATATTTTAATTAAAAATATTAAATCTTATTTTTATCATTTTATTACACTATTTTAAAATTTAAAATATATAAAATTTATCATATTCTCCTCATAAATATTATGATATTTAAAATAAATATTAATTTCAATTAACCACCTACAAAATCTCTAATAAAAAAATTTTTGTTAAATAAGAAAAATCCTTAACATCAAGGACAAATATACTATTAGACTAACTACAAACCATATATTCAATACAAAATTTATTTTATCCGTAATTTTATAAAATTACTCTAGATATAATATTCTGTTCACGAACTTGGTCGTTGAAGAGTTTGTCCAAACTCCACAAAACGACATTGATTTAGGACGGAAACGTAGAAAAATAATTGCATCAAAAAGTTTTCACTCCATTAAACTTTAAAAAAAAAAAAAATCTAAAAAAATATAATAACTATAAAAAATATTAAAATATTATAATTTAAA
This sequence comes from Rhizophora apiculata, assembly GCA_037832385.1. NCBI lineage: Eukaryota > Viridiplantae > Streptophyta > Magnoliopsida > Malpighiales > Rhizophoraceae > Rhizophora > Rhizophora apiculata. Next base: position 5,010,492 of record CM075437.1, read on the forward strand.
AAATAATTTATTTATTAAATTTATATGTGTATTCTAATTAATTAAAAAAATATTTTAAAATATTTAAATAATTTATAAAATTTTTCAATGATTTAATTAAAATTTTTAATTATATTAAAATATTAAAAAATAAATAAATAATAATCATAATATTATTTATAAAATAATAAAAAATAATTTTATGATATATATACTACGTCAAAAATTAGATACTACGCAATCAAAAATATGTTTCTCCTCATGAAGCTTCCTGGAACAATAGTGACTAATTAACAACAAAGGATAATTGCGCCGCGCATTCCGTTCGTTGCCCACACACGTAACCGCCTCTTGTCTTTGTCCATTCTCTCAAATTCTTCTATTCTAAGTCAAGGACTATACATATACGACATAAAATAACCTTTTATTGTCAGTTAAGCCAACCCATATCCATTGAAATAATGATAAGAAAATAAATAAATAAAATTTGTCTATTGAAATATCCTTGATATTGATTAATAGAAGTTCTTTTTCTTTTTTTCTTTTTCGCTCGTTGACTGTGATATAGTTGGTCTATGGTGTGGATTTCATTTCCCTTGATTGGCTTTCCACCACGCGATAGATAAATTACTCACCTGGAACATGCGGTCTGGCCCTGGTAAAAACTAAAGGGTTGGAATTATCAGGGATGTTGAAGTCAATGCCATTATGGGGGTTCACATTTGCCCAGAATTTTGTATCATTGGCAAAGTCTTTCCTTGGCGAGGATCTCGGTGTTTTGTGTGAACACAAGAAAGCTATTAACAAACGAAAACAAATTGCAAAAGACAAGCTGAATTGTTTAATCACAACAAGCTAAAGCAAGCAAAACAAACAAGAAATGAAAGGAAACATAAATAAATTATAGGAAATAAAAAAATAAATTGCGTTTTAAATGCTTTTTTATTGACAAGTTGATGATCGTGATTTACAGGATGTTTCATGTAAGTGACTGGCTTGCTGTTTTCTAACAACAGCTAAGCCTCGACTGTCGACGGCGTCCCGTCAGAATTAACGGCGTGAGTTATCAACCTAGTTTACTCTTCGCCGATTAGAACGGCGTCGGCGTCCCACCACGTCTCCGCGTCGGATTCTGCTGCACTCACCAACGGCGTGCTGAGCTTTCTCCCGTCGGCTACCGTTAGTCCGCCGCTAATGGCGTCATCGGCGACGTAAATTTTCTCCATTCCACCGGCGGCGGAGACCCCAATAGTCCGCCCCAACCTCGGCGACCACTCCGCCAGCATCTGCGGAATCCGACAGCCCACACGCGTGTCCCACACTTTCAGCAGGTTTCCAGACACGCTTGTCTCGGCGGAGACAGCCACCGTAGGCGACCCAAAAATGAAGCATATGTTCTGCTGTTTGATCTTGTCAAAATTTAAATTATCCCAAAGGTTTACTACATTCTTCCCGGTAGTGAACTCCGGCCAGGAAAAGATATTCTTCCGAACTCCGTCAATGTAATGATGGCCGAAGCCGGAGCTTTTGGTCCGGAAATCTTCATCAACGGACATCCATCTCTGCGAAGATGATGGAGCGTCATCGTCGTCGTCGTAGTCGCTATCTTCTCGTTCTTCCTCATCTTCCTCGTCATCGTCCGACAAGGATGGGCAAGAAGTGATATCGGATTCGGTGTCTGAATCGTAAAATTCTTGTTTGCCAAGGAGAGGCTTTGAATGAGAAATCAAATAATTGGTTTTGAATCGAATTATGAGAATCTTAATTCTGCTAATTAAAGCAGGGAAAGAGGCGAGTAGGGCAATAATCAAAGCACTCCATTTCCAAAAGCTGGATTCTTGGTGGATCAATTCGCCCACGGAAGACAAAGCAAAAATCTTGGAAACCAAAGATGGGTTCTGTAAAGAGGTAATCCCGGCTTCGAAATCGTTTATTCTGTTGATCACTGGGATCTCCATGGCCATGGAATTGGCTATCGCTCTCCACCCGGAAACAAAAGTGGCACTCAATACAAAAGCAAAAAAAAAAAAAAAAAAGTAATCTTTCGAGTCTTGGTCAAAAGAGAAAAATCAATTGCTTTATATCTAAGAAAATATCCAAATCAAGAGCAAATATTAGAAGATGAAAGGCACTTGTGCTATGAGCCAAGCAGGGGCTTGCTGAAGGGCAGAGTGTTCTTGTTTTAAAGGGAGCAGAGCAGGGGATGATGGATGGATAAATGGGTTGGTTATGTTAGAGAGAGAGAGAGAGAGAGAGAGGCGAGAGAGCACTGACCGGCCAGCCCATGTGATGCGTCAATATTCGCCATTTCATTTAGATTTTAGCGCCACGTCAGCCAAAAAGAGCAGACATTTTGGAATGGAAAAGAAAGATCAGGACGGCTGAGTCAACATATCCGAATGTTTGAATGTTTTTAACGTGGTGGGGGCTGTTGTCTTAATTTTTTTAAAATATAATTTATTCACAATTTTATATTAAATATATTTATTATATTATTTTTTAAATACACATTATTTATTATATAATATAAATTTATAAATAAATTATGTTAAAAATACTTAAAATAAAAATTAATCATTTTTTGGTTGTACCACTAAAATTATATCAACAGAAAATAAATCACCAACTTAATTTAGATATATGAAATGAAACTAAATTTTATGTGAAATTAAGTGTTAAAAAATTTAATTATTGTAATTTCTTAAATTTAATCTAATCATTTATTTTTGGATAATTTTTCTTAATTAAGATTTTCTAGAACATAAATCCCATATTTTATTTGTTTATTCTTTATCTTATATTCGAATTTGCATACACATCAACAGAGAACAATTTTCAGATGCAACTAATTCACATCAATCTTGTGGATTCAAAACTTTATTCAAAAAGTATTAATAATCTTACAATATATATGTTCCTGGGTAATCGAAATTATATACATAATTTCTTCTAATTATAATATCTTTATTTTGTTGCGATTTATTAGATTCTAGAGAAGGATTGTTCTTGTGTGGGGTATTGGCAAAGATGATAATCCTTGCGAGTCCCTGATGACGCGTTGCAAGAGAGAGACAAGCAATGACTTTTTATTCTTAAAAATACGGTAATTTTTTTAAAACTTATTAAAAAGTATTTTGTCTGATATTTTATATTAAATAAAAATTATTAATTATTCTAACATCTTGTTGTATTAAATATATAATTAAGTTTATTAAATATTTTAATGAATTTTAAACCCATAAGCTTGGTGGTTCATTTGCTTGTCGCTTTTGTTTTAGTTCATAGGTCATGCACGATAGCCTTGCCTACCCTCTTTCAACGTGATTGTTTTGGGGTAATATTATCATCTTATGTAACTAAGGTGGTCCCCACACCAACCACACAATCATTAACAATGAGTATTCGTTATATATATATATATATAAAACATTCGAATCTTTGTTTGGTTTATTGAAATTGTTGGAATTAATTATTGATATTTTATATATTAAATAATTAAAATTGTAATTCATGTCGAAAAATGTCATACTATAATATATTTGGAAGAATTTTTATTTCAAGTCAAAAAAATCAAATTAATTAAAAAATAACTAAAAGCAAGGAAAATATGAATTTAATTTGTTGATCCGTATTTTAAAAATTAAAAGAAAAAGAAAAAAGGGGGCAACAAAGCTACTACATTTTGTCTCGTTTCCTCAAACTAAGGATTTTACGTTGATTGAATGGCAGGTTATGGGTAGGGGAAAAGAAGAAACAACAAATAGGACAAACAAAAAAAGAAAATAAAAGATTTTGCACAAAAGGATTTTCAAAAGACGGAAGGCAAGAAATTCCACTAATTAAATCGGAAGTGGGGTTTGTATTTGTCATCTGTTCGAATATAATTCTCATTAAGGTGTTCTCATACATTGGTTAAACTATTCAAGGGAATTAGCTTCCAGGATGATGCTGTTACCTAATTTTTAAGATACTCGACTACCCGTAAATACGTTATGTGTCAATCACGCAGGCTTCTTTCAGTAAAACTGTCCCAGGAAGACATATTGGATAATAAAAGATAACATTGCATTTTTAGATAAGAGCAGAAAGTTAGTTTCCAACACCAATCTTGCAGTGTAGCACAAGCTCCAGGATACTGTTTCCTTCAACAATGACCAACATATTCTTAAGGAAATTCTAGTCAATCTAGTCTCCATTCTGAGGTTAGTTGGATTTGCATAGTTTTACATAAAAAAAAAAAAAAAAAAAAAAAGGTTCAGAACAAAATTTTGTTTTCCATTATTTTCCACTGTTTATATTTATCAAAGTTGAATAGCAATATTGAAAAAAGCCAACAGATAAACAAAATGTAAACTTTCGTCGGGCCTAATATTTGGGTCACAGAAAGCCCTGGCATGAAAGCTCGGTGCAATCATGGCATTGGAAATCAAAGGTTTGAACTTTGAATAGACTTAACGGCCCAAGTCCTCAGGAGTCAACCATGCGGCACCTTCAATCGTTAGCTTAACTTTTAAAACGTGTTTTTTTTTTTTTTTAAGGAGAAATGAAATTGCCAACTTTTAAAAGATTTAAAACATGAGCAAAAAAAAACTCAAGTTCCATTTATTTTCTGTGATTTAATGTAGGTACTTGGCACGATTTTATCATGAAGAGAAACAAACAGTAAATTTTATCCCCTGTCCTCCAAGTTCGCTTGGTTTTTCCAGGGAACATAGCTCATATAAACTCATATGGGCTCGAAATGATAATTATAGGCCCATTGGACCTGGAGCTCTCGTCTCAATTTGCGCAGATTCTACACAAAATAGTAATGATAAACCATAAGGCAAAAACAAGCGTTGTCCACCTCAGAGAACCGTCCGAGATAGCAAAATCTCGGACAGCATGTAGATTGTTGATTACTTGGACGTGCAAGGAACACAAACTTGCACAAAAGAAAAAAACGAAGAATAAAATCTAAAACCATCGAGCCTTAAAGCCATCAACCCCCATAATATTATTTTTTCCAGCAAAAAATATTTTGGGTACAGTTGGGGTGCAGAGGGATTTATCTATCAGTAGTTTAGGTTTCGAATTTCTAATCTCAACCCAAAATTTATTTGCGAAATTGCTATTTTTACCTTAATTTTGACTACATACGCGTAAAACTGTTACATTAGCTGCCTAATAATTTTCACACCTAATGACAACAGTTTTAATGTGTATCAACTCAAAACTTGCATGTAAATAATAATTTCTGTCGATTTTAACTCCTCTTCTTGCTACTTAGATAATAACGTTTAACGTTAAACGTCCACATAAATATTATGGAGGGCAATGCAGATGCCCTTTCTCAACATGTCTGTTCACACTTGGGCATCGTTTTCAATCATGCTTGTAAAGCAAAAACATTATGGAAGAACAGCCATTGAAGTTCGTGTCTAAAGGAGGCCTTGTTGCCAGAGAGGGACAACTCATTCTTACCAATTATTTGCCCAGATTTGATATTTTGGCGAGGCACAAACATTATGTTTGATGAGAGCTTTGTGGTAGAGCTGTGCAAAATCAATGATGTCATTAAAAAAACCTGGGTTTTCACGCTAGTTTATTCCCGAAAGATAGGAGTTTACCATCAAGAAAAGTTGTTTTAGGTAATACCGCACAATGCTACAGCACCATCACTTACGAACACAGTAAACTTAAATTGTATAGTAATGCAATATTATATCAAACCAAGTCGGTGCAGTCAAGTGTTTCACTTTAATTAACACATTCAATGGACGATTAGGACCACAAACATACAATAAATAGGTCATAATACTGTCATATCACCCGCATTTAATCAGTGTAAAAAGAACTGAAATTTAACTGTAGAAAAATAGGTTATTTATCAAAAAAAGAACAGTAAAAAAAAAAAAAGGGTCTAGATATGTGAACAAGACTTTTCAATATATCGCAAATTTTTAATTACATAACAAATATATTCTCTTTTTATTTATATTCTTAATTTAGTCGAATTAGAGAGAAAAAATTATTTATAAATGAGATATATATATATATATATATAAATAATGCATGATTCTATATCTTAAAAATGAATAAATATTTTTTTTGAGAATTTTTTAATAAATTTTAATAATTTTTAATTTAAAATATATTTTTAAAAATTTTGAATTTTAATTTAAAAATAAAATATAAATTTATAAAGATAAAAAAAAATCTAATTATTTATTTTATTATTTAATATATCAATTAAAAAAAAAAAAAAGAAGATATTTTAGAGGATTGAAAGCAATCTCAATTCAATCAGTACGGCGGGTGTCGACATGCATCACAAGATAAAGTAGCAACACTAGCAAGTATTATGATCAACATTATCCCACTCGTCCGAAAGCATTTACAGCTCTTTTATTTTTCAAGGTATTAAATCAAAATCAGTCCCCCTAGCCAACAGCTGAAACTTGTCAAATATCAAATAGTACTCATCTAGATTTGCTTCCATGAGACGAATTTCATTTGTTTCTTAATCTCGTCTCGTGTAAGAAACTTTTGACGGATATTGAACCTCAGCTCTTTCAAATTTTAACAAAATTATAGCATTTAACTTCCACAATTTAGGATTAATTTTTTTTTGTATATTCCAAAAGAGAATATGCACAAAAAAAAAAAATTAGTTATAAAATTTTTTATAAATTTTTACAATTAGATCATTAATTTTTTTTTTTTATGATTTCATTTAGATTCTATACTTTTTAAATTCTTTTCCACTTAATTCTTTTTAAATAAAAAAATAGTTGAACCATCAATTTTGTTATTTAATTAATGTACCATTTTTAATAATTTTAATTGTTTTTTTGTCTAAAAAAATTATCAATATAAATGAATTTTAAAAATATAAAATTAAAATAAAAATATAAAAAGATTTAGAGTCCAATTATACAAATTTATAAAAATTTGGCACTAATTTTTTATATATCTCAAAAGGAGTATCCATCATGAATCAGATTCACATATAAATTTCTTCAAGCATCGTGCATGCATAGGATCACATCTTGTCACGTTCATTGATGCCTTGGTGGTGACTATTATTGCAGGAAAGTATCATATGAAAAGGGAATATGCAATCAAAATGCTTTTAATCCATCTATTCCAATTAGTCACATAAGCAGCCTCAGCATTTGCATGCCAAAATAAATAAGCGACAAAAGCATCTCCTCCACCAATAGAAAGTTGTCGACCAATTGTGGAAAAATCTATCCTTGTGTTTGAATAAAATTCGCACAAAGTACAAGCCTTCTCTCATCGGCATTAATTCCTTCACAAGAGTGCAATCCTAGAAGACTTTCAATTATTTGCCTCTCTAATTTGTCAATTTTTTCTTGCATTTATATAAATTACACTTTCTTTTATTAGAGGATTATCTTTAGCAAACATTCATTATAATCTAACACTATCTATTAACGCGATTTTGTTCATTGATAAAAAGATGGGAAATGGTTCCTAAATAATTTGGAGTTTGGGTTTTATTTATCATAATAATCAATAAATTTGATATGTTTAGGTCTTGTAACTCCAATTCTAATGGTATAAGAAGAAAGTTTATATGGAAATTCTTTTTTGATACAAATCTCATAAACTTATTTGAACATAATAAGACATATAAAATATTTAATAATATATAGATAATATGTTACATAATATGAAAAAAAAAATTATAGTGATATGATAGATAACTATGTAAAAATTTTTTATATTGTATAAACTATTGTTTGTATAATATAAAATATTATATATATATATATAATATAAAATTTTATTATGTTTAAATAAATTCATTAAAATTGTTCGATATAGTCAAACTCAATTGATGGAAGTGGTGTTAGAATCAATACTTGCCACTAAGGTGCAAGATAATTTACCTACCTTTCGTCTTATTTGACCAAAACAGTAAATCTAAACCCACCTAAGCCATTACCAAATTAAATATTTTGTTATGGCCACGTTTGTACCTAAGCTAGCTAGTTCACCGTAGGGTTGGTTAAATTCAAACATTTTGAAGTCGTTGACGAAGCAAAATGGGGATGAAGAGGAGTGATGAGAAAAGCTAAACCGTCTATGTATCCATCACCATCACCCTCCATCCATGATACTCTCAAATCTCAATTTGAGAATGATACACACGTAACCTGTAGAAGAACAGCAAAACCCAATATTAAAGTAAAGCTTTGCATTACTTAATAGGTAAGATCATTCTTTATCCACAGACCAATTATTGTTATTTTACATTGCTTTTTGATGATCTTCTCGAACAGTCTAGTGGCAAGTGTCCCTCTGTCTTTGATAAGGTTTGGGGAAACAGGAATTTTAATCATTTTATGGGACAAAAATCATTGTTTTATTAACTTTAAAAAATGTGTATGTATGTATGTCTTGCACAATACTACTCTTGGCTGCTGCTTTATAGAAACTTTTCAACAATATATTCCACCCTATGCCTCCTAGCTGTGATACCGTGTTTAGTTATGTATGGCAGCTTAGCATTTCATTGCCTAGTCAATCACGTTTCCTTGCAGTAAAATATAAAGAATTGTTCCCTTTTTGGAACTCACACCTCATCATTTTATTACTTTTTATAACAAGTATGGAGGCTTTATTTCAATGTAAATATAACATAACATGCGTTTAATTATATAATGTTTCACATAATTTAATATAAAAGATTTATTATATAACTATTTGTAGAATTATAATTATAATAGCTAAGAATTAATAGCAACCCTTGCATCTGTTTTTTGTTTTTTTTTGATAAGTAATAGCAAACCTTACATCTTACTGTCAGAAGTTGATTAAACTAAAGCATGTCTAATATTGCATTAAGAATTTTCCCTGCTCAGGTTTGGGGGATTTGAACTCACGATGTGAGCTTCAATCCCTTTGAATTCCCTTTTTGTTGATCATCCATAGAATTCACATTAGCCTCTACCAAATTAGTAGTAAAAATACTTTGATAATACAAACGCATGTGAAATGTGAAAGCCCATGAAACTAAAGTTCGTCCCCTTTATCAAACATAGCGTAAGTCACTAAACAACTGCGAATGCACAACCATATACAGTTGGTGAGGAATAAGGAACAGAACCAACTTTGTACTTGCATGATCCTGTTCCTGGTGCATTTGATCATATGCTTCTTCTTTTCTTTGATTTGATGGTTTGATGGAAAATCGCTTTGAATGTTCCAACTCTAAGTATCTAACTACCGGTGTACTTACCACCCAAAATGATAATTTTGTGATAATTCAACCTTTTTCTCTTGACTACTATCCTCTAAATTTGAATCTGCAGCTGCATTCTTCTCTGTCTAAAGAGGGAACTAAATCGAGTGCATTAGTAGGTTCCAGCTTTGATACACCTTGGGTGGGTTAAGAGAGACACGCCCAGAGTTGATTTTTTTTTTTTAATATATATATAAGAGAAATTAAACTAGAAAAATAATTGAGTAACACTTAATTTAAATCTAATTATTAAAATTCTAAGGAATATTTTCTTTTTAAAAAAAGAATTTGGGGTTAAAAAATAAAAAATTATTGGCCTAGTTGTAAGACCTTTGCGTCAAGTGGGCCTCCATGACATGACCGAACACATGAAAGAAATTCAATTCAATTTTGCATATAAATTCTAATAGCCTATGGGGAGAAGCTGTATTGAGGTACAATATTCCAATTTCTCTAGGTATACATAATTTGAACCTTGTTGTGGACATCAGGGCTTATAAATCCCTGGGTCCTGTAGTTGTACCATTGCTATATCACACAAACACACACAAAATAGACAAATAGCTATGATGAGGGCACCTATGCCTAAAACAACAAAGAAGATGTGTAGTGATGAGGAAAGTGAGCTAAGGAGAGGTCCATGGACTCTTGAAGAGGACACTTTACTCACTCATTACATTTCTCGCCATGGTGAAGGTCGATGGAACATGTTGGCAAAATGTGCAGGTAATGAATTTTGAAGCAAAAGATGCACATAAGATTCAATTCTGAAGAACACCCTTTATTTATCTTCCAATCAATTTTGTATATTGACCATTTGATTAATTTCTTCAGGACTGAAGAGAACAGGAAAGAGTTGCAGATTGAGATGGCTGAATTACCTCAAGCCTGACATAAAGCGCGGTAACCTGACTCCACAGGAACAGCTTTTGATTCTTGAACTACATTCCAAGTGGGGTAACAGGTAAAAATCATCCTAATGTGCTTATGCTACAATTGCAAGGATGCCAAAGGTGTTCTTGGTGCAGGAGACACCTATACCATATAGGCCAGGGAAGCACTCCTTGCAGCCTTGCATTTTAACTTGCCTGAAATTTGTTATGATGATTGAAATTAGGTGGTCAAAAATTGCACAACATTTGCCTGGAAGAACAGACAATGAGATCAAGAATTACTGGAGAACAAGAGTGCAGAAACAGGCACGTCAGCTCAAGATTGAGTCCAACAGCAAGAGGTTTCTTGATGCTGTTAGGTGTTATTGGATGCCAAGATTGGCTCAAAAAGTGGAGCAAACTTCTTATTCTTCAGCCTCTTCTTCAGCAATTCTCAGTACACAAACTCGTGTATGCACTTCTCTGCCAACCAATTCCACAATTCCTTCTTTTTCAGCAGTGTGTCCTCCACAAAGCACAGTTCCAAGCTTCTCAAATCTTGGTAGCGAAAATTCAAGCTTTATCAATAGCCCTGGTGCTTTTTCTGCAAATTCTTCCATGAAAATATCAAAGCAGCCTGAAATTCTTGAAAAACCAAGAAGTCCACCACAAACTGTAGTTGGTGCTGACACTTTCTACAGCAACCCAGTTCTTCCAAACGACAATTACCACATGGAAATGGGAGATTGTGGCTATTACCTGGATGGATATAATATGGCTTCTGTTCCTGATATTGGCAATTTAGGCGGTTCATCTCTGGAATGTCAGATGGCCGAAGGGAGTTGGGAGTCTGATGACATGTCGTATAGCTTATGGAACATGGATGACATATGGCAGCTTAGGGACATAGGAGGAATGGTAGTTTGATCTGGCCCCATTACATAGATGTGGAAAATTGGACCCAGAACAAATATAGATTCACTTTGCACGTTTAAGTTCGTTGGTTGCATAATGTTTTTTTTGTTCTTGTTGTCAATTGTGATCTTGCATCTAAAGAACAAAAAAAGTGTAAACAACTATTATAATAATGTAATGTATGAATTTACATCTATTATGCATCAACCCACCCACATATATGTAACATTTTTCAATCCATATTGAACGTAACGGTTAGAAAACTAGACGATGATCATTATAACTTTAATTTTGCTGTTGTGAAGAAAGTATACGATGGGAAGTTAATACTCGCAAGTACTTTTTGCTTTAGGCTTTGATCTAGAAGAGTTGAAATATTTTATGTTGACAAAGACAATCTGTCCATTGTGTTTCATCTCCCAACTGAAAAAGAACAGAGAACCACCATAAAGGTGGTTGTCAATTCATAATTAAGTGTTGAGAGATTGAAAAGACTACTCATAGTATTAAAGCTGGAGCCACTTCTACAATGTGTTGGACACTGGGGACTTGAATTATTGGTCTGAAGGAAGAGAAAAGCCTGGGAAATTGAAGGATTGTTCTAGCAAGTAGCAAGATGGGCAGTCACAGAAGATCATCAACCTTCTTTGGATTCTTTACCGCGAAATTGTAGGCGAACCATCCAATTAAAGAGGTGGTGTCTTCTCTTAAAGCAACACACATGATGGGAGGCTAGTTCCTTCTGAGGTTTTTCTCTTAATGTTTTTGGCAATCGTAAGAGATGTAGCACTACTCTGAATAGTGCTGCTATATATCAAAAGTGGATTACAGGAAAAAAAATCCACAGGGAAAAGTGAAAGAAGATATTAGAACAAAAAATGATTTCTGTTGAATTTCGCCACTACTCTTGACTAACATAATTTGTTATAATAAGATTATAATTTGGCAATTATGGATCACCCATATGAGTGGCAAGTTTACGTACACAAATGTTCCAGGGGACCTAGAATGGCAACGAGAGGAATAAAGGATTAAGTTCAGATTAACAAATTGAGCTTCATCATATGTAGGCAGAAAACTAGATTTCACTGTAGGTTCACATTGTATTGTCATAATTTTCTATGCATATTTGTAATCTTTATAATTCATTACAATAATATATCAAAAAAAATTAAAAGTATATAATTAATAATTATATTAATAAAATATAAAAACTATTTCTGAAACAAGTCTAATTCTCGTGTGAATAATTTTTGACAAATTACTTAAAAAAAAATCAGAAATTGCTGCTCTGAAAGTCAAGGGACGAAATTGCTAAGCTGTTGAAGCTTACTTGATTAGGAGAAAAAGTATTAAATATGAATACAGACAAGAAAGTCTTGTCCTTTTGCTGGTTAAATGTGATGTCTGAACAGAACCTGTGTGTCCAAGAGCGAGAGGAGTTTAATGCAACCAATGTGCAATTTATGAGAAAGGTTGACAGTTGGAAGATAAAGAGCTGCCAGCCAAACTCCAGTGAAATAGTATTCATGGCTTAGTCATATCCACCACATGTGTTCTTGCCGCTAAATCAAGTTCATTGACCCATGTGCTTAATGAACCTCACCAAGAACGGTCTTGTTCTTCTGTTCACGAAGAGTCCCACATTTTTGTAACTCTATCCCTACGTAGGTTTTTAGATGCTCTGATCCGTCCTAGCCCTTGTCGTATAGAGTTGAAAAAAAAAAGGGGTTTTCGCAGGACTGTCACAGCTTTGAATCTTGATAAATGTCAAATGGAGGTAATTTCACCATTTTTGTTATCGAAAGGCTACTTTTCGCGACTTGAACATGTGATTTCCCAGTCAAGGAACGGTGCCCTTATATATCAAGACTGGCCCTTCTCTTGTCATATAAAAATAAAGTGGATTCGCCAAATGCTATACCTCTTGCGGGGGGGTTCGCGTCACATGGCCCAGCCAGGTCCTGTTTTAGAATTTTGTTCAAATGCCAAAGAAGCTCTTTGGGTGGCATGACAGTGCAACCTTTTTTTTAATCTCTGGATATCCCACTTGACTATGACTTGGGGCTTTACAAACGAATCATGACGAAAATTTCAAAATGAGATACTGATATAGTGGAACTCACGAATCAGGATAATGGTCTTGCATCTAGTACAACAGCACGCGTTGTACTAGCTAGCATAGCATTTGTTTTTGTTTTTGTTTTTTTTTTTTAAATCTTTTTTTATTAATTAAGAAGTCCTTTAAACTAGGAATTAGCCAATGAATATAATAAGAATAGTTTTCTTATTTTCATAAATTTTTACATTCCATCGGAGTTATGTAGTATTACAAATCTTTTTTACATGACTTACTTTGATCAGGAGATTTCCAATGAACTATCTTCTTGTTGCGTGATCCTAGAATTTGTATTTTATTTTATAAAAGATGACAGGAGCACACCCACTTTTGTCAATTAGGCCAACTCTTGGAGTTGTTGATTTTAAACTCTATCCATGAAGATTGATCTTTGGTTGAGTACACATGGAAGCCAGAGTCAAATTTCATCATATTTACATCGGGAATGGGGAAAATTAATGTGAAAAAATGACTTATTATCTGAGAACCTTTTGACTAAATATAATCATATTCTCTTTAAGCTAACATGCCCCTTTGGTTCATAGGGTCAAAACCTACAACCCCCGTTGCTTTCGTTCATCTTTTGTGGGGCATCATCATATGGTTGATTTTGTTCTTTGGAGCAATTCTACAGCTTTAAAAATGTTCGGAAAAAAGAAAAAAAAAATTTAAATAAGAGAGAGAGAGAGCGACTATATAAATGTATGATCTTATAAACACAAACAAATGCAAAACAATTTTATATAATTTATATCATATAACAAATTTTTATATAATTTGATATTATTTTACCATATATCTATTATTATATGTGTTATATAAAATATTATTTATATATTATAAAAATAATTTATATTTAATTATACATAAAATTTTGTTTTTAAAAAATTTTTATTAAAAATAATAATAATAATAATAATAAGTTTAACAAGACCCGTTCAACCCTAAGGCGCGACGAGTGAATTAAAAAATGCATTAGGCACACTCACCCTCTCAAATTCGAATCTTATCAAGCCTTTCACCATCACCTCCAATTCACACGTATGCGTGAAGTGACAGAACTCTCACCAGGGACAGTGGGGGGGGGGGGGGGGCCGCGCCTTTATTTGTCCCTTGTTTGAATGACTGAGAACTGAAACGAGTTTATTGGCCCCTCTCATTGGGCCACCTCATTCATTCCCCACAGTAAAGCATTTTCTGGTTTTTTATAGTCAGAACAGGCAGATTTTCGTGGCGAGAAAAAATTTCAAGCCTTTAATTCATGTAACTGAAGACCTCTGAATAGTGGTAGGTCCAATGAAGTGAAGGGTACTTCAAACCCGTGTGTGGCCCTCATTAAAGATTGAAAATAACAGTATGCCTTATCACAAACGCCAGGTGTAGTACCTAAAATGGGTCACGTAACTGCCAGATGCCAAGGATTTGCCAACATTATAGGTTTGACAGACACGTTGTCATACTTTGAATTCAAGCTAACAATAATGGTCGTAATTGAAAAGGGCATATGCAGATTATAATCATTCGTATTAACTCAAAAATTGAGCTTTGATCACCCTAAATGAAAGGGCCAAAAGGGATTGAAATGTCACTAAAACTTTTTATTGCTACCTGCAGTGTTCGCCACATATATTACAAAACAAGTTTTATCACACCACTATGGTAGCATCCTTAACCATTACGTGAAATGAACAAAGTGACTCGTAACAAAATGTACAAGTGTCGTTTATTACTAATTTCAGTAATTCATACAGACGGTATTCTGATGTTGCAAGGGATAGCAATAACAGACAACCGCTGCAAGCTGATTTTGAATGGTACTTAGAATTGTATTAAATCGGCAGGCCCAGAACGTCCTATTTGATGAGCCTACATCTGGATGAAACCAGGTCCTTGATATAAAAGATTTCGTTGCAATGAATTGACCCGACCACTCAGGTTCCGCATTTTAAGGCAAATATCCTACTTCCCACCCTTCCCATAGCTGTCTCGCAGTGTCACGGTGCGATTGAAGACAAGCGTTTCAGGGGTGGAGTCCTTGTCAACCATAAAGTAACCTGCAGCAGAAATGGATTGAAAGCCTGGAAATTAGTTGCATATCAAAACCATGCATTGCATGCGTTCAGAAAAGAGTCAGCGTCTGCAGCCGGACAGGCTGCATTCAACCAGCAAAAATAAGACCATACGAAACCGAGTAAAGTAGCACTGGGCAATTTCAAATTTTTCATCAATAACTAGTCAAAGACCATCAAATAAATGTTTCCAAAACAAACAAGGACTGTAGTTTTATTGTTAATAATAAAACCACAAAATCTACAACTATCCCACGTGATATCAACCATTTTTCAACTCATGCAAATCTACAAAGCCTTTAATAGAAATATGGGTAACTTACCTAGACGTTCAAACTGGAATCTATCACCAATGGCGGCATTTTTAAGTGATGGTACAGCATATGCACCAGATACCACCATCTTGGACTGTGGGTTCAAATCAGCGAGCCAATCATCGAGTTCAGCAGGATTCTGATGCAATAATTGGAGAATCTATAAGATGTCTTTGTATTTGCCGCACAAGAGAGAGGGGTGCGGTAATGCGCAAATGGATATACATTGAGTCATATAGATTAGGCAACAGCTAACCTCAGAATTGAACAGCTTGTCAAACAATCTGACTTCGACTTTTAGTGGATCAACTCCAGGGGAAGGTTCAGAAACCCAGTGCAGAACACCCTGCATAAAAACATACTAAATTGTAAAATATTCTAGAGCAGCCAAGAAAATACAGACTTAAAAAGTAATTTCATCTGTGAAATTACACTTTACAAGGGGGGGAAAAAACCTTTGGTTTTGTCTTCTTGTCAGGATCATATTCAGCCCGAATCTCTACAACAGTCACTTTATCATCAGCTAGGACAGCTTCCGTGCATTTTATAGGGAAGGCATACCTGCAAATAACAATTTTAAGACAACCCTGGCTCCGTTGGCACTTTGAAAATAACTTAAGACAAAGAAATCCATGGATATTGTCTTTTATTTTTTTCAATTGTTGAGTGCAGAAATGGAAAATTAGTTAAAAGGGTTGATGATGTGGTGTTAGCTAGCCATTATTCGGCAACCAACCAGTAATATTTTGGCAACTTATGTTTGACTTTCTGGCAGTTCACTGGTGATAACTAAGGTGGCTGAATATGGTAATTATTATGAACAAGCAGCAACTGAAAAATAAAAAGAATAAAAAGAAAAAGAAATGTAAAATATGAATAAATGGTAATATGATGCTTTGAAACTACCTGTGGTCAGCCAGAAAAGTAACATTCAGCCAACCGATGGTATATTTTTGGGGACTCACGGTTGGTGACTGTCATCAATAAAAGAAAATGACTTCCGTCTTTAAATGAAGAGGGAAATTTCCTCAAAAAGAACAGTTTTCCCTTTGACCCAAAAAACCATTTTCACTGGATCAATTTTCTGAAATGCTCAAGAGGTTGGAAATAAGGAAGATGTTTCCCTATAAAATATTTTCCACCAAACAAATGAAACCATTTTCTAGCCCTAACATTTCAAATTCATTCAGGTAATTTTATGCCCAAAAAGAACAAACAGGGGAAAAAAATTAAAGACAAACTCCTGCATACCTTAGTAGGACAGATTTACCCGGTGCAAGCCCATAGTAGTCCTTTGAATCTTTCATCCTAAAATCAGAGTTTTCAATGTACACAACATTGGAAAAAGGAACCTAAAATAAAGGCAAAAGAAGCAGTGGCGTAAGTGTTTAGAGCATAAAATACTTCGGAATATTAGATGCAAAACCCAGCTATCAAATGTCATTCCCTTGGTAAAAGACAAGATCAGAAAATGTAGTTTGTGAAATGAACACCAATAGTTTGAATGAGCCCAAGTTGACCCCTCCCAACTACAGCTCATAAAAGTTTTAAGTCCAGCTCGACAAAATTATTTTTTCAAAACATATCTCTGATGTCTGCCAGATATCTATACCTTGTAAAAAGCAGAAGCATCTTCTGTGAGAGCATCAGGCCACTTTTTTGCATCAAGATCCATAACTGAATCAGGTTTCAGATTGGTAATGACTACCTGAAAATGATAATCTGATGAGCTGAAAATTTGGACAAAATACTTTGTAAATAGGCAGCAGGTAAGATGTGCACCTTCAAAGGCTGCAGCACAACCATTGTCCGAGGAGCTGTTTTATTTAGTTCTTCTCTTATATGATATTCGAGACGATCCAAGCGTATCATACTACAATCACTGCAGCATGACATATGACATATATCATCAAAACAAGGCACAATAAAGATGAACATTAATCTCATTGGCTATTCTCAGAAAACAACTGAATTCAACCTTCTAGTGATTCCAATTCCCCGGACAAAAGTGTTTATTGCAGTAGGAGTTACACCTCTGCGCCTTAAACCAGCGAGGGTCATAAGGCGGGGATCATCCCAACCATCAACATGTTTCTTTGTCACCAAGAAATTTAACTGCACAGCATAACATACTCCACAATGATTGGAACTATCATAAAACAGCTTTAAAAGAACAAATTTCAAAATTTCCACTCAAACTTGTGAAAGATTTTCACTCACCTTACGCTTAGACATGACAGTGTTGGTAACATTCAGCCTCGAGTATTCCCACACATAAGGCTGGTAAAGGCTTAATGAATGTAACAACCAGTAGTATGATGCACGCCGAGTCTCAAACTCCAACGTACATAGCTGTACAAAATATAATCCCACTTCAATAGAAATCAAAATGGCCTTCTGACATATCCAAGTCCATAATTTAGCAAACAAATAAACCAATTTTACAATTCATAGAGAACACAAGACAGATCATTCAAGCTATCCTATCTGAGAATGAAACAAGCTCTTATCAAACAAATGGCCAATGCAAGTGGCTGTTGGTTACAGTCAGAAATTCATCATGCAGAAGTTATTTGTAAACCAATACAATCAAGTTGCACAGAGCACAAAAATCTAGGCTGACATTTTTTTAATCTTTTGACTTAGCTTGGAGAGAAAAAAAAAAACTATTTTCAGAAAATTAAGCAGCCTTTCAGCATCCACTTAATTGGAGAAATTCCACTTTGGTGTCTTCAAGGCTCAGTCCCCAAAGCATTATCACAAAAATATTAAAACAAACAAACAAGAAGTCAAACAATCAAATACTTGGTCATTTCACTGGTATCAGAAGCATAACTATAGCTCTTCTAAGCACCCCACATGGTGAATTGAAGGGAACATTTTGGAAACTTATATTGAAACAAAATGGCAAGCTGAGCTCAAATTAAATAAACACAAACAAAATGAACGCCCAAGAATTACATCCTAAAAAATTGAAATCAATGAACAATAGAAAACATAATGAATAAAATAGCATACCGAATGTGTGATATTCTCCAGAGAATCCACAATACAGTGAGCATAATCATAACTTGGATAGACACACCACTTGTCCCCTGAATGTGGATGAGGAGTAAACTGAAAAAGAGAAAGCTAGAGCATTCATATATCTGAAAACAGTGCAGCTTATGCAATTGTAAACATTGCCCATTTACACTTGCCTTGATTCTGTATGCAATAAGGTCATACATGTTGTAGTTATCACTCTGCATGTCCTGCTTCATCCTGAGTGTTGCTTTGCCTTCTTCAATCATGCCTCGTTTCATTTCATCAAAGAGCTTTAAGGACTCCACAATAGGTCTATCCCTCCAAGGACTGTTCATCTTCTTTTCTCTATACTCCTTAATCTCGTCAGGTGTCTAGGAAGAAGTGTTTGCTAATTAACTCTTGAATTTCAATGCCAACCAAATAAATATATTGAATGCTGTAAATGTGATGTAAAATAAATGAGATCAATAAATAGCCATTCTATGTAAATCACCATCAATGGTCCAAGAATAGATGGGAACACAACCATCACAGAAGATAATATGCAGAAAAGCAATTAAAAGTGGCTAACAATTATGGGGAATTGACCCAGAGGAAAATGTCTTTGGCTCTATAGAGGTATCCAGCAATGGGTGGAAATGCTCAACAACAATACAAACTAATACTCTCAATCTACATTGATTACTAATGAACAGAAACCTGGTGATCAACATAAGCATGACCCCGTCGTATCAGCTCAACTGCTAAATCATATAGATCTTGGAAGTAATCACTGGTATAAGTGATCTGCAAAGCCCAATTAACTCCCGATGTCACAAAAAGAACATTAATGGGCAAAAACATATTGCAGAGCAATAACAAATTAACAGCAGTACCTTGAAAGGTTCCCAGCCCATCCACTGGACAATCTCTTCAATATGGTCAATATACTCTTTCTTTTCAGCTTCAGGATTCGTATCATCATATCTATAGGTGCCAAAGATTAGAGTTCCAAAAGCAGATGCAACAGCACAAGATGAAATCCACCGTGCATATCTTTATCAAGTGAGTTCAATTAAATAAGTTATTTTCTGCCATAAATGATCCACTCTCATCTTATAAATCATGGCATCAACTATATTCAACCTTTAAGAGAGAATCAGCCCATGGACATTGTAAAAGTATCAATTAGGTGTCTAGCAAATGACTAGACAGAATGTACACTAAGTAGTGATGAAATTGAGCAACAATTAAGAAAAAAAAAAAAAACTGCTTGACAACCAAAAACATTGGAGCAAAAACCACCACAGTTCTTTTCCCATCAATCACAAAATTTGAAATATTTGAACAATGATAAATCGTAATGAATGATACCCCATATCTAAACCATTAACTGTAAAATATAGACATGATTTGTTACAGAGAAAATAAAAATGAGAAATAAAGCATACAATAACAAGAAACTCACCGAAGATAGCAGCAACCACCTCGCTCTTTCGCCAGACCAAAGCTGACAAACATTGCCTGAAGGATGTTAACAGTAAATACCACATTTATTTGTTTCTCAACACTTACATGAATAACCTTAAAAACTGGTACCAGTTAGTGCAGAAATACCTTAGCATGGCCAATGTGCAGATATCCATTGGGCTCAGGTGGGAAGCGAGAGAAGACTTTCCCACCAGTAACTTTGAGATGTCTATCAAGCATTTCCTTTGTGTTGCAACATCTTAGAATAGAATTGTCACTGAAGAAAACCTCAGTATGGACCTGATTTGCACATGATACATGTAGTTGATGATAATATGAGGGGGAATGGAAAACTAAAGATCAAATGAGAATGGCTTGCAGTAAGAAAGCATAAGAAACTAAGGAATATTCATGTGTCACTCTCAAACCAACATCCTATAAGAATTGTTTCTTAGAATAGAATTGTTTCTATTTTGGATAAATCCTATAAGAACTGCATAAATAATGGCCAAGCAATCAAACAGCTTAGCACAAATGGACTAACAGATCACAAGAGTGTGGCTTCTGTCAATGCTAATATGGTGATAGCATCGGAATAAATGATGTTGGATGGCGTAAACATCCTTTTTCTTTTATCACATAAACATTTTTTCTACTGGTGCTTCATAAAATGTAGAAATGATCAATATTTGTTTAAAAGAAGGCCCAGGTAGGGCAACAAAGCACATGAGTATCCAAGATCATAAGAAATTATATATTCATATTTCACAAAAAGGAAACCAAGTACCTTGAAGTTCTCCTCGGGATTGGGGAATATCGAGAATGGATTAAGCTCTTCTTCTGATGGCTTGACAGGCTTATCATCAACTACTTGTTTATCCTACAAATGATCAACAAATACAAAATGGTACAGAAAATTTAGAACTCATATTTCAGTGAACTTGTCAATGCAGCATGGAAAGGATTCAAATGTCTTTTTTTTTTTCCTTTTCCTTTTTCCCTTTTATCATTAAGCCAGTGAGTAAATGTCTCTCATCACCTCAACTTTAGGGGTTTTTTCCTTTTTCTGTTTTGAGGGCTTCTCATTATCTGCTGCAGTCCTTTCACCAAGTAATTCATACAGTTTTGCATCTACGCATTGCTGAAAAGCAGGGAAAAATAAATAGTATCCGTAAGTTACACAAACAAACATTACACATAAGTTCCTGATGCTGATGATATTATCTTCCAAAGTAAACATTCACCTTGACAATCTTCGGATCAGCCCATGGAAGATTCTTTCTAACATGCCCAAATATCTCGCCCACTTTGCCAAAATCATAGAATGACAGTTTATTGATTACAATCACCATGAAACAGTCAAACATAAAAGAAAGGATTTAGAAATGGGAAATCTCCAACAAACATGGAATAAGTTTAAAGGATACAAAATGAACAAAGTGTAAGTGAAGTTTCAATGTGGGTATCAGCACATAATGGTACACTATGGAATGAAAAATATTGAAGACAGTAAATGAAACTTTACAAAGTAGTGGGTGCTGTCTCTCTCTCTCTCACACACGTACACAGAGACTTTGTGTTAATGCATAATACATATTCAACATGTTTAGACTTTGTAATGGTGCTAATAAACCAACCATTAAATAGAGATTGTAACAAGGTCAACACATGGTAAAGTAAATGATGGAAAAAAACAAGAGAAACAAGAAACTTAATGATCAAACACCAACCATTTGTTCGATAGCGTAGCTCCATTATTGATTCCTTGTTATGTTCAAATACTTCATTCACTGTCCGTTCAATATCCTCAACAGAGACTTCAACACCTGCTCACCAGCACAATCATTGACATATACCACTAAAACTTTGTATATGATCTAATGAAATGCAAGTCGAAAATTTCAAATTGATGAAATTATTTTAAAACAATTAATACTTAATTCACTGGCTCAAATTTTATCTTTATGGTTTAACTATATAGGCATTTCAAATATTAGAGATACTTAGATAAACCTGTTTTGAACACAATGTTGTAGCATCTAACATAGCACAGTGATTCAATCAGAAAGGATAACTTACCAACACCACATGCTTCTTCAAATTCATCCAACTTAAGAACACCAGAAGCAGTAGCAGACAAAAATGAAAATGCAGCTTCTAGCTGGGCTGGGGCTTTAATCTGCAATGTTTTAATAATATCAGAAACAACACTGCCCCCAGTCAGTTCCCTCATACTCAAACAGACCACTCATTTAAAGTTTCAAAATTTAGATTTTGGTGATGCAATATGAATAAATTTGATACCAAAACATCAAAGTAGGCAGAAAAGGCATAAATTAACAACAGGGGAAGGATACAGCAGTTTAGACCTTTGAGGAGACAATGTACCCAAGCAAAGTAGGCCGATGCAAGAAGGAATTTGCTGGGTACTTCGTGGCAACCTGTGGAAGATATGCCAAACACCATATTTTCAAATTCATTGATCAAAATAAAAAAAAAATAAAGAATCCGAAGATTCAACTAAATCATATATTTTTGAAAATTTAAACATAAATTATCAGATTATCATCATTTTTGCCGATAGTTCACAGCTGATTTATTTATCTTACTGTGTAGAGGAGATTTCCAATTGTTCGATTGCATCCTTCAGTGACACCAGCCTGAAAATGAACCGCAATTGAAAAAAAAATTAAAGATTATAATTACTTCAAAAATGGAAAAAAAAAATTCCAAAAATAGACTAAAAAGGAATAATTAAGCAGTAATAGTTTAAATTAGAACCGGCCATGGTAACGTGCCTCGCGGATGACGGCGACGAGATTGTTGGTGACCTTGCTGTTGGCGACGGTGTTTCGGGCGGTCCTCTCGTCGAGACCGATCTTCAAAAACAGCTCCAGCGGCGACTCCGCCGAGCTGCCGCCGTCGCCACCCGCGGTTCCCACTTCTCCTTTTACCACCATCGTTAAACGCCTCAACGAGAATCAGATTAAAGAGATTGAAAGGCGAGGCTCTTAGAAACGACGGGATGCCATAAAACCCTAATTAAGCCCAACGGGTGAAGAATCTGAATCTGCGAGCGTTTGTCGAAAGATTCTGTCCCATTAAAGATTCCTTTTTTTTTTTTACTTTCTATTTTCGGTCCAATCAATTAAATAGGAGAATTTTCTTTATAATATTCCTGTTTTGAACTTGCAAAATACGCAAAGCAAACCGGCGTCGTTTTAGTTTGTAAAACGTGGAATTTTAACTCCCGCCAACGACATCGCTGGTCCACACTGTTTTCGGTAAAAGGACACATTTGTTATCATATTAAAAATAATTAATAATTAATTATTCAAAAATTACAATAAAATAATTTTACAATTAAATTAAAGTTGATGGCTACATCAAAGTCACAAAAATTGTCTTTGTTATTATGTCACTTAACTGCAAAACATAGAAACATTAAATAAATGGCAGACATTAGGTCCAATAATGTGTCCGAAAGCCATTAGACCTTTCTGATGTGCCCGATCGGACAATCGACATGTGATCAAGATTGAATCTTCGACACTGGGCCTTTTGCATGTCCCTCCCTTCCCCACTCGGCCAGCCCTAGTCCAGATTCCATCCAAAATGCCACTTAACGTTGATGAGAACGCAGTTGAGGGAAATTGCCCATAATTATCCCAGTAATAAAAGCGACTTAGAACTGTGCCAAAAAAAAAAAAAAGAACAAAACAAAATTTGAGATTGGTCTAAAAAAAGATTATTTGTCATCAAAGAGAAAATAATTAAAAGAAAGAAAAAGAAAACTTAAAAGGCTATGACACAAAATTCAGAATATTAGTATGAATTTATATGAAAAACATTCTTATTAGTTCATGGCCAATATCTGGAACTTACATGAAGTCAATACCTTCCTCTTTTTTGAATATAAACATTATACATGAAAGGGGTAAAAACCAATATGAACAGACTGACTGGACTGAGACTTAAATCATGAGCCAGTAGATAGAGAAGTTATTTCTGAAAAATCCTCTTAATTTCAAAGAGAGATACACGTGCTCTAAGAGCTGAAGCTAGTCCATAGTACCTCTTAACCTGTTGCATAGAAGATACATGTACAAGGAAAGAGAATCATCAAATAACTGTCACATTTTCGTTAAACTTACTGAAATAGATATTCCCAATTCACTTAGAAGAAGCGGCGAAGCTGATGATGTTGAAAATTGGGGTTTGTCTAAAAAAGATTTTTTGAATTAACTATAGTAAATGTAATAATGTGTGTCCCCTAATAAAGAAGTTAAACTGAAAGTTTCAGATTTTACATGATAAAAATATGTCATTTTCAAGTAGACATCACAAAAGAAACTACCATATCCTTACAAACAAAAGCAAGACAACAAGAATTAAGGCCCGTGATGACCATTTATGGAGGAACCATCTTTCTAGCCCCTATGGTGCATGTCTAACAATAATATTCCACTTCATCATACTCAACTTGCATTGTATATGGTCTGAAAAGGCTTGCACCACTTTTTTCGTGAGATTGAAAATTGTCGGTTGTAGGATAAGAGCTTCTCTGGAATGACATTAATTGTGTTTTTGTTCTGGCTAGGGACATGTCACGTTTCTGCCTCTTGAAAGCCTGGCTCCCCTTGTCTATTGACATAAATTAGGGGAGTCATATCCACATGTCATTTGTTGAAAATTCATTATCGAACATGGGGTTCAATTAGTACTACTAAATTGTTAAGCTTTGTAGAAATTATATTTCTAGATAGTCATACGGACGAAAAACCCTATATTAAGGGGTATCAAGCTTGCTTAAGTCATCTAATTTATTTCCTTCTTTCTGGCTTGCTTTCAATCGTTTGGCAAAAACTCATTATCAAACATGGGGTTCAATTAGTATTCCCTCTATTAAGGGATATTAAGCTTGCTTAAGTCAACTAATTTATTTCCCTCTTTCTTGCTTGCTTTCAATCGTTTGCTAAAAGCTCATTATCAAACAAGGGGTTCAATTATTATTCCCTATATTAAGGGATATCAAGCTTGCTTAAGTCATCTAATTTATTTCCCTCTTTTTGGCTTGCTTTCAATCGTTTGGCAAAAACTCATTATCAAACATGGGGTTCAATTAGTATTCCCTCTATTAAGGGATATTAAGCTTGCTTAAGTCAACTAATTATTTCCTTCTTTCTTGCTTGTTTTCAATCATTTGCTAAAAACTCATTAACAAACGTGGGGTTCAATTGGTATTCCGAAATTGTGAAGCATTGTAGAAATTTTATTCCTACTAGTAATGCAGACAATAACACTCGATAGTAATGGATTGCATAAGTCAACTAATTATTTTCTGATTGGAACCTACTTCGGGTGCTATATAATTTGGTTGGCCCATCAATTATCACCTTTGTGTCACACCTAGAATTGGATGGTGACTTCGTAGCTTCATTCTCATCATACTAGATTCCCAAAGAAGGGCATGTAATTGAGACTTAAAAAAAAAAAAAAAAAAGGAAAAAAAAGAAGGGCAAGTAATGGTCTACCTTCCCATCACAAGAAAGGCATTTTCATCGGACAATAGCCCCCAAGATTTTCTAATCTCATTCTTATTTTCTGTTTACCAAAAGTTTAAATTGCAAAAACAGTCTCTTTAAGAAACAAATGTAAGCTTGTGCACGTCTAACCCTTTTGTGGAAATAGCGTGGGAGAATAATGTGGCCTATTGGGACTATATATACATTCAGTAAGGTATATATCATCTACATATGTGCTCTAGATTGAAGTTGTTTCTAAGGCATAGCTGCCGTTAGGCAGTCACTCTGACATGGTCTACAGGCAGTTGGTAAAGTTAAAAAAAAAAAAAAACCATTGGAAACCATCCAAGAGAATGGAGAGAGGAATCTTTTTAGCCTTTCGGTGCTCAAATTCCGATTCGTTTCCCCCTTTATTTCCTGCATAATTGGTCTTGGGATCGCACCTTTATCCTTCTTTGTTGGATACAGATGCTTGTAGCCTTAGACAAAAAGCAAAAGCTAAAGCTGCTGTTTCTAGCTTCAGAATCACTTGATTGTATTAAGTTCCCTCTTTCTTGCTTGCTTTCAATCTTTTTTTCTCGCTTCCTTTTGACTTCAGAAGTTGTGCTATTTAATGCCATCCTTGGTGGGGTTGAAAGGAAATTTTCCAACAATGGCTATAGATGTCTGCTCAGCTGAGGTTTCTAGCGCAGGCATTAGTCCAAGAATCTCGTTTTCTCATGATCTCAATCAAACTGCAGATTCTTTATCCATTGAAAATCACCAACGTGGTAGATTAGATTCATCTCTGTTAGATTCGGATTTCAATTTCTGTGTTGGCAACAGCTTTGTCCAAGAATTGTCCTCTGCAGATGAGCTCTTCGCCAATGGCAAGATCAGGCCCATTGAAATCAAAAAAATTGATCAGCCAAAGCCAGCGGCGACCTCTCATCTCCACCAGATTAAAACTACTGATTGTGACAACTCAGAGAAAAAGCTGCTGAAAGAATTCCTCTCGATGAGCCCAGATCCCGGAGAAAGGCTGCCTACGTCAAGATCATTCTGGCAGTTCACAAGAAGCCATAGTTTGAATTGTGACAGCAGAAGCAAAGGCCTAATTCGCTCGCTGCAGTTTCTCTCGAGAAGTTACTCTACTGGGTCTGCTCCAAATCCTGCAAAACAGCCCATGCAATCAAAGCAAACTCAAAAGCCTCGTTTGCAAAAACAGCATTCGCTTTCAAGTAGTAGTAAGTCTTCAATGCCGAGTTCTGGTTCGTTCTGTTCTTATTATCCGTCACAGAAGCCGCCTCTGCTGAGGAAGTGTAAGTCTTATGGCAATGGGGTTAGAATTAGTCCTGTTTTGAACATACCCTCGTCTTGCATTTCCAGTGGAACTGTGAATCTATTTGGTTTTGGTTCACTGTGTACGGGTAAGTTTAAGAACAAGAAGAAGTGATAATTTAGTTGCATTTTACAGCTCTATCTTTTCAATGTGCAGAAATCAGTATCTGCTTAGCTGTCTACCAGTTTTGGTTCATTGGATCAGCATGTGATCATAGCCTGTAAATTGAAAGAAAAAAAATTCCACTGAGGAAATGATTAGATCCCGTGAAACTTACTTATGGATTGAAACGAATTTCGTTCATCGCACAGATAACAATTAATTTGACATGAATTTACTGTAATTTTGTTATTAACCATGATCAAATATCAAAAAAAATTAAAAAATATATAACTAATGGAGGCATTTCCAGAGAAAGTATGCAACTTTCACCTTGCATTGCCACGGTAGGTTAATGTGGCAATTATCATGGAAAAGAGAAAAAAAAACCTGGGGGAGAAAACTACAGTGGTCACATTGTAACATTGGATGGTTGATGGCGATTTTTTTTCATGCCTATCAGCTTGACAAGGGCTTGGGAGACAGGTAAACAAAGGTATGCTTCTGTCTTGGTCACCACATGTTCTTTTTCTTTTATTGTTTTCCCTTATTTCTTTTGAATTTTATTCAATTTTCAAAATTAATGGTGCTATCTATGCTTTTTATTTGATTGAGGATTCTTTTGGCTCTTTCTCCTGTAACTTGCTTAAAAACATGCTTCGAGGTGGTAATATGGGGTCCTCTAATTTTGGTCTTTTTGTTTCTCTCACTAATTCAAGGCAACAGCTTTACAACAAAGAAATGATTCCAGAAATAAAAATCAATGATCAAAAGGTCCACCAAACCTAGATGACCTAAAAAAATGGTTTGTTTTGTTGGTTCTGACATGACTTTTGCAACTACCTTGACATGTTGTCCAGCTCTGGGATCTGCCGTTTCTGATTGGATTGAATATCCATACTTGATGTATGCTTTTAGAAAAACTCAAAATGAAACTTAATATGACCTTGCAAATCATTCTAATCCAATGGTGGAGCCAGGATCCTTACAACTTCATAAACTATTAGGCTTTGATTGAATGTGTCATGTGAATATTAATATATCATTCTTAAGCAATGAAAAGCTCAGGCACTATACTTCACTATTTTTGATTGTTTCTTAGAGATTTTCAACAATTTTACCAAATTAGTGATATCTTAACCCCGTTTTTTTTTTTGGTAATACCTATGATGATGCAATAAAAATTCCTAACTATAAATTCATCAAATACAAAAGCGAAGGCAAATTTTAACTATTGTCTATTTTTCTTAGGATCTATTTCGCCTACTCTCCCTTGAGATGCTTCTTTTTCATTTTGTTTTGAGAAAGAAAATTTTGCGAGTGATACACCAAAATGGGCAAGATTGAGTAATGCCAGTTTTTGTCCTTAGCTCAACAATTTTTTTATCTCAGAATAATCATTCTGAGAAGAATTTATCCCACGTTAAAAAAAAAAAAAAATCCACCATAGACATGATATAACCCAAAACTAGAGTATAAAGAACTCGAGATTAATTGAAAGCCAAAACATGACAAGTAAAAGTAAAAATAAAAATAAAAATAATAAAAGTCATGGGTCCAAGCAAAAAAGCTTGTCTACCTTACACAAGGAGAGCACCAGTCCATTGAGGTGAGGGGGGCCGCCTTAAGGATTCCATTAATTGTGGACCAGGCAAATCAAATGAGGACAGGAGGATTCAGCTCAAGGCATTTTGTGGACATAGAGACTATAAACCCAACCCATCCCACTCATTCTCATCTCCCAGAAGGCTCACATATGGAAATGCTGCCCTCCAAATCAAATTATGAGCAATAAGTAAAGGGTAATTCCAAAGGCTTTATCTAGAACTTCTGTTGTTTATATGGGGGCCATTATGCAAGAATTTTCTAATTTGACTTCTATTAAAAAATAAGGTAGCCAAACACTATATTTGAGAGGGAAAAAAAAAATGGGAATTGGTTGAAAAAAAATATTAGTGGAAATATGACTTTAGGAGATGTAAAACTAATATCTGTTATCCTCATTGACTAAATGTAGCAAGTACCGTCTATGTGATATTTCAAATGAAGTCGCCAAAGTCCTTCATGAATTTAAATAAACTGAATCCATATTTGACAAAAATGTGTTATAAAAATTTCAAAATAATGGATTTTATTAATTTAAGATAAACATATTTTTATTTTTATACACATATTTTTGTCATTGTATAGCTAATAATCTTATTTTTCATAATTTTTTCTTCTATTTTCCTTACAAATCATAATTGACTTCTAAGAAGGATTAATTGCAAGGTCACAAAAAAAATAGTAAAAGCATTACAAGTGTATGGTTTAACCATCTAATCCCAAGATTCACATTTCAAACACGAAGACAGCAACGAGAAAAGTGAGGGCAATGTAGCCTCACTAGAAATGAGGCAAAAATGTTCTTTTGAGTAATTAAAAAATTAAATTTTTATTTTTAAAATTTAAAAATTTAATTATGAGAATAAAAAAAATTATTTCATAACTCATTGTATAATAAGTCTTTTAGTTATATATATATATGAAAGGGAATGAGGCAAAAATGATGGGCTAGAGGGCCAGAATCATAAGCACCCAAACCAGATGGCCCATTTCAAAAGAGAGAGAAAGTACCGCTATGCGGATTCGTGGTCAATTCTGGAGTCAAATATATCAACATCCAGCCACTTTGGGGCTGTTTCCTTCCTCCCCGATCATGCAAATTTTTTTTTAGATGTCTGTTTCCTAAATGGTACTTATTATTACTATTATCATCATCCTTTTACAGCGACCAAAAGGAATTTGCCCCATTTTAGATGTCTCAGAGATGTCGCAACCCCGCCCACTCGAAGCGCTTGAATTTTTGTTCACTGACTGGGAAATATATCATTTTCTCGCAATTGAATTATTCTTTGAGCTTGTTTGTACAAATGTGATAAATTTGATGTGTTCCAAATGCAAATTTATGTTATACTATCATTATAATTAAATATATACTTACAATCTTATCTTTAATTACAATTATGTATTCAGATTAAAAATGTGTAATTAATTGTTTTAATATAATGCGTGCTTTAGCGGCTAAAACTCGTCTCCCTACCGTCTTTTTCAAATTTCTAAAGTTCACAAAATCATACTACAAATACTGCAACTAAGTAGCCTCAGGACTTGGTAATGCTGTTTAAGTCTTAATAGACCTTTCCTGAAGCATCTTAGATCAAGGAAGCAGAAATGAAAGCAACAAAAGAAGTGTTCTTGTTGTGCACATTCGGGCACTCCGCAATCCATATTTCTAATTGGAGAAGAAGCAGAATATGAAAATTGTAAGGCATCTTCCTTCAAGGTTCAAGCACATTTTTACACTGGGCCTTTTATATCTTCTTCCTTCCGGCAATACTATTGAAATAGTTCGGTATAATTGCAAAGACAAAGAAGCTGACCAGGAAAATACATGAGTGGAATATAATCTCATTATTTTGAAACATTCAAGGTCGGTGCGTAGGAAGGCCGCGCTCAACGGTCAATTTGATAGCAGGAACAACAGGGAAGGACACACCCTGTAGCGAAAGTTCCCATCTTGCAGCCCAAATAACGCGACTAGGGAGCAGAGCTTACTTTTCAAATCAACTGGCAATGTAGGGTTAACGGTTCAGTGTTCAGGCAGTGGTTGGCCGCGATGAGCCTTTGTTGCGTGACCAACCCCAATATGCGAAGAGGATTAGCTCGTGATTTCTAATTTCCAAGGTGAATTATGAGCAAGAGATGCTTGATATCTTCGATCAAACCCTTCTCGAATATCATTTCCGCCACGTACCTCAGTATTAGTTTTACCTATCTCAAAGTTGATGAAGAAGGTATAAACTTGGGGAATGCGTTACCTCCAAGATTGATTCTTGATCTAGCTTTTGAATATCAAAATGACAAAAGATAGTTAAATCTGAAAGTTCATCCATTTACTGCAACTGAGTCAGTGTACTCATGGAAATGATGCCCAATAGAACAAGGCCATTCCCTTAAAGTTGAAAAATCCAGCCTAACACCCACCTCTTTCTCTTTTTTTTTTTTTTTTTTTTGCACAACATTATTCTGATGATAAGGTAAAAGAAGTAAGGAATTATTAATGGAAGAGAACAAAATTTAACATTTCAAAGCAGACTGAGCTTACATCTAGACTAACCACCAGAGGAAATTCAAACATTTCTATCAGATCCCTAAATCAGCAGAGATGGGATTGCTGCTTTGGTGACCACAAGTTATGGTGTTGCAAGTTACCACAGCGGTTACAGAAACAGAAGCCTTGAAATATGGAATTGCACATGAAAAAACCCACCACTCTCATTGCTATCTCTGGAACCAAAAACAGAAATGAGAAAGAGGTAAGCTCAAGACCTTGGAGACATCAACCAAACAACATGCAGTTGAGAAGTACACAACTGATTAACTGACATGAAGCAAAATTCAGAACCAAAGGCTTTAACATTCATTGATTCTTAGGCAATGGACAAAATAAAAAATTGAAACTGCAAAATTAAACAAAACAAATCAAATTACCTTGGCGTTATCAGGAGTCTCATGCACTTTGTACATTTCAGGAGTAACTTCGGTCAGCCACAACCCCGGAAATAGTGTCTGAAACAGAATACAAAGAACGCCGTATTAATTTCAAAAACAGATGAAATTGCACAGAAAATTGCTCCCCCCCCCCCCCCAAAACAAAAAAAAAAGTGAAAACGAAAAACAAAAAATAAAAAATGAAAAAGAAAAAGCACCCAGAATTGACTTACATCCAACTGTTTCTGGACGATCCTTGGCCGCTTCTTGGGCCGCCTGGCAGGCCTCTGGCCGAGAATCTCCATAAAATCTTCCTCGATCTCTCTCTTCGATAGTGCCACCGAAAACTTCGGCCTCTCCTTCTGCTTCTCCTTTTCTTTCTCTCCTCTCAGCCTCGGCGATTTCGCGGTGTCAGTCCTCAACGGAGATTGACTATTACCCAATCTCCTCTCTTCAATCTTCAATCCTTTCGCCGGAACTGAATTCCCGCCGTTCGGAGATTTAAACGCCGCTCTCCTTGTTCTCAGATTCCACGGCCTGACTCCCGGGTCCATTTCCACCACAACAGCCGCTGCAGATGATGCTGGTTTACGCGGCGGAGAAGCAGATGCCTTCCTCCGCGGTGGAGAAGCAGATTCATCCTCTTCTTCCCTCTCCTCCTGCTCTTCGTCTTCCTCCGGCAGTTCTTTCCTGAAGAAGGCGTCTTTCATCTTGTCCGCCTCCGTTCTCAGATCAAGCATGATCTTCTCCCCCACTGCCTCGATCCCTTCCTCCTCCTCCTCCTCACCACCGCCGCCGCCGCCGCCGACGCCACCGATTCTCGGATTCGGAAACTTAAATCTCCGGACATCATAATTTCGCGCCGCACCCAATTTCTTTGGCGGTGATCGGGTGCTGCGGCATCGTTCGCTTGCCGGCGTTCTGTCTCCGCCTCCGTTCTTCATTCCGGCCGATTCGTCATCGGTAACTTTGACGCAGCGGAGCTGCCTCTGAGCCCCCCACTTCAAGAGCGGCAGATTGAAATTGTGAAGTGGCGGTTTCGATCTCTCCGTTCCCATAGCCATATCTTCTCTCACTCTCTCTCCTGTCTCTCCAGAATACACCATTGAACACTCCAATGACAGCTCAGATCACCAAGCTCTTCCCTTACCCTTTCCTTCTTTCTTTCTCTCTCCCTCTCCCTCGCTGTGTTTGTTTCTCGGGATTCCTTCGATTTTTCTTCGGAAAATATTATGGAGGTGAGGGTTTTCTGTTTGGTTCCTTTTTTCTCTGTTGTTTCTTTCGTTTGCATTTTTCGTAACTTCGCCGGGAGGAAGGAAGTTTATATAGAAAGGGTAGAGGGTGGAGCGGTTGTAATTTCTCGTAAATATGGAGGGTAGTCTCGCCAAGAGACCGGCTAGTGCTGAATTGCACCGAGTGGTGGGCGGGCCGAGGAACCTGAGTCATGGTTGGCTCCCTAATGACCGTCGGATTAAGGGCGCACTGTAATATAAATATCTCTTCTTATGGCCGTCAATTGAATTTTATTTAAATGGCGATTGTACTTTTTCTTTTCCACGGTGATAAGGAAATTCGTTTTTTCTTTTTTCAAAACATGCTGGAGGAAACACAGTTAAAATAATTCTGTAAATATGCACTAATATAATATAAATTAATAAAAAATATATTAAATTTAAAATTAGAAATAATATATTTTTATTTTAAAATTTATTAAATTATAAAGTATAATATAATATGACTTAATATTTAATAAGTAATATAATAACAATAAAAAATATAAATTAATTATATTTAATTTATAGTTTAAAATTAAAATCAAATATAAAAAAAACATTATAATATTTTCTTATTATTATCATTATATAAATTTGTATGTATTGTTACGTACTCTTTTCTAATAAAGAGAAATTAAAATTTAGAGGGGAACAGGCAAAGGTAATCCGATCACAATTTGGAAAACCTTTTCGTCTATTAATCAATCGAATAAATCTGGACTAAACGGCCTTGAAAAGGGTTACTTTATTGTAATCCACGTTTAACTTGGAGACAAAGTTGAATATAAGTTAGGTATTATTTATGAGGTTATATTAATTGATAATTATGTTTAAATTGTCATTTAATGAATTTTGTCTTTTTTATTTGTAGATTAGAATTTGAACTTTAATTTAAAAATTAAGAGTTCAATACAAAGTGAGTAAATTTCTTAAATGTAGGATTAAGTAATTATAGGCTGATAATACATTTTTTTAAGACATAAAAGTTAACAAGTCTAATTTTGAAGTTAATCCATTGAGAACTAGTTTATTAATTTAAGATTCATTATGTTGATTTATGACCTAAGATTTAATTTATCGATTTATTAATCCAAGTAGATAAATTGAACCATTTGATTATATTTAATTTAATTGTGGTTTAAATTTTAAATAAGTGTTATTAGTTATAAAATTAAGTGATAAAATTATCTAAACTTTTTATTTTAAATTTAAAATTCAAACTCTAATTCTTCTTAAAAATAAAAAATAAAAATTGAATAGGTGCTTAGAAGACTTAGCTGAAGGAGGAATCAATTTTGGTTTATTATGCACATGATAAAAAAATAATAAAAAAAAAGTCCTAAAAATCTTCCTCACTTATAAACAAGTTTTCTTTTTTTATAAAAAAAAAAAAAAAATCGGACAACCACTTAGAAACAATTTCTACGTCTTCTTTTCGGACAAGCACTTTGAAACAAGTTCTACGTCTAATGAACAGGTGTTAACGTATGATTTATGCTAAATCTTTTAGTAAGATTTCCAACAAGTATTTAGTAACCCATTGTAACTTTGAGACCAGAAACCTTTTTCCTTCTCTTTTTTAATATTTTCCTTTTGTACTTTTTCCCTAATAAAGAAAAATATTAGGATAATGACAGTTGAAATTACTTTTTTATTGATTTAAATCTGTTTCTTAATTTTGAGTAGCGGAGATTTTTAAAAATTAAAAGACATTTTATGTGATAGGAGGGGGAAAAAAAACAATTTCAAAAATGGGAGAATTTTATTGAGCCTTCATAACTATTTTTTTTTATCATTTTTATTTTCATTTTTTGTAGAGCAGGGCGCATGTAATGGGGCTATGCCGCTGGATGGTAGGTAGCCTCGTCACTGAGCAAATTATAACTCATGTTTACTACCATTATGCTATAATGATGCCGCCAAAATCATCCTCTTAATGATGCCCACGAAGAAAAAGCCCACCATTATAGATTCTTTTTTCCTTTTTATTGTGTTTGGGTGCATAATCTTAACTATGGTTTTGGGTGCATGACCTTAACTATGATGGTTACAAATGTAACCATTAAAATTTTATAGTTACTCAATGACACTATTTTGAACTATATATATATATAAATTAAGAGCATATTAAGACACATGGTAGCTACAAAGAAAGAAATGCAACACCAAAATAAAATCAACAAACAAATCAAGATATGCATGTTGATAGTTTGATACACATTTTTCACCACTAAATATCACTGTAATATCTTCTACAATTACCATAATGTCTTTTACATAATGAAAGCATTTGATGCTTACGAAAAAAACAAAGAATTTGAGCAAGTCAAAATATGTGTAGAAAAAAAATTAAACTTCTTTTAATAAATGGTTTGTGATTAAGAATTTAAATTTTTTTCATTTAGATATCAAATTTTAATATTAAAAATGATATAAAATTTAAGAAATTGAATAAAATTATTTTTATTATATAATTCATTATTTAATAAACTTATTTGTGAAAAGAAAAGGAATATATTAAGAGTTGGGAGAGACAAGAAAGATAAGTGGTTGTTATAGTTTGTATGACAACTAATATTGCGATGCAACTGGGGTAAAATTCCATGCAACGCCAAACTTTTTATAATTTGAAGGTGTTAAAAGGAACCAAAATTAGAAAACAATGATGTGGGTCATGTGGCCTTTGATTAGTTGGGATTCCTCGTTACAGTATATGCAACGTGCGTGCCTTCCTTGAGCCCAATTCCTGCTTTATCATGGTGTGCACGCTATTTATTAATTTAGGACATTCCAATCATATATTCTTTACTCAAGAAACAACCGATGCTGTCATCGCACGAGATGGGCTTAAACTCCACGACAAGAACACTGTTTGCACTTTGCCGAAAGTCGAATGATTTAAAACACCGAAATTTGAGAGAATTGTGAAAATTCAATTTTTTGGTCAATTATTCCTTTTTACCATCGACTTGTTTTGACCGTAGAAATGTGCAACAGTTTAGTTAATATGAAACCGAATCAAATTGAATTGTTTTCAAACCAATTAAATAGATAAATTCAATTTGATTTGGTTCAATTTTTAATAAAATTAATTCAATTTTGAACTATAATTATATATAGAGGTTAATTACTACCTTGATTGCATGAAATATGATCCATGGTCGGCCTCTCAATAAGTTACCATGAACCGGACCCCTTCCTTCCCGACTCAGTCCGTTCGGTTTCTACATTTGTGAACATTGGACTGATAGTACTTGTCCTACCCAATAGCACTTTAGCTCCGTTGGGGCACCCACCTTGTCCAACATCTTTTATTACAGCCTATCGGACGATAACCCTTCGACTTTTTAGATGACATGGTTTTCCTAAGATAAAAGTAAGCTACGCCAATTGTCTTTTTATAATTACTCGAGTACTAGTCTCGAATGCTTTGCAGGTGCCAAACAGCAACCCGATACTCATCAAAACACATTAGACAAAGGGGCATGGGTGCAAAGCTTGGGGCTTGGCTAATGCTTAACTCTTTTGAAATGTTCCCCTCAAATGAATTCACATACACTCTCGTTTAGATGTAGGTAAGCCATTAAATCTGGTAACCTAATGACTATACGTGTACTCTTGGTACCAGGAAATAATGTTTGTTTTTTTAACTGAATTTCCTTCAATATTGAGTTTCCACGTGAAGAGGGATTCCCATGACAACCGATAAAGCGTCTAGAGAAGGCAAAATGGAACAGATTGTGACCCAACAACAGCGAGAATGTGTAATGAGAAAGTAATCTTCTTTTGCTGGTTTCCAGGTGGATTGAATTCTAATATTTCTGGTATTACAGAGTATCAAGAAATTGGCGACAGTATTATGCTAGGGGGAAAAAAAAAATAATCCAAAGTTTGCACCTTTGACATACCTGTTTGAACGCCAAATTTGCCTAAATACGTAACACAACATGCATAATGCATCTTAATACATCATACTTTTATATTATGAGATTTAAGAAGGGATAAATTGTATCAAAATTTTACAATGTATTAAAAAGAAAAAAAGGAACTTTATATATTGACAGTATTTATAGTAAAAAGATATTTTTAAAATTTTCATTATTTTGTTTTTTTTTTAGGAATTTAGATCGAAATCAACTGTCAATATTTTGATTTAGTTCTATGTAAGGAAAAGATCCAGTGCCCGAAAAGTAATGACTTCTAATAAAATTCTTTCATATCTGCCGACAACGATTATTGGACTTGAAACCCAATGATTGTCATCTACAATTATTCTTAAACTTCTAGGGAAAAACACACTTCAAAGAATTTTTACTTTAACCAATTGCATGAAAATCATGCAGAATAACCATCGAGCTCCCACGTTCCATCAATGAACATCACTTGTGTTTGACGCAAAAGTATTAGCACTTGTATATGATATTTTACTTCTTATAAATTACAAAGATTAAATTGCATCTTTCCTCATGGTTTTTCTTGGTATTAGCTTTGAATTTTGCACCCATATGTAATTGAGCAACAGTTTATTATATTAAAGGACGTAAAACAACCAAAACTCAGCTGTACTTATACACCCACAGAGGATGAAAGTGGCGACTGGGGAGTTAGAATCACGACACAGAAATACGAGATCCTTGACCTTCACATTCAAACATTTTGCACCACAGAAAAAAAAAAAAAAAAGAAAAGAAAATCAATGAGAATATTGCATTCTATACGGTAGAAAATTTTCACAATCAAGAACAGTATACCAGGTCCATAAATTAAAGTTTTAGCCGGGTCTCCTGGTCTAGAAAAGAGAAATTTAAAAAGTCCAAACCTCATACGTAACTTCCCAAACGTTGACTCGATTTCCAACGGCTACTGAACATCCCCCATTTTTAAAAGTCCAATTTGCAACCGACAACCCTTCTTTTTCCGCCTGGCTCTCTGTCCCTTTAAAAAAAAAAATAAAATAAAATAGATATTTAACTATAAATTATACTCAAAAAAATAATTATTTTTATTTTTATACATATTATTTTTTATTTTTAAAAATAAAATATAATATCTCAAAAATAAAAAAAAATTAAAATTTTAACTACTAAAATATTCTAAAAAAACTCTCCGCCGCCATTCTGACCTTCAGTATTCTTCAAGGGTTACTCAATTA
This sequence comes from Rhizophora apiculata, assembly GCA_037832385.1. Classification (NCBI taxonomy): domain Eukaryota; kingdom Viridiplantae; phylum Streptophyta; class Magnoliopsida; order Malpighiales; family Rhizophoraceae; genus Rhizophora; species Rhizophora apiculata. The sequence goes on from CM075437.1 coordinate 5,048,393, forward strand.
CGGGTATATGGCCCAAACCTTCAACCTCAAAAAGATCTATGCAAACAGTAATCTGACATATTATTCACACGTGAGAAACAATACACACACACACACACTCTCTCTCTCTCTCTCTCTCTCTCTCTCTCCCTCCCCCTACCCCTCTTCCATCTCTTTCCTTTTCTCTCCCTCTCCATCTTTGTCCATTGGCATTTTCTAATTATCATTGAACGAACCCAGAGGCCTACCAATATATCATGTGTTGTGCTTTTGTATTTCTAGAAAAAGATTGTTGAGACACTCGTGCACTTAATTCTCGCTCACACAAAAATTAAAGACGAATTAATTTGAGTCTATTTTTTTTAATATTTAAATTAATTTGTGATTATATTTAATTATTAATTTTTATGCATTTTAAATTGTTATTAAATTGTGTATTTATTTGACAAACATCTTCAATGTTGCAAACGTATCAAAGAGCTTAAAGTATTTTCTGTGTCCCTCCTTTTGACCGTCGATTTTTCCAGCCAAAGAAGCAAGAAACACTGACCACGAAATTGACGGCTCTGGCGTGCTTGGAGTTGCGGTTTTGAGCCCATTGTGGGCTTTCAATTTCTTCGAGCCGAATCAGAAAAGGCCCATAATGGGCTTTCAATTTCTTCGATCCGTGTCCGCAAAAGGTCCAGAAAAAGCAGCTCCCATTTTATTATAATACACACGAACGTAGGCAAACATTGCTCGGACACTTTAGTCCTCCCCGAATTGCCAGTTTCTCATTTGGGGAGAGATAGGGTTTGAGAGAGAGACAGAGACAGAGACAGAGAGAGGAACCGATCGGTTGAGGATGGCGAAGAAGAAAGAGTTCTTGATAAACAATACGCTGACAAGGAAGAAGGAGGTTTTCAAGCCAAAAGTCCCCGGAAAAGTTGGCCTCTACGTCTGTGGCATCACTGCTTACGATTACAGCCACATCGGCCACGCACGCGCCGCCGTCTCCTTCGACGTTCTTGTCAGGTCTCTCTCTCTCTCTCTCTCTCACTCTTTCTACACATAGATTGATTTGATTCTTTGTTGTTTTTTTTTTTGTTTTTTTGGTGCCGTGGTGTTTTAACATAGAAAAAATAAATTAGAATAAAAAGGAACATGCGCAAATTGGGCTATAATGCTTTCATTATTATGATAATCATCGGCATCGTCGTAATTACTGTTGTTGTGATTGCAAACATTTTGATGTGGTAGATGAAACATTTAGGTTAGAAGAGAGCTTCGCACTATTCTGACTTCATGGTTGTGATGGATTTTTCCTGCTCTAGTTAGACCAATTAAAACATCTAGGTGGTTTCTAGCTTTGGACCCATTCGAGCATAAAATAAATTTTTGCATTTATCGTGGCTGTAAAATTCTTTACCAAGAGTCCATCCTATTAAAGTAAGGTAATAATATGTTTTGGGTTTGCATAGATGCTTATGATGGTAGACTGGCCCTGTTTGTGCAAGGCCTTTATTCGTCATCACGCTACACCTTTTTAGTTGTTGCTCAATTTACATTTTCAAGGTTAAATCGCACGCTTGTGTGGAGGTTGTTTGTGTTCTTGTCTTTTTAAAAAAATTAATTAAGGCTTGATGTTTTATCCCACTTACTAGAATATATAAATGTGGAGTCGTAGGGCACTGTAGAGTGTGATGTTATAACTCTATTTGAATTGAAATTCTGCAGATACCTTCAATACTTGGGTTATGAAGTTACCTTTGTGCGGAATTTCACTGACATTGATGACAAGGTAAGAATCTTGATCTCTTCAGGCCATTCCAAATTTCCTTAATGTGTTGGGGGTATTGATTTCATCAAGCGCATAATGTTGAATTGGATTTTAACTAACATCTTAATTGTTGGGATATTTACTGGTTCTTACTCAACTAAATGCAAGAGGTGGTATCACCAAGAATCTTGATAATCATGCTTGCCAGTGGGTATGTTCTTGTGTACAGATTGCTAATTTCTGTTTCTTTCCAGATAATCAAGAGGGCAGAGAAGTTTACTGAAGATCCTTTCTCTTTAAGCAGTCGGTTTTGTGAGGAATATCTTGTTGACATGGCCAATCTGCAGTGCCTTATTCCTACCCATCAGCCACGTGTCACTGATCACATTGAACAGATCAAGGACATGATCACGCAGGTGTTTTTTTTTTATTAACTTTTTCTGCCTCAAAATTTTTTTCCTTCTGCATGTTACTGTTGATTTATGTTGGATTCCCCCTCTTGTGATCTCTCTCTCTCTCTCTCTCTCTCTCTCTCTCTCTCTCTCTCTCTCCTATTCTTGTGACAACAGGATTTACTTTCCTTGGACTTGCTTGTGTATGCCTCCAATTGGACATTTTGAATTTACTGGATGATAGTTTTGTTGCAATTAAAGTTACAAAATGTGTTTTTGCAGATTATCAATAAAGACTTTGCCTATGTAGTTGAGGGAGATGTGTTCTTTGCTGTTGAGAAGTTCCCAAATTATGGCCAATTATCTGGACAGAGATTGGAAAATAATAGGGCTGGTGAGCGTGTTGAAGTAGACTTAAGAAAACGTAATCCTGCTGACTTTGCTTTGTGGAAGGTAAAACTGTTATGAGATTAGCTGAAGTTCATAATGTCTTCATTGCACAGTATGTATTGATTGGTAAATGTGGCAGGCTGCAAAACCTGGTGAACCTAGCTGGGAGAGTCCATGGGGCCCTGGAAGACCAGGATGGCACATAGAATGCAGTGCAATGAGTGCGCAATATTTGACCTTCAAATTTGACATTCATGGTGGTGGGCTCGATTTGATTTTTCCACATCATGAAAACGAGATAGCTCAGAGTTGTGCAGCATGTGAAGATAGCAATATTAGCTATTGGATGCATAATGGGCATGTCACTCAAAAGGATGCCAAAAAAAATGAAGAAGTTAAAATGTCCAAATCATTGGGGAATTCTTTCACAATTCGTGACGTAAATTATTATTCTTTTTCTGCTTATTTATCTGATCACCCCACCTACACATGCAAAGCCAGGTTTAAATTTTATTTATCTGTGTCTAAGGTAATTTGTCCTAATGGGTGTAGGTTACTTTGAAGTACCATCCATTGGCTCTGAGATACTTTTTGATCAGTACACACTATGGATCTCCCCTCAGTTACTCATTGTCTAACCTGGAAGGTGCATCAGATGCTGTCTTCTATATTTATCAGGTGCTTACTTATTGCCAAAGTCTTTTAGTCCTAGAATTTGTGTCATTTCTTAGGCTGTCCATGGTTGACACCTGTTTGAAGTGTTATGAATTCTAAGTGGAAATGAATCATCTATGAACAGGGTGCAAATGTTGGTTACTTAAATTTTGTTCTTTAGTCACAGTAGTGTTATTGCAGACATTATTGGATTGTGAGGAGGCTCTATCACGCCATCAAGAAGCAAGCTTGACAGGGGGCATGGAACAGAACAGCAAGATAGGTGGGATAACTGCTGATGCTCGGAAATGCATCAATAAGCTACATGATGAATTTGAGACCAAAATGTCAGATGATTTGAACACTTCAAATCTATTGACTGGTGCTTTCCTTGAAGCCTTGAAGTTCATAAACAGTTCATTGACCTTGCTCAAGGTAAGATACAAGCTTTTTGTAAACAATTTCGAGATGCCCGTGATGGCCTCATTTGTGACCTTGTGTATGTGCATGCATTTAATGTGAGAAATAGAATAACAAATTGCCTTTCATATTTTGCAGAAGAAACTACAAAAGCAACAGCAGTTATCATTGGTTCAATCCCTTATTGAAACAGAAAAAGCAGTCAAGATGGTTCTGGAAGTGCTGGGATTGCAGCCCCTTTGTGCTTATCGTGAGGTAGGTTTCTCATTCCTAACAGGCTTCTATGTTGTTGAAGATACGAAGTCCGTGTCTTAAAATTTGATGACAAAAATTACACAGGTTTTGCAACAATTAAAAGACAAGGCACTGACAAGAGCTGGACTCGAGGAAGGCGAGGTACTGCATCTGATTAAGGATAGAACAGTAGCAAGGCAAAATAAGGATTTTTTGAGGAGTGATCAGATCAGGATTGATTTGGCAGCAAAGGGCATTGCACTCATGGACATGGGAGCAGAAACACAATGGAGACCATGCCCTGTCAAACGAGAAGAGCAGGCGCCTTCAGCAGCAGAAGAGTAAAATCTGGAACCGTCTCATCCAATTATTTGTTTAGTTATTGCCATGGCATTTACTCGATCATCAGGAATTAATTGAGAAAACTGGGTGGGGTTTTTTTTTTTTTTTTTAAATATATGTTTTGCCGCTGGTGTGGTGATATACTTGGGGTTTGGCGCCTTGCCACATGCGCAGGGAAGGGGGGTGGGGGGAGAGGAGGGGTGGTGTTTGCATGTAACTTTGTGAAATGACCAAATATCATGTCCGCGGGGAAGGTATCAAAAGGAATGGTAACTGCTTCCTTGCAAGACAATGAATATGATATATATGCCCCACATTACAACCCAATACTAGATACTTTGTGTTGACTTGCACAGTTTATATGTTGATTATCCCCTTAAGATTCTTATTTTTGTGCTATTTCAATCCATTAGGTTGTTTACTAAAATCAATCAAGTCTATTGATGTCGGCAGCGTGAGAGGTTATTTATTTATTTATCTGTTTGATAAATCAGATAGTGTAATTATACTAATAGAGGAAAACAATTACAACAAAGGGGTATAAAAGCCACCTCAGTAAAGCATAGCAAAACTCACTTGCAAGCTGCGAAGTCTGATCGGAGGATGGTCTGCTGTGATAAAGTATCAACAATAAAATTTAGTTGTTCCTTTCTGGCTTCCTGGGTAAGTTTGAAAAGATCTTTGTGCAACAAAGTTGGCGTAAAGATGACTAGTAAGTGGTAACATATATCTAAAGTTTCCAACAACTGACTGTCGTGAATCTGGAATAGAGAATGTGGCTAATTCTTTCTCCATGGAAAGGTTATGTCTACTGTTTCTGACCTTCTCTTAGACTAGGCGAAAAAAAAAAAGAGGTTAAAAAGTAGAATGTCCAAAACGAGAGGAACGTGGGATTTCTCTTCGTTGTTTTCAGGGTACACGGAGGAATTCCTATATAGGAACAAATCATCAGAACTGGATTAGGTCCTACTGTTCTCGATAATTAACGAAGCAAGGTACCCATTTTTGCTGCAAGCAAGGCCCTCAATTACAACTGGCGTAAGGATTAATGCATTCTGGGCCAGTCATCCTAGATTCATACGGAGACCTCAATTAAACTGAGGATTAACCTTGTGCTGTTGTTGCAACAATTGTAATGGCCGGTCCAAAATGAATATCTACTTCTAAAAGAACATCGTGCAATATCGCGTCTGTTTTTTTTAATCTACAATATCGTGTCTGAATTAATCACCGTCTTTAAATAAATTCCACGTCAAATAACGCCTTTACGAGCATACAATAACCAAAATGCTCATTAATGTGGCTGTCACGAAAGGATTGACAAGACAAGAGACATCGCGATGTCCCCAACTTGCAAATGGCCTAGAGAATTGCTACCCAAGCCTATGTATAAGAGCAAGAGTACTTGCCTACACAAAAAGATGGATGAAAGTGGCCCTAGTGGTGCGGGCTTTTACCTATCCTAGGGTGTAAGAATTGTTGGCTCAATCCTTGTAAAAGGGGCGTCTGAGAATTTACACAGAGAATTTGCGAACAATGCTGAAGTGATGGAAACTTTCCAGGGAAAGATGACATGGTACTATCGTACACAAATGATGCGTTCTCTCTGTGGCGGCCATTTTCCGGCAGAATTTGTCTTCTTTTCTTCATTCTCTGTACATAACTACAACCACGAGTTGAGTTATTTCCAAAGCAATATATTTGGTTCCATAACATTTCTATATAAGGCAGAAGCGGCCTCATAAATTTGCAGTTACAGGCATAGATGCACAAATTCTATGCATGGGGTCAAAAGTTGTTCTGTTGCTTAGCGATGATAGCCTGGACGGATGTGGCTTTCAAAATTAAAATGTATTACTATGAATTCAATCGTACTTTTCCTTTTAATCCCAGAAACAAAAACAAAGAAAAGCAAATTGATACATCATAGTTCCAATAATGAGGATTGTGCATATAATGAACAGACTTATATTATTGAACTTATAAAAGAATAAATTTTATAATATCTATTAATGAAATCCAATCTCTCTTGCAATTTATACATGTCTACATATTTAGTTGAACTAAACACTTCACAAGAATTAGAATCCAAAACTTGCATAATATGAATAAAACTTCTAATCACTAAATGACAACAATTAATGGTAAATTTAGTCATGATTAATATTTAGAGAATGAACATATAACAATCAGTTTTGTTGATAAAAAAATAAGTATAAATTCTTTTTTATCGTTAAATATAGTTTAATTCTTGCATAGAGGATTTCAATGGTAAAATTATGATACGAGAATTTCAATACTAAAATCACTTCTTTTAATAAAAATAAAGGCATGAAATTTAAGCATTGGCCTCAATTAAACCATTAATCTGTGACCTCATCGACAGCCTTGGTTGTGGTTTTAATTAATGCTATTTGTCATATTACTCAATTGTTGGCTTTCGATCGACTCGGTGGTTTCATCCAAGGAAAAGGGTTATGATCAGGTACCTGTATAGTACTAACAAGGATGTGAATTTGATTTTACAACTTTGGTGGGATCTCAAAACCTTTAGCCATGCATAAGAGCATCCCCTACATAAACTATAGAAACCAACTTTTTCCTTTGGTCTCTTCAGCAAATTAATAGTACAAAGATATTATGAATGGACGTGAAATCAAACACCTGCCATCATAACCATAGTCAAGACATTTTGTTGTTTTCGTAAATAATAATTAACTGTAATTATAATTATGATGAATTGGTGTCTAATGATGTATTAATTTCATATGTCTCCTTTAGCTTTTTTTTTGTAGCGTTTTTGTTCATACAATGGAAGAGGGAGGCATTTACTTAACAAAATGAAGACTACTGATCCCTGCTTCTCCTTCTTCCTTCATTTTCTTCTTCTTCATGTTTGTTTATTTATCTCTTTATTTATTTATTTATCTCTTCTTGTTTGGAAGACATCGTCTAGCCCATATTGGAATATACGTCCAACTCGAAAATTCATAGTCTAAGTTTCTTATTCATCCATCCAGTGGGCTTTTAATTTTGTGGACTGGGGAAATAATGATTTATAAATTGAATGTGAGTCTTGAATTGTTGGTCCAACCATCATACACACACACACACACACATACACTGAAGATTAGTGGCATGGAATATGCAAGCAAGAGTATAATTATTATTATTACTAAAACAAAGCGAGAGCATTATATATTTGCTTTTGTGAGTTTTCTTTTTGTTTTTTTTTTTTTTTAAATAATTGGCATGAGATATATGGGATGGACTATGGCTTTTCTTTACCTTCTGTCCAGCGTAAATTCATGGCTGTTTTGGTACGACATTTGAGTATTTTAAAATACATCATATAAGTTACAAGTATTACCCCTACGCTTGCAAGGTCTTTTTCTTGCAAAAGTGGATCGTGAATTTGCAACTCATTCCAAGCCAATGTGACCCATCATCCTTTTAAAGCCTTCACTCTCAAGCTATAGATAATTGGAAGAGATAAGGCAATCAGATAGAAGTGGCATGCTTTCTAGAGGAAATTATTGTTTCATGGTCCCCATGGCCCTGTTTAATGGTGACGATGAGTTTGATGAGGGGGTTGAATCATGGTTGAACATGCAACCACTTCAGTAATATATTGCCAAAGTTTTGATTGGATCATGGTGACAAAAGCATTTAAAAGTGTGCTATCACTTAATTGGAACATGGGGATAAAAGGAATGAAATGATGGTTAAAAAACCTTAAGCTTTGGCCAGTACCATGTATGTAACGCACAAAATAGACTTGTTGGAGGGTGACGCCCACTGCAACGACCAAGTTTTTGAGGAAGCAATTCTAATTGGTTAAATTGCAAGTGCATGTCCATATCAGTTAAAGGGCATCAACGAAACATGTATAATAATGGGGCACAATCCCATCTAGGATCAAGTTGAAGGCAAAGTTGTGGGAATGGGGGTTTGATTTTTCTCTTTCTTTTTTGTTTTTTGGCTGATAAGGAATCCATGATTTTCTTTTACTTTATAAAACGCGCGCGTTTTACGTACATAATCTCAAGTTGGTACTTACCAGTACACTGTACAAGGATGGTTAGGGTGTTTTCAATTTTTTTCTTATTCTATCTCAACTGCACAATGGTTATATGTATCTTTAAATGTAATCGATATGTTGAAGAAGATGCAACTTTTGTCAGTGCACAAGCTTTCAAATACATAGGTGTGATTGCAACTTTCTTTTTTTCTCAAAAGAAAATAAAAATGCTACATAGGTATATCAAAGTACACTAAAAGCATAGCAATTTCGATCCAACAAGACTCAAATTAAAGCTAAATGAAAATTGACAAAAAAAAAAAAAAACACAACCGATCCAAAGGCATATTCCTTAGTTACAAGTTAGGGCATATGGGACCATCTCATGTACATCAATCATAAGTGTACTAAAAGCACCGACCCTTGCGATATTTTGTTGACACAGAAAAGTACGTTCTGCACACTTCAGCACCAACCACCCAAAAAAAAAAAAAAAAAAAAGGATTGCAATTTTTGAATAGTTATTAATTGTGTCTCCAAATCCCTTTGACTTTTGTTGACCGTTTTGTAAGATGTTTTAAAAATTCAATAGAAACCCTAGAATGGTGCGTTAGGCGGTCGGCTTGTCTTGCAATTTTTCCATTATATTGCTTTAACTTATTACAGGTAAGTTTTGTTGCACCCACAAAGTTTCTAGCTTTTTGTGTTTGGGTACTAGAAGCTTGTACCTTATGCTATATGTAGAAGCACCATTTTCTATAATTTGGTCCAAATGATGTGTCATGCGTGATGGTACAATTATAATCAATCATTAAGATTGACACGGAGACACAATTACAACTAAGCAGCTAAAAACATAAAATTTCATTTTTTTTTTTTATTTAGTTAATAAAAAATTCCAACTCGAGGCCTTATATTTCTGCAGACAAATTCATTTCCATTGAGTTTCCATTGGTAACTGCAACTAATATGATATTATAATTATCACAGTAATGCAAGATTAGGTAACAATTGCAGCACAGATAGCAATTTAAAACCCTAGGTTGTAGCATTAGCATATGTATCAAAGGCATGAGATAGCGACAAATTATAGTGTTTGACTCGGAAACCAGAGAAAATATTTACCTTTCTCCAATCAAACAAGCTGATTGCCTTCTAGTTGTTGTGAGAATTGGTCTGCATGCATGTGATTGGCCCTACATTATATATTGCATCACTCCTTGGTCTAGACAAGGTGACAAGAAGGCACCAAGACAGCTATTAAAAAGTTGGAGTTTATGGAGACTAGCGAGACACAGTGAGAGAGAGAGAGAGTCTCCTCGTTCTTGCAAATGATATCTAACCTTCCGAAAAAAAGGAAAACTGACGTTTCAAATTTCAATGTGTTCTCCGAATCTTTCAACTCAGAAATGATGTTGCCATGTTAGACTTTTGTCTTTTTTCATGGTTCATGTTCACTAGGGCCATTCATTGAAATCTTATTTTACAGTCATGAGGTATAAAGCAAATGAAATTGTGGTTACATGCTATTGTTCGTACGCATTTAATTCGAAATTTTAAATTGCTAAGACAACAGTCCAAAATATAACCAACATGCATACTGCTAAAATCACAATTAATTATACATATTTGGTTTAAAAAAACTTTCCGTTAAAAAATTAAATTACCTAATAAAACTCAAAATAAATTTTTTTATACTAAGTTATATCGGTAAAAGAGCAAAAATAGATCTTAGAACGTACCAAATTTTATATTTAATCACACCCACTTGGTGGATTCTAATAAGCATCTAGGTAAGTTAAATATAATCTGGATGAAGACAGATTTCTTGGTTCATTGATGACAAACAAAATGTTTTTCAAAGGTAATTAAACCCTTCTTCCTCAACCAAAGAAAGGTTAAAACTCTCTTCTGTTTCAATTTTGCATCTAAAATTTGAACAATTGAATGAAAATAATCATTGAACACAACCTTCCTTGGTCATATGTTTGTACAAAAGTTGCCGCTGTGCTCTTATAATTTAGTCTTGAAGATATATAGTGAAAGAGACAACAAAGAGATGGAGGGCATACCAAATCCAAGAAGGGGAAAATAAAGACTACAGGCACAACCCGAAATAGAGTTAGTAATAGTGAATTAAAAATGGAATTGAGCTACTGAAAAATTAATTACCACTCCCATCACAGAAAAAAAAAAAATTAAATAAATAAATAGATGTAGACAATGTACAATGAAAATCCAAGTTTAATAATAATTGGAAACCATTTCATAGCCCAGATGGAGCAAGGCTAAGATGCAAGTCTAAGCCCAATGAATCATCAAAACTAGACCCACCATCACCTTTCGAGAACCTACTCAACGAATTGGGCCCTCTGGGACCATCAATCCTGCTGTGCTGGGCCCTATTCTGCATTTGTGGTGGCCCGCCTGACGAACTAAAGTTCCCAACTCCGCCGGCGTACGGCAACTCCACCAGGCCCCTCCCAACGGCTCCGCCACCTACAGTACTGGAGCTACTTGGAAACACGCCCCCGTGAGAAACATGTAACGGCGGCGCCGACCGCGGAAGGTAAACCCACGAAGGCGGTGCACCGCCTGCCGGGACTACAACAGGCCCATCGGCGGATGGAGCCAGGAGATGCGGTGGGGGAGCGAAGGCGGAGACCATGGGATTCCGACCAAAGGAAACGACTGCAGCCGCTGCGGCGTTTCTCGTTGCTTGCATTTGGGCACGCTTGAATTGCTGCCTTTCTTTCTTGTGCGCGTTCTGGTGGCCGCCGAGGGCCTGCGAGTTGGCGAATCCTCGGCAGCAGTACTGGCACTCGTACTTCCTGCTGTCGCCGCCAGAGGAGGAGGAGGCGACGGCGGGGGAGGCGGAGGCCGGGAAGGAGGAGGAGTCAGGGGAACCACCGGAAGAAGAAGAAGAAGGGATGACCTTAGTAATTGATTCGGCCGTGAACAATTCCTCCTCTTCAGAGACGTTGAAGCCGAAGAGCTTTAAGCGTGTGGTTGTGGAGTTGGGTTTTGTTTGATAGTCAATCTCTGCCATTTTTTAGCTACCCAAAGATGGTGTCTTTGAGGTTTGCTTTCTTTCTATAGAACCACAGAGAGAGAGAGAGACAGAGAGGGAGAGAGAGGAATGTGTGTGAAAGGAGCAAGTGGAGATGCTGCATGAGTGGGATATATATAACAGGATTAAAAATAGCTTTAGGAAAATAGATTTATATGTACACACACAAACACATGGAGAGAGAGAGAGAGAGAGAGAGAGATGGTTGCGGATCTCCCAAGGAGAAGAAAGGGGTGTGTGCGTGTGTGTGTACTAAGGAACACGACCAAAGGACGCTCGGGGGACGCAAAGGATTGCAATTGTTCTGAAAAGTCTTTTGATCATTCAACCGCTAATTTCATGCCCATAACATAACTTCCCTTAAAATATATATATATTTCTTGTTACTAAGACTTTAGATTTATGTAAGTTTTACAATGCAAGCTAAACCCAAGATCACGTATTTATAGTAATTTGATGCGTGATTAATTATTTATAATAATATTATTTCACTAATAATTATTTCATATTATATTTTATATGCAGTAACTTTTCTTTGTTTTGAATTATATAATATATATATATATATATATGTATATATATTTTACATTAGTTGTCCACAATTATTGTACGATCATTATTATTCTACCACTTAAATAAATAAATAAATAAAAAGGAAAAAGAAACAAACTGATGTCGTCGTAGACTTCCTATTGAGCACCTAGGTGTTCCCTTTCTTTGTTACCTATTTGTTTCTTGCCTCTTCGCAGCATAGACTTGTGTAAATCGCTGCAAATTAATGCCCTTCGTTGTCACTCGGATTAACCTGTATTTTGTGTTTCCTTCATTGATTACATAATGGGTGATTGCATTCTTTATTTTCCTTTGTCCCCTTCCGGGTTTTGAACTTTTTTTAAGTTGCTAAGAATGTGATGCGAGATTAACATAGAGTGCATATTTATTCAAATATCAAAAACGTAGGTCTAGATGATTAGGTTCATTAGTCCACTGATTTGATTGAAGCTCTATCACTAAGAGTTACCTCATCAAATTAAATTCACGTGAACCGTTGAATTAGTCTACTAGATATTGAAACTGAACTCCTATCACCTGACAAACCAGGGTTTCCATAAACCACAATCATCACTAATTATGAAATTTAAAAGTAAAATTCGATGTTTAAATTCATACCACAATCACAGTTAATCTTTTATTCTTTAATTGAATCGAACAAATAAAAAATCACTAAATAAAATTTGGTAGTCATCAAATATGGAATTTAACAGTAACACACGAGGTTCAAGTTGTTGAGAAAAACAAAAAAAATCAATTAAGGTTTCAATTATAAGGCCACACTGAAGGAAAAAGTAATTTTTGTGACATATTTAGCTCCATTGGTAACTCAAATTTGAATTGATTGAAGAAATAGATAGAATAGAAAAAGTTGACTTATTGTACTGCCAAGTTGAAATATTATATCGAACATAGAAAAGACATCATCTGGAACGTGTTGGAATCATTCTTCAACAGGAAGGAAGGAAGACTGTGCACAAGACTTGGGAGAGATTGCCTTATGATGGGGGGTTTCGGGGAGGAAAAATTTGCGATTAGGTTGGAAAACTATCGACGATTTGGGCTACTTCGCTTTCACTTCATCACATGATGATGAAAAGTACACTCAAAACGACCATTTAGTGGGTATCGTCTTGACAAATTTGTTTGATCAACGAAAGGGTCATTGGCTCATTAATACGCAACTCGAGTTAATAATAAAAAGAACAATTCCTAATAACCACTTTGCACGTGACACGTACCTTTCCCACACTCTATAATGCCCTCATGCCAGGCTTGTCCAAAACGCAAATCATATTTTTGAGATTAACCAATTAATCCAAATTGCACCGTCTAATTATAATAATGATTTTGAGATTAACCCATGAATCAGCACTCAATATATATAGATTATATCCGTGTTTTCAAATAATGGGTACTTGCGACCTCAAATGGAAGATCAGTAGAACGAGCCCCCAACGAGACATCGAGAAGCCCATGTTTCTGCTTTGCTTCCTGACTCAACTGCTACAAGTGACAAAAATCCATGCTTCTGCGAATTATAAATTCCTTATTTATCTCCTCGAGTCATTTCTTTTCCATTTTTAGCCCCCCCTCTCTCTCTCTCTCTCTCTCTCTCACGCACACAGACACAGACACACACACACACAATGTCAAAGTTGTCTTTGGCTCAATATCAGGAGCCGACAACACCATCAACCTATATATTCGCCACCATTCATTCATGGGAAAGAAAGTCAAAACAGCCATGCAAACAAACATAAATTTTCTTAAAGAGAGTATCCCTCAGATCCCAAAACTAATGGACATATTGAAGATCTAACACCATCAAAGTCCCACCCCTACTCGGTTCTCCATGGCCCACGTGTCACCATCAGTTTATCTTGCAGATCTAGCCTTAGATACTCATGTTTCACATGATACAAACCTTTTCTCACCTAGGCAGTTTGTGAATTAAGGTCAACACGAGAGAGGGCTTTGTTTAGCTAAGCATATATATATATATATATATATATATTATAGTAAGATGTCTTAACTTGCATGAAAGAGTGCACCTTGTCTACATGTGATTATAAATGATTATATAGTACTTAGACAAGTTTAATATTATTGGGTAAGATAAATTTTAATTTCACAGTCAAGTAATCTCACGAGTCTGTTCTTATATACTAATTAATACAGAGAATTAGGAATATGACTCCACGAACCAAAATTCATAATTCATTCAACGAGGTAAGAAACACATCCAAGTTGTTAACTACATAAGCCAAAAAATTGAATGTGAGTGAATGTTCAGGTGCTTACAACTCTCCCCTTGGCCCTACCATTACGTGCTGATGATGGATAATTGCGTAGGACGTTTGCGTGATTGACGTTGATTAATTTGTAGTTTTATTCTTTTTCTGAGAGATCTTCCCGGATCTTACTAACTATAAGAGAGAAGGAGAGATCACCTAGATTTGTAATGACCCACCCAGTTGGCGGACATAAGCATAATTGAAGTACCATATATTCAAAAGCTTTTTTAAAAAGTCTTCCTTACAACTCTAAGAATGGCCCACCTTGTCTGCTTTTCATAATGTGTGTTTTATAGAAATTCTTTCGCTTGGTCAAATTTTCCCATACAAAAATAAAAAAAAATAAAAAAAATTGCACTATCAATCCCCAAGAACCTTGATTACCTTTATGTTGAAAGTTCGTGGTCTTTTTAGACCGTTGGATTTGATGATTAATCATGATTACTCTAGAATTAGATAACCAGGTGGAAGATCCCGGTTCAAAAGCTAATGCGACACAGGGTACATGGAAAAGTCATGCTGAGAGAGAGTCTGTCATGGCAATGATTTACATGATGGGCTTTGCTATTATGATATATTTCCCCCCATTTTTCAACGAATTTTGTATTGATGAAAAATCTCGGTTTACTCGCTAGATTTCCACCAACGCACTTCTCACTGATTTCATTGAATGCATATGAAAAAAATATGAACCATTCCTCCTATTATTATTATTATTATTTAAAAAAAATGGTATTTCACAGAATTATTGACAAAACATAATAAGCTGACTTATATCAATAAACTCGTAAAAAAAAAAAATTCATAATACTTAATAGTGAAATCTAACTATTATCACAATTATATATGTCTAAATTTATGTTTAATTTCACCAAACATTTTGATAAAAGTTCAATGCATTCTTCTCATTTCATTTATATAAGCTGCAAAGAAAAGGGTGTGAATCAATTCCCTAACATGGGGTTGTCTAGTGGGGATAGATTTGGGATTCAGATTACGATCTCCATTAGTTCAGAAACAAATTGCTTTTTACTTAACCTAACCACCCTTTATGCTTTATTATGTTGGATCCAATGATCTTGTCCTTTGGGTGTTTCTCTCTCTTGGGAAGGTTAGAGAAAAAGATTGGTTGAAGTGTTGGAGACACTCACACCCACTACGCGCTCAAGGGAAGTTGGTCTCACTCAAAAAGAAAAACTTATTGAAGTGACATTCTCAACTAAAATGTGGGTAGTCATACTCTTAATGGTTAAAGTGTTCACATATGTGTGGTTGTTGGGACCATTTATGTGTCCAAGCTAACTCAAAAGCTCATTGTACTAAATACTACTGATTCTTTGCTTCACGGGGCATCTGAATTTCTGTCTTTCATCGGTGTATAAAATAGATGCTTGTATTATAATGAAATTGGCAAATATTTAAGGGAGTTTCCCTACTGTTTGGGGCTCAAGCCGATCCTTGCATAGGTCATAAATTAATAGGAACAAAACCCAACATGGACGTTTTGGGATAACATTGGGATAGACTATGGGGAGCTAGATGCCACGGCTAAGGCCTGATGGGGTCTTAATTGTTAAGAGGGTGGGTGGACAAAATGCACAAGCATTTCTCCACTAATGAAGGGGAAACGCATGTGAAGTCCTCCCAATTGGTTTCCCACTGTTTTGAACCAATTTTAGTGGGACCGACCCACAATGGGTGGGCCACATTGGGACCACGTGCAACTTCGAAAGCATTGGACCCACATGAGCATCTCTCTCTCTCTCTCTCTCTCTCTCTCTTTCTAATTTTACAATCACATATTCACAATCATGTTTTCATGCTTTCATGGAAAACTTTCCTCTAAACAAAACATGTTCTTCATCTTGTTAAATGCTGCCAGCCATCTAATATAAAACAACACTCTTAGTCAGGGGCCTTAATCATGTTTACTTTGTTGTTGATTGAAATGATGCCGATATTATCGTTTAAGATCATCCAAATCCCAAGCGTGACCCACCAAGATGTGCATATCAAGGAAAACTTAGACCAATGAAACTGTATGCTCCATTATTTAATGCTAGATTATTTGAGACACGATCCCATCATGTTAAAACTCCATTAACTTTCTAATCATCATTGTTTCTTTTTGCAACCATCGCTTTGGAAGGATCAAAAAGGATAAAAAAAAGATGGCAACAATGGGACTTATGGTATTCAAATTGGACGCTTTTGTTTTGAAGGATATACATATATATAAAAAATTAACGCAATAATAGTGAATAGTTTGTTTAGTTGGATATTAAAGGAAAAAGAGAATGTAAGTCTGAAAATATTGTAAGAAGTATTTTATACCTTAACCCACATTTTGTAAAAATTGGAAGAAAGAAGAGGTCTAAAAAATATATTTTTTTTTAAAAGGATATATTTGAAGCATTATATTTTAACAATCCAAACATTTTGGTTACGAACTCATTTAAACCCCTTCCGTGTACTTACTTGACACCCACTTAATTTTAAATGCCATAGAAGATGGATGTTGGGCTGGTGGAGTTGGCTTTAAGTCATGTGAGGTGACTTCTTCTCTCTCTCTCTCTCTAAATACAACATTTAATAGTCGATTTTCTTGTTGACAAAACGTTAAGGCCAGATTATAGTAACTAGAACGGCTACGTTATTCAAATAAATCACTGCTAATGCTAGGGACACTCCATAAAGCTTTTAAGCCAAAAACAAATAAGAGACACAACTAATATGAAGCCCGTGAAATGTTGTTTTGATTGGTGACTTCGGTGATTAGTCAATCAATGAGACAAAAATAATGTGCTTTGGTTGCTAATAATGTGAGACACATGTGGAAGGCTACCCAGACACACCACACAAACCCTGCAAAATCCTAAGATGCATGAATTTGGTCTATAATATGATTATGCACTTAGCAAATGAAACTGTTCTTTATTTACCAAAAATATAACACAGTAAAAAAGATTATAAAGTACAAAATAGACATATCACAATTTTATTTGCCGAACTAGTAAAAAACCTTTGGCTACTTTTAAGTTAACCACTAACTTACGACAACCCTCCACCTTCATCCGAGATTAAAACCAACAGCGGGGAAAACGAAGTTTAATGCAGATGAAGTTATTTGACGAATAGTGTAACTTTTCTGAATTCTAACCTAAAAGGTAACGTATAGAAGGGAGACATCAGTTTATGAGTTATGATTAGCAAAGTACCTAATGAATCAGAGAGTATTAGGGTCCATGAGGAGTTAGGCCTCGTGACGTGTGGCTCGCTGGAACCAAGCCTATCCCAACTCGCCTCTTAACAAATGGAATGACCCCATCTACAGTAGACACAAGTTCTTGTTGGTGTACTCTTATTAAAACTTGCCTCACATGAGGGAAGCAGGTGGGGGAAAAAAAAGAAAGACCCACTTGTACATTTTCATTCTTTTCCTTTCCTGGTTGAGGTTAAGGTTCTCCCTTCATGTGGATTCTGAAAGTGGGTTTGCCAGCAAACCATTTCCGCGTGTAAAAAGAAGGCTTAAAAGGCACACCAATCCAAGAATGTGTGAACCGGAGAATCTACCTTCCTGCAATCATACAAGGGTTTCCTCGTGGAGTTTGCACATACATACATACGTTCGTATACGTATACACATATGTGGGTGGAAGTTGGTAAGGAGTGGGATGGGTCTGATTGGGATTCAATTGTTTCAAGTTTCGAATCATTTGTGATTTAAGTAGCTCGAGTCTACTCAAAACTCGAGTTACCCAAATCACAAATGACTAAAAGGTTAAAAGGCTCGATTTTATTGAGTCATAGATACATTGAGTTTATAATACATCAAATTTTGAATTTATTAAATTTCAAATATATTAAGTTGCAAATTTTTTGAATTATTTAAATTTCAAATCAATCAAATTTTAAATGTATTAAGTTATAGATTATTAATAATTTTAGGCAATATAAATTGAGTTGAGTTAAATTTCAAACAAATTAAGTTAATTTTTTAAAAGTTGAGTCTTTCTTTTTCTTTTTTTTTTTTGGACACTTTGATACGTAGGATTATGCGTGTTCATTTTAACAAAAAAGCATCGGATAAACGATCCTTGAACTATGCGAAGTTTGTCCCTTTGAAAGAGTACAACTGGAAATGCAAATTAGAGGGTCTAACATAAAATATACTTGACTAGTTGTTGATCCTGACAAAGGTCAATACAAGTTGTTTTATAATTTAAGAGTTATTGCGGTCCAAGTAAGTTGTATTCGTACATCAAGTCATGTCTTGCGTATTTTATAACAGTTGCCTAAACAGACAAACTTAAGATGGTCTTTTTCTACCCTACTTATAAAATACGTTATTGTAAGTTAATTATACTTGTTGCCACTGTTTCTTGGTCTATTGTCTTCTTCCAGTTTCTGATTAAACAAATGTGCCAAAGTCACGAACATAATGCCATTTATAGCGTGAGTCCAATAAATCCTCGAAGCTGCTCTTGCACACGTAAACTATAGAGGCAATAGGATAAGTAAAGGATTGTCATTGGGCACACCGCCTGCCAATTTTCTGGTACCTAGTCTTATAGTACACATAATGAGGAATTCACAATGCTGCTCCTCACTTTTTGTTGAACTGCCAGAGAGAGAGAATTTTTATTGAAAGATAATTTTGGTTTATGTAGCTGTAAGCCCACCTTCTCACAGATCACAAGCAAGAAAAGGAGGCGGGAAATGAGGGGAGATGAGTTATTCTCATCCACACCTCCCTGCGGTTTAATTTAAACGTAACCCATACGTGGTTCTGACCCAACTAACTTTTGGACAGGCCATATTCATTCACACTTCAATAGTTCCATATTCTATAATTAACTTAAATGGCTTTAGTTAGAGGAAACATACAATGCACTCAATTTAGAAAATGATTGTGGTAGTTGAACATCTACTCACTGGTCACATAGTAAGAAACCTTAAAAAAGGACAGTCTAGTTGGCTTATTCATATGGGAAGGTCTCAAATATAATTGACAAATTAACTTACTTCTGAGCACAAAAGCCAGCTCAGTTGTTCTTGTCTGTATTAGCACACCAAGATCTCCAACGGCAATTATAGAAATTATGAAATTTAAAATACTAGTTGCATGCAGCTTTTACTTGTGGGAGACCCCGCTTGAAGGAACCATGAAACCCTATGGCATTCTAGGGGCTTTGTTTCATCAGAATTTCTACACCCCCATAAATACGCAATCATTAGATACACCTGCTAGCACACTTTGAGGCTTGATGTGATGGAGTAAAAGGGACCTTTCCACAAAGAAAGCCGCTTATGGTTAATCTGTTTGAGTTTTGGGGCCCTTTTTTTCCCCCCTCTCTCATGCTTACCGGTATTGGATTAGAAGATCAACTATGCTTTATAAATCCGCACTATCGACCAAAAATAAAATGTTTGAGACTCAATTCACTAAAAGAAGAGTTTACAGGTTGATTTGAAAACAAATACTGAGATACTCCCTGAGAGACATTGACATTTCTTAAAATAGTAGTTAGATAACTTAACCTCGTCCTTTATTAACTAAAATATTCCCGCAGATGGCGACTTGCATCTGCAGAAACAGCCTATTTGTAAAAAATCAATAGTATGACAGCATACATGTGACCCCTTCTACTCGTGCATTGGGAATGCCCGTTGGGACAGGCATCCCTCTCTTTTTCATTTTTTCCCCCCAGGCATTCTAGAGTTCCGATTTGCAGGAGTTTGAGACACAATATGTTAAAGTTCAAGCAGAAAGACGTACCGAGGGGGAAAACTATGAAGAGCATTATCAACATACGAATGTTATTATACACACAGATGCCTCCAACCTTTAGAAATTCTTCTGGAGCTATGTGTTTTAATATGCAATAATAAACCATCTCTAGTAAACCCTCATGATGGACACAAAAAATCAAACAAATGATACAACAAAAACATGCGCAGGCAGCAAGCAGGTGACTCCTACATTCAATGCAATGACGAAAGTTCATTACAGCTCTTCCCCACTGATACAAAATAATCTTTTAACATGTTTCATAACTTTTTATCGGATCCTTTCACATTCAAATTGAACCATTTCTTTTTGGCTGATTTGTCCTTTCCCTCAGAGCTTCCGTCTTCCGATGGACTCTCACCTTTTGAATCATCACCAAGAACTCTACTTGTACTTGTACTTCCATTACTTAAATTACTAACTGTCCTGGATACAGTAAATGAAGCATATATGCTATCGCGCTGTTTAAGTAGGTCATCAACCTGTAAGCATTAGACAACTCACACGATGAGGCAAGGCAGAACAAACATCAATGAACCAAAGACATGCAGCAACAATAAAAGCCTTGCAGAACCCAATCAATTTAGCACCAACAATAGAACCATCTGCCAATGGCACACAAATTTGACATGAGGGAAGTGGAGAGGTGGGACAAAACAAGAAAATGGCAGCAGATTCATTAAGCAGTTCCCTCTATTCTCTTAGTTCCCAAATAGTGGATTGGCAACACAATGAGAGGGCATAGATGCCCCCCCATAACAGCTTTCATGTCATAAGAGTTGTCAAACAATTTCAAGTAGTGGGTGCAGAGGACAGACCAACCATTCACAGGTGGTTCAACCAATGGAATGCATGCACTTAAGCATTAGTGTGTGTATGTGTGCACTTGTGCTTGAAGAGTTTTAAAATTGGATAAGAAATATGGGCACATGGGAAGAACAAAATATGCAAGGCAGGATACATCAAGGTTTTGAACCATACAGATTGCTTTTCCTGGCTGTATCTATTGGTTACTTCTTGAAAGCGAGCCAAAGCCTACAAAACATTCAAAAATCCAGTACATGAGCAAATGCAAATATCTTTGCATGTATGAGCAAGTAGAAAAGAAAAAACAATTCTACTTTTCTGTATTCTGTCTCAAATTGGCGCAGCTCATTTCTTTTTCTCAAAATTTGAGCCTCAATTTCCTTCAGCTTCTCAGTGGTATGCTCATATGACTTTGCACAAACTGCTTCAATTGTGTATGCAGCAGTCTTGAAAAAATTATCTCCTGACAACATCCAACTAAATGTCAGAACCAACCAAATGCTGTATGAAAACTGACCAAGACTAATGCACAAATAAACAGTGCCAGACCATAAACAGCGAATATATGAGTGCCGGCTTTTAGTTCTGAAACCTCACAAGGTTGAAGACCTTCCAACCTCTTGAAGAACGCAGCATCAGGATCCTTAGCCATTGCAAGCTACAAAACACCATGCAAAGAGAGGTATTTCAGGAATGGTTCCCCTATCAAGAATACAAGAGACAATCAAATGGGACTGCTTCATACCGCATTCATTGTCGAATCCATTCTGTATACTTGAAAATGTAAAAAATACATTCCTGCAGATGTTACCTTGCCTGTCTTCTCACTATCTTCCTGTACAGAGAGAATAACATATAGTTTGTGGCATTTAAAAGCTACAATGTGATATGTCAGCATGAAAACAGCTTATAAAGCATGTTGCAAATGAGAATTCTTTCACATTCACAACATGGCAAGTGAAAATTCAAAAAAGCATCAAGCCACCAGAAGTGCAACGCTGCTCCTCACCATTGGAGAAAACAATTCAAAACCATAACACTAACAGTTGTCATCATCTTTGTGAGAACTTCAGAAGTCATTTAACTTTCATGGAAATAAGAGAAGTGATTAAAAGAAATACCAATCAAAATCTTCTACAATGTTCCATATATTCATTGGCTGTATAACAGCAAAAGTGCCTAGAAACAGGACAAAAAATGTTCACTGGCTTCACAATTCACCTTATCCTTGGTGGCTACCAAAAAACCCCTTGCATTTTCTTAGCAACCATACTGGGTTAACGCTTTCATAGTCCTCAAAATATCTACTTTATCAAGGCTTCTTTTGGAATATAATAACTTTGAGTTTATGTTGTAAAACTTTAATTCTCAGTCAGGACATGTCAAGCTACCCACATTATTTTCAGTCAAAGCAATCCAGGGTGTTTATTGTGAGGTGACACTCAAGTGGCTACAAAAGGAAAATGCATGTGATTTACAACGAATATAAGTCTTCTAAAACAAAGCTTCTATTTATGGGAAAAAAAATCACAAAAGGAAATGAACAAGTTATAAGAATAAATGAAGAACAAAGAGCAACCTAAATAAAATGAAATTGGATAGCAGAAAATAAGGGAGTTACAGTGCACTAGACTGCCACACAGCAGGATCTGAGGAGCACTAGATATACGAAGCCTAAAATTGTTTTGAATGGTGAAACTAAACTGAAAAATAGATAGCATAAAAGATAAACAGTACCTGTAAGGCCAAACCATAGCCACCATTTGCATCTTGTTCAAAATAAAGTAACTGAAAATTACAGAAACCCAACACAAAATTTTAATACTTCAATAAAATTGCAGGTCAAAGCAAACAGAGAGATTGTGGTAGAGAGGCAGGTTTGTTTTCAGGATGACTGGTATGCCTCATAGTCACCCCAAAAGAATTTAGACCACCTTAAATTTGCTCTGAGCCAATGAAGTTACTCTCACAACAATCCCTGACTCAGCCTGTTGCTCATTTATTGTCACACCAAAAAAGTGAGCACATTGCTTCTCCACCTGCAAAGCAACATGGAACAAGTGAAAAAAAAATGCATGTATCAATGAATCACTATCATAACTGGGAAAAAATTAGCACCTTTCCACTAATTGATGTTCCGATAGGTAGGGGTCTAACAGTCACAGTTCCATTCAAAGCTTCTTCAAGAACATTAGCAGAAATTGTAGTTTTGATAGGGACACCAAGCTTGCTACAAATAAGTAGAGTAAGAGACTTGAAAAGCATTTGAATCACAATCCATGTTTCAAATATGTCCAGCTAAAAATCACCTGAATAATGCAGCAAACACTGTATTGACAGTTCCCAGATTTGACAAATCAATTTCCATATCCATGCTTGCAGCATCAAGGGCCTGATTATGAACAATGAAATTGGAACAATATTTGGAAATAATATAAACAATAAATCTCGTGCAAGCATGAAGCAAAGAAAAGAAGTAGTATAAAGACACTTCTTCAGCTCTGCTGATATAAATTTTTGTACTAGAACATCCATATAGAACTTAGTAAATAGTCATTATGCAATAATCAATAGAATGATAGTAAATAGCAAAACATCAACATTTGTTTAACATGATGGTCTGATTGCAGCAGGTTTTGTGGTTTACTCTTCACCCTTTTTGAGAGAGAAGTGACCTTCTATATCCTAAATATTACAGGCATGATAAAGCTACTGCCAAGTATGCAATGAACCAAGAACTTATAAAATATCAACAGATGCAGTTATAAAAGATAAAAGGAATTGATTGAAGGATGAGTGGTAGCACAGGTTCCATAAGAAATAAATTTATGACCGGTTACAAAGATTGCTAGAGATGTGAGGAAGTTATTGATGGCTTTTCCTCCTCACCTCAAGCATTTCAGTGTCCAAGTTATGCCTCTTCTATGTCCTAAATTTCTTTTGATGTCAGATTTCAATGCAAACCTCATCAACGGCAAATGAATGGCATAAACTTAAAATATTAGAAGAAATATCATAAGCCAAATTGTCCACTTTCACTTTGCAACATTGCAGTACAACTTACAATATGTGAATATAGTGCGAGCAAAGGTAAGAAAATAGAGTAAGCAAAAGCACCTCAAACCCTGCACTATCATACTGCCTTCTTTTCTCTGGGTCAGATAGGATACTGTAGGAATATGCAACCTCCTTGAAAAGTTCTGAAGCTTCAGGATTGTTGGCATTCTTGTCTGGATGATATCTGTCCATAATTATCATTGACTAAAGATTGAGCCTAGGCATACAAAGTGAGCACAGTACCACCAACAGCATAAGAAGTGACTATCTCTGAGGTGGAAAGCAAAGCCATGCAGGACTGATTCAATATCATATAATTATTTTACGCTTCAATTGATCAAACAATAGCATTATATCTGAACAGAGGAACTCAGTCCTTAACCTAATGATCACCGATTCCAAACACTCCAATTTCTAGGGCTACACTCTGAAGTACTGGCAGGGAAGAAATGAAAACGAAGGAAAAGCTGGAGAAAATGTACTTGATTTGTTTAGAAGGAACAAAAGGCAAGGGAAATTTTGATTCAAGGATAGAGTTCCCCTTTCAAGTCCACTGGCCCAGGGTTGCAGGAAATCTTGAAGAAGGCAAATTTTAGAAAATTTTTTCTTGGAGCCAAATACTACTTTCGTTCCCTGTTTAACTAAGAGAACAAAATAGAGCCCCTATTCCATTCCCTACATTTCCTTTCCCTTCTTTTTCCTGATAGCAAAACAGAGTGTTAGGCATTTCACGGAAGCCACTGACTTCAAATTGCCAGCATTAATGGCCATCTTCAGAGATCAATTCATTTTCTTAGTGAATATTTATTTTGCACCATGGAAATCAGGAGTATGAAGATAACATCCATCTTCAACGGTGCGGAGAGTCTGCAGAAAACTTAAGAAAGAAAAAAACTGGTGATCATGGTGAGACCCCAATCTCTTTGTTGACATGACATTCTAACTTAGGGCTTTTCTTTTACGAGGTAATATAGTTTCCCTCACAAAGCAAATCCTCATTAGGTTCCCTTGAAAAACCCTTATTGCAGTGCCAACACAAAAGGAAAACAAAAGGTTGGCTGCACTGCAGTGAGCTGCATTCCATCAATAGAAGTACACATCCACAACTGATAGATCATCTGCTAATCCATGCATTCATCTTTCCTCAGCTAACTGAACCAGAAATCACACAAATTCTCCAACGCCAAGAATAAAAACTACCCAATTAAACAAAGCCAACATTGCCCACCAGCTCAAAAATGGGTCAAAACAGGCAATCGTCAACACAAATTCAAAAATATTCAAACAAATTCCAATCGATTAAGATGCAAAAGACAATTTACTTACTTTAGTGCAAGCTTCCGATACGCGGTTTTAATCTCCTGATCAGTAGAGTCCCTAGACACGCTTAATACCTCATACGGGTCTCGCCGAATCACCGGAGCAGCCGCCGACGTACAATCCTCCCTCTTCGATCCCATCCTCGCCCGACCCCACCAGCGTCTCACACAAACACAAACACAAACACACACGCACACAACGCACACTCACTCTCTCTCTGCCTCAGAAACAGCTAGCAAGCTGATCTGCAAAGACAATATTCCTCAACCGACACGGACCATGTATTCCTGCAAATCAAGAACCACCAAAACGAAATTTCAAATTCGAATACAATAAAGAACAACAGTATCCATTGGATCCCTCCTCGGGAAACACGAAAGTTTCTGAAATTTTGAAAAACCTAAAAACAAAAGGAGCCAATTTAATAAACGAAATCGAAATTCGTAAAGATCTAATCGTGCATTCCAGTTTTTGACACTTACAAAATTTTGGGAATTTAAAGAAAGAGAATGGCCAAAAATGGATAGAGAGAGAGAGGGAAAGAAGTCGTGTGGAAGAGTTTTTAATGGAAAACTTTATTTTTCATTTTTGGCAGAATATTATTATTGGTTTTTATTTTTATTAAATTATTTTTATTATTTTGGCCGGCTTCCTACTTTATTCTTCACCTCATTTTTTTTTTTTGGCTTAGTCCAGCCAAAGCCAAAAATAGCTGACTGACTTTGAAATGTTTTTCCGATTTTAATTGAAAAAAAAAAAGGAAACAAAATAAATGAAAATAAAAGAAAGTTACACATGACATACAAGTCATAAATGGTTTTACTCGAATACTTGTAACAGCTTAAAGGTTTATTTATGTTTATTAATGAATTCGAATAATTCGAGCGAGCTCTTACCGAACACGGAGCTTGAGTTTGTGTTCGGTTTCAGCACTAACCATTTCAAAGCAATTGAAGGTCGAATTAAATCATTTGCCACCTGGGAAAAAGCCGACCGGAAAAGAAAAGCTCCTTTTATCAGTCTCCTCCATTGACTTCGGTTTGGTCCGCTGACAGCATCGCTTTTCTTCCTCGTAGCACAAATGTCTTATCGGGTTGAGTTGAAAAGTCCAAAAGCAAAAATCTTAATATAGTTTCGAGTGTTAACGCCTGAGGTTTAGATGCTTTTAAGAGTTGGCTCCTTCTCTCAAATTGTTATGTTGGAATTTAATGCTATGTCTGCATTTCTCCTCCTTCATTGCTACAAGTTTAAATTCTCTCATGTCACTCTTTCTTAAAAATAGAAATAAATTGTTGATAAGAGAGTATAATAGTTGAATTCTAAATTTAATACGTTATATTTGATTGTGACAAAGTCTCTCTAAAAATTATTATTAATGGGGTCTTACATTCTCTTTAGAAATTTTTTTTTTTTTAAATTCAATTAATAATTTTTAACTTAAATTTGTACAAATGATGATTAACATTTTTAAAATATTTCATTTTTTTTTTTTGGATTAAATAATGACAACATGTGTCTTTTTGCAACTCAAGTTGATAAGATGGAGAGGATTTACGCAAGTAGGCAGGTATGCACCTCCATGGGTGCTTATCTTACTAACTAAATGTCACTTCTCTTCATATTATTTCCACAGGACCACCAGCTGGGGCAGGGGACAACCTGGTCACAGAGGAATAGCTTTAGACCTAACACACCAGTGCATTAGCTGTGCTGTATTCCACATGCATCAGGTGTACAGTATAAGTTAAATGAAACGTTCCAGTGCACAAGATTCCTACCTTGTACGTCCAGAGAAAGGACAAATATATGTAATTTTATCATTATTTTCATAGGGAAACTCTTTCAACATTAACAAACCAAGGGGCAGCAAGCAAAATGTGAGCGTTTGTGAAAAATTCTCCCACAAACTTGGTGCAGCAGGCAGAACCTCTGTGACAGAAGATACAGTCCACAATGTGAGACACACTTCATGGTAATAAGAATCAGTTCTATGAAGGTTCAAGGTTCAGGTCCAATAAAATTATCAAAACAAGTACTGCGGTAGTTGCACACCCGCAATTCCTCAATTGTTTCACCAAGTAATTTCACAACTTTGAACTTCATCTGTACTTTCAACAAGAAATTAGAACATGTCCGAACAATTCTCCAAAACAAAGAAAAAAAAAATTACATCTCATGGCTGTCTGATGCAAGAGGTAAGGCACTGTTGTTACTGTGATCACTTGCAATAGAAGCAACATCAATATCATGCTGGGCGGGGGTAAATGAAAGGAAGAAGGGCTTTGGAGGCATTTCAATTGCATCAACATCGCCAAATAGCATTTCCACTACCCTCGCCATTGATGGGCGGTCCTTGGGATTTATTTGAATGCACCACAAACCTACCATAGCCAACTTCCTTGCAATAGAATTGGTGTCATCTTCCAAAGGAATCTCTGTGTCATTCTCTTCAATGAGTTTGTCATAAATCCAACTAGGAAAGTATGCTTCACTTGAAGTGTTTGATTTCTTGAAGGAGGTGTTTTTATTCAGTCCAGCAGCATTTTTGTTCCCTCCAACCATTTCCAGTAGCAACATTCCATAGCTGTAAACATCAGATTTGTGAGAAGCATTCCCAATATTTCTCATGAAAAGCTCAGGAGCAATGTACCCAATGGTTCCTCTGACTGCTGTCATGGTGACCGCACTCCTGCTTCGCGAGTATGCTTTTGCCAAGCCGAAGTCAGAAATTTTTGGATTGAAATTCTGATCTAGTAGTACGTTATGAGGCTTTATGTCAAGATGCAAGATCCTTGTCTCGCAACCATTGTGCAAATACGCAATTCCATGAGCTATTCCTACGGCAATTTCAAGCATCCTTGCTAATCCTAATGTTAAGCTTAGATCTTCATTCGATAACAAGTCTCCCAGTGATCCATTAGGCATGTACTCATATACAAGTGCCTGTTTTGATCTGTTCCAGCTAAACCCCAATAAATTTATCACATTAACATGGTGTATCCTGCCAATTGTGGCAACTTCGTTGACAAAATCAGGGCCAATATTGTTTGACTTGTCCAGCAACTTAACAGCAACAAGGCGACCATCCGAAGTTTTTCCCTTGTAGACACTACCATACCCTCCTTGGCCCAACTTTTCTTTGAAGCCATTTGTCATCTTCTTAATATCACTGTACGAGTATTTGGTTACTAATGTAGACTTCAAAGTAGTAATGATCTGCTCAACATGCAGTCTGTCATCAGTCCCATGATTCCTCCTGAGGATTGGTATATGTCTCCTAATGCCTATTAGTATAACTACAATCAGCACTAGAAGACAGCTTCCAGTAACAAGTCCTACAAATAATACAAATCTGCTTGATCAAGAAAAATTTAAAGAAACCAGCTAAAACGTTGCAATTAAGGAATATGACAATGGCCTCTCTGGAATGAACTCAAGTAATTGTCGCCATAAACATCATTTCAAGCAACTAAATCAAGATATGCCTCTCATGTCCCATCCTTTATTAATTCTACTTGGCGTTATATTTTATTGACGTGTAAAGCATACGTACCTATTATTAGCCCTGCACCCTGTTTCTGCTTTTTCAATTGTTCCTGCCTGCAAGATCATAGATTAACTGTTTTATGATGGCCATACACAGCAATGGATCGTTCAATTGCACTTAGGGATAGCTATGTTAGCAAGAACAAAGGTTCAAATTTTGGGTTGCAGTTGATACCGCCAGTCGTAAATGAAGTTAATACCGATGTCAATTACAGCTAATGCATCGTAGTGGTCGCTGCAATATTGAGGCTATAATGATAGCTATTGCCCACAATTTGAAATCTTGGTTAGGGTTTTTAGGTCCCTTTTGAGCATAATTACAATTCATTTTAAAAAATAATCTGGTTTAAAGACTTGGTTGTGAAGTTAACAAAGGTCAATAATTAGTTGTGTAACATTTCAAATCTTCTTAATATTGTTAGCTTGTTTCATTCCTACGTTTCACATTGAACCTCGTGAGAGTCAACGGTGAGACGACGAACTTACTTGTAGAAGCAAACAATCCTGCCCTGGCCAGCATCGTATCCACATCGTCCACCAGTCACTTCACAGCTACTACATTCCTTGAACCATGGCAAGGTCAAAGGAAACCCAACATTCAATACACCCACAAGTTCATTGATGCCGTTGCGGAACCTGGACCGAGATAATGCACTGGACACAGGCACCATGCTCAAGTTGCATCCATTTGGTGTTGAAATGGGAACGTGTGGAGCAGAAACATTCTCACTTCGCAAAACATAAAGCTCGTTCGTGCTGTTATTACAGCTAGAGTTCCAGACCACCTTGTCAAGAAAGTCCCGGGAAAGTGGAAGCCCACTTGGGCACTCAATCAAGCTTACGTTATATAGAGCAAGAAGGCTAGGGGAGCCTATAGAATTGGTGGGGTGATTCAAGGTAAAGTTACGTAAAGAAGGGCAGGAGCCAAGGGTCAATTCCGTGATGAATTGGGTGTCGACCAAGACCACCGAGGGCCCTGATGGTGGTGATGGTGGTGGTGGTGGTGGATAGATGTTCCTGACCTGGTAGGACCTGTCGGAGAAAATGAGCTTGGCCGTGGGCGGGGACGAGTTGTCACACAAGATTAGGTAGCCAGGGAGGCCGCAGGATCTGGGGAGTGCTTCTACAGAGGAATTCCAGGAGAGGAAAGGGAAGGAGAAGTTTAAGTTGCCACAGGTAAACGGCGAGCAGCGATCATAGTCTGAGATGTTGCTTTGAGCTTGGGCAAGGGCGGGGAAGGTGAAGATGACCAACCATAGTATCACGAAGGGAAGAGGAACAGGGATAGTCAACGCGACGGGATGATTGGTTAACATTGATTGATTGCTGTAGAAAAACTGCAAATTGTTTTTGCCTTCTTTTGCTTTCTTTTAACCATTGATTAGTAACTTGACATTATTTTACAGTGGACTTTTTCAAACTTATAATTCAATGGTTGACTCTCTGTATCATATTCATCTGGAGCATAGCTTCTTTATGGGACCCTAACGAAAGAGGTTTTTAGGACGGATTACAAGAGAGCCAAATCAATCAACTAACGGATGTAGATAAACCAGTAGACAAACTCTCCTCCAAAATCCAATGTCATTCTTCCTGTAATGAGATTATAATCAACTAATGTAGACACAACCTTGAACGACCATAACCTTGTAATTCTCCGAGATAAAAATGGAGCAGAATCCCTCCGGATGGAACTCTTCCCTCCCACCACAAGCATCCCTGGTGCGGTTCCAGATTGCTTAGTACAAGACAAGAAAACAGCAGATTGCTTCTACAGTCTCCACTGTCCCCAGTCCCTACCTTACGTCCAAATTACAAAGGATTGCCATCATCTGATGATCGCCGGGAACATATGAATATTCACTCAAACATCATGATTGAAAATGCAGCTTATATACTTGAAGATTAATTGACTTGAAAAGTGTGGACCCTTGTATTCAAACCTACATCTCAAGCGGAACATCTAAATTGAAATTCTGTACATTGCTCTCAAAAATACTCTCTTGGTAAGGAATTATGCAAAGTAAATGAAAGACCTAAAGTATAGCAACATTATATAACCCTGTCGTCAAATAGGTGCCGAGAATAGAGATTGGACAAAATTTGTTGAATTAGCCATTGGAGAGGCGTTGACTTATACAGCAAGACTGAAACTTGAGGGACGCATGGATATTTGCGTGCTGACACCATGAGGTGGCCATAAGCAGTCACCGGTTTGAAGATGAGCAGTTTGAATTTGTTGAATCAACCTTAATTACTCTGGTATTGTAGGATCCGCAAAAGCTACACTTGTGATATAGCCAATGGAAGCGTGCAGTGCCTTTCTTGTCACAGTCATTGCATAATATATCCTAGACCACCAGATCAGTTTTAGTGATTCTGAAAAAACCCAGGGAGCTTTAAGTAAATATTGGACAAACTTACCTGACAGAGATCCCTGTATTCTTCCGGAAGTTCCTCAGAAGCCAACAACGCATCAAGCATTCCAAAATAAACCTGAACAAAAATTGTATTAAGCTTTTCAGAGGTAAGGTAACTTCTAAGATCTTTTTCTTTGCCATATTTAACATGTCACCGACATTCATGTTTAAGAAAGTTCATCTACATCAATTGTTTTGACCCTTAATGACCATATGTTGTGTTTAATAACCTAAACCTGTGAAAACTGAGTAACTTTAAGTTAATCCTTGTCCACAAGGAAGCTCCCTCGTCTTGTCAAACAACTTGGGTAATCAATCTTTTCTAACTAGACAATGGAAAGCATTAAGAGATTTCCAGCAGCTCACAAGATGGTCCTACTGGTGACTGCCATAGTTATTGACATTTTGTTTTACATGGTATTGATGTCAGTAGGAGAGAACTGCATTTTCAGATTGTGTCTAAAGGAAAAAGATGTGAGCCCACAAGATGGTCCAGACTAATAGATAATTATGATGCTCTTCCCAAAGTAAAATTGACTTTTGTAACCAAATTGCCAGTCTAATAGAGGAAAGCATCACCTTAAAAGAATTGCACACATCGAAGAAACATGATCCTTCAGTTACAACTCAATCAGAATAATAGTGCATGACCCAAAGCAAGTATCCCATCCTAAGATAAAGACTATGAGACAATCCAATTACCATTACTGCTCTAAGTTATTCTTGCCCCTCAGTCATCAGCATGAAACTGTCTTAAGTGCAATGGTTTCTTTTGAAGAGTAAATTGAAAAAGTTCACAGCAATGATGTAGTTTCAACACCAGATAAGCAAGCCAAAAAAAGAACCATTACGTGACAAATTCATTGTGATCGGAAATTATGATATTTAAAAAGAATCCCATTCTGGGGAACAAAAATATATATAAGGGAAACATATCATTAACATGCCCTAAACTAATCAAAGGATCATTAGCCTCATCATCCCACAATATCATTGCAGATGAGCTTTGGTTGAAGAGATGGTTAAATTTGATCTTACCGACATGTCTCCCAAAGATTTGCTACAAATTGGGCAGATATAGTGACTGCAAGTGTAAGCCTGGCACAACAGCAGGTGCAACCGAAAATTCAGTATCAAAAGACCCAAAAAATTCACATCCTTGCAGTGGGCCAAGGTCGACAAAAAGCAGAAAACTAGGTAAAGAAATAGCCAAGGTAGAGAAAAAGAGACCTGGAAACAACTTGAATGCATGAAATGGCCACAAGGAAGAGCTCTTACACTTGCACTTGATGTGAACAAATCATCACAGCAAATTGGGCAATTTGTTTCAAGACCTTTTTCTCGGCATTTATGGTCAACTAGCTTCATTGCTAGACAACAATTGCACTTCATGCAATGAAAGAAGTCAACTCCCAGACCCTTTCCAACACGGCATAAATTGCAGAAAGGGCAGTGATAAACATTCCTGAACAAATTTTAAGACAAGCCCAAAAAAATTGAATACAAGCAGAAAATGACTGGCAAGGAACAGTACTGTTTTTTAGTGTACCATGCAAAATTAATTTCTCCTTCTACAGTTTCTCACATCATCTGGCTCTCTTCACTTTTTCATACACATCCTTTTAAATAAATGACAAGAAAAGTGGATATCTAATGTAGACAAAGTCAATGCTCATAAAACAATTGAAAAAAGTGAATGCACAAACTACAAAACATGTCCTTCAAATTTTTTAATTATAGCTGACAGTCGTCTAACCACTGTATGATGCAGTCAAATGGTATCTAGTAACACCATTTCTTTTCAACTTTTTTCATCACAAGTCTGAAGGGAATAAGAATCCAAAAACTTTAGTACCTTTCATCATCAAAAAATTTGCAGATACTGCAATAGTATTTTGCCATAGGTAACCCACCACAGGAAGGAGTTGTGCAAACCGGTCCAACAGGCTGAATTTTCAGGCAGCGCATACACATCATTTCAGATGTAGCCTTTCTGCAAGTGAAAAAAAAAAAAAAAAAGATAAAAAATCAACCAATCTACCAAATTAATAAACAAGTATGTGAGTTCAATCGAAAAAAAAAAAAACTTACCTGTCCATGGAATGGTCACTGACTTTATCGTGGCAGAACCTGCATGTAAATAACTTTCCACAGCAAGCAGCCCGAAGTTTGCAATTTCTTTTGTAATGCTCACAGCCAAACACCTTTTTCTCTGGATCTTGAAATGAAGCAGAACATACAAGCAAGTCTTCACCATTTGAATGGTCACCAAATCCTGATTGAGGTGACTTCTGCTGAGCAGCTATCCAGCGACTAACATAGCCATTAAGTTTATCTGGTTAAGCAGGAGAATGATAACCTCAGAAATACTGCAGAGTAAAAGAAGCAGAAACAAACCTGGTCATGAGATTTTGAATAAGGTATGCTTTTCTTCTTGGATCAAGAGACAAATCTCGAGACACTTTTCTTATCTCTGCTTCAAGCTCATTTTGATTCATCCGGAAGATATCTTTCCATCCAGGCTTAAATGTATGATCACTGTGATCCAGGCTTTCACGGAGATCAGTGCCTAAACAATGAACAAGAGATTGAAAAGTCTAGTCTAAGGAAATAACATGTCAGCAACTATCCAAAATTTGCAGCATTAGTGAAGTAGTAATAGCATCCTGATATAGGGATCAACTATGAATTGTTAACACTTAATGGAGATATCACAGACCTAGAGATTTACAGCTCTCTGATGTTGTTGCATGGGGAGTTGCAGTTGAAGTGCCTTCCCACCATTCATTAAGCCACTCGCTGAACATCGTGTTTTTGGTTGCCTGCTTCCATGTGTCCATCATTTTGTTTTGCTCCTCCAGACTAAGGGCAGCAGTAACCCATGGCAACATTGATTGAAGCACCTCTGCACCTGTGGTGCCAATTATTCGCCCAACAATCTTATCCTGTTCCTCCACAGAAAAATGTCTATCAAATAATGGCCACAACTCAAGTTCTTCCCTGAAGACATGATGATCCAATGTTACTCTTAAGGATTTGCACATGCTTTGAAGTTTGGTTGCGAGCTCACCATACAGTCTGAAATTAGTCCCAGAATAGGATAAATCAGAATCACTTCCAAATAAATTATTGTAAGTATCCATGCTTTTTGAGCATTCAAGAAATTGTGCAAGCTCAGTGAGTGTGGATGATATATCTTCAAACAATTTTTCCTCCTGCTTGTGATCCAAAGTGTATGAATGGCTGACATTATGAAGAGTTTCCTTGGACTCTAGAGCTGGAAACACTATGTCATCCTCTGCATTGCTATGAGCTCTATACAAACCCCATAACAGATGAAATCTACCTGTAAACTGCCTAAGCAAGGCTTCATTACCATCAGTTAGTTTTCCAGATTCAACATCTAAATACTCCACATCTTTGCAGATGGCCTTATGAAATTTGAATATGTTGTCAATAGGCCGTGATGCATAGTTACCACTGGTAGGACCTCCATCCATCTCCCAGTTAAAAAGGCAAGAGTTAAATGAAGGAGCAGAAGGACTAAAAGAGGAGCGCAGAGATTTTGCTGCAGCAAGAGAATTAATTCGAAGATTACTATCATTCACTCCCAATGCTGGAACACAGCATGAGCTGTTAGTAAATGATACTTTTTCAAGATCTGCAGCTACGCCAGAGTGACAAGCATCACTCTTTTCATGTGATACTAAGTTTCCACGCTTCACAGGCCTTCTACAGTCATTTGCTCCATCCGCTAGGATGGTAGATATCTGATCAGCAATAGTGTTATGCATACAGAATTCTTGTCCACTATCTTCCTCGGTTCCAGTTGGAATTCTTGCAGCACAGCAACGAACAGTTCCCGAGGACAAACATATATTCCTTGACCGACCTTTGCAAGCCCAACCAGTGAAAAGGGTGACCAATGCAGAATCAGAGGCAGGAGCTGCATTGAATACCAACAGAGTTGGAATTGCAGAAAGAAAATACCAATTGAATGGTAACTCCCCTTGTTAACAAGTTCTAGCCAATATTATGATAAAGTAAAAATTGAGAATTGACATCAAACCTGCCATGTGCATATTATGAAGAAAGGAACTTGCTTCATTGTCATTTAGTAGTCCTACCAACCATGGTAAAACGCACTCTATCAACTTCAATGGCATTACACATAAGCTTTCATAAAGAAGTTCTTGCTGCCTTTTGGTACTAAAGTGCTTTCGTGCAAGTGGCAGAACCTGTCAATGCAATATACCCATTAAGGAATTGTTAAAATCACCAGAGTAATAGTTATGGATTTCAAACCAAAATGAAATTCAACAAGAAACATTGAAGGACCAAATAGACAATGTAGTTGCTAGAAAAGAACATTAAACTTCAGTAGGAAGTAGAAGTTATATGCCACATTCCATCCAATGTTCCCAAGAAAAAACCTAACCTGAACCTCCTCGTTTTGGAAGTGCTTCTGTATGGTGTCCATGATCTGATCTGCTTGTACGGACAAGTTTGTATAGAATTCAGCAAGAGACACATTGGCCCCAACACTTTGTATGCTCTCAATGAGGCGCCTAAGCTTGTCAAATTGAATTTCTTCTTCAGCATGCTCCTGTACGAAAGAGATTTCTGCATCTACAGCAGGGAATATAACTTGGTCCTCAGCAATACTGCAGTCAAAGACAAAAGATCATTTTTTAGAAAACAATATAACCAAGTTAAAAACATGAATACTTGCATTTCTGTGTAGATGAAAAGTTGAAAGAAGTAAAAAGGCTTCAACATCTGAAGCCTAAAGGAAATTTTACTACTTTTGGAGATTCCTATAATTTGTGAATTAGAAAATTTGTAATGCTCAAGAGAGTTTATACACTCAAAAGATAAATCAGAGGTAATGAGTTCAAGGGTGTATCCTCCATAAATAAATTATTTTATCAGTATACTTTTCCAAATAATAAGTTTAATGTTTTCATACATAGTCATTCATTAAACAGAAATTAGACACATACACAGATAAAATCTCACCTGTGATAGATGCAAACTTCTGCAATGAATTGCAGCCTCCTGTTGAATGCAGGCATATCAGAAAATTCTCCAGAAACCTGAATCTTCCTAGCAGCCTCAGCTATATCAGTCAACTCCTTTTTTATTGCATTATGCCAAAGCAAGATTTCATCTATGGGTTGTGACAATTTTGAACTGACAAGATCACGATCTAGCTCTGCAAATTTTCGTTTACCATTCCCAGAGAAGTCATGCGCACAATGTGTCTTGTTGCCAGTGATTAAGGCTGGTCTCCCTAAATCTTGACATTTGGTTGTAGAATCGTCTCCACAACACTTGCATATATCAGACAATTTTGACCCTTCCATCCATGTGAAAATTACCTTCATAGATGAAACCAAAAGTTAGCATCATGCATACCCATTTTATTATAGAAGACCAACCACAAAAGGAATACACACACCCTGAAAGCCCCTCACCTGCTGAAGAAGTTCCTCATCTGGGATTATCTTGCACAGGCACTTACGCATATCTTGATTTTCATCAGATGATATACAGGAAGAAAGCCAAGGAAGAAACTCTGCCATCATATTAACAGGAATACTGCACAAAAACTGCCAGACCAATGAAGCCTGCTCTTCAAATGAATATTTCTCAATAAGCAATGGGAATACCTGCCACATTTAATAATTAGCAGAAGTGATTCAAGTTATATTCAACTTAGCATATCAAAATCTATTTGAATCATTTACAAAGTCATATGGAAAATTTGGTGTGATGGCATATCAATGGCATCAACAAGTAGCAACTCAAAAGGCATATTGTTGATTATTCTTTCCTATTTTGATAAGAACTCTTAATAATATTAACTTTTGCACAGCTTCAATGGCCAGAAGTGGAAGCATACACGATAAAACTCAGCATGTACACTAGATCTATGTCCTGCACCACCAAATTACAAAATGCATAATTTGGAAACAGAATTGTAAAACAACTATGAGAATAGCTGGCCTAAATTGTTGCAACCTCTGCAGCTTATGATAGAAGGTTGGGATCAAGATAGGCACAACATGACCACTAAATCACCTTTACTAACAGCTTTTCTCCTTTTGCTTCAATAACTTCGTCCTGGACATTATGACTGTGTGAAAACTAAATACGATCTGGTGCAGTATATTACCTAGGGCTTAAACTGAAAGAATGGGTTCAAAAGGAGATAGCATAGAACATGTAAAACCTAAATATGATGACAATGGATATTCTAAACCACAGAAACTGTCAAAAACAATAATCTTACTATTTTATGACATAATTTATAGAAAATTAAACAAAAAAGTAAATACTTGACAACTATGGTTTAAAACATGGCTTGAGTGAATGTATACCTGTTCTTCTTCCTTAGCCATATGCTGGCTAAGTGAGGTTTGAAGGGCTGCAGTACGAGAGGCTAGCTCTCTCCCATAGTTTTCCTCATTTTGCATATTTGAATTCAGCAGCTTAAATAACTGATCAAAAAGAATACTCTCTCCCTCATGTTCAAGGAAGTATGTTCGTGCCACATTCTTCACACGTACATCAAGAGCTGGAAAGATAACCTACAAGTGCAAAGAAGATAATGTCAGAGTCTTCTGTAGCTGTGAAGGACCTAATCCTGGAGAAAATTTGACAGGAAAGCCAGCCTATCTGGCTGCTTCAAGTCAAAGTGCATATGGAATAGATGTGTGTTCTAGGACAAAAACAAGCATCTTTGAGCCACCTATAGACACTTGTCTCTCTGTGTATGATGCACATACAAAGGATAGATGGTTTTTCGGTAGGGTTCTGTAAACCCACTTAGTTCAGAAGTAGTAACCGCTGTTCAATAAACGCTTAAAGTTTCAACAATCATGCATGGACATTTTCCAGATTGAAGAGTTCTACAGCAGAGTAGTAGAGCAGTTAAGGGTCCTATGAGACTGTCTTTTATGAGGAAAAACATTATAGCATTGCAGCACAGTGTTACAATAAGGAAATCATGGCAATAGCAAAATTTCAAATAACAAAAGTATAATAAATACAAGGGTGGGATCAAATTCAGAGATAACTAACCATTTTGTTCCCCCTCATGGCCTTCTAGACAATAAGGAGATGGAATGATAAAGAAGGAACAAAATGCAAGACCATAGATCCAACCAAATTTGGCCTTTGTAGGCCTATCAGCCCTCAAAGTTAGCAACTATGTTGAAAATGAGAGAATGTGCTTTAATCCACGCAAGCAAATAACCAAATCTGATTGTGTCACAGTCACTATCAGAATGAATAACAGAAAACCAACAAGGGGAAAGGAAAAGTGAACTTACTAGATTGACACCAACCTAAACATCCCTTCCTCCAACTCCATGGCCCAAAATAAATAAAAGGAAAAATAAATAAATAAATCCAAGTATATTCAAAAGGATGAAGTTCTAAAGCCCACAAGTTTTGTCCATGAGGAGTGAGGATCCTATAAACCCCTCAGAATGTGACCACATGTAAACAGAAGGCATATATTGAAATGCCAAAAGAGATTCAGATTATAACAAACATGACATAGTAGAAATTTTTCTTATCAATCTATTGTTGCCATGTACTCTGAAAGTCCCGAGAGAAGCCGAGATGTACTCTGAAATTCCCTCTGCCCCTACCGCACTCCAGCTTGGCAGTTTCCACCGCCTATCCAGGGTTGGGCCCTGGAATTTAACTACGGACTTAAAAAGCCACCTACAGAAGCCTTACGCCCAATCATTCCTACAGTCCTACCATCCCAAACCTCTCATTGAAAGTTTGAAATATACCATAGACTAACCAAGCTTGATCATACACATGGCGAAACACAGGTTAGAAAACATCTAAACGGCGAAAACAAAAGAAAAACATAATCTGATAAAGGAATTCACACATAATCAGGAACTACAAAACCACAAAAAAATATATTTAAAAAAAATTCAAAACCTAAATATCGACTCGAGAAAGCAAGCATCAAAGAATCGCCTACCTCGTCCTCGGCATTGCAGTGGTGCTTATATATCGCGCGGAAAAAATGGTACCTCTCGAGCAACGGCTTGAAACCGCCACCGACGCTGCTGGCGTACGCCATGGCAGCGCGGTGGAGGCCGTCGAGCTCTGACCGAATAGCTTTATGGAAAAACAGAAATATAAGTATCGGAGATCTCAGTGCCGAATTCTTGACACAAGCCTTCGACTGCGTTGAAGAATCGATTGGAGTCACCGGACCG
The DNA here is from genome assembly GCA_037832385.1 of Rhizophora apiculata. Classification (NCBI taxonomy): domain Eukaryota; kingdom Viridiplantae; phylum Streptophyta; class Magnoliopsida; order Malpighiales; family Rhizophoraceae; genus Rhizophora; species Rhizophora apiculata. Next base: position 5,087,696 of record CM075437.1, read on the forward strand.
GCCATTACCGCCACGCCTCCCCCGCCGCATCCATCAAGACCCGAAAATGGCGCCGCCATAATCAAACTAGAAAATCAAAATAATGATCTCAAAATTTAAATATATATAATTTTTCGCTTGTATTTTGACGCTGCCTGCAGGACTTCCTTCTCTGTGTATCTTTTGAATTTTACTTTTTCCTTTTTTAAATTTTTTTCAGCTATTGATAGAATGGTTTTGCTTTGTCGCTCTTAAAAACGGCAACGGAGTCAGGCAGGAAAGAGAAGCGGGCGAGGGAGAGGGAGGCAATTTCTAGTCGGTCCACGTGGCAACTTTCCACTATCTCTAAAAAGATGGGAGCTCGCTGATTTGGGGGATCAACAAATTAATTAATTTAATTTTTTTTAGAACATGGAAAAAAATTTTAAATAAAGGTAAAAAAATTATATAGCTAAATTTTGTTGATTTTTTTTATCAACCTTGAATTGGATTAAGTTGTTGCAAATATCTTACTTAATCTATAAAAAATCAATAATGCTAAATAATTGATTTTTTTACTTCATTTTCTTTTTAATCTTATCAATTATGACATAAATAAGAGATTTATTATAATTTTTATTATTTATTATTATTTATTATTTTATTATCACTCCGCCCATTTAAATTGGGATGAAGTTGAAAAAATTAGTCAGCACATTTATCATTATAATTTCACCGCCACCAACTGTTCCCCATGGCTCTAATTTTTCATTTCTCCTTTTTTTAAAATTCTTTTGCTACACGTTTCTTTTTAATTTTGCTACCAAGAAATGGAAATCTATTTTTTTTTAGAAAATCTTTTTTTATTAGCAATTAAATTATGTCTAAGTCGACTTATTGGTGAAATCAAAACTAAATCTCTCAGCACAAACTCTTTTTTATAACTCAAAATAAAAAACATTCTAAAAGTGTTAATTTAAGTTGCCATTCATACAAAATAGTTACTATTAAAGTAATAATAATTTATTATAAATTTTTCTTGCGTAATGGTTATAATTATTATTGAATTTGATCAATAATAAAAGGATATTCCATGTGAGCTACGTGATTGCAGTAATTAAGATCTAGACGTCGAAGGTACACGTGGTACCAACGAGGCAAGATGTGACAAATGTGCCAAGTCAGGCGAGAAAGCAGCTGCTGGCGGGTGGTCCATGCAAACCAAGCTGCCACAAACGCGAGTCTAGCACGAGAATCGGACACCCAGGCGGGACGGCAGACCGCCTCACACACGACAGCAGAGAGAATATTATAGCGATCAGTTGTCAAAACAGGGGAAAGAAAAAAAAAATTAAAAAAAAAACACTAGCCATTAATCTGGATTATCCAAATTACAGATGTATAATTTTATATGGAGATTTTAAAGGAAAAAAGTTAAAATTTTTAATTAATAAGATATTCTTAAGAGAAAATTTTCTCTTTAAATATGTATTCGAGAGGGAAAAAAAAAGGTGGATGAGTACAGTGGCTCCAAGTGGACAGAGTTAAGGCAGGCCAACGCTCACAACGCCCAACGGCTTTTGATGCGCACAGGAAAGGCATGCAGCGAGCAACGCCAAATGGACGTACGAGGCGTGCCTCTCGTTGGGCGGCACGTGAATTGCCCGTGTCTTCACCAACTCTCCGCCCTGCAGACACCGTTAAACGAGATGCAACGGGAGTGGGACCATATCCCACCCCGTTGATTTCGTGTGATCCCCGACAACATTTGAAATGCTGTTACTTTTCAATGCGCGTCGCAAATTCAAACGTAGGGACGGGTGGGATTCTTCACGAAATGGGATGAACTGCCAATATGCATTCAATGCTTGTGATTATAAATTTAATTGGTAAAATGTGCACCCCCACAAACTGTTAAATTAATTAACATGAATGGCCTTATTATTTAAAATATAATTCAAAATAAAAGGCCTAATATGATGGTTGGTTAGGTATAATGGCAATTTGGGTTATCGGGTTTAAAATTCCTCCACTCTCTGTTCAAAGATAACTGTTATGGAAAAAATAATGATTATCCTTATTCAAAAATAACTGTTACGGAAAGGATGACGGTTATCCCTATTCAGAGATAATTGTTACCGTAAGGATGATTGTTATCGGAAAAGAGGGGATAGTTCCCTGATCAGAGATAACTCAAAAGGGTGAATAACAGTCGTACAGTTCTTCGTCGGTCTCTCAACCATCAGAGAGAAAACGAAAGGCAGTGAAAGGGAAGAATAAGAGAAAAGAAGGAGAAAAGAGAAAAGCGTTCAGGAACAAAACGCAAAGAGGATTTTCATCTTCGCTACGGGACATCAGCATAATGGACAACGGTATGTTGATTTTAATACAGTTTTATTGCTAGTATTCACATCAGGAAAAGATCCTGCATTACAGAAATAAGAATTTCATGAAGAGAAATTTTGGAAAAGTCTAACAATTGGTATCAGAGCGGGTATGCGAATACTGCAATTTTTGTGTTTTTCCTTTTTTTTTTCCCTTTTCCCTTTTCGGTGCCGAAAGGCTCAGGCACATAAAGGAAAGTTGGCCGGCGTCGGAAAAGTGGAGAAGAACGCCGGCCGTGGGAGTCCGCGTCTGGCCGGGACCCGAATCGGTCCGGGCATGGCAGAGCGGCCTCCCGGAGGGAACCGCGGTCCCAGACGTCGCCGAGGACACGGATCGCCGGCGAAGGGACTGCCAGCCGGCGCGTCGAGCTTCCGGGGTGTACTGGGGCCCAAGCGGTGGACAGCGACCGCATCTGGCTGGGACCCAGACCCGGGCCGTGCTTCGGGCGTGCCGGGACCCGAGCGGTGGACGGTGACAGTGTCTGGCCGGGACCCAGATCAGCCTGCCGGGCATGGCTGAAAGCCTCCCTGCGGCGCTAGCCAGGGCCTGCCGGCGTGGAATGAGCGCCGGTTGTGAGACTCTGCGGCGCTAGCCAGGGCCTGCCGGCGTGGAATGAGCACCGACAGTGAGCCTGGGACTCTGCGGTGCCGGTGGGGGCTTGCCGGCATGAGGTGAGCGCCGGCTGTGAGACTCTGCGGCGCCGGCGGGGGCTTGCTGGCGTGGAGTGAACGCCGGCCGTCGGACCCTGCACTGCCGGAGCTGGTTGGCGCGTAACAGTGCGCCAGCCACTGGACCCTGTGCCGTGAGTGGTTGTCAGTTGCACCGTGGGTGGTTGCCGGTGCAAGGTGTAAGCCGGCTACTGGAAAAGTGCGCCGCCGGCGTATTGGCCGGTGTCGACTCCCACAGAATGAAAAGTCGAATTTTGAAAGCTTGTTAGTCACCAAAGTGGCCTGGCTTGAAAGAATTTGAATTATTGATTGTGAATTTCAATTGTTCATTTTTGATGCTAATGAAGTGTTGTGTATGAATAATTGTAGTTATTAATTATGAGGCTAGGAGATCATCCAAAGATGGATCATTGCTTATAATTAATGACACTGAAAGGGATTGATTGATATACTGGGTAAACATGATTGTATATCCAAAGATAACATTCATATTAACTCTGGTATGATTAATTGATCTATTAAAGTATATTTAAATTAGCATCATTATTGATTGTAGTTATGTATTTGAGGATTACCCAAAGGTGAACTTAAATACATGATTAAAGTTTGTGGTGTATCTGAATCCATTAAAGTTTACTCAAAGCATTAATGTGTAAATTTGGATCATATTTGCAGGTTCCAATAATGTTTTCACCTTGGGTAATGCAATGATCAAATTCAATGGACTGAACTATGTAGAATGGTCTAAGCATATTCAGTTTCATTTGGGTGTTTTGGGCTTGGACTTAGCGGTCATTTCGGATGAAAAGCCTGCAGCCATTACCGGGACCAGTACAGAATCTGATAAGTCTTTTCATGAGGCTTGGGTACGATCCAATAGGCTGAGCTTGAATTTGATGCGAATGACGATGGCTGAAAATGTCAAGCCATCGATGCCCAAGACGGAAAATGCAAGGGAATTTCTGATGAGAATTAAGGAATACTCTCAATCAGACATAACTGATAAATCCATTGTAGGAACCCTGATGAGTGAGCTGACGACCAAGAAATTTGATTGGTCACGGCCTATTCATGATCATGTGACCAGTATGGCTAACCTAGCAGCAAAGTTGAGAACGATGGGTATGGACGTGAGTGAATCCTTTTTGGTTCAATTCATCATCAACTCACTGCCTCCTGAATTTGGCCAGTTCCAAGTGAATTATAACACTATTAAAGAGAAATGGAACTTTCAGGAAATTAAGGCCATGTTAGTTCAGGAGGAAGGGAGATTAAAGAAGATGAAGGATCACTCCATTCATCTCACTGTTCGTAATGATGCTGGTGGCAGTAGGTCTAAACCACATCAGAAAAGTAAGAAGAAGGACAAAGCCTCTGTGAAAGTTGCTGGAGGTCAGATCCAAAAGGATCAGAAATGCTTCTTCTGTAAAAGGATGGGTCACTTCAAAAGGGATTGCCCCAAAAGAAAGGCTTGGTTCGAAAAGAAAGGTATGTACTGTATATCAGTATGTTTTGAATCAAACGTAATTGAAGTGCCCAATAATACTTGGTGGTTAGACTCTGGAACCACTATTCATGTGTCACATATTATGCAGGGATTCCTTTCAATCCAGCCCACAACAGGAACTGAAAGGTTCCTTTACATGGGGAACAGAATGAAGGCACGAATAGAAGGAATTGGGATGTACAGATTGATCTTGGACACTAAGTGCCACCTGGATCTAGAAAAGTGTCTCTATGTTCCTGAATGTGCTAGAAATTTAGTTTCTGTTGCAAAGTTGGATGAAGTGGGATTTAATTTTAAGATTGGAAACGGTGCATTTTCATTGTATAGACATTCGTACTATTATGGATCTGGTACTTTGGTTGATGATTTGTACCGCTTTAATCTTGATGCTATGTATGTTGATTCTCTATTTCTTGTTGAGCATGGTATAGGTAACAAACGTAATGTGCATGATGATTGTTCTGCTTTCTTATGACATCAAAGATTGGGTCATATATCCAAAGAAAGGATATTGAGGTTGGTGAAAAGTGACATCCTGCCTCAATTGGATTTTACTGATTAGGATGTGTGTGTTGATTGTATAAAAGGGAAACAAACAAGACACACATCGACGAACCCAGCCATGAGAAGTAATGAGCCTTTAGAATTGATACACACCGATATTTGTGGCCCCTTTGATATTCCCACATGGGGTGGTGAAAAGTATTTCATCACATTTATAGATGACTACTCACGGTATTGTTACTTATATCTACTGCATGAAAAGTCTCAGTCAGTAAATACCTTGGAGGTGTTTATTGATGAAGTGGAAAGGCAGTTAGATAGAAAGGTGAAAGTGATTAAGTCAGACAGGGGTGGTGAATATTATGGAAAATTCAATGAAAGTGGACAATGTCCTGGTCCATTTGTAAAACTTCTTAAAAGTCGAGGCATATGTGCACAGTATACAATGCCTGGTACACCACAACAGAATGGTGTAGCGGAAAGGCGGAATCGCACACTCATGGATATGGTTAGGAGCATGTTAAGTTGCAGTACTATACCTTTATCCTTGTGGATGCATGCATTAAGAACTGCTGCATATCTGCTGAACAAGGTTCCCAGTAAAGCTGTCCCTAAGACTCCTTACGAGTTATGGACAGGAAGGAAACCCAGTTTAAGACACCTTCATGTTTGGGGTTGTCCAGCAGAAGTACGGATATATAATCCACATGAAGGAAAGCTTGATGCGAGGACCATCAGCGGTCACTTCATTGGCTATCCTGAAAAGTCTAAAGGATATAGGTTCTATTGCCCTAACCATAGCACTAGAATAGTTGAGTCTGGTAATGCTCGGTTCATTGAGAATGACCAGTTTAGTGGGAGTGGGGAATCACGAAAGGTGGACATTAGAGAATTGCAAAATGAAAGATCCACAGTGAGTGCTTCTACTCATGTTGGTATCCCCACACCCAGTGTTTCCACTCAAGTTGTTGTTCCTTTTGTTACATCACAGTCACGTGACATGCGAGGACAACAAATTGATACTCGAAACACGCAAGGTGAACACATAAGAGATGAACCAAGTGACAATGTCCAATTCACAAATGAACAAGTGATACCACAAGAAATGGCATTACGGAGGTCCACGAGGCAGAAAAGGCCAGCTGTATCTAATGATTATGTGGTTTACTCACTTGAGCATGAATCGGAATTGAGCATTGATAAAGATCCAGTCTCATTTCAGCAAGCCATAGAATGCGATGATTCTGAAAAATGGTTCAATGCCATGAAGGAAGAGATGAAATCGATGGATGTGAATCAAGTCTGGGAACTAGTAGAGTTACCTGAAGGATCAAAACGAGTTGGCTGTAAGTGGGTCTTCAAGACCAAGCGAAACTCGAAAGGTAACATCGAAAGGTATAAAGCCAGACTTGTCGCCAAAGGTTTCACTCAAAGGGATGGTATTGACTATAAGGAGACTTTCTCTCCAGTCTCTAAGAAAGACTCCTTAAGAATCATTATGGCTTTGGTGGCTCAGAATGACTTAGAGCTCTACCAAATGGATGTAAAGACCGCCTTTCTGAATGGTGACTTAGAAGAGGAAGTGCATATGGACCAACCTGAAGGTTTCATCACCACCGGGCAAGAAAATTTGGTGTGTAAATTAAAGAAGTCGATATATGGACTGAAACAGGCTTCCCGACAATGGTACATTAAGTTCAATGATGCCATCACGTCATATGGCTTTGTAGAGAACACCGTTGATCGGTGTGTCTATATGAAGGTCAGTGGGAGCAAGTTCATTATATTGGTCCTATATGTCGATGACATTCTTTTGGCTGCTAACGACATGGGTTTGTTACATAATGTTAAGAAGTTTCTCTCTGAAACCTTTGAAATGAAAGATATGAATGAGGCATCCTATGTGATAGGAATAGAGATATTCCGTGATAGATCACAAGGATTGTTAGGATTGTCTCAGAAAGGCTATATCAATAAAGTATTAGAGAGATTCAGAATGGAAAATTGCTCAACAGGAACAGTTTCAATTCAGAAAGGGGACAAGTTCAGTGAATTGCAATGTCCAAAGAATGATTTGGAACGGAAAGCGATGGAATCAATTCCCTATGCATCACTAGTTGGAAGCCTGATGTATGCGCAAACATGTACTCGGCCAGACATTAGTTTCGCTGTCGGAATATTAGGCCGATATCAAAGCAATCCTGGAATAGACCATTGGAAGGCCGGAAAGAAAGTACTTAGGTACTTACAAGGCACCAAGGATTATATGCTTACTTATAAAAGATCAAGTCATCTTGAGGTAGTAGGCTACTCGGATTCAGATTATACTGGATGTGTAGACTCGAGGAAATCTACATTTGGCTACATGTTCCTCCTGGCTGGGGGAGCAGTTTCTTGGAAAAGTGGGAAGCAGTCTGTCATTGCTACTTCCACTATGGAGGCTGAATTTGTAGCATGCTTTGAGGCTACTATTCATGCATTATGGATGCGGAATTTTATCTTAAGGCTTGGTTTGGTCGACAGTATAGAAAAGCCGTTAAGAATTTATTGTGATAATTCCGCAGCCGTTTTCTTCTCTAAAAATGATAGGTATTCTAAAGGTGCGAAACATATGGATTTGAAATACCTATCTGTCAAGGAAGAAGTGCAAAACCGAAGAGTGTCTATTGAGCATATTGGTACTGAATTGATGATAGCGGACCCATTAACTAAAGGTTTGCCGCCGAAAATGTTTACTGAACATGTTGCTCGGATGGGCATTTTGGATAGGTCCCCATTCGCCTAAAGCCAATATTTTGTACTGCTCATATCATTGTGACACTCATGAATTCAATTAAGGCTACGGTTTTGCTTGTATTTTGTTATCTCCGTTTGGTTGTATACAGTTATAGTTGTGAGATAACTAATAGCATGTATGGAAATGACAATTTAAGGTTTCAATGTTCCTCAGTAAGGTTATTATGAATTGCGATGATTATGTGATACATGGAAGGGATCATGTCGCTAAAAGATGTGTGACCGCCATGATCCAATCATTTTAATTCAATTAATGTTATGGTTTGATGATCTTTGAGGATTGTGCGCACTTGTTTGTTATTGATTCATCAAATCATAACAAGGGCCAAGTGGGAGATTGTTAAATTAATTAACATGAGTGGCCCTTGTTATTTAAAGTATGACCCAAAATAAAAGGCCTAATATGATGGTTGGTTAGGCATAATGGCAATTTGGGTCATCGGGTTTAAAATCCCTCCACTCTCCTTGTTCAAAGATAACTGCTACGGGAAGGATAATGATTATCCTTATTCAAAGATAACTGTTGCGGAAAGGATGACGGTTATCCCTATTCAGAGATAATTATTACCGTAAGGATGATTGTTATCGGAAAAGAGGGGATAGTTCCCTGATCAGAGATAACTCAAAAGGGTGAATAACAGTCGTACAGTTCTTCGTCGGTCTCTCAACCATCAGAGAGAAAACGAAAGGCAGTGAAAGGGAAGAGTAGGAGAAAAGAAGGAGAAAAGAGAAAAGCGTTCAGGAACAAAACGCAAAAAGGATTTTCATCTTCACTACGGGACATCAGTATAATGGATAACGGTATGTTGATTTTAATACAGTTTTATTGCTAGTATTCACATCAAAAAAAGATCCTATATTACAGAAATAAAAATTTCATGAAGAGAAATTTTGGAAAAGTCTAACACAAACCTCTATAAATGTTGTGCTGATAATAATTTCAAATATTTATTAAAATTTATATGACGAGTTAAAAAAATAAGAAATATTATATATATTAAATATAAAATGTCGAAACACATTAATATGATAAAGCAAATCAATGTTCACGGTGATTGTTTAATAGTGTCATCTCCTTTCTGGAATCTAACATAAGTTATGTCGTTGTCTATCTTAAGAATTCATTTTTTTGAAATGTAATTTATATTCCAATTGTAGTGCAATTTAAGATATGTAATGCTGTATGTTTTAAGAATATTTTTATATTTGTAGTATTTTATGTATCATCGTTAGTAATAATTTATTTTAACAATATCTGTTGCGTGTGATTTGTGGTGAAGTAAATGCACATAGATAAAGACACGTTAACTTCTCTTGAAAATGTTAAGAAAATACAATATAAATAAATAAGATAAATAAAATAAAATTTTAATTACCAATTACAATTAATTATATTATTTCTTTATTTATATATAAAATTTGATAATTCAGATCTAACAATATCTATCTATCTACCGTGTCTCTTTGTATGTATTTAACCAATTTAAGAGCAGTTTTGTATTTTAATTTATACAAGTCAAATTGTAATAAATTCCAAATCATCAGGATGGATAGCATTTGGATAGATATGTACCGAAGGTCAATGGCATGCAGCCATTTGTTTATGGTAAAAATGACCAAAATCTCTGTTGTGTGATCTGAAATCATTAGCCGAAATTTCCTTAAAAAAATTACATTACATGTGCAAACGTACATTGTATTATTATAATTATAAATTATATATGTGTGATTTTTATTATTAATTATAATTATGAATTAAAAATTAAAAATATATAATAAATAATAAATAATAACACTATATATATATTATTTTTTTTTCTCTGATATACCGAGTCGCGCATTGATCAATCACAATCATGACCCAATAAGTCCAAGTCCAAATAGAACTCGTGAACATTGGCAGGTCCATAACGTAACGCAGAATAGAAACAACTAGTGTAATGTTGCGTGAAGATAAAAATTTTATTATTTCTATGATCAGGCTGTTTCGAGTTGAAAGGGAACAAGAAGGAAGCGCGTCCGAATAGTCAATTCCACCCCCTCCCTGGCCCCCACCTCCCCCGTTAAAGACAACAATGTCCATGTCATGCATGTTGAAGATTGAATCCAATTTAGCCTACTGTTATGCATGAATCTATGCTCTGGATGTGCTTATAGTTACAAAATCAGCGGCTAAGAAGCAGATTTCAAACTCGAACTCCGGACTTCTAAGTACGTACAAAAATTCATTGTAATTAAATGATAATTAGTATAATTCACTGATGTTGATGTAACAAGTAAACTTGCCAGCAACCAGAGTGCTTTTCTGGACCCATCATTAATTCTAGAAACCTTATCCACCTTTAAATCTCCTGAAGCTTAGTTTTAATCTAGACTCCTGATTACCTATCATGATTAAGTTAATGATGACAATTTGGTACCAATAGCGACAATATGCATGACATATAAAAAAATCTTTGAGTCCCGCAATAATATTTTTTTTTTTCTTATATTGATTTAACCTTGTTGTTAAAATGTAAAAATCTTCGAGTTTTGAAATTATATAGCGGCAAGAATTTTCAATGTATAACTTTTTTTCATTTTTGTGTCCATTATTCGTTGATAAATTGAGTCTCATTATTTTCTTGTTATTGATTTCATCCAGTAGGTATTCATTTTACTTTCTAACATATTGTATGGAAATTATGTTAATCTCAAATCCAGAGGATACATTTTGAAGCCCCTGTATGAAAGGAATATGGTCAACATGATATGTGTAGTCCAAATTTACAAGTTAATTTATTTTATTTTTACTAGATATGTATACAAATAACAGGTTTTCTCACGCAAATCAAACGAGAACTTATAAAAATTGTCCAACTATACTATTATAATAGTTTGTTCCACATTTATAATAATTCAACATATGATTAGAAATATCAATAAAAATCACAAATATACAATAAATAGTCAGAGTGTCATCTAACTCTATATAAACTGAAGTCCTTCTTTGCACAAAGCATGCACACAATGTCCACCAAACCAAGCAGCTGTGTCTCTTTAAGTGGATGAGTAGGCAGGACCAACATTAATCAAATGCGCGAGTGTGTCTTCCTTATGCCTGGCACGCATTCCTCAGTTAAAATATTGTGGGCGCTGATGGATAATCCACCATGGGATTGCCACTCACTCGTCCGTATTACAAATTGGTTCATAGTCAATTTTGCCTTTTCTTCACTAGTCCTTTGGGTCATCACTTTCCCGGTACCTGTAGTTCCGCTAGAAAATAAAAGTTTCCCACTATCTATTTCGAATTTGCGAGTCCATAGGATGCCTATCACGGTAAGTCGGAGAAAACATTATCTTATCTACAATAATTGGGAATCAAAGTGGCTTTTGATAAAAATAGATTAGAGATATTTTTCTATTTCCTAGAGAAAGCAACTTGACCACCATCACAAAAGCTCAATTATCTGTTTAAAAGCCCCGAAATTGATGGCATTGACGTCTGCTCTTATTTTCTTTAACGTATAAGTGAATTAAGGGCGGTGGGGGTGAGAAGATCAATCTATATGAATTCAACAAATCAGTAGAAAGTGACTTGGATACACTAGTGAGTACCCGCATGTTGTTTGGTTGCCCTCGAAGAACAAAAAATAGAAAAAAAATATTGTGAAGTGTAAATTATAATAGTTAATTATCTATTTAAATTATATTACTTAATTTTGACATTAAAATTAATTAATATAAGAAAAAAAGATTTTCATTACAAGTTATGGAATGTTTTAATATAGTTTACCTTTATATATGATTAAAAGATTATTATCATAAAGAGTATTAAAAGAATTATAATCAACTTTTGGGATTGAAGATTCTATTTTGGACGGATTGATGTGAAATCCTTATTTTACTTGAAATATTTTATTATTTTACATTACTTATCTTAATTTATCTAACTATTTATATTTTGTGTATATATATATATATATGTACTTTGACTAAACAGATCGTTTGTGAAAATAACGGCTAGAGGTTTTTAAATGATGGCATTACTCGAGAACATTGGACAATACAATAAATCAGGTGCCTGCAAATTGAATTTACAATTTATATAGTTATTATTTTTTTTTTCGGTGCATATTTATCTCCTTATTCGTCCTATTAACAACTAGAAGAATTTGTGATTTGGTTGTAGCACAATAATGGTGGCTCTAAGTTACAAATCTCTTGGTTCCAAGTTTGAATCTTTGTAATTTCATATTATCTGCCTCTAGCCTCAATTTAAAACAAGAAGAAACAGAAATTTAAAAAAAAAAAAAAAAAACTACTGTTGCCACCACCTCCAATATTAGTAAGCTCATTTCATGAACATCGTGGTGCACTTTGACTAGACCATTCACTATCCAGTAGGGTTTCCACTTTTGGTCACCGGAAGGCAGGTGACTGGGGTAAATCATGCAGGCCAGTAGGGGTGCCGAGTGCCCTAATTGGCCAGCTGCATTTGGCCTCTGCGATTCATGCAAAGAAGCTTTACCTTTAAAATTGCATTTTTAACCTCTTTGTTCCACCTATTTGGAGCACAAACTCTATGATTGAGGAGCAATTTCCCCTTCATTTCTTTTGCCTTAACGGTCAACAATTCTCTTACTAGGCTATTGGATAGGGCATTATCCAGTATAATCTTTCCCTTTTAGAGTTGATGGATCGATGTGTTCTTTGGATAATGTCTTCCCTTTTTTCTATTTTCAACCTATCCAATATTTTCATTTTATCAACTAAACCAAATTTTAGAGTTTTGTGGATAATCTACTGAGACACACCACAAATCATAAAATTATCATTTGTACACGCATAAGGTGCAAAATAATAATAATAATAAATCACAATTGCTTGAAGTGACACCATACTGGTTTGGGCTCTTGATCCTAACAAAATCTGAAAACACGTTTTGGTATCTTAAAACTCTGAACATGACATTGCCACTTAAATTGGAAAATAAATTAGTTTGATAAAATTAAGATCTGTTCAAGTCGGCCCAAACCCAATTCAAAACTTTCTTTCTCATTCTATGTCCTGGTTTCACACAATTCACAGATCACCGCCTTCAAATTCTATTCCCCATCATCCTGGTTCCTAGTAATTGAACACAGAGCTCCGTAATGGGAATAAGGCCAACCTACATACTCTTGGGCTATAGTTAACTTACTATTGAACAATTTTTCTAGGGTCCTAATGTTTGCTTACATTTTTACGTGGGTATAGCATATACTCATTCTATGTCTCACAAATCTGGTTCGTTTTTCCTTTTTTTTTTACTGATTCTACTTTTTTTTTTTCTCCCTCGTATTTGGTATTAATTTAACTTGTAAAAAGGGAGACAAATTAAAAAACTTTCCTATTCACTTATGCCAAATTGATCAATTGGGCCGCTGTGCAAAAACACGGCATCCCTGATCTCTCCCCTCATTTTCCCATGTCCTCTGCATCCGTCCGAAGCAAAAGCAGTGAGAAAAAGTGGGGGAAATGAAGAAGTGCAAGATCACTGAATTCATAAAATATCTTTCCATAAGTGGCATATTGTAATTTGCTAATCAGTGGCATCATTTTTGTTAATCCTTGGAAATGTTTGTACATTGTTGTGTCAAGAAATATTTGGTCTCCGGGGCTTTTTGCGTCCCTGATCAGTTGCCATCTTGGGCTCCCCACGTCTACTCTTTTTGTGACTCTTCATCATCTTCCACTTCCTTGCCTCCATTACCATTTCCAGCAACAAATGGAAGCATTGAGAGATTGGATAGCTCCTAAAAAGCAATGCCATTCGATGAACGATAACGAGCTATTCTGGCGGGCGTCGTTGGGGCCACAAGTCGATGAGTACCCATAAAACGGAACAAGAAAGGTTGCCTTCGTGTTCTTGACAAGAGGGCCATTGCCCTTGGCACCACTTTGGGAGAAGTTTTTCAAGGAAACGAGGGCCTCTATTCAATCTATGTACACGCAATGCCTGCATTCAACCATGAACCTCCAGAATTTTCAGTATTTTACAAGCGAAAGATACCAAGCAAGGTTAGAAACTTGTTCAATTCTTGCATTTATTCTTCCAATAGGCCTAGTCTAAATTCTTTGTTTCTTTTTTTCCCTCAATTCACGGGAAAGTAAAATAAGAACAATAACTATTCACTAGAACAGACATCATTTAAATCAAGCGCCCAAAAACGGCTTAATGACTAGAGAGACGTGTCAGATATGTAATCCAAACCCTGCTGAATATCCCAACTACATCAAATGGTCCGTGCAAAAATTCTTGCATGAACCAAGTTCACATGTAGTGCTCATGTCACGAGAGATGGTTGGCATTCATTCAAGGGTAGGGATGAGCATGGGTCGAGCGGCTTGCAGCCAAGTCCGAGCCCAACCATAAAAATAGGGCTTCGGTTAAGGTTTTAAGCCCATTGTACTGAACTAGGCTGGAATATGAAATTCAACATGCTCAACCCAATTTGGTCCAACCATAACCATCGGGGTCTTGTAGGTCTGGCCTAGTTATAGAAGGAATAAATCTTGTGGAATAACATCATGACATTTGTGCAATTAAAACTAATTGTTGCAGCCAGCAGAATGGGGAAAAGCGACCGTGATTGACACCGAGAGACGTTTATAAGCCAATGCTCTACTCGATTTCTCGAACGAAAGATTTGTACCGCTCTCCGAGACCTGCATTTCTGTGTATAATTTCACCACAGTATACAACTACCTCATCAACTCCAACCGAAGCTTCCTAGGCTCATGTGACGATCCGAGACACATAGGTCGCGGCCGATACGACAAGCGAATGTGGTCAACCGTGACATTTTCCGATTGGTGGAAAGGTTCCCAGTGGTTGATGTTCACTGGAAAATCACCGGTTGCGATAGTGTCCAATGTGACATACCATCCTGTTTCCAAGGAACATTGCAGGCCTTCAAGTTACACGGATGAACATTACTTGCCAACTCTGAAGATACTTGAATTTAGTAGATAGAGATTCTAGTTGCAGGAGTCATTTGCAATTGTAAACAATCGGGTCAGTCTTTGTGGGTTGGCGGTGCCCTGTGGTCATTTTGGTATCGCGCAATCAAAAACGAGATTGCCTCCGCGATATTAATATGGTGGTTGGCAAATGGACGATGATCGATGCCCGGCATCGCTCTTCCCCCGCTTTTTGGTCCTTGATACTTTGGCGGGTGTTTCGTCGAACCAGTCAAACTTGCTTTTTGGTCAAGGATAACTCTAGTTTTGACTTTTGAACATTGAAAATTCCTTGACGGTCGATTCAAATGTGGATTGAAATTTTGTTTGTTCGAGCCGAATCTTTTTCTTTCTTTATTTTTTTTTTTATTTTTCCCTCAACTTAAATCAATATATGAAAATTTGACCTAACCAAAACACCTTATTCTTATAAAAATTTTGGAGGAACGAAATGTAAGAAGAATGAAAAATAAAAGAGTGAAAAGTTTTCTATTTTCTCTACGTTTAATAAAAAGTGATGGAGGAAAGGAAAGTTATAAATTTTTTAATTAAAAAATATAAATTAATAAATTAAATTAAGATAATAACTTTTAATGTTTAATTTAAGAATAATTAATATTTTTTATCATATTATTTTTTATTTAAAAAAGAGAAAAAAAATATATAAATAAACTTTTATTAAATCTAACTAGTTCGACTTCTTTTATTTTTTAAAATTATTATTTATTTATTTATTTTATTTTTTTTTTCCTAAGTTCGACTTTTCTACGGCGGCCATTGTGTCCCGGTCGTCGCGGGGACGGGATAAACATATCAACAACTTAATGATTTTCTTTGTTTGGAATTTTCATCGCTCTCTTCCACACGTAACTAACTTACCTCTTAGAGCTCAACCAGCCGCCCCCTTCTTTGGTTCTTCAATAACTAAGGCGGTGGATTGAGACCGACTTTTTCTTTCTTCTCCTCTGCGTCTAGTGGGAGTTTTTGTACTCAAGGCTTTGATGGAGAGGATGCAAAAGCACAACAATAATTATAATAATAATTACAGATTCTCAATGATCAAACCTTATTATTCTGTGTGCCTAACCACAACCACGCTAACGAGTAGATAACAACAAAGTTTTGACTCTAATTACGATTGTTTTATCAAATTATTATTGCTAGCTGAGAACTGGGATTCTCTCATTTACAAACTAATAAACTACAATTTTTACATTAACAGCAGTCGTAGGTTGGTAAGTGGATGTCCTAATCAGTGTGCCGGATGCTCGGCTGATACATAATATCCTTCCATCAAATCAGATTGTGGGTTCTAAATATATTAATTTTTTTTTTTTGTTTCTTATTTTTTGTTTTTCTATGGGTATTTCTAGCTCTACTTGTCAACATCTAAGTATTTCTTTGTTTAATGCTTCCTTTACATGCTTCCCTGCCTTTAAAGGCAATAAAAACTAATCCCACCCAGATAAATATAATTAAATCAACTCATTTTAAATCATATTAATTAAAAATAATAATTTGTAATTCAAAATATATAAAATTTAAATAATTTAAATTTAAAATTTAACATTTAATATATTTAAAATGTAGTAATATTAAAAATTTTAACAGTACCTAATATTTGAAATAATTCAATTTAAATATGATTTAATTGATCTATTTGTCATCTTTAATTTTTATTTTTACGCATAAAAAATTAAGGTTTTCAAAAAGTTCAGGCGTGATTTAAATGGCAATCATTTTCTAATCAACTAAAGGAAGAACCCCGCGCAATTTATGGGGTATCTTGTAGTCTGGACGTTTCTCACTGGAATTTCTTGATTAGAATCTCCAGAAAAGTTCGTCCAAGCCAACACGTAAAGCACCTCCCTTTTCCATTCGATTATCCGCCTGCAGCTAGGAAAAAAGCCTAAAAGAGAATCAACGGGTGGGACTGAGGGAAACATTGTTTAGTACATTGAATGTGTCTCATATTTTGTGTTTTCTTTTTATTTCAGCTTTTTCTTTTTTCCGTAAATTTTTTGGATAAGATACATAGAAATTTCGTATGGTTTGATGATTTTTATATGCTTCCTGTGATTTTAGGGTTCGATGGTAAACTCAAAATCGATCGATCTAGTTTTAAAGGTAAAATCTTTTTTTTTTTCTTAAATTTTAGATATTAAAGTTGATTGTTTTTTACATAAAAATACAAAAAAAAAATCAAACTTATATTATAGCATTTCTATTTACTTCATTTTTGTTAAATTTGTTCTCAAACAATTCAAAATTCAATTTTTTTTTGGAGAAACTAATTAAATGACATTATAATTGAAATTAACAATCAAATAGGCACGTAATGAAATGATTGACTAAAATAATTTAAAAGCATAGGAATATATATTCAATAACACCGAAAGAAAGTCAACAAGGGTGTGTGTGAGGTCCCTCTATATGTTTTTTAAGTCTTTATGAAAAAATTACAGAAATGATATGGGCTAAGAAAATTGCCTTCTTCTTGCCACGACACTCCCAGATGACGTCATGAAGACTAGTTAAAAATGCAAAATTATGAAATATTATTTTTATTACTTGTACATTTGATTAATCTCCATTCAAATCCAATGATTTTATATTAAAATAACAATTTTTTTAAATTATATTTTAATATGATGAACCCCACCCAACGCGGCTCGCGTGGATTCCATGAGTCTAGTAATGAGACTCAAAAAGTTAATAGGTATTAACCTTAAATCATAATATTTAATCAGATTAGTGGACCGTACTAAAACACCGAGGCTACCTAAAAAAAATAAAATTTTCAGGGCAGTGGATTGGGGGAATGCTAGATGGGGCATTTCGTTTTCGGTTTTTTTATTCGACATCATTCAAAGGTCCAATACAGAGGGCCTTCGACTTTTGACATTTTCAAACAATTTGGCTTTGAAATACAACCAAAGGAGTAAAAGTTGCCGGTTCCCAATTGTAGGGTACTATAATGTCTAATTAGGCCATGAAAGAAAGCAATTGAAAGACAATAATCATGTGCGAAACATGTAGCCAATGAAAAATGAGTGCAAAAAATAACATAATTCAAGCCAAATAAAATTTAAAATCAAGCATTTTTATGGTAAGTTGATATTCCAATATGATGGCTCAAAAGCCATCAAAGGTCCAATGGGAAAGATGCTTGCAAACAAAACCTCACAGACTGTGACATGACCTGTCCAAGGTAGCCATTGACCTTAAATACCCAAGTCCCTCTTTCTTTCCTTCTTGCTCAGACACCCAATTCATAGATTATTGATCTGATCCCTCCTATGCTAGTTTTTCCATATTCTTGATGATCCCTTGTGGCCTTAATAATTCCACCTTGCATATATGTGCTTTTTATGTGATTCTCAGTTTCCTATGGTTCAATTCATGTCTTCACTAATTCATTAGTCCTCAATCACACAAAGATAATCCAAAATTTTCTTCTTTGCATATTGTTTTGGTCACCTCCTCTGCATATTTCTTATTTTCAAAGGAAAGTATCTGCTTTTCCTCAACAAAAGAACAACATTATTTAAAAAATATATATATATTTTTTTTTTCCTTTCTTTTCAAGGGTACCTTCTGAGTTATTAAAATACCAGTTCGGCATAAACCCAGAAACCCTCTTTGATCATCAACAATGAAAAGTGAAAACCAGAATTTTCTGACCATTTCATCCACAAAACTGTTCAATGCCCACTTGCAATTTATAAGTGTTCTATTTTATTTCTTCTTGTTTGCCTGTGGCCTGACTGCCGGAGTTATTCTTAGCTCCTATCTCAAAAATGGTTCTTCTGATGTGCTTGTCACACAATTCTCTGTATCATCACAACCACTGCTAACAACAATGGAGAACGGGAAAATTGTGTTGGCTAATCAACCTCGGGCTGGTTTGAAAGAGTTCTTGAGGGTGCCTAATGTTAAGCATGATATGGAAGATGAGGAATTGTTGTGGAGGGCTTCCATGGTGCCAAGGATACGTTCATATCCATTTCACAGGGTCCCCAAGGTTGCTTTCTTGTTTTTGACCAAGGGTCCAGTTTTGATGGCTCCATTGTGGGAAAAATTCTTCAAGGGCCATGATGGGCTTTATTCAATTTATGTGCATTCCAATCCATCTTACAATGAATCAGAGCCGGAAAGTCCTGTTTTCCATGGCCGGCGAATTCCCAGCAAGGTTAGTTTCTTCCACACTTCTCTTCCATCCTTTTCATTGTGTTGATATAATCCTCACACTTTTACACAATAAGCAAATGGTATAAAAAGAAATAGTAAAAATTAAGTTTATAAATAACACTGTGTGATCAAAACATAAACCGTGATTTTCAAATAATAATAAAGTAATTTTACCATTATATCAAGATTTATTTTGTATTATTTGCGATTATAATTAATTGTAATGGTGAGTATTGTCTGATACCCAAAATTTAAAACTTACGTAAAGATGATTGAGCAAGTGGTATCTTAGGTTGTAGTTGGATCAGAGATGTCCAGCGGCATACATTAGACATTCCGGCTAGGAAATGGCAACCTGAACTTCCAATAATTGGCTTCTTGTGGAAATGGAAATCACCAAAAACGCTTTTTCTTTTTTTTTTTTTTGTGTGCGTGTTTTGGAAAAGATAATCTCATCCAATCATCACACGCAATGTGTCCCTCCGAATGCCTTAATTTCTAAAATGATCACACATGGTGATAAATGAATGCCAGCTGAATTGGGTCTGACCGTGTGTGAACTGTAGTTATTCAGGCCTTGATGAGTGGAGAATGGAGATCATATAATACCGTGTGGCCCCTCCTATTTACTTTAACTAGGGCATAGCATAGAATTGTGTCGGTAGTTTCTAATTCCTATGAGGCTCCAAACGGAGGCTAGGTGCTTGCTTTTGGAAAGAATGCACCTTCCACTCCCAATGCCAGATGGGATGCCGCGTAGACTTGTCCATACAAGTTCACATTTTGCCAATTGTGCTACAGTTTTTCAAGATTTACAGCATCAAATTGAAGGAATCGTTTTGTTTGTGGCACTTTGAAAATATAAACAAATCAGGCTATATCTATTTTCTGGGCACATGTCGATCTCTGGGGCCCATCAATTTTTAATAAAGTATTCTTTGCTGGATTTATGAAAATCAAAGCTTGGCAACATTTGTTAGGTAGGGTAACCCCATTTGCCGTTGAAATCTGTTTTCCAATGTGCTTAACATTACAGAATAGTTATGCTAATTTTTTTCCTTTTTGAGAAAGGCCAAACCTTCAATGGTTTTTTTTTTTTTTTACCTGACATTATTGTTTTGTTATTGTGGTTTAACAAATGTAATCGACTGCAAATTTTAAATTCTACAAAACATTAATTTTTCTGCATTTGACTCAAAATACAAATTCACAAGATTTAACGACGATTCTAAACACACTCATAATACTTTTGTTGACATTTGTTAGCTGAAAAATATTATTTACTTTACTTGGGTTTCTTTTTTTTTTTTTTTTTTAAGTATTTTCCCCATTCAATTCCTTGTGCACAAATGCAGGATGTTCAGTGGGGCAATGTGAGCATGATTGAAGCTGAGAGACGCCTGCTAGCCAATGCACTACTTGACTCATCAAACCAACGTTTCGTTCTGCTCTCGGAAGCATGCATTCCCCTATTCAACTTCTCCACCATCTACTCTTACCTAATCAACGCAACTCAAAATTTTGTTGAGGCCTATGATCTGAACGGTCCGGTCGGCCGGGGCCGATATAGCATACACATGAGCCCCCAGATCAAGCTCCCACACTGGAGAAAAGGTTCACAATGGTTCGAAATGGATCGAGAACTCGCAGTCGAAGTTGTCTCTGATCAGAAATATTTTGGCTTGTTCCAACGATACTGCAAGGGCTCGTGTTATGCTGATGAGCATTATTTGCCAACATTTGTTAACATGAGATTCGGGGACCGGAACTCAAACCGGACCCTAACCTGGGTCAACTGGTCGAGGGGTGGGCCCCACCCCGCTCGGTATGCAAGAAACGAGGTGACGGTTGAGTTCTTGGAGAAATTGAGGAATGGCAGAGAATGTAAGTACAATGGCAAAACCACCAACATTTGTCACTTGTTTGCAAGGAAATTCTTGTCTTCTTCTTTGGAAAGGCTGTTGAGATTCGCACCAAAAGTCATGCAATTTAACAGCTGAGTTTGAAAGAAACATGAAATGCCTTTATTCATTTTGTATAAAAACATTGATCCCTTGCCCTTGAAGCAACTACTACAACCCAGAAGATGTTGCTCTTTCAATTTTGTTTTCTATACATGCATAGAAATGTTAATTCTCCCGTAATAAAAGCCTATTTGGATGGTCCATCACTCCGTTGGAGTGCGTTTGGTAATTTTAATGGATTAAGTTACCAACCAATTAGGTCCCACTTCCAAAAGCATTTCCAATCAATAGAACTATTGAAGGGGTGACACGGCAGCTCAAAAGTGAAGGCCCAACAGGGCAAAGAAGGAACATTTATGTACCAAGAAAAAAGAAAGAAGAAACATTTTGGGTTGTAGAAATGCCGTGTGATCTAAAATGTAATATAAACTATTGAAGGTATAATTTGTCAAACTCCTACGATGATGCATTTTATTGTTTATTTGTCACTTTCTACATTCAATCAAAACTCTCTCAAAACATTTTATTATTTGTCATTTTCAGAATGTGCTGATCCGAAGATTTACTCATT
Source organism: Rhizophora apiculata (assembly GCA_037832385.1). Classification (NCBI taxonomy): domain Eukaryota; kingdom Viridiplantae; phylum Streptophyta; class Magnoliopsida; order Malpighiales; family Rhizophoraceae; genus Rhizophora; species Rhizophora apiculata. The sequence goes on from CM075437.1 coordinate 5,109,227, forward strand.
TTATTTGAACAAGTGTTATGTCCTATTGATGCTGTCTCGTTTTTAGTTTTACCTTCTCTGGTTCTCTGTTTTGTTTGTGATTTAGGAGAAACTCAAACTGAGAATGGACGTGTTATTTGAAGTAGAACAAGGGGTCAAAATCAGAACCACAAAATAGTGACGTTTTGTTGTTTTATTAGACATCAGGCTGCTACCATATCATTGTACTGTCTCGCGAACGCTAAGTATTTTTTGGATGTTCAGAAACTAATATTTTACTAAGAATTTTTGGTTATCACTAGAGAGGAGAAAGGGAAAATTTCTGCTTTTACGAGGTTATTGGGGTACGAGTTTTGAAATTCGGCTACCTCCTAAATGATTAAAGCATTGCTCCGAATCACAGTTAGTATATACTATTATATATACGAATGTCAAATAATTTTTTGAAACCTTAAATCTAGGTAAAAATTTAAATTTATAGGTATAAAAGCTTATAAATTTTATAAGTCATGTCAATTCTTTATATTTTAATGACATAAAATTTTGTACAATTTAATATTTTCTCTTGTCGATTAGCACATAATATAATAAAACAAGACTTAGACAGACCAAACTAAGGTACCACGCTTTACTAATATTAGGTTGATTAATTAACTGAAGATATGAAAGGGGCTAAGTCACTAAGTGGAGATAAAAAAGAATAAAGTAAAATTTGATATTATATCGAATAACTCTTTAAAAATTTAAATTTGTAGTTAAAAAAAATTTATGGAAGGGTTAACCCCGTTCAAAAATTTTGCCATAAATCTTAAATAAAAATTTGTCGAAGAGATATGGACCAGTGGACTCAGTTAACTCAGCCGAAGAATTCTAAAATTGGGCCTACAAATTAAGGGAAGCCCAAAGCCGAAACTGAAACAATGGCCACGAGCTACATTTACCAAAATGCGCGGGGTCAAGTCAAGCAGGCATGCTCCGGGAAGCTTCCTAGAGCATTATTCAAACAAGCAAAATGAAGATGGTGATCATCATTATTCATCAGGTTTAATTCTTCTTCTTTTCTACACCCTCTAGTCTCTCACAAAGTCTCAATAATCAGATGGGTCACTCATCCTCCTCTATGGCTAAATGGAAGTATGGTGTTTTCTTGAGCTTCAAGCGAGAAGACGCTTGTGGTTTCACCACCAACCTCCTTGCTACTCTGGATGAAAATGATGTCAAAACCTTCTACCACCACCATCAACCGAAACATTGACAAGAAATTCTACAGGAAGTTGATGTAGAGGAATTTCGGCGAAGCACTTGCTAGACACTGGAGAATGTCGAGGGACCACCCTTCATACAAAAAGTTTGAACCTTTTATCGCAATGTCCAAATTTATTGAAATATCGAGCAACCGTCATTCCATTTTACAGGTTTTTTTTTTCGCTAAGTAGTGGTGACAAATGGACAAGTTGGATGAGATCAGCTTCTCTCTCCTCTACACTAGGGAGTCAGTAGCTAAAGCCGCTAAACTACAGATTCGCATATAAATAGAACTCCATACATTGTGGAACTGCTGGCTATGCAACTTGAGGCTTCGAGAATGCTTATCGATTTGAATCAAAATGCTCGGTCATTCATGCTTTTCTCTTGCGCTCGACATGGTTCAATTCACGACATTGACAATTTACAACAATTCACGGGGTCAAGTCAAAAAACGAAGCATGGAGCAACTTGAAACCTGAACTCTTAATTGCCTCCTTCATACGATGCTCGGTATTCATAAACCTATAATGTTACTACCGACTTCATCAAAGCCAGAAGCCTTTGGTGGCACTCGTTTTGCTGCTAACTCCAATAACTAGATCAGTGTTCGTATCACTTTGTTCCATACATAATCGTACCACGGCATGTGAACCTGTCACCATTTCCTGTTAAACCAACTCATCCCAAAGGGCAAATGGGCATACCCTTATTTTCACAAATAAGCTACTTCTACGACTTGAGCCTGTGAGCTTCATCTCACAATGGAGTAACTTACCATTACAACAAGGCCCAACCCTCCTGAATGACAATTGCTACCACTCATTTTACATCATTTCCTGACACTACTTTATATGCATTTGCTCCAACATCATGGCAAGATTTAAATAATTGACTAGCCTGCAGAAACATTGTTTTTCAAATAAAATTGAGGGGGAGAAAGAACAAGGGAAACAATAAATAAACTATGCCACTTGAACTCCCCTTGGGCGTTTGCCTTCCATGGCATCCTTCTTGTTGCGGCAATCAGCGCAAAGGAAAGGCCCTTGCCAAGGCATAGATCCAGTGGAGAAGATTCCACCAGCATGAACAGAGATCCCTTCACTTGGGGCCAGGTCAACCTGACATACAGCGCAGGTAAAAAGACCAGATGCAGTGTTTGCTGTAGACTTGTCATTCGCCAGTCTGCATTTCGCATGAAATAAATGATCAAACATAACCATGAATGTAAAGATTAATGGTCATGAAACAAAGATCACAGTGTTGACTTTTGTCATTGCATAAATTTGACTACTACCCTCCAAATTACACACAGTCAGGTCTAACCATTACTTGCAAAGCAGGAATCGAGGAACAATCATAAACTATAAAACAGTCACATATATGAATCATCCAAATTATATTACAAATGTCAAACTTCAAAAAATATTTGTGGGAAGTGTTGATTGTTCTAGGTTGGAAGGAGAACCAAAGCATGAATATAAATCACATGAAAGGGAGCTTGTGATTATTTGGTTGGTGATCATCAAGGAGCTCTAGCAACCATGTCTTTTCATAAAGTCTTCATCTAATGCTGTAGGTCCCATGATAATGAGGATAATGAAGGGTGTTTTAAAAAATGGGAAGAAAAATCATAATTGGGACATAATTTTGCAAAAAGGGCAGCACTAACCTTTCAGCAAGCATTGCTGAGCCTTCTTCAAAAAGTTCTTCCACAATACCTACTGAAGAAAGCTTTTTTGAAAGCCTATTGGCAGAGTCACAGGACTTCTTCCTAAATAATAAGGCAGCAAGCTTGTTTTGCTTCTTAGGAGGAGGAATAGCAGGCTGAGTTGAACCGTCAGGAGGAATCATATCTACAACTATGCAGGTTGTGTCATCCTTGAGTCCCCTTGTCCTTAATGCTTCCTGGAAGCAATCAATCCACTGCAGTTAGAATCTCAAGCATCTTTTAGAGGACAAGCGATATAACACCCTAAATATCACTATGGCATCTCATGGGCATAAGTCAATATGCATGTCTCTCTACACTGTGATGAAGCTTGAAAGGAAAGTCCAATTCAAACAGGACTAGCAAGGGTCTACAGAGCCGAAAAGTTCTATCACCTTCACAACTTGTCTAGCAGCAAGTTCAGCTGACAACCTGCAACAAGACTTAGCTGCCATGTCAGAGGACAAGGCATCCCAGATGCCATCAGAAGCAATTATAAGCCTTCCACCTGCATATGATAGCTGTTCAGAATAGAGAAAGTCAGAGTTCATGCCATCAACAGAAACAAATGATATCCAGCATAAGTGCACAATTGAAAGGCAAATATATAGTGAAGAAGCAAGAATATTTAACACAGGTAGATCAAAAAGGGATGCTAACCTTTACTTGCTTTACATGTGGAATAGGAACTATAAACTCTCCAACATCCATGTCCCCAATTGACCTAGAGAGGCATAAACCTCCTGGCCAGCAACGGAGAGGACCAATCTAAAGAAGTCAAGAAAACTATAGTGAGAAAAATTTCATTTGTTTTGAAGAATAAGTTCAACCAAATGAATGCCAAATGGTAGAACTCATTATTAAGAGGGAAAATGTAAGACAGAAGATACCTCAGCACCACCAAAGATGCTAAGTCTGCCAACTTCTCCGCCACTTGCAGTCACACGCTCCCTTCTGCAGATATGCCACAAGAAATTAATTTTTTTCCCATACCATAGAACAAATTAATTAAGTCATCAAAATAGAAACTTACTCCTCTGCATTCTCCTCAAGTCTATGGTCAACAGTTAAGGTAGAAACAGCACTGCCCTGAGTGTCTAATATACAACGGGAGTCTCCAACAGATGCAACAGTTACTGTCCATCCATCAACTATTACAAATGTTGCTGTGGTACCCGATGTTTCTCCTGTAGACATTCATAAATGAAGACAACAATAGTTTTATCTATATGGAAAACAACATGGTAAAGAAAAGGATATAAAAATTCAAAACAAGACTAAAATTTACAGGTATGAATGCATGCCTCTGCTCTGAAACTCCTTGTCAGTTTTCACAAATCCAGAAACTAATGCCCGAGGTAAAGCTTGAAGCCACTCATCCCGCCCTATCCCATGAGGAATAGCACCCAAAACATGGTTTAACAAATTCTCTCTAGTATAAATTGCCGCAGCATTGCCATTGTGCCCGTCAAAGATCTGATAATTAGAAGAGAACCTTGACGACCTCACAGAAAAGGAAAGATGGCTGAAGAAACACACAGAGGTGCACAACCTTTACACAAATGTAATTGAACATAATTACTCAACTTGCAAAGGTTTCTCATAATTTTTTTCCAATAGAATTAAAAAGTGGAGTGGATCATCTCCAAAAGGGATAGCCAGAAAAAACTTTGGAGTTATAGTTGCTCTTGACAAGATCTTCATAAACATTTGTCACCTATCTAACAGGTTTAGCAGAAAAGGAAAATCCCAATGAGAACTTTGAGTAGAAAATATTTACACAGAAATAAACATCAGCCTGACAAAAAATTTGCTAAAATATAACATCATACTCAAGATATCCATATAGCATGCTTACAGCTTAATGATGCATCAAAAAAATGGAAAACAAATTGCACATTTTTCATTATTAAAACATATTATAGGATTGAGGTAAGTAAACACTACCGCAAACACAGAAAATTTTGATGCTGAATTCCCAGGTACCCGCTGACAATCCGTTTTTATCAGGAAATAATCCTCTCCTTTTTTAGACTGCGCAGCATGACCATATCTTATTGTTGGTTTTTCTATCTTCTCACTCTTCATCTCCCTGCTGATCAATGCAGCAAGAGGAACAAGACTATTACGGGGACGCCTCCCTTCCCCAGAAGCCATTGTCCTCCAAATGCTTAGCCCTTAGATCTCAGAAGTACTAAATCAAAAGCATGTTTTAACCCCATAAACTTCAAGCCCCCATAAATAAACCAGGTACAACTCAATCTTAATGCAACTTCTTTGGTGTCAATGATCTCCCAAAACAGACAACCACACAATCCACCTTCACTCCTAAATGATGAGAATTCTTACTTTCAAGGCCAAAATTCACTTGTTCTTCTATCAAGCACCACGGTTTTGTAACTTGATCTGCAATCATCCATCACAATGCACAAACCAAATATTAATCAATAAATCCAAAACTTATCATATGAAAATTTATAAAAAAAAAAAAAAAAACCCCACCAATTCTAGTGACCAAAATCATAGGCACATTATACAGTTATGATACAACTATCTCTCTCTAAGCCCTTCAACTCTCAAAACAGAAAAATGAAACAGAAGAGCTAGAACTTAAACGAGAAGGAAGATCCTATAGTTGCCAGAGACCCAAAAAGGGAACCAAACCGAAGACAAAAACTACAATGCAACAAAAAACCCATAGATATCAGAAACCAAAGATATCAGCAAGTATGCCTGTTTGCTTGTAAGTTTGTAGCTTAGCAGAATATGCAGATCTGATGGTTTGGCGGCAATAAACAAAGCAACACTTCCCACCACCACCAGCGACGCCAAAAAACGCGGATAAGGGACGCGTTTTCATAACAAGACATGAACTGGAATCCCCATTAGACTAAACCAAACCCCACACACATATATATAAAAGAATGAAAATCCATTTTTCAAACAGAGAAACAAAACAAAATAAAATGAAAAGACTCAATTTTTAACGACCAAGAGCTTCGCCTACCAAACCAACTTGTTTTTTTAAATATAGTAAGGAATTACCAAACAAAAACAAGAAACGAAATGTTGCTTAATGCTTAGGAAAGCAACCTTTTTCTCAATGGAGAAGAGGAAAAGGAGAGCCAGAAAGAGGCATTGCTGACTAAATCAAGCCCCACTTTCCCCTTTCTGCTTAAAAAATATGTCCTCCCCACCAAAGAAAAATGCCTACCACTTCCCACTTTCTGAAAAAAAATAAAAAAGGTTACAAGTTTACAATTAACAAACAAATGTAGTAAAGATGACAGCTTTGAGTCTGTTTACCTAAAATGACAGCTTTGAGTCTGTTTACCTAACAGCGAAGCCTTTGGACTCTGTTTCCCTTGATGGGTTAATCAGAACAGTCGAGTGATCAAGAAGCGTGTTATTCTTACCGGGTTGGAATCTCCGTCACTCCTCACTTATTCTTCTTTTTCTATAGGTCTCTTAACTCCCCTTTTCAAAACAAAAAGAGAGAAAGTGGGGTTGAATATTACGAATGTAGGGCAGCACTATAACTTTTAACAAAATTAAAATATATTAAAATTTTTAAAAATATACTAATTATTAAAAAAAAAAAAAAGAGAATTAATCTTTGTACATTTTTTTATTTACGGTGTTTTAAAAAACATTTTAAAATAAGGTATTTCTTACAAAATATACTGCACCAAAAATATAAGGTACTATTTAAAAAAATATATAAAGTATTCTAAAAATATACACTTCATTTTTTCAAATAGAAAAAATAGGTGAGAATCCCGGTCCCCAGTGTCTAGTTGTGAGGACTCTCTTGAGATATTTAATTAATGAGTAAAACGCAGACAAAAATACTACAACAGCAGAGGATTCGCATGTGTTTCTGTACCAGTATTTTTATATACATATGTATATACACATGGTGGTGTATGTATAGGTTGGGTTCCTGGGGACGTCAGACATCGTAGGTGGCCTGTGTGGTCCCATTTTCATTGGCTTGATTGGGACCAGCTTAACAGTGGACTCAGTGAGCTCAGGTTCTGAAATTGTGATTAGACTTTGTTAACAGGTCAAATCTGTGAATTAATTGGGAGTAATCACTAATCGATCATGACATAAAAAGCCTACTGAGGAATTGTCTACGTACATTTTATTTAAAATGTCTTAAATTGCTTGACTTTATAGAACTTTGAGGAGTTGAGTGACATTGAGAAGATTATAAAACTTTTCCAACTTTTGAAGCATCATCATGGGTAAAATCAAATCAGTTGAACACATTAGGAATTGCTCAATCAGTGTTTTGTCTGCAAAGGATGTGGTGGTTCTCATAAAAGCACCTTCCCAACTTGAACATTCATGAAATAATGACCTTTTGATTAATTTTGTTATTATGTAATCATGAATCCATGATCTAGGTAGGGGTTGGCCACAATGGTCTTCGATTCATTAAACACACGTATGTTTTTGTGATCCATTAAGAAATTCATTAATACTTGAGTTAATTAATGAAAATAATTTTTTATTTTTATAAATTTTATATCTTTCTCAAGATATTTAAGGAAAAAAATTTGAAGTTTTAAGTGTTTTATTGTAGAGAAATTTTTTTATTAATTAATTTTGATTAAAATTGAAACTTAAGATAACTAAGCTCACTGCAGATTCCTCCCAATTGAGCCTTTTCTATTGATGATCATAAGAAACCAACTTCCGACCATGTTTTGCATAATTTGTGCCACGCTGTCTACCATCATCAAATCAATGCATCAAATCTAATATTGGAAGTAGCAATTTTGCTTCAAAATCTACATGGGCATCGCATTAACTAGCAATGATGGCTAATTGTAGGAACAAACCAAGGTCATCATGGATGTCACTAATCGAGCCATTCTAAACATTCCAGTTCAGTTGCCATTCCAGTCCCAAGAACAACCCAATATCTAAAATTTCTTGAGCAAAGGGACAAGATAGAGAAACATGCGGTGGTTACCAGATTGCTATGATTGTAGGCTTGAGTGGGGCTGTCAGAATAGAAACAACCTGTTGACATGCTGCAACATGATGTATGACTAAACTCCTCTAGGCTTTCTTTACTGCACTCAAGATGTCTGGAGTAGCATTTAGCAGTAAATATATTACCTTCTTCGTATGGAATAATATTGACATTTATCCTTCTTTTTTTTTTTTTTTTTTTGGGGCTCCGTCATAATTTCATTGGAACCTGAACTATATAAGATATATTGCATTTCAATTGATGTGAATTTCATGCTTTTTGAAAGATTTAAATTTTGATGCACCTAAGATGAATGTTTACGCTCTTAATCACTTATAAAGTATTAGTTATCCACTTAATAAGTGCCCTTTTTTTATTTTTTTATTTTTTGTGTGTTGGGGTTATATTCCTTGTAAATGGTCAATATTTGATTGAAAGAATAGGAGGACAAAATGAACAAACACGAATTGCATACTTTTCCTTTAGTAAGTAGATATCTAATCGTGAACCAATAAAGAATATTGGAGAATTTTAATTGTTTTTCTTAATTTGAAAATGTAAGATGTTAGTGAAAAGGAAAAATTTATCCAAGTTCTTTGATCGATGAATAAATGTTTTGTACCTTATTTCACTCAATGTGAAAGATTAGAAGGGATGGTGGGATTGAATTAGCCTAAACGGTTAGTTTTTGTTGTTTGTGTAAATGTAGTTGGAGAGTTGAAGCATTTAGAAATCATTACTTGAGATTTGAAGACGAGACATTTTAATAATATGGCCACTCTTATTCTTTCCTTTTCCTTGTACAATAACATGGGGAGTGCATTGCTTGGTCTTGAATTTGGGACTCCCAACTCAGCGTTTTTGGATTGTGAGCCTTAGGATTGATACCTCATCTTGGATCGTCAGCACTAGAATTCAGAAGATGTTTTGTAAATTTCCCAAATAAATAGTTTTCAAATTTTCTGAATCCAACTTGTCATGGGACAACTGTCTGTCACCTATACTGACAGCGGTTGGTGCCTTGGATCCATCATCAGCTTTGTCCATCCCACTTTTTTCCGCTACGTGCTTTCAACACAAGCTACAGAAGATTTACTGCATACTGTTTGAGTTGAGGCGACCGAGGAATAGGCCTTCCAATGTCTCCCACGTGCCTGCCCTTGCTCGCTTACGCATAATAAACAATCAGTCAATCACTCACTCCCAACCACTGTGGACCAGCCACCGAAGAATCTCCGGTTTAGACCACTCAACGATGTGGTCTTGGTCTTTTGGTTTGTTGTTAAAGATTTTGAATTCAAATTTATTTTTAGCCGTTGAATAAAATTAAACATATATACTCTTCAAACTTGTTCATCTTATTGACCGTGTCAACAAACAAAAGCCCTCCTTTTTGGGCCTCAGAAAGACTGAAAGAGGCTTCACAAGGCAGTCTTCTTCCACAGAAGCAGACATACAGAAATTTCCTTTCCATACCCATGACCTTTTTTTTTTTTTTTTTTCCGCATTCTGGTTTCGTGTCCATTACTCTCTACTTTCTAGCGGTGTAGTTTCAACCTGGGCCGATGTGAGCCCACAAGGGCACAATTGAATATGCATGGGGAACGTCCACTCAAACATGCATAAAGATGAAAATTGGAAAAAAAAAAAAAAACAATGAATTATAGTTAATTAATATTGCACTTGCTCATCAGATTAAAAATTTTGAGTTTGAATCTTAATCGTAGTTATTTAACATTAAAATTGGTGGGATCTTAAGATTAAGCATGTGGTCCACGCCAAACAACATGGAGCCTGTTAAAATACGATTCAAATTGAACCGTTTTTTTTTTTTTTTCCATGAATTATTATTATTATTAATTTTTCAAAAAGGAATGAATCTAGAGTTTGAATTCTAGAAAAATCTGAGTTGGCATTGAACTCTCGACTTTTTGAAGGAACTTTCCTTTTTTTTATTTTTTTTAATTTATATTAGAAGAGTGAAATTAGGTATTAAATTTTTAAATAGTCCCCAGCTGGTTTGATGCCCTTATTTTTGTGTAACATGATTGGAATGGCCCTTCCAGCTGGTAATAAATACGATTTATTTATTTATTAATAAAAATAAATAAATAAATAAATGAAGTACTCTTTGCATATAAATAAATAAATATGTACATGATGAAACTTGTAATGATGAATTAAATTATGACAAGTAAATTTACATGTCTATATATCATTATCTTTATTATTATTTTTATTATTATTATTTGGAAATGTTATTGTACGTATTAATTGTAAAAATTTTTAAATTTAAAATTTGTAATATTTTGACGTACGAGACCATTCCCGGCTCTCCCGCGATATTGCCCTGTACTTCCAACATAAACTACTACCGTAAAATATAAGCAAAAGAGAATTTCCACTTACGCTTTGAGATCCTTTATTCGCGTTCTTCCCGCAACAAGAAAAAAAAAAAAAGAAAAAGAAAAGTAAGAAGAAAATTGGAGATAGAAAAGAAACATTACTTTCCAGAAGTCCAAAAATAGACCTCTTCAATACAGATTGTCTTGCACGGTCTCAGTCCAAGAGTTCACTGTTCCAAATTGGAAAACCCCTTCAAAGACGTTAATCTTCAAAAACTCATGTGATCGAATAAAGGGTCGATGTATTTATGGATCCTTACTGGGGTTTTCTTTCTTTAATTGTATAGAAATTCTTTGAATTGTATAGAATTCCTTCTAAGATGACAAGCGGTGGGGAGTCGTCCAATAATCGGAGCACCAGAGAGTTAGTGTGCCACGCCACCGCCGGTGCCGCTGCAGGTCAGATAATTAAAGCTCAAATCTTTAGTAGTTCAGTATATGTGAAATCACATTCTTGGTATATATCTGCTTAAAGCTAGAGTTTTTTTGATTAAATTTGTGAAAAGTTCTTGGATGGAAGAAAAAGGGTTTTGTATTAGATTATTGATTTGTGTGTCAACAGGGGTAGTTATTAGTTTGACTTGCTTTTTGGCTTTAATTGAATTGATTTGTTGGAGGGTTTTATTTTTTGTTATTTTTAATTTTGGGGTTTATGGGATTGATTGGTGGTGCTTCTTGCAGGTGCTATTGCGGCCACTTTTGTTTGTCCTTTGGATGTGATCAAGACAAGGTTACAGGTCCATGGCCTGCCCGAAGGAAGCCATTCCAGTCGCACAGGTATTGTAGATTTAGTGCTTTTCAAAAATTGTGTTTCTTATTGGACATTCATTTAGTGGCAATTGTGGCACACACTCTGGAGTTGCTCTGGGATTCAATTGAATTGTAAGAGCTTTAGTTGAGGCAGTGAAGGTGGCTGGTTAAGATGAAGGGGCCGGTGCTAGTTGTAATTGCAAGGGTCTCAGTGTTGAGAGCAACAGCATTGAACTGTCTCTAATTATGTTTTCCAGGACCCCACTTTGCTTTGATCATATTGAGGATCACTTCATAAGTTTTTATGTTTACCTTCTATATGTATTCATGACGACTTAAATAAGTTGTTATATTTAGTACTTCTCTTTTGTTAGGAGTTTTAACATGCATCTCTGGCTGCACAGACTATCCCCTGCTCTGTTGATGGACTGTTCTTTATTTTTTGTACAAAGACTGTCCAGTAATTTCTGTATCTTCCTTGTAACCATCCTTGATTGGTCGTATAGCTTTGCTATTGAGCAGCTATTATTCCAAGCATGAACTCCTATGGTTGAGCAACTGATGGATAGGGCAGTTTCTTTTCTTATCAATGACTGACCCTTTCTGGTGTTCTTCTCTTGCCCAGGTAGTATGATTATCACAAGTTTACAGAATATAATCAAGAACGAAGGTTTTAGGGGTCTATACCATGGGCTCTCTCCAACAATATTGGCACTACTGCCAACTTGGGCTGTGAGTGCTACCTTTCGTACTAGCTTCAATAAGGCAACTTCTCATGTAGCCTATGATTTTATTACTTGGATGTGCAGAGTTTTGTGACCTCAGACTTTTTTCATAGTTTCTTTTAGAATTGACCGGGCCTCATGCTCTGGCTTTTTTTGTCCTTAATAATTGCATTTTCAACTTCTAAGCAAAAGAATCTTCTATTCACTAAAGGAGAATATCATCAATGAAAAGCCAGTACTTTGTTCCATCTTTCCTGGCAATTATCTTGTGCAGACCCATTCCATTATACAATGACTGTTGTGTGAAAAATTATCTGATGAGAGAAGTACACTGTAAGCTAACTGACTTTCCAAACTTCATTGTCAAAATTAGTTTCCAATGGCATGCATCAACCATTACTCCATCAAAAATTGGTTGCACATTTCGGGGATGAATTATCCCTGGAATTGATCTTCAGGAGCTTTCTCATTTACTACTCCATTTTGTTATTGCCAAGCATGTCCACTTATACTGTGGAAATTTCTGCTAGTGACAGATGTGCACATTTCATTTGTAGGTGTATTTCTCAGTTTACGAGCATCTTAAAGGCCTACTATCACATGGTTGGTTTTTTTGTCATCTTTTTTTTCTTTTTTTAAATTTTCCATTGCTCTTCTCTCATGTTTGAGATATTTTATTCCATTAGGTTTATGTCTGGGCTTCAGAATTTTTTTTATTCCAGATTGCTTGTTTTGAGTTCTTCCAACAATTTATGTTGTCAAACTGCAGGACCTAGGAGTCATCAACTCACAATCAGTGCAAACATGGTAGCTGCTGCAGGTGCTGGAGCTGCTACAGCCATTGCAACTAACCCATTGTGGGTTGTGAAAACCAGACTCCAAGTAAGTTGGGCACTGTTGGGTTTATGATTTCTCTCAAGTACAAGAGAACTAAAGATGTGAATGCACACAATAAAGAGTTGTGCTGACATGAGTACCTAATTTTAGACACAAGGAATGAGGCCAGGTGTGGTTCCCTACAAAAGCATACTTTCTGCCTTGACAAGGATTGCACGTGAAGAAGGTTTGCGAGGGCTGTATAGGTCAGTTTGGAGAATAAAATCACTATCACAATATTTACATTTCTGTGGTTGGAATATTTTGCTAGAAGTGTTGCTATAATTGGAAGGGCAAGTCTTAGTGTAATAGTAAGATCACTCCATAGTGACCTAGAAGTTATAGGTTTGAGTTGTGGAAACAATCTCTTTGTAAAAATAGTGGTAAGATTGCATACATGTGATCCTTCCTTGGACCTCCATAGTGTAGAAGCCTCATGCTCTGGGATAAACTTTTATTCCTGCTATAACTACTGTATTTTTTTTATCATAATGCTAGATTTTTGTCTTGAAACAGTGGCATTCTGCCTTCTCTTGCTGGAATAAGTCATGTTGCAATTCAATTTCCAGCATATGAGCAGATGAAGTTTTATATAGCCAAAAAGGGTATTGTGTGTTTAATACTTTTGTTGGTGTGAATCCAAGATTTTTGTGAATTGGTGGCTTGGTCAGCGCTGATCTTTTTGCTTTGGATCTTTTAGAAAAAACAACTGTGGGTAAGCTAAGTCCTGAGGATGTTGCAATTGCCTCTTCGGTATCCAAAATAATTGCCTCTGTAATGACTTACCCGCACGAGGTTTATATTTTGGCATCACTCCCTTTAATTTAGTCAATTGTGGTAGAGTTTCCCTTCTGTTCCCTCTCTCACAATTTTTTCATTTTATTGTTATCTGTAAACTTCAATACTAGGTTGTGCGATCAAGACTCCAAGAGCAGGGGCACAGCAGAAATTCTGTTCGATATGAAGGAGTTGTCGATTGCATTAAGAAGGTGTTTCAGAAAGAGGGTTTTGCAGGATTTTACCGTGGCTGTGCAACTAATTTAATGAGAACAACTCCATCTGCTGTTATTACATTTACCAGTTACGAGATGATACATAGGTTTTTGCAGGGTGTTCTGCCTTCTGACAAGGAAAATTCAGAAGCTCAGCCTCATGAGTATACCAAATCTCAGCAGGCAAATAAAGATAATGATGACATTGTTTTGGAGCAATCACGAAACCAATCAACTGAAAGAATTTCCTCCATGCCTCTTGGAAACAAGGATCAGTTAACTGCAGGACAATGATTGTTGTTCTGTAACAATCGTTGTTCTGCAACTGTCACTGCGCTTAAGAAGACAAGTGAGGAGGCTTCTCAAATGTGAATGCGAATAAACAAGAGCGAAGTTCTTTTGTCCCCAGGTTGTTTTTTATTCTTTTTGTCCTAATCCAATTTTCCTTTGTATCCATTTATGTAACTTCATCAGCATATTGAATTTTTCATGGCTCATATGAGCAGGCATTTATCCATCATATTGTGATGTAACGATATTAGACGGGAAAGGAATCTTAATGCGAGTTTATGTACGCATGCAATTCGTAAATATGCATTTCGTAAATGTTAGATTTAATGAGTATATAATATAATAATTTGATTTGATAGTTGTTTTATGCACATTTTTGCACAAAATTATTTACACGTTAGTGATCGTTGGAACCTGTTTAGAGATTTGATTTAATAAATTTAAAATTTATTTTAATGAAAAAAATTAATAATTCTTAATTTAAAAATAAAATAACATATATTTTGAATAATTAAAATTTAAAATAACATAAAATATAACTCGAACTTTTTGCCACCTCTGGTTGTACCGCAGGAGCACCATTATCCAAACAAAAGCAATCAGGACTGTGGCCATACGAGGGCATAGAGATTAAAATGACCCATCCCTGGAGTGGAGTGACCTCAAGATAAAAGCTTTTTCTTTTATTTGCTTGATGTCTCCTCCTCCTCCGCTCTTCCTTCTCCCTTGGAAGTGGAACTTTCTGCCTTCTGAATAGAATCTGGTCCAGTCCAACCCTCCACCCCAAACTTTTTGGAACTTACACTTCGGAAAGAGGATGTCGTGTCATGTTACAAAGCTTCCAGCATTGGACACTCCCACATCACGGTTTAAAGATTCTCGATCTGGGTGAATGACAATCTTAGATTTCAAGTCCGACCCGCAAAATTTAGTAGATGCCATCGCGTCCTTTAATGTCAACATAAAACACAAGTTCAACGTATTTAAAGAATATTTTAATAATTAAAAATTTAAATTTATATGCTCAAAATTTTATACTTTAATTTTAATAAAAAAGTATAAATTGATAGGATTGAAAAAATTAATCATTATATAACTTATGGTGCGGTAAATCTCTTAGTAAAAAATTAAAAATTTAGTTTGCAGGTAAAATTAACTTTTCTTTTTTTAAATTCGCTTTCGGGAATGCCTGCGCCAAGCTCTTCTTAAAATGGACCTCTATGTCTAAATCCGATCCAAACCGGGCTAGGCGAACTCGGATCACCCGCCAAACCGGTAACTTTCATTTTATACACTTTGCACTTACCTCCGCAGCCGACGATCTCTCCGGCGGCCTCTCCGCCGCTGCTTCCCATTTCTATTTCTCCTTCCGCAAGTGGCGGAGGAGACGACACGAACAGGTCCTTCAAGGTGTCGCGCTTCTTCGTCCTTGCAATTGGAACCGGAATCATCGGCGGCAAAGACTGCTGCCAGAGGGGCGAGAGGCGGGACGAGCTCAGGTTGAGAAGCATACGTAGAGTGGTTTTGCGGCCGCGGAGATGGACGACGGGACTCGTCCTCGGGCTTCGCGTGGGGCTCTGAGCCAACCCGCATTGCGTTGCCAGGAGCTTGAATTTTTACAAGGTGGCCATTTTCTCTATTTCTCTGTTTGTTTGTGTTTGGAAAGTGAGAATATTTATTAATTTGAAAATTGGTTTAGAGTTTCAGTGATTGTTTGTTTGTTTAAGTTTTTAAATTTTGAGAAGAAATGTAATACAATGCCTTGGGTATAAGATAGGCAACCCATGAACTATAAAATCATCTCACAGTGTTTATTTGTTTTGTTACAAGAAAGGTCGAAAGACTAAAAAGGAAAAATACTAATACTCAAACACATAATTAAGAGATTCCAACGAAGTATCACAACCAAATGTCCTAGAAGCACAGAACTCTCATAGTGTTTATTTTGTGGCCTCATGAATGTTGCTGTCGAACATTTTTCCTGGAAGATTTTTGAAAAGGATTCTTAATTGCATGCTGTTGAAGCATTTAGAGAGCAATAGAAAGTGATACGGGATATGCTTCATAATCATATTCCTATGCGCAATCAGTTTAATTAGAGAGTATTTGACAACACGATAAAATAGCACAAAAGCTGAAATCTATATAGCCTCTGGCACCGGGCCTAATTGAACTACGGATGATCCATCTATCATGCAAAGAATCCGGTGGTTCTGTTGAAAAGTCCTTACATGGAATTCTGGTGATGTATAAGTTGCTATGCTGCTCTTTGATGCCTCCGTGTCATCAGTGATTCTCCAACTCGTACTCTGTACTCTTGATACTCTTTAGTTCCTGCAAAACCTCATCCATGGAAGGTCTCAG
This sequence comes from Rhizophora apiculata, assembly GCA_037832385.1. Taxonomy (NCBI): domain Eukaryota; kingdom Viridiplantae; phylum Streptophyta; class Magnoliopsida; order Malpighiales; family Rhizophoraceae; genus Rhizophora; species Rhizophora apiculata. The sequence continues at coordinate 5,125,552 of CM075437.1, forward strand.
TTCCTTATCTTGTTGCAGGCATCGAAAAGCCAATTGTGCAACTAGAGTTGTCATTGTTTTGACTGTATCATCTGACTTGAACCCAAGACACAAGTCGACCAACTCATCAAGTGCGCAATTTTGAATCCTGTTTATGGCTAATCTAGCCAAATTAATCTCATGCCGATGCCTAGTTATGTCAACGGCAGGCATTGATGATATGAGTTCAATGAGGACAACACCGAAGCTATAGACGTCGCTCTTATCAGTTAGCTGATAACACTGGTGATAATCAGGGTCTATGTAGCCAGGGGTCCCCTGTGGAACAGTTGAGACATGAGTGACATCATTGGGAAACAACCTGGAAAGCCCAAAATCTGCAACTTTGACACAGAAGTTGTTGTCAAGGAGAATATTGTTAGTTTTCACATCTCGGTGAATGATATCAGAAGCATGAAGATAAACCAATGCACTGGCTGTTTCTATGGCAATCTTCATCCGAATAGGCCAAATTAGAGGAGCAGACTTGGCCCTGTCACCGTGGAGATGATCCGCAACAGTGCCATTGGAAATGTATTCATAGACAAGAAGGAGCTCTCGGCTGTGGCGTGAAGTGCAGCCATAAAGTGACACCAGATTTTTGTGTCGCAGACGTGTGAGGATTTCAATTTCATTCATAAACTGCTCAACCCTCTTGTAGTTGTGCTCATACAGGCGCTTTACTGCAATTTCTCGCCCATCTCGAAGTTTCCCTAAATAACAATGGTCAAAGAATAAATCATTCAACAAGTTTCAGGGACTTTCATTGTGTTAAATTTTTCAAACTGCAGGATTTTGATCTTCTTACCATAGTAGACAGTTCCAAAACCTCCATCTCCAAGCTCGTTTTTGGAATCAAAGTTATTGGTGGCTTCTTCAAGTTCACTATGGGTAAAGATGGGGACACCAAAAAAGACATTGCTTCGCTCCAGGTCCAAAGTCGAGGAGGTGATAGAAGCTCTTGCTGGGATAAAAATTCTCCTGTATCGATACAACAGGAAAGATACCATCATAATGGCCGCACCCCCGAGACCCAGAGCTGGAAAAGAGAGTTTCAGATTGTCAAGGGTTTTCTGCAGAATGATGCAAAGGAAAGATAAGCTGAATAGAATTTCAGATGATGGGAACAATTTACCTAGTCCAAGCTTCAATCCAATATTTTTTTTGGTTATTTGGCTCTGACTAGGACTCAAACTCGGGCTAGGACTCCCTACAGGGAAAGATTGATCAACTGACAAACATTGCATTCCCAAGTACAATATATACAGGAATTGTGAGTTGGGATTAACAAAAAAGGCAGGATATTAAAGTGAATATACGCAACCATCGGAACTAAGTGTACAAGTAAAGAACTATGCACCTTCCAGTTTGTTATGGCACTCAAGCTCACATATGGGTTCCTCTGCTGGGCAACTCTGACATATCCTCTTGTGCTCTTCTAGGGAGACCTTAGCAGCTAACAACCCAAAAATTTCATAATAATTATGGTTATTTACTGGGAGATGAACAACTGAACAACGAGGGGGAGGACATTGTAAATTTTTATTTTCCAAAATCAGGTAGAAGTTGCCATTTTGGCAGCCTGGATGAAAATATTTTAAATCGGGTCCGAAATTGAGAGTCCGGTTGCATTTGAACAGGGTTAGGTTAAACAGAGCATGGGATGCAACATCTTGGAGGATGGAATGATTCATGTTGCTGAAGCGTTGGCACAGGCTGGAATTTAGTTGCCTCTGAATTTCTTTGTTTTCAGAAACGAAACTAAGGGAAATATGAGAGAGGCTGTCAATGTCATAAAATCCTCCTATTGCCGACATCACGAAGAAATTAAATTGTTCTTCCTCACAACTACCCACAGATAGAGGCCCGCAGTCTGGAGGAGGGATAATCTTCCCGGTGTTTCCACAATATGAGGGTATGCAACTCTCGAATTGTTCAAAGCTAAGAGGAAGAACAGAGTGAAAGATGGAAAAGATAACTAACAAAGAGACAGCAGCAGCCATCCCAGAACTTTGCATTTCAAGAAACTATGGATCATGGATGTAGAGACCATAAAGAATGAACTTATTATACGTGTAACAAGATATCAAGTTATGTTACATAGCGTAGTTGACTTGGAAATTTTATGCAGAAGACTTGTAAATTGACGGAAAGAAAGAAGTGAAATATCAGCCGCTCTTTCCATTGACTAGAAAGACCCCACTACTAGAATTTTCAAACGTTTTATCCCCAGTAACCGCATGGATGTCGCTGGTGGGACTATTTCACGGCTCGTTATAAACGTCCAAGACTCCAGGAAACTACTCGGAAGGCAGCTAACAACCTAGTGGTTTTTTTTAGGGGGTATGCGTACTGAATCCGGCATTGACTTGTGCCGTGGTCTTCAGTCACAAAGACCCCATGAATTAATCCATAAATCATGTTGAAAGTTAAAAAAAAAAAAAAAAAACTGTTGACAACTTCTTCTACTTCTCGGTGGTGGTTGTGGGGGAAGTGAGAGACGGGCTAATTAGAATAGGACTTTCCGTGCATGAAATTCCCTTGTTTTCACAAGGAAGTTACTTAGAATTGTCTCATCCTTACACCCAGAGCTCTGCCTTCATTCGGGACTGAATAGAAGAGCAAAACGCTTCAGGTATAAACAAGTTCTACAAACATATTTTGCTGTGACCAACGATTTGATTTGCTGCGGGAGGAGATCCGGGTGAGAAGCACAAGTAAAGTGGTTTTGCGACGGCGGAGATGGACGACGGGACTCGTACTCGGGCTTCGCGTTGGGCTCTGACCCACCCCGCAATTGAATTTGATGCCGTAATTGTTCTCAAGCCACCAGAGCTTGGTGGTCAATTGACTTGTACTGTATTTTTTTAATAGGCAATATAATTGCAAGGCATCTACAAGTCGTCATACGGGTGTTTTACATTTCATCGCAATAATCACTTGTCTTATTTTTCTAGCAATAGTGCAATCATACCGACTCCTGTGAGTTTGACATTAAACTAATAATTATAATCATTTCCAAAAAAAAAAAATCGAATACATGTGAGCATAGGATCCCTAGATCTCGACCATCCTTAATTGTTTAGCTGTGACTTCCAATTTGAATGACCAAAAATGTAGAAATCATGTTCTTGTTGAAATAAAAAAAAAAAACGCATTGCTGAACGGGGCCTTGATTTTGGATATGGTTTAAAATAAAGTTTGGTGATGTCAGGCTTATGGTTTGGCACAATATGGTAAGTGTAATGCTTCAAATATTGTGCATGCAATGCATGCCATCTTCTCCAGCAGCCTGAAAGAAAAGATAAGCATTGTATATCGTGTTTCATTTCCTTCTTTCTGTTTGACAGCTCGATTTCCATTGTTTGTTGGGAAGATTGCTTGACACAACTGTGTGGTTGGTTTCAATTTTTCCATTTGGATGGGCAATTAATTGTATTATTAGCGACGGAACCTCGTTGCCCATTTTAGTTCAGAGACAATCCATCGTCCCTAACTTTAAATCCCCTAACTCGGTTACATCTCTATTGTGTCCAGTGATACCTACTGTTATATTTTGAGTAAACCTCTATAATATAAGTAAACAAATATAACGGTATGGGATAATATAAAGATTCTTTTTATTAAATTTAAAGGAGATGAGATATAAATTAGTTCTAAATATTTTTGAATTTTTTTAAAAATAATATTTTATTTTTATTTGATAGTTGAGTCCTATAACCTTTTTTTATTTTTATTTTTTCATATAGTTTGAGTCCATTTTTTTTTGGGATGAAGTTCAGTCAACCCATTAAGATCTGGTATCATTTCTTTTCTTTTGTGAGATTTAAACTAAAGTTCTTAGACTTTATGGTATCCCTTTTAATTCTTATTTATTATTTAATCTCTCTCTAATCTTTTTTTTTTTTTTTGAGAACTTATGTATGTGCATGGACGTGAGATGCTGGGACGAAAACACATAAGAAAATTAGAATGTAATGCAAATATTTTAAATAAATTTAATATTTTAAAATTTTTACTTTATAAAATTTTTTATATTATTTTACATTTTGATTACTATTTTATTAATAATTTTAAAATATATATAATATATATACATATAATATGATATTTAAAAATTATAAATTAAAATAATGAATATTATTACTAATTAGATAACTCACATAAAAACATTATGATATACTTTCTAAATATTAATAAAAGTAAAAAATCAATAACAATATGCTGAAAGTAATATAATAAATTTGTGTAAAAGAATTATTAATTTTTTAAAAATAAAATAATATATAAGATATTAGATTGATTGTGCTATTAAGCTGATTAATAAAAACTATGTAGATCACAATTTTTTTTCATATTTTTTTATCAATTTTGAATAAGGAAAAGGATAATTTTTGTCTTTAATGTACTCAATGTACATGCACGGTGAATGTGTGAGATTGAGACGAGTGTCTGAAAAACAATCAATAATACTCCGGTTTCTCTTCCCAACAAAAGCACCGTGCACGCCATAGCACCACTGCATGACACGTGTCAGTTTGTCAATTCCTAAATCTGAACAGTCACCCCCCCGAAAGAACTCCGTCCAATCATAACGGAACCAAACCAGAGTCAGAGTCACTCGCTAACATTAGTCCACCGACACGTCCTTTGTTTTTTCTCTAATAATCTTTCTGCGTTTTTAGATTATTAACGCTAATTTAGCGGTTTCTCAGAATTTTTTGGTCACTCACTAATAATAACACAAATACCAAAAATAATTAACGACGAGATTGTGTCTTTCTTGTAATTTATAATTAATTTAATTTAAATAAATTTAAAATTAATATGATATTTTTTAATTTAAAAATTTAAAATTTATTAAAATAAATAAAATTTTAAACATTATAATATAAAAATAAATATATTGTATCACTGAGTTATTTGAGATGGTATACAAATATAAATACGTTTCCCCTTTCTCTTTCTATCTTTGTGAATTTAAACTATATCTGAATAGCAATTTTTCCTTTTCTTTTCTTTTCTTTTTTTTTTTTTTTTTGGTTTAATATAATTTTCTTCTTCTACCTCAAGCCCCTCCGTCACTCACATTGATTGCCCTGAACCTCCTGCCTTTTGGTTTATGTAGCCCATCACTTTCATTTTTTCCTTATTCCTTTCCTCTCAACGCTTTCATTTGTTGTTAAGTCTCTCTTCTGTGTTACATATATCCATATAAATCTATTTCGGCATTGCCGTCGGCCGGCGTCTCTGATCAGAGTATCGGTTTTTTTTTTTTTTTTTCACAATTTTGAACTTAGCGTTTCGTTTGCTTTTGTAAATCGGGGACTGAGCCGACCGTTTTAGTTACCGGTTTGGGTTTTATTTTATTATTATTATTATTTTAACAGTTTTTGAAACGGTTGGAAATGTTGTGGACGGAATTGCAGTTCACGCGCGGTAGCGTGGAGAATCGGTTTCACCGTATGGCGAAGGCGCTTAGGGCTCACCAGTATCAGAAGAGCGATCATCTGTGGAGAGCTCAGAGAGATGTGACGGCGAGCCAATAGCTGTCGTCGGTGAAGGGGAAACTGGTGGAGAACTGGACCGCCCGTTCGGAAAAGTTGCCGAAACCGGTTGCGTCGCCCCCGGTGGTTTTTCCGTTGAGTTCTTTGGAGCGGTTTTTGGAGTCAATAATGCCGTCCGTGCCCGCCGACATGTTAGTTGGTTCCATTTCGTCACCTTCCATTGCCTCAATTTTTTTTCCCCTTTATTTTCCGTTTTTTACGGCTGTTTGTTTGCTGAGAAAATGAGATGATGAATATCAACATGAAACATAAAGTATAATCAACTTTGCAAATATTTAATGTTTTACAATTGTTGTTGTTGGAGACAGTTACGCAAGATTTTGTTGGTCTTATGATAAGTAAGATGGGTGAAACCTTAAACCCTGTTTAAAGTCTTTGAAGAATTGGGAGAAGTAAATAGAATTGCTTATAGATGCATAAATGTTCATTTCACCACGTTGTTGTCGAATTCTTTGTTGTTCATATGAGCCAAACAGACCATAATTCTGTTAGGTTTGGAGTAATTGAGTCTTTTGGTGGCAGACAATGATGCGTGGGTGGCAGAAGTGTGACATGGAATTTCAGCCTTACTTTGTTCATGGAGATTTATGGGAGTCTTTCAAGGAATGGAGTGCCTACGGTGCTGGAGTGCATTTGGTCTTGAATAATAGTGATCGTGTCATTCAATACTATGTTCCATATCTATCTGGTATCCAAATATATGGGAAGTCTAAGAAGTTGTGTGCCAAGCCAAGGTTGGTTACTATATTACCAATATCAGTTACTGATAGATTATCAGTTTACATTGTGTGTTTTGTTTCTGATAATTAACATGTCAATTGCCGGTAAGCAGTAGTTGGGGGGAAAATTGTAACCCCGAGAAATTCATGCATGTTGTGGGGTTTAGCGGAGAGGTGGGGTTTCGAAATACCCTTCTCCACTATGGTTGTTAAATGTTTAAAACATATCTATAATGGGTATTAGTGCTGACGCGATTGATGCAACTCATGTGTGACTGTGTCATTCAATACTATGTTCCATTTCTATCCAGTATCCAATTATATGGGAAGCCTATGAAATTCTGTGCCAAGCCAAGGTTAGTTGATCTGTTATATTGGCATTAGTCACTGAATTAAATTGTGTCTTAGAGAGCAAATAGAAAATGAGACGGAATATGCTTCATAATCATATTCCTACGCGCACGCAGTTTAATTAGAGAGTATTTGACAACACAATAATATAGCACGAAAGCTGAAATCTATATAGCCTCTGGCACCAGGCCTAATTGAACTACCGATGATCCATTTATCATGCAAAGAATCTGGTGGTTATGTTGAAAAGTCCTTACATGGAATTCTGGTGATGTACAAGTTGCTATGCTGCTCCTTGATGCCTCAGTGTCATCAGTGATTCTCCAACTCGTACCCTGTACTCTCAATACTCTCTACTTCCTGCAACACCTCATCCATGGAAGGTCTCAGTTCCTTATCTTGTTGCAGGCATTGAAAAGCCAATTGTGCGACGAGTGTTGTCATTGTTATAACCACATCATCTGACTTAAATCCGAGACATAAGTCGACCAACTCATCGAGTGCGCAATTTTGAATCCTGTTTATGGCTATGCTAGCCAAATTAATCTCATGCCGATGGCTAGTTATGTCAACGGCAGGAATCGATGATATGAGTTCAACGAGGACAACACCGAAGCAATAGACGTCACTCTTATCAGTTAGCTGATAACACTGGCGATAATCAGGGTCTACGTGGCTGGGGGTCCCCTGTGGAGCAGTTGAGACATGAGTGACATCATTGGGAAACAATCTGTAAAGCCCAAAATCTGCAACTTTGACACAGAAGTTGTTGTCGAGGAGAATATTGTTAGTTGTCACGTCTCGCTGAATGATATCAGAAGCATGAAGGTAAACCAATGCACTGGCTGTTTCTATGGCAATCTTCATCCGAATAGCCAAATTAGAGGAGCAGACTCGGCCCTGTCGCCGTGGAGATGATCCGCCACAGTGCCATTGGGAATGTATTCATAGACAAGAAGGAGCTCTCGGCAGTGGCGTGAAGTGCAGCCATAAAGTGACACCAGATTTTTGTGTCGCAGACGTGTGAGGATTTCAATTTCGTTCGTAGACTGCTCAACCCTCTTGTAGTTGTGCTCATATAGGCGCTTTACGGCAATTTCTCGCCCATCTCGAAGTTTGCCTAAATAACAACGATCAAAGAATAGATCATTCAACGAGTTTCAGGGACTTTCATTGTGTATAATTTTTCAAACTGCAGGATTTTGATCTTCTTACATCGTACACAGTTCCAAAACCGCCATATTCAAGCTCGTTTTTGGAATCAAAGTTATTGGTGGCTTCTTGGAGTTCACTGTGGGTAAAGATGGGGACACCAAAGAAGACATTGCCACGCTCCAGGTCCGAAGTCGAGGAGATGATAGAAGCACTTGCTGGGATAAAATTCTCCTGTATCTATACAAGAGGAAAGATACTATCAGAATGGCCGCACCCACAAGACCCTGAGTTGGAAAAGAGAGTTTCAGATTGTCAAGGATTTTCTGCTGAATGATGCAAAGGAAACATAAGCTGAAGAGAATTTTAGATGATGGGAAACAATTTACCTAGTCCGAACTTCAATCCAATATTTCTTTTGGTTTTTTGGCTCCCACAAGGACTCGAACTCGGGCTAGGACTCCGACCTGCCACGGGGAAAGATTGATCAACTGACAGACATTGCATTCCCAAATACAATATAGACAGGAATTGTGAGTTGGGATCAACGACCAAAAAAAGCTGGACATTAAAGTGAATATGTGTAACCATCGGAACTGAGCATACAAGTAAAGAACTATGCACCTTCCGGTTTGTTATGGCAACAAGGCTCACAATTGTGTCCCTCTGCGTGGCACTCGTGACATGTTATCCTCGTGTACTCTTCAAGGGATACCCTAGCAGCTAACAACCCAGAAATTTCATAATAATTATAGTCATTTACTGGGAGACGAATAACTGAACAATGAGGGAGAAGTCTTGGTGAACTTTCATTTTTGAAAATCTGGTAGAAGCTGCCATATGGGCAATCATGTGAATTGGGTGGGAAATTGAAAGTCCAGTTGCATTTGGACAGGGTTAGGCCAGACAGAACATGGGATGCAATGTCTTGAAGGATGGAACTATTCATTTTGCCTAAGGATTGGCACGGGCTTGAATATAGTTGCCTCTGAATTTCTTTGCGAAGGGAAATATGAGAGAGGCTCTCAAAGTCATAAAATCCTCCTATTGCCGGCATCGCGAAATTAAATGGCTTTTTCGTACAACTATGCACCCAAAAAGGCCCACACACTGGAGGACGGCTGGGGAAAGGGGGATTATTCTCTGTGGTGTTTTCACAATATAAGGGTAAGCATTGTTTGAATTGTTCCATGCTAAAGCTATAAGGAAGAACAGAGTGAAAGAAGGAAAAGATAACTAACAAAGAGAGAGCAGCAGTCATCCCAGAACTTTGTGATTCAAGAAACTATGGATTATGGATGTAGAGACCAGAAAGAATGAGCTTCTTATACCTGTAACAAGATATCAGGTTATGTTACGTACCATAGTTGACTTGGAAAATTTATGCAGAAGAAGACTTGTAAATTGACTGAATGAAAGAGTGAAATTTCAGCTGCTCTTTCCATTGACTAGAAAGATTACACCACTAGACTTTTCAAATGTCGCTGGTGGGACTATTTGACGGCTTGTTATAAACGTCAAGACTCCACGAAACTACTCGGAAGGCAGCTAACAAGCTGGTGGCCTTTTTTTGTTCGGGTGTGGGGTGGAAAATGAAAAATGATGCGTCCTGAATTTGGCATTGAATTGTGCCGTGGCCTTCGGTCACAAAGACCCATGAATTAATCTATCAATCATGTTGAAAGTTTAAAAAAAAACCTGTTGACAACTTCTTCTCCGTGGTCGTTGTGGAGGAAGTGAGAGACGGGCTAATTAGAATAAGACTTTCCGTGCATGAAACTCCATTGTTTTCACAGGGAGTTTGCTTGGCACCTGTGACCTCTACCTCAGAATAGAATTGTCTCATTCTTATACCGAGGGCTCTGCTTTCATTCGGGGCTCAATAGAAGAGCAAAACGCTTCATGTATAAACAAGTTCTACAAACTAATCTTGCAAACATATTTTGCGGTGACCAACGATTTGATTTGCGGCGGGAGGAGATCCGGGTGAGAAGCACAAGTAAAGTGGTCTTGCGGAGGCGGAGATGGAGGACGGGACTCGTCCTCGGGCTTCGCGTTCGGCTCTGACACACCCCGCATTGCGTTGCTAGAAGCTTGAATTTCTGTAAGGTCGCCATTTTCTTTCCCAGCTCCTTCTCTTTCTCTGCTTGTTTGTTTTTGGAAAGTGAGAACTGGGTGGTTTGAGTATTTTGTTTAAATTTGAAAACTGGGGAAGAAATGTGACGTAATGATGTGGGTTTGCTTGAAAGAGACGAGAAGAGAGGCTCCTGTTCTCTCTCTCTCTATTACTTTTTTTCCGCCTTCTTTCCTTTCTTTTTGCTGCTTTCTTTTTAAATAAAAATTATGTAGTCCAAGTAGAAAATGACTTAAATTAATTCACCCTTTAATAATTAGAGAATCAATAAGTTTTGTTTTTGAATAAATAATAAATTAATTATAATTAATTATTATGATTCAATGAAATAAACTTACGTTCAATTTCTATCCCATTCTCATGTCACGAACTCTTTTTTTGATACTTTAAATGCGTTCCTTGAATAGAAATCTGCTTGGAAACTGTGTGTCGGGAGAGAGATTGGGACTTTTGAGAGGGGCATTATCCGACGTAAATTCCAAGATAGAACACTGTAATTATATATAATTAATAAGCAACAAAAAGTATATATAATTAATAAAATAATATAAAAAATATTCTTATAATAAAAAAATAAAGAGAGGACATTAAATAATATTATTTTATTAACCATTCAACCCCCAATTGTTGATTTGCAAAAAAAAAAAAATTTATTTTATGCACACAATATCATAACCGCATTAATATACATCGCGCACCCCTGTGATTACACAAGATACATTTGACTTTTAAAAAAAAATCTTTAATGTGTTATATTTTAATAATAAATATATATATATATTTTAAATTCTAATTTTGATAACAAAAATATGACATTTATGATAATAAAAAAATTATTTATTGTGTAATTTATAATCTATTAAATTTTTAATAAACATGAAAAAATCCACAATGTGACAATCTCAGCATTGAGAATGCCCGCGAATATGCTTGTATAAAATAGGTTTACCAATATGCCATATCATCGTCTCGTTGTGTTTATTTTGTGCCCTCTCTTGAATGTTGCGGTCAAACATTTTTCTTTGTATTTTGCAGTGGATTGTTAATGGTTGAAACATTTGGAGAGCAATAGAAATTGATACCGGAAATGCCTTTATAAATATAAATATTTTAATTATCGAGCCTTTTGACGAGAAAATAAAATAGCACGAAAACTGATATTTATAGCCGCTGCCTCCTAGACCAACTATGGTCTATGGGTCTTGTACAAAGAAAGAGGGAGCGAAGGTCCAGATATATGTGTGAATTGTACGACCATTCTTTCAAACTGGAAAAAAATAAAAGAAAAGAAAAATAGCTGCCACCTGGCCTAATTGAACAACCAATGATCCATCTATCATGCGAAGATTCTGGTGATTCTGTACAAGTTGCCATGCTCCTAGCTCCATATGCATGCTCTTTGATGCGTTAGTGTCATCAGTGATCCTCCAACTTGTACCCTGTACTCTCAATACTCTTTAGTTCCTGCATTATCTCATCCATGGAAGGTCTCAGTTCCCTACATTGTTGCAGGCATCGAAAAGCCAATTTTGCAACCAGAGTTGTCATAGTTTTAACTACATCATCTGTCTTATACCCGAGAGATAAGTCAATCAACTCATCAAATGCGGACTTTTGAATCCTGTTTATGGCTAATAAGGCCAAATTATTCTCATGTCTAGTCATGTCAACGGCACGCATCGATGATATGAGTTCAACGAGGACAACACCGAAGCTATAGACATCGCTCTTATCAGTTAGCTGGAAACACTCGTAATATTCAGGGTCTATGTAGCCGGGGGTCCCCTGCGGAGGAGTTGAGACATGAGTGACATTACTGGGAAACAACCTGGAAGTCCCAAAATCTGCAACTCTGACACGGAAGTTGTTGTCAAGAAGAATGTTGTTAGTTTTCACGTCTCGGTGAATGACATCAGAAGCATGAAGATAAACCAATGCACTGGCTGTTTCTATGGCAATCTGCATCCGAATAGGCCAAATTAGTGGAGCAGACTCGGCCCTGTCGCCGTGGAGATGATCCGCAACAGTGCCATTGGGAATGTATTCGTAGACAAGGAGGAGCTCGTGGCTTTGGCGTGAAGTGCAGCCATAAAGTGACACCAGGTTTGGGTGGCGCAGACGTGCGAGGATTTCAATTTCGTTCATAAACTGCTCAACACTCTTGCAGTTGCGGTGATATAGGCGCTTTACTGCAATTTCTTGCCCATCTCGGAGTTTGCCTGGTTTACAATTCAATAAGCTTCTGGGAATTTCATTTTATTTTAATTATCTAAACTGCAGGATTTGGATCTTCTTACCATGGTACACAATTCCAAAACCTCCATGTCCAAGTTTATTTTTAGAATCAAAGTTATTGGTCGCTTCTTCCAGTTCGCCGAGGGTAAAGATGGGGACACCAAAGTGGGGATAACTTCGTTCCCAGTTGAAACGTGAGGAGTGGATAGAAGCTCTCGCTGGGATAAAAATTCTCCTGTATCGATACAACAGGAAAGATACCAACATAACAGCCGCACCCACAGGACCCAGAGCTGGAAAAGAGAGTTTCAGATTGTCAAGGGTTTTCTGCAGAATGATGCAAAGGAAAGATAAGCTGAAGAGAATTTCAGATGATGAGAACAATTTACCTAGTCCAAGCTTCAATCCAATGTGTTTTTTGGTTTTTTTGGCTCCCACAAGGACTCCAACTCGGGCTAGGACTCCAACCTGCCACGGGGAAAGATTGATCAACTGACAAACATTGCATTCCCAAATACAATATATACAGGAATTGTGAGTTGGGATTAACAAAAAAGGCAGGATATTAAAGTGAATATATGCAACCATCGGAACTAAGTGTACAAGTAAAGAACTATGCACCTTCCAGTTTGTTATGGCACTCAAGCTCACATATGGGTTCCTCTGCTGGGCAACTCTGACATATCCTCTTGTGCTCTTCTAGGGAGACCTTAGCAGCTAACAACCCAAAAATTTCATAATAATTATGGTTATTTACTGGGAGATGAACAACTGAACAACGAGGGGGAGGACATTGTAAATTTTTATTTTCCAAAATCAGGTAGAAGTTGCCATTTTGGCAGCCTGGATGAAAATATTTTAAATCGGGTCCGAAATTGAGAGTCCGGTTGCATTTGAACAGGGTTAGGTTAAACAGAGCATGGGATGCAACATCTTGGAGGATGGAATGATTCATGTTGCTGAAGCGTTGGCACAGGCTGGAATTTAGTTGCCTCTGAATTTCTTTGTTTTCAGAAACGAAACTAAGGGAAATATGAGAGAGGCTGTCAATGTCATAAAATCCTCCTATTGCCGACATCACGAAGAAATTAAATTGTTCTTCCTCACAACTACCCACAGATAGAGGCCGGCAGTCTGGAGGAGGGATAATCTTCCCGGTGTTTCCACAATATGAGGGTATGCAACTCTCGAATTGTTCAAAGCTAAGAGGAAGAACAGAGTGAAAGATGGAAAAGATAACTAACAAAGAGACAGCAGCAGCCATCCCAGAACTTTGCATTTCAAGAAACTATGGATCATGGATGTAGAGACCATAAAGAATGAACTTATTATACGTGTAACAAGATATCAAGTTATGTTACATAGCGTAGTTGACTTGGAAATTTTATGCAGAAGACTTGTAAATTGACGGAAAGAAAGAAGTGAAATATCAGCCGCTCTTTCCATTGACTAGAAAGACCCCACTACTAGAATTTTCAAACGTTTTATCCCCGGTAACCGCATGGATGTCGCTGGTGGGACTATTTCACGGCTTGTTATAAACGTCCAAGACTCCAGGAAACTACTCGGAAGGCAGCTAACAACCTAGTGGTTTTTTTAGGGGGTATGCGTACTGAATCCGGCATTGACTTGTGCCGTGGTCTTCGGTCACAAAGACCCCATGAATTAATCCATAAATCATGTTGAAAGTTAAAAAAAAAAAAAAACCTGTTGACAACTTCTTCTCCTTCTCGGTGGTGGTTGTGGGGGAAGTGAGAGACGGGCTAATTAGAATAGGACTTTCCGTGCATGAAACTCCATTGTTTTCACAAGGAAGTTACTTAGAATTGTCTCATCCTTTCACCGAGGGCTCTGCCTTCATTCGGGGCTAAATAGAAGAGCAAAACGCTTCAGGTATAAACAAGTTCTACAAACTAATCTTGCAAACTTATTTTGCTTTGACCAACGATTTGATTTGCTGCGGGAGGAGATCCGGGTGAGAAGCACAAGTAAAGTGGTTTTGCGACGGCGGAGATGGACGACGGGACTCGTACTCGGGCTTCGCGTTGGGCTCTGACCCACCCCGCAATTGAATTTGATGCCGTAATTGTTCTCAAGCCACCAGAGCTTGGTGGTCAATTGACTTGCACTGTATTTTTTTAATAGGCATTATATTTGCGAGGCATCTACAAGTCGTCATACGGGTATTTTAAATTTCATCACAATAATCACTTGTCTTATTTTTCTAGCAATAGTGCAGTCATACCGACTCCTGTGAGTTTGACATTAAAATAATAATTATAATCATCTCAAAAAAAAAAAAAAATCGAGATTTAAACTAAAGTTCTTAGACTTTATGGTATCCCTTTTAATTCTTATTTACTATTTAATCTCTCTCTAATCTTTTCTTTTTTTTTTTGAGAACTTATGTATGTGCATGGACGTGAGATGCTGGGACGAAAACACATAAAGCTGGCACAAATACGGAGACCCATGACCGCTTAGAAAATTAGAATATAATATGTAATACAAATATTTTAAATAAATTTAATATTTTTAAACGTATAATTTATAAAAATCACTATATTATTTTATATTATAATTACTATTTTATTAATAATCTTAAAAACATATAATATATATACATATAACATGATATTTGAAAAATATAAATTTAAATAATAAACATTATTATCAATTAAATAATTCACATAAAAACATTATGATATGCTTTTTAAATATTAATGAAAGTAAAAATTCAATAACAATATACTGAAAATAATATAATAAATCTGTGTAAAAGAATTATTAATTTTGAAAAAATAAAATAATATATAAGTTATTAAATTCATTGCGCTATCAGGTTGATTAATAAAGACTATGTAAATCACAATTTTTTTTCATATTTTTTTTATCAATTTTGAGTAAGAAAAAAGATAATTTTTGTGTTTAATGTACTCAATGTACATGCACGGTGAATGTGTGAGATTGAGACAAGTGTCTGAAAAACAACCAATAATGCTCCTTGGGTTTCTTTTCCTAACAAAAGCACCGTGCACGCCATAACACCACTGCATGACACGTGTCATGTTCTCAATTCCAAAATCTGAGCAGTCACCCGCTCAAAAGAACTCTGTCCAATCATAACGGAACCAAACCAGAGTCAGAGTCACTCGCTAACATTAGTCCACCGACACGTCCTTTGTTTTTTCTTTAATAATCTTTCTGCGTTTTTAGATTATTAACGCTAATTTAGCGGTTTCTCAGAATTTTTTGGTCACTCTCTAATAATAACACAAATACCAAAAATAATTAACGACAAGTTTGTGTCTTTTTTGTAATTTATAATTAATTTAATCTAAATAAATTTAAAATTAATACGATACTTCTTAATTTAAAAATTTAAAATTTATTAAGACAAATAAAATTTTAAACATTATAATATAAAAATAAATATATTGTATCACTGAGTTATTTGAGATGGTATACAAATATAAATACGTTTCCCCTTTCTCTTTCTATCTTTGTGAATTTAAACTATATCTGAATAGCAATTTTTCCTTTTCTTTTCTTTTTTTTTTTTTTTTGGTTTAATATAATTTTCTTCTTCTACCCTAAGCCCCTCCGTCACTCACATTGATTACCTTGAACCTCCTGCCTTTTGGTTTATGTAACCCATCACTTTCATTTTTTCCTCGTTCATTTCCTCTCAACGCTTTCATTTGTTCTTAAATCTCTCTTCTGTGTTACATATATCCATATAAATCTATTTCGGCATTGCCGTCGGCCGGCGTCTCCGATCAGAGTATCGGTTTTGTTTTTTTTTCCTGAACGACAATTTTGAACTTAGCGTTTCGTTTGCTTTTGTAAATCGGGGACTGAGCCGACCGTTTTAGTTAGCGTTTTGGGTATTATTATTATTATTATTGTTTTAACAGTTTTTTAAACGGTTGCAAATGTTGGGGACGGGATTGCAGTTCACGCGCGGTTGCGCGGAGAATCGGTTTTACGGTACGGCGAAGGCGCGTAGGGCTCACCAGAATCAGAAGAGCGATCATCTGCGGAGAGCTCAGAGAGATGTGACGGCTACCCAATGGCCGTCGTCCGTGAAGAAGAAACCGGCGGAGAACTGGACCGCCTGTTCGGAAAAGTTGCCGAAACCGGTTGCGTCGCCGCCGGTGGTTTCGCCGTTGAGTTCTTTGGAGCGGTTTTTGGAGTCAATAATGCCGTCCGTGCCCGCCCAGTACCTGTCCAAGGTTAGTTACCGTTTGGCTGGTTCCATTTTGTTATCTTCCATTTCCTCAATTTTCTTCTTTTTTTTCCTTTATTTTCAGATTTTTTATAGCGTGTTTGTTTACCGAGAAAATGAGGATGATGAATATCAACATGAAACATCAAGTATAATCAACTTTACAAATATTTAATGTTTTACAATTGTTGTTGTTGGAGACAGTTAAAGAAGATTTTGTTGGTCTTATGATAAGTAAGATGAGTGAAACCTTAAACCCTGTTTAAAGTGTTTGAAGAATTGGGAGAAGTAAATAGAATTGCTTATAGATGCATAAAAGTTCATTTCACCATGTTGTTGTCCAATTCTTTGTTGTTCATATGAGCTAAACCGACCATAAATCTGTTCGGTGAGTCTTTTGGTGGCAGACAACAATGCGTGGCTGGCAGAAGTGTGACATGGAATTTCAGCCTTACTTTGTTCTTGGAGATTTATGGGAGTCTTTCAAGGAATGGAGTGCCTACGGTGCTGGAGTGCCTTTGGTCTTGAATAATAGTGATCGTGTCATTCAATACTATGTTCCATATCTATCTGGGATCCAAATATATGGGAAGTCTAAGAAGTTATGTGCCAAGCCAAGGTTGGTTATTAAGTTACCAATATCAGTTACTGATAGATTATCAGTTTACATTGTGTGTTTTGTTTATGATAATTGACATATGTCATTTGCTAGTAAGCAGTAGTTAGGGGGAGAAAATTGTAACCCTGAGAAGTTCATGCACATTGTGGGGTATAGAGGAGAGGGGGGGTTTTGAATCTGCTACCCTTCCCCACTATGGTTGTTAAATGTTTAAAACATATCTATAGTGGGTATTAGTGCTGACTCAATTGATGCAACTCATGTGTGATTCTGTTATTCAATACTATGTTCCATATCTATCCAGTATCCAAATATATGGGAAGCCTATGAAGTTCTGTGCCAAGCCAAGGTTTAGTGATCTGTTATATTGGCATTAGTCACTGACTTAAACTGTGTTTGTTTTTTTTTTGGGATAAGTGACATATTTCAGCTGTTAGTAGTTCATGGAAAAAGTAGAATAACCCGAGAAATTCGTGAATTTTGTGGGATTTAGAGGTGAGGTGGGTTTTGAACTTGCCATCTTGTTCTCCAGGCCTGCATGGCAGGTGACCATCAGGCCAAAAGTGTGATGGTTATTTAAGTTTTCACAATACATCCGTTAGTGGGTATTGGTGATGACTCAATTGATGTGTTTCATGTGTATTAGTAGTTGATGTGTTTAAAATATATCCATTCAATAGTATGTTCAACACAGCAAGTTTTCATTTATAACTTGATAGCACCACATCCAACTTGGTTCCCTCAAAAGTGATTTAAGTAGTTGCCTGAATTTCCATTTTCACCCTTTATTTTGTCATTCACCTTTTCCAAGACCATAATACCTGCATCATACCATGATCACTTAGTTGTATTAGTTTTTGCAGAATTGAGGCTTTTTTATCGTGTTAGTCTTTATTGATTGAATTCCCTATTTGGCTGTTACATTCAGTCTTTCTGTGTTGGTTTCTGCTGTATTAGTACTGTTTTTCCTTTACTTTCTTTTGCAATTCATCCTTACCAATAACTACATCTGAAGAATTCTTGCATTGTACCATGATTACTAAGCTAAATTTTTTGCAGAATGAAGAACTGTTGAAGTGTCTTACTCTTCATTGATTTAATTGTCTGTTCTGTGATTCCCCAACTCTTGTGCTATCTGTGCTTGATTATGTGGCATTTACACAATATAGCCTCATAATGATCTGAATGCCAATGCTCCTGTGGTCAAGTATTCTTGATAATCACTGTTTCAACTAGGCTTATCTTTGCACCTAAATTTAGGCGAATTTTCATTGTGAAAATGGTTCCTTCTCTTTCTCTCTCTCATGCACGTGCACATGCACACACACACACACACACACACACACTCACAAGCTTGCTCATACATGTATCCCCACACACAAACTTGACAACAGGCTACATTTATGGATTAATTTGTCATTATCTTGGTTTTCATTGTGTTTTCTATGTTGCCTCTTTTTCCCTGGCACCTGTACAAGAGTTGATGATATCTTTGGTGGCAGCCAGCGAAGTGAGGACAGTGACAGTGATTTCAGAGATTCAAGTAGTGATTGCAGCACTGATTGTGAACCTGAGAGGGCATTGAAATGCTGTGGGGAACGATTGAATCATCACCATTTGACAATGGATGGATTGTCTTTGAGAGACCAACTTGTTGCCCATCACGTGGATGGTTCTAGTGATGAGGATGAATCTATGAAATCCCGAGGTTACTTGCTCTTTGAATATATGGAACAAGACCCACCCCACAGCCGGGAACCTTTAGCAGACAAGGTTAGTGCTCTTTTTAGTTATTATATTTTGAATGGTCTACAAAAAATATACAGATTAGTCTGCTCCCTGTCTTGTATTTCACTCATTTCCTGAACTCTCTTTCTAGATATCAGATCTTCTCTTCTTTTTCCCTGAGCTGAAGACATTAAGAAGCTGTGATTTAATGGCTTCAAGCTGGATTTCCGTGGCCTGGTATTCAAATTCACAAAACCTGTGATTGTAATGTCATGTATATTTATGACATATGTGTTTTTTCTGCAACTCTTAGGTACCCCATTTACAGAATACCGACAGGTCCAACATTGAAAGACTTGGATGCCTGCTTTTTGACTTACCACTTTCTTCATACATCGCTGGGAGGTAATTTTATTTCTCCATGTTTATTTTGTTAATTCAGTGGATGACACTGATTCTTGTGTGTGTGTGTGTGTGTGCATGTGTGTGTTTTTGTCCCCTTAAATAATTTGTGAGATCTTATTTGTTTGTCCTTTGTGTTAATTATTTGAGAATACAATGAGTAATTAAGACTGGTTTGGCACCTGGGACCACTTCTATAATTGCTTTCTTTTGTAAAAATAGCCCCATTTGTGTATGCCCCTTTTTAGGAGAGTGCATCAATGACTTGACTCCCTTTCTTGTAATAGTGTGCTTCAGTTTTACTCTTTGGATGTTACTAGTCTTAATAATTGGAATATATAACTTAGAAATTATGAAAGATATGTGGTAACTTTTTTCAACTCTTTGTTGTGGGTGCATATTTGGAATATATTCAAATAAAACCATGGAAGCAGGACCATTTTAGGGAAAGAATATGAAGAGAAAGTTGAAGGGAGACTGTTGTTACTGTTTAGGAAGAAGAATGCAATAAGCTCATATGTATGCTGTTTGTTTATTTTACCTATTGGTATGTGGGGCTTTCCCACAGCATATAAGTGCTGGCATTGTTACCAATTCTTTGAGCTTTTACTTGTTTAATTTGCTTGTGCTTTATATCACGATTTGTGAGCCTGAATAAATTTTGATTGATATATGCGACTGTTTGTTCACGCATCTTCATGGGGTCAACTTTGTCTCTGCATGGTTGCTATTATGTGTCTCATTATTCCTGCTTTCTTGGTAGGTGCACAAACTGGTTGGTCTCCCATGGTGGCATATCTCAGTGAGATTGATGGTATTCTCAAAATGTCCTTGCCTGTTTTTGGCCTTGCATCATACAAGTTCAAGGGACCTTTATGGACCCCACCTGGGGGATGTGAACATCAATTGGCAAGCTCTCTGCTGCAAGCTGCTGATAATTGGTTGAGACTTCTCAAGGTCAATCATCCAGATTTCCTGTTTTTCTGCCGTAGGTGATATATGAATACTGTGGCTTTGGTGGCACTGCTTCCTCTATTCTACATGGGAAGGCCAGTGAATCAGTGGCGAATGCACAGGATTTGTGAGTCAGAATCCCAAAGTCATGGATATCAAGTTGACAAAACTAGTTGGGTATGGCTTCTGGTGTATGGTATCTTGTCACATGTACTTATATATGCATTGAAAAAAAAGAGTAAATGGGAAAAAAGAAAAGGCAAGAACCCTTCAGAATTGAAGGAAATTGGAGGAGTGTAAGGGCGTGAAGTAAGGCTAAAGCTGTAGTGAATGGGATTTAGAGTTGGTATCAGTTTAAAGGCAAATCTTGGTGTACAATTAACTTTTCTTCAAACCCTTTGGTATGGAAGCTTCCTACACTCGGATCTCCTTTTAAGAGTTAGTATATCTGGCCTAGGTAGAGAGGTGGTTTAGCTTGCATTCAGTGAGCAATTTTCATAGTCGCATGTTCTCTCTATATTTATGCAATGAGTATGTGACGATAAACCAGGCACTTTTTTCTGTCCTGATGGTACCTAGGAAGTAATGTTCTTCAGCATCTTTAAGGGGATTTTGGTAGGAAGTCTGTAAGTTAGTATTATCGAGATTTAGCTTACTGCGGAGATGTACTTGAATATGCTCATCACTGGAACCTGTTTAAAGTGCTTTTGTTGTTAATGAAATAATGATTAGGTAAATGTTGGTTTCTCATTGTTTCTCTGGTGTTTCAAATGTTTTCAGGTCCATTTTAGTAGCGTGCATATATCTTTTAGTTACATTTCTCTAAGGCGCAAAGATCCTTCATATGCAGCAGCGAAGGAAATTCATTCATTATTTGCGGAATGAACTGAGTCCTCTATTAAATTAGGCTGCTGACCTCTGTTTAGTTTTAAAAACAGAAGAACCAAAAAAAAAAAAAAAATGCTATCTCGCCTTCATTTTGCTTTGTCAAAATAAACTAATTGTCAAAACAGATTCATTATGTCTAAGTGCTAAAAAGCTCTTGGGTTGTCATGCTTATTTCCAGGCGCTCAATAGGCTAATTGCTAGCTTTTTGTTCATTGAGATGGTTCATAGGGTTGTGGTTACCTCCCCTCACTTACAAGTCTCCTATAACTCTTCCTCCCTCTCTTTCTCTCAATACTTATTGTGGTGATTAAATGTTTTGATTTTGACAGCACTAGCTAGTATTTGTTCTTCCTGATTTATGGGGATTAAAAACACAAAAAGGAGGAAATAGTTTGATTTCAAATTATTGAAGAATGGAACTCCAAGAGCACACAGCAAAATTGAATCACAGACAAAATAGACATAAAAAAATCCTTCGGTCTTCTAGGTATCAACAGCATTCAATCGGTCATGAACCTTTCTCTCAAAAGCCTCTGTACATATTTTCCCCATCATGTGGTAGAATGACAACAGATCAGATAATTGGCCGACTGACATTTTCTCCATTATGCTTCTTGCAACTTTCTCAGTCTCCTCATTCTTCTTCAATCTCCCTCTGTAACAAAAAGCATTCCTCACTGTTGCACCCATTTGCTTCAGCCTATTCTCTTGCTGCAGACTCAATGCAGTATTCGCCTGAACGCGTACAAAGTATTTAAAAAATTCTCAATGATAAAAAATCATCTCCTTAATGACTGAAAATTATTTCAGGATACACATGAGAGCTCACCTCTAGAAATTCAGCTCCAACTTCCAGTTCAGATTCTCGGCCTGAAATCATGCCACCTCCTGAGCTGTACATATTTCTTGCGACTAAGAAACTCTGAATGACGTTCCTTCTCCTTGTCTCCAATTCCCGGTTAAGTCTTGGAGGTTTCGGTGCACATGATGAGCAATTAATCTTTTTCTGATGTGCAATCACTGCTTTCACAAATTCCTACACAAGTATAATAAAAGGAAAAAAAAAAAGGTTCCTATTACATAAGAAAAGAAAGGAGTGTTCGTAAATGCCACTAGGATCAAGGTAGTTTTACCTTGTATGCAGCTGGGCAACCAGGGTAGTCAAAATCATCTGAATCTTGGCATCGCATCCTCTCTGGGTGAAATTGAAGACCCATGATGAACTTGCCTTCCTCAGGATTATAACCATCAGGATCATAAAAGCCTTCAACCAATCCATCAGAAGCAAAAGCCATTGGCACGAATCGCTCTGCCAATTTCTTAACACCTTGATGGTGATAACTATTAACCATGATTTCCATTTCCTTCTCCTCCAAAGAATCCTTAAACCATTGATGCAATGGAGTGTTCTCCACAACCTTCACCACATGCCGGTGCCCGTCATAGTTCTCATAGTTGATATGCTCCACTCTTTGGTCTTTTTGGAATTTCTTTGATAATTCTTTCTCTACGTCATGATAGAGTGTACCTCCACATGCAACATTAAGGACTTGTGCGCCTCTGCATATGCCTAAATATGGTATGTTTCTTTCAAGGCAAAGCTTTGCAAGTCTTAATTCAATTGTATCTTTCTCTTTGTCAATGGAAGTATCACTTGCATGCACTTTTCTTATCTCTTCAAGCTCTTCTGGCGAAAATCCGCAGAGTTCAGCATCATAAAGTGATGGATCAATATCTTCGCCTTCGCAAAGAAGGACTCCGTGAATCGGCTCAAAGCTTTCCAATAGCATGTGGACTCCATTTACTCTGGGGACTATCACTGGCACAGCTCCATAACTCACAATAAGATCCAGATGATATTCTCCTGTTCATCAAATTAATGAAACGCTGGTACATAGAAAAAAATCGAAACAGGAAAATTGCCTATTGAATAGCTTCATACATGTCAAGTCAATAATTAATAATGCTTAGTTTTTAATTCGATAAATTAAAACACACCAGATATATCGATAGAAAATAGCAGATAAAAACTAATTCGTTAGAATATCACAAGAGGAAGGCATTTCATGGGCACAACTATGTATAGACTCCAACGCATACTCCATTATGATTTGGAGTTCGCAGGTTCAAGTTGCGGAAACGGTCTCGTGACAGGAGAAATGAAGAAATGGAGACAAACTTTAGGATTTTAACATCACAAACAGATATTTGCATATACTCAAAACACACAAAATATACAAGGGAAATTCATAAAGTGTCCATTAATTAATTCCGGATTGCAAAATGAAATCAATATCTTTGAGTTTATTTTGGATCACAAGGAGGGCCGCGGCTGACGCAGTTTTTTTGTTTTTTTTTTAAGTACGCTTTATTATTACCATGGCATTCATCAAGGCACACATGAACATCTATTTGATCCACGGGTGCATACACGCGCACCCATTCACAAATCTTACAAGAAGTGATCCTCATCACGAGCTTAAAGAGAGAGAGCCATAATAAAATGGAACGTACCCACAAAATCCACAAACTTGTTCTTTCGAACTGTTCGCCGGGAGACGATGAGAACCCTTGGAAGGACCATTGAGAGATCTGAATCAGCCATGGCAGCAGATGGTATATATGCAATGCTTTTGTCAGGCTTCAAAGGCGTGAAAGATTGAAGACAATAACAGTCT
The DNA here is from genome assembly GCA_037832385.1 of Rhizophora apiculata. NCBI lineage: Eukaryota > Viridiplantae > Streptophyta > Magnoliopsida > Malpighiales > Rhizophoraceae > Rhizophora > Rhizophora apiculata. The sequence continues at coordinate 5,149,225 of CM075437.1, forward strand.
GCCAACTTTCCAAATTATCCAATATTTGATCAATGCCACCTTCTGTGTTTCTGAGGGTCAGGCGATTATACGTACAGTTAAGGCACGGATTGACCTTCCTTTTCTATTTTCTGAGCGAGTGATTCTTGAGACGATGGTTGATGAGATTCAAAGAAGAAGGAGAAGAAAAGGCAGTCAAGGCGCCGCGTATTGATAGACGTTAGTTTAAGAAATTCTTTTCCATATTAGTTAGTTGACATTATCCTAGGCGGTGACGTGGAGCCTCCCATCTAGATAAACATCAACATTACTTCAACGTCGGTGAATTATGCATACTTATACATTATATCTAGACATTAATTGATAATACAGATCACAAACGCGTAATTAATAATTATAATTGAATAATTTTGCCTTAATGTAATTATTTAGATACGTCAGTCCAAAACCCCAGATGGAGTACTGGATAAATTATACAGTGATGTGTAAGGATAAGTTCACTCTTGTACACCCTTTGATGCATTTTGATTTTTTTTCTTTTTTGGGAATTTTTTTTGTTATTTGTGTGGTTATAAAAGGACTTCAAATAAACATAGGCCCAGGTTGAACTTAGCGTGGAGGTACCCAACTAGAGTGCACACATTTGTAGGTCAACAATACGTGCCGGATTTTGGTTTTGTGTCCAATGCTCGTGCAACCTTTAGAAGATGAAACATGGCACGTGAATGTTTGTTAGGATAGAATTCTCCTTTATTGTCTTGAAAACATAGGAAGCTCGAATGTTTTATGGTGGAGATTGACCTTTCATTGGAGTCATTGTTAGGTTGACTCAACATAAGCATAGCCACATAGGTTAAATAAATAAATAAATAAATAAAACCGTGGAATTTCTGTAACCATTTTGTTAACATCCTCATTGATAAACAAAAGAACAAATTAAGAAGCATATGCTGAGATTATTCTATGCGTAGGATAATTAGCTTGTGAATATGCATCCAATGCACTTGGCATATTCTTCGGAATAGAAGGAAGAAAGGAGTGTATGATGCCAGACTCTCGTTAGCACTTCCATCCTTCAGAGAGTGGAGAATAGGAGAGTATTAATAAAGAAAGCCAGAATGAGGTTAAGGAACTGTCCATTTATTCGATATCAGGCTAATGCACAGTGTCTGGTGTTGTATAATTCTCAAAAATGAAAATGTTTCCGGTTCCTAATGGATCAGTTCAATTATTTCCTAAATTTCTCCAACTTTATGACCCTACCCAAAATTTAAAAAAATAAATAAATAAATAAAATCCTGTAATTGGCCTTTAAGATTTCGACTTAAAATGTCAACAATAGATGGTAAAATGGTAAAACAATTTTGTTTCTTTTTTTTTCATTAGGTTTTTTTAATCTTGTGGAGTCCACAGAGTATTATTTTACGTGATATTTGGATGTTTATGAATAAAAAATTATGAATTTAAATTATATTATTTTTATTTTTGTAATTAATTATGACTTTTTTTTTTTTTTTTGGGTATAAAGTCAAGAAATTTTATGCTAGTATTTGGTGAAGTTTCTCATGGAATAGCATACTAGAATTTCACCTTTTGTGTTCAATTGTTTTCTCAACATGGGCAAAAGAAGATGCCACACACGATAAAAATACTTTCATTAGCAAATATCCTTGAACTAAAACTAGTCCCAATCATATTTATTTTTGGGGTGCATCGGAGCTGTTCAGGATTTTTTTTTTTGGGGGGGTACATCGCAATGAACAACAAAGCCTTTCTTCGTTTTCCAGGAGATTGGATTAATTTTGTACCTATCCATTATAATTGTTTTTTGGCTTTTCTATTTTCGTTTCGATATGATAATAATTAGGCATTAAAAAAAAAAAAACAAAAAAACAGAAAAGACACCGAAAGCAAAGCTAGTGCGAAGACAAACGAACCGCGATCCATTTCAGCTATTTAGTGGACTCATTTGTCAATCTTAGGCCACTAAACGGGCCCACACAAACTCGTCTTGTTCCATCGTCGCCGATAATTGTTCATTCAATCCATACCCTTTTGTTCTGCGAAACGAAAACAAAAATATTCTCTGCCGAGGGAGGCAAGTGCAACAGTATTATTATGATTACATTAAATTGAGATAAATAAGGATAAAATAATATTATTATGATTATAACACATATTTTAATACTTTTTATGATTGGGTTTTAAGGGATTAATGATTTTAAAATATAATTTTTTACACTTTTCAAGCTATATAATTATTTTATCGTTATCATGAAATAAAAATTATATATATAAGAAAAAAATATTTGATAAATACAAATTTTTTAAATTGGACAAAGAATGATGCCAAGTCATAAGAAATATAATAATTATTATTTAATTGCACAATTAAAATCTTATCTTATGCAACTACTTAGGTTTGATTGCACTTTCTTTAAAGTTTTTATCACTCCTGTTCCTAACATATAACTCCACTACTAATATCCAATCCTTGACAAAGCGGCGATTTCAAAAAGCATTCGTTTATGCTTTTAAGAGTGCGCCGATTAAAAGTACAAATTGAATTTATATTAATTTTAACTTTAACTTTTAATTAAAATTTAATTATTATTTATTAAATATGTATCAATTAATTTATTATTTATATCAAATAATAAATTAATTATAAATAATAATTAAAATTAGTGGGCTTTCAATTTGTGTCTCGTCACTTTTTTTTTTTTTTTTTTTTCATAAACGTGTTGATTTAAAAAGCACTTTGTTAAAAGAAAGTGTGAACAGCGCCCACACGCCCTCACTCAAACATATTCACAGGGCCACAACAGAAGCCGAGACAGAGGAAGGGAGAGAAAATCAGACAACAGTAATGGCTGTCTCGGTCTCCATTTTAGCCATCGTTACTTCCCTCCACCTCATCGCCTTTGTCCTAGCCATCGGCGCCGAGCGCCGCCGCAGCTCCGTAACTATCCGCCTCCCCCTCGATTCATTGTGGTGTTTTTTTTTTTTCTTTTATCTTTTTTTAGTAAACAAGAAGAGAACTTTCTTGGGTTTAATGCTCATGTCTTTGGTGAAATCAGGCGAAGGTTGTGCCGGATCAGTATGACGAGGGGACGTACTGCCTGTATGGAACCGACGCTTCGACGGTGTACGGGCTAGCGGCGTTTGGACTGCTGCTGATAAGCCAGCTGATTGTTAACTTCGTTACTAGGTGTCTCTGCTTTGGTAGAGGCCTTGTCACTGGGAGCTCCACCACTTGTTGTGCCATCTTTTTTTTCATCTTTTCTTGGTAAGTAAATTTTTACCATTTTCTCCTTTGACTTATTTCTAAGTAAATCTAAGTGAAAAATTTGAACTTTTTTTAATCCTTAATTTAAGGCATTAAGTATGATTAGCATGTGGGTGCTTAGGGCTCTGTGTCTGTGGATTCACTGCCGTCGATTTGAATCTTGACGATCCATCATTTAGGAGTGACCAATTGTGGTTCCACCGACATATACATCATAAATATCCGTAAGATTGTTAAGTTTACTAGTGGCAAGTGAACCTGAGCGCAAAAAAAAGTAAGGGAGGTTTGGATTCTCCATTTTGAATGAAATTTGGTTCTATAGAGGATTGATGAGGACGTGGCTTATCCGCCTTTTAATCGAGTGGTACTGTCTCTGAAAGTCGTCGCATAGGGTATGTGCAAATGAATTCAATTCCGAGTATTGTAGCATTGAACACCTTAAAAAGAAAAAAAAAAAAAAAAAAAAAAAAGAAAAAAAAAGAAAAAGAAAAAAAAAAGGCCCAATTCAGTTGAACTCATTTGGTGACAATCCTGAGACTTATTGTTGAATTAGTGTATTATGACATTGTAAATTCTATCTTTGACATTGAGCCTGAGCAGAATTAGTATGGAAAGTATGGATCTTTGTGTTAACTGGGACCTCTGTTTGAATGGAAGTGGTTCTGTATAGAAGCCATGAGGAATCAATTCTGTTGAACTCATTTACTGACAATCCCAATTCTGTAAAGAACTACTAGTTTATTCGATATTGTAGGCTACATGGCTTACTTTTTCTGCTTTCAACTTACTATCTGGTTTTGTAGTTCTTGAGGGATGTCTCAGAAATTGAGAGTTGATTCACTGGCATGATGAATTGGCATGCTGCCAAAACACAAGCTTAGCTATCTTTTGAAATGGCATTTCTACTGGCTTTGCTAAAAATTTCTGATTCTATTATTGATAAACACAATCTGAATAATGAGTCCTTCAGGATAAGCTTTCTGGCAGCTGAGGCATGCCTATTAGCTGGTTCAGCTAGGAATGCATACCACACCAAGTACAGAGGGATATTTGGTGCTAATAACTTATCATGTGCCACTCTCCGGAAAGGAGTGTTTGCTGCTGGAGCAGCGCTGACATTGTTATCCTTGTTGGGGTCAATCCTTTACTATTGGACTCACTCCAGAGCTGACACCGGTGGATGGGAGAAGCACCATAATGAAGGCGTCGACTTGACTAGTACAAGTTATCCACAAGATCAACCTCAGCGACCGCATGGCAGTGAATTCCAGAAGGTTTAGTTGTGGTCTGATTTGGTTAATATTCAACGTGTTTTGTTACTTCATCAAGGATGAGATGTGCACGTGAAAAATATGATAGTTTTAACGAGAACTAAATATATTATGCAGAATATATATTATGTGTAAGGTTAAAGATATCTAGAATTTATGTCTGTACTTATGATGCACTTTCTGGCTTGCCTCCTTTATTCACATTTGGTGGATGGGTTTCCTGGATTTCCTAACAACTTGTTGCTTCTCGTTCAATCTCTGTCATTGCCCCAGGAGGATGCCTGTGCCTTTACTTTTTAAAATACCATTGAATCTGTTGAGGTTGCTCTCGTTATCCTCGTAAAGTAGTATCTTTCTGCCCTTTTGGTGTCATGGTCTCCCTTTTATTTCTTGATTTATATATGTGAAGATGGCTGGAATACAACGAACATAAACACCTGATGGAACTTGGCATTTTGATACGAAAAAACTTTAGCTGAATGGTAATATAGTTTCGACTTCGAGTGTCAACTAGAGCCCATTAATGAAAAAAAAAAACAGTCGGTATTATGATTTCTTCCGGATTATATAAAACTTGGCCTTATAAAAATACTAGTTTCTGACATATGATCAAATAATATTGCTTTATGTGTCACTTTATGTGTTCATCAAGGCAAGGTTAATTTAATCTTGTGTTTGTAAAACTTTCAATAGTCTGTCTTAATACGAAATTTTTCTTAATTAAAAGGAATATTGCTTCAAGTTGGAAACACTGAGCAAATTATACATTATAAACAAAGATGCAACAATTGCAAGCGTGAGCGATGTCTTATGTGAAAATTCTGTCACAGGATTCGGTAACAGTTATTCTTGGGAACTGCTTGAGAGCGTTAACACAAGTTCTCTAAGATCAATAACTTAAGATGTGGGATATTACTCGAGTCAGGTTTTATTAGTTGTGAGTTAGTTTTTTGTGCCATAAACTGCATGACTACCCAGCCTCTTACGCTGCCATTATCGAATTAACCATCAAGCCAAACTAATGAATTTTGTGTGAAGTGTTAATTGATAAAGATAGCAACAAGCTCGTTTTCGTCCATGTAGATATCAACTCTTCTAAAGAATGAATATAGTATTTGTTGCGAGAAAATCAAAATAAGCGGTTGATTATATATTAACAATCAAAGTGAGATATTTATCGTATATTAACAAGTGAAAAATGAGAATAGAATAAGTTTCTACTACTAAGTAGCACTTCTGCTATTCAATCATACAATCAATTCGGATCAAGCCCTGTACTGTCTTAGTAGTAAACTAGCGCCCTGCAATATTTCTAAAGCGCCCTATCTATAGCAAGGGGGACTTTCTTGCTCGTTGGCGCCTTAGAAAGATTGCAGCTAGCGCGCCCCCTCCTTTCTCAAAGTCAAGTTTAGTCAAGCTTTAAAACCCCTGCCTTTATATATTTTTAATGGGATATTTGAACGCTGCTATTTGAGAAAAAAAAAAACAATTAAAGAAGAGTTTAAATGAAAATATCTCCGTTGTCCAATACATCGCCGATACTCAATTTGTTGGCTTGTTTGTTTAATTTATTATATTAGTAACACCTTTAAAAAATTTTAACCTCATGTCACGTTTTGTAAAAAAAGTAATGCCAAGTCTTTAAAAAAAATGTTTAGACTGAGGTAATTGTAATTATTTGTCTATGTGTTTTCACACATGGTTTAACAAAAATTGTTTAACATTTTTATCGAATTTTAACGCAAAACCCTTGTTAGGGAGGGATATTATAATTGGATATCATGTACGCCTAATTAAAAAAATGATTTTAAAAAAAATAATTAAATTTATAAGATAAAAATATGCTAACTATATATATTATATAACACATTAAATTTTTAAGTAATATAATTTTTTTTAAATGATAATAAAATTTTATAATTAAATAATTTTATATTTAAATTATATTATTTTTATATTTAATTAATTAACATTAAAAGTTTTTAAATACACTAAGTAATAGATAGAATAATATTATTTGACTCCTCCAAAATCACGCATATTGTACGACACCACGGAGACAGAGGCGTTGTAAGTTTCTAGAGGGTTAATTTTGCGTAGATGAGCCGAACCAACCAGGCTTTACGAGAAAATAAGGACAGAAAGATATTTTAAAAAAATAGAAAAAGCTTTAGATAAGATATTAAAAAAAAAAAAAAAGGAAAAACCCACAAAGTTTTAATAATTTGAGTTTAAATCTTGTCGCTAACGGATAAAAATAAAAAGAAAAGTAAAATATCGGTTTTTTTTTTTTTTATGGAGCGTTTTAGACAAAAAAAAGAAAATATTTAGATTTTAAAACTTAAGCAGAGATAGAAATAAATTTACCGATCAACTTTCAAGAATTTTTGGAAGAGAATACAAGACATATAAATTTTGGGAGACAAGGAAAATATGAATAAATGAAATTTTAAGAATATTGGGTTCACAACAGAAAAATTTAAGCAAAATTTAGGACTTAATGTACCAATAAAGTTATTATTTATTTTTAAAGATTTCAAGTCAAAGAAGTGTCTCTAAAGTTGTTTTACGGAAACAACTGTTATTTTGAAAGCGGGAGTGTCAGAACTGGTGACAATTGCGCGTACTGCAATACACGACGAATAAAAAATTGTTTAACCCTTCTTTCTGGTCAGTGAAAAAAGTCTTTGCATAAAGTAAGCCCCTTTATTGTGGTCAATAATATTACATAGCCTCTCCATTGGTGCCGGTCGTGGTCTTGGTCCTCAACCTCTCAGAGTAGTATTATTGCATGATACTTTTGAGAGAAACATATAGATGTGGGGAGAGAATGGAAGGAGGCAGCAAGAGGATGTGGAATAGAAAAGGGTGGAAGTTATGTTGTTCCACTCTTCCAGGCTGCACTAATCGTTCTCTTCATCATTACATTTCTCATTTTCTCGCTGGGTGCATCCGAAGACAAAGCCCCTGCAACGAATACTGATACTTACGGTCCTGCGCTGCTGGATGCGGTGGTTAAGCCAAGCCGATCATCTTGAAAGCGTGCAGCTAGTTTAGGAATCTCTTTTAAGAGTCGTTTTGTAAGAAAGGAAAACAGGCAAAGAACTTTTACCCTTGTGATTAGAGACACATGTGTCTTTGGATTACATTAAAAGGGTTGCATTGGATTTGTATTATAGCAAGTTCCATATATATTAATCCCAACCCTTGTAATTACTCTAACCACTGGTTGGCTGACTCGACAACCGGTAATTTTGCTGCAGTTGTCTCTGTTTCAATGGCTTTAAAGGGTTGTATCAGGTATGCTCCTTCCCCTGCATTGAAACAATCGCATGACATTCTAAGTACTAGTTCACTATTTTCCAATGTCCAATATCATTACCTGAAACAGATGCCACATAAAAGATGCTAATTAGAAGGCCGAGTTGAGTACAATCTAGGAATGATATTCTCTCCAGGGTGCTAGAAAGTAGAGAAGATCCCCGAACCACCTTTTCCATCGTTACAGTGACATTAAGGTGTTACAGAAAATTTGGCGATTGGAAGTCTTAGTTGTACTCAATGGAAGAGAATTCTGATGGATATGGAAGAAGAGGTTCATTTTTCCGCGCGATCCTTAGCCGCTTCACACGTTCTACAAACTCCCTGACAAAGAATCAAAGTCGACCACGAAGGCTTAATTTGTTGCGTATCAATCTGACATCGCAAAAACCAAACAATGCGGAAGAGACATTTTGGCAAAGAACCCACCTCCAGGATACATCACCAACAGTCCTCCAGTTGTTCTCTCTGTCGTTATAAAACATGCAAAATTCAGATCCTGCCTGGAACAGCCTTAACCCAGATGCAGATTGTGTTCCTGAAAGAACTAACATTAACCATGTCATGTCCCCTAATTTCAAAGGCGAATAAAAAAAAATGCCAAGATTTGAGAATTTTGATACCTACCAAACATGTCTTCAAGTTGAAGGGCAAGGCTTGAGTAGCCATCATGGTTCATCATGCAAATTTTCCTGCCGACAATTACCCCATCCATGTTTACCTTCACGTAAGCCCACCTCTCGCTGCATTGGATGCTTTCCACCTCTGCATCGCAATCTTGCTCTATAATTCTCTGATATCCTGGATCTGGGTGTCTCGGGGATGGATTTGCCTGTGGCCATTCCATCAGGTCGCCATGGCCCTCCTGGCTTGCTGCTGACACAAACACAATGAACTCCTGTTAGACCATTGATAGATTAGCCAATATCATTCCCAGATTGTTTTATAGCTTGCAAACGCTTGTATGCAAATGTAAGAGAAAGGCTGATGACTTCAGAGAAGTGAAGCCAAGAAGAACAAAAAGGAATTGGGAACATACAATTTCCTGAAGGGTTATAAGCTTCAGGTTGCCAAGTTCTGAGGCTAAGACCTAGATCAATAATCCCATCATCTTCCTTACTCTGATAGTAAACTGACTGAAAAGCTGGAGGGTTTGAAAAGAAGCCTGATGCATTGGAATCCATTAGGACGATGTGCAAGTATTTTCAATTGTCGGTTGAATATATTCTACTGGGACGAGGAACCTGTCTAGTATCTATCTATGCATCATCAGGAGCAGTAATGTGCATCTGCCAGTCAGAGATGGGAGCAGAAGAAGGCGGCCAAAATAAGCAGGCAGATGGAAGACAAGAGGCTTTCACCCCGTTACCAATTATTTATGATGCTTATCTTCTTTTCTTGCTCTGATATTATCACCATGCAGCACACAAGTTACTTAAAAACAAAAAATAAGGGATGGGCAATGTGATCCTAACAAAAGTTGGCTTGGATTCTGTAACCTGACGTTACGACAATGGTTCAGCTGTTGAGGATGAAATCCAACAAGGAGTAATCAGCGTTAGGATTCTCAAGATTTATCTACTTGTCAGTAAAAAAACGTGCTTGTGGTTTGCACACTATTGACATTTATTGGTTTTTTGAGGTTTAACTTCTGATGCTTTGACTTCAATTCCTCAATAATGATACCAACATTTGATGGTAACTAGCAAAAGCACATCTCTCCAAAGTAGCAACTGTCTCAATTGTAACAGTTTGCTTTCTATGTATGTGGGTTAGCATGTTCTATTGAATGATGTTGATATTATGTGTGTGAATTGAAACAAGAATTTTGTTTTGTGCTAAACTTAATAGAAATTGAAGATTATGCTAAAATTGAAACAAATTATATGCCTTGATTCCTTTTACTAATTAACCCTTTTAATAATCACATCTTGGTCAATAGCTAACATCCCTTAAGGGAGATTGGATCCACCCAGTGTTCATTTTTTGGATGCATCATAACAAAAGTGCATTAGCCTCTAGTCTTGCGGTCTGTCTCATAAAGCAGTGCTGCTATACTTCAAAGGAGACAATGATATAGCACCCCATTCCATTCTGCCTTGCCTTTTGAGGACAGTGATCCATTAACATGCACTCCAGAATAAGTTCTTAGTGGATCATTTATGAAGAAAGTAATATGTGGATAGACAGTGATTCTTAACTCAACTTCTCACCAAACTTTGCCGTTCATATCCTTTGTCGCTTAGGCTTCGCGTTATAGAAATTGACAGAACTGTGAAGTTCAGATGTTTGCAAAACCAGCTTAATACAAGAGAAGTCCGTTACAGATGAGGGTCCACCATACTGACCCTTTCCCAGGCCCATAATGTACGAGTTTTTTATACTGAAACATTCTTGTAGTCTTGCCTTTGCATTTCAAGCAGCATCCTCTAAGCTGTCAAAAGCTTTGAAATGCATTCAATCTGCTTTTGGATGGCAATTGAGTTAGATTTGCGGTCTTATCTATGACAAGGGTGTCAAAATTTTGAGCTGCGGTAAAATTTAAGGAAAATTGCAGATGATGGAAAGTCATTGGATTGACGAATGGTTGAGATGATACCTCACATCAATTGTGTCCCAATCATGAAGGTCTATCACCATTTTGAACAATGACAGCAGAAGTTTCTTGAACGTAATCCCATCTATAGACTTCTCTGCTTGATAATGTTAGAACAGAAGGATCCAATTGAACTGTGCAAATTCAAAACAAAAGTTAGCAAGTCTAAATTTACTCTTTCCAGACCCATTTGTCCATGAATTTGCTACTGGTTCAAGGGACAAACAGTGAAGATAAAAATTTTGCAGTGTATACATAACGGGCTTGTTCTAATCTATAGGACCATGATTATCTGTTCTTCCCTTGTCTGAGGAGGGGTGCAATAACTTCAGAGGTCACTCATCGATAACACCCTGCGCCTCAATTCAACTGGACCTATATTTATATATATCTCCAGAAATAAATGATTAATGAGCACTAATTTTGATGGAAGCTTCATGTTAAAACATCAGTTACTAGTCTTAAAAAATTGGATTAGACTTAATAATGGTGTCAAATTTTGGATGTTACAATATTAGCATTTTTAAGTGTAATTTGTGTGATTAAAGAATTTTATATTAAAAATTAGAATAAGAATAAGCTGAACATAAGTAAAAAAAATTTATCAAATTTAAAAGGGCAATGAGCCGATGGGTTGAATCACATTTGTATTAAACCTCAGACTAATTGTTTTTGTTGGGTCAGATTGCGCGACCTCTAATCCCATCGTTAGGAAAGATGCTTGCTGTGACCGGCTTCATAATGGGACCAGAGACTGCTGCCAGATTGGGAAACACAGAATATTGGCAATTGGCCGCCCATTGTTATACTAATCTGGAAGTGCCAGTAGGTCTACACTGTGGGCGCATATAATTACGATGCGTTTATTATCTGCCCACATTCCAAGAATGACTTTGCAGGCGCAGGCAAGCTTTCTCGACCAAACCAACCACGCCAAGACGCGACCTTTTCAGGCATTGAACGTTGGATGTGAAGACTGTGCAAAAAGCTATACTAATTAATAGGCCTAGTTCTCGCTACTGAATTTGTCAATTCATTCTAATTCAGAGATGTGACACAGGAGGAGGTGTTAGGCGATTTAACAAAGTTATTCTTAATTGTGCGTTTATAGTAATTTAATTTATTATCAAACCAACGACAAAAAGTTATAAATATATAATAAACGAGCATGAAAGTATTAATAAGAGGGGCAGTCCCGCGTCAAAGCAGATAGTCATTAAAGATACTGGCCAGTGTTGGGAAAATCCTCGTGGGGGGTGGGGGGTGGCGTGGATTGGAGTCAGCGTACCAGGTCCTTGGTCGTGGACATAGAGTAGCAGGCTTTGGCTAATGGCAACGCTCAAAAAGTAGGGAAAATAAAACGTGTTGGGCCTAACTATCGTACAAAAATAAGCCGATCTCTCTCTCCCGGTCTTAAGAATCAAGCACACAACCTCGTACGTCAAATACATAGTTTAATGAATAAACAATACACACCTATGTGGAGGTTAAACGGCGAATCTAACATACCGTAACAATTCAGGGTCACATGAGAATCAGTGAACAATGTATCACAACCTGTTGTGCTTTTCCTGTGTCTCATTGCGTCTCATTTTGGAAATGCGAGTCTCTCTCGGACAGTCTCTTTTGTAAAACGTAAAAGTAATACCGTGTATGTTTCACTATATTTTACACCTCATTTTGCAACAGCCTCCTGTTGTTTTGGACTCATTACCAGCAAAAGCCCTCAATTTGATACGATGAATTCAAAGGCAAATGATTTTTTTTTTTTTTTGGGTTGAATATTTTAATGTAGCTTTGATATTTTGAGCTCAATTTTTCTTTATTTCCTTTTTTTTTTTTTTTTTTCTCAGGACAGTGGAGTAGGGATGCACTAATATCAAACGTGGGAAGAAGGGTGGTAACCGTTCAAATTCAAACGATGGCAAAGAGATCTGAAATTTTGATAAAAGGAGGGCGTGTCATTCTCAAAGAATCAAATAATGGCTGCTATGATATCATCCAGGAATCCAATCCCCTCGTAGGGGAAATTCTTTAAGCAAACATGATCTATCCATCACGGTACAGCTCTGATAAAATCGATATGATCGTGAACCCAACAAATAAAATCATGCAATATTTAAAGTTTCATTATACAAATGTACAATATTTAATGCAAAATAGATACAAATTTACATTATATTATTATAATTATTCATCACATATTTGTAATGCTCATCATTAATTATCATTATATATTATATATTATACAGCATAAGATATACAACCATCATAATAATAAGAATGTAATATGTGGTTTCCCATCTAAGATTTGTAGGCTTGTAGTGAATCCGTTGCACCTAAGAATCTCTTAGTTAGGCACTACGAGATATAACGTAGCCATCAAGCAAATCTACTCGATTGAAACTTCACTTCACGCATAAATCTCGTATTTTGGCAAAGAGGATGGCTCAAGTCATCTTCTCTATACGATAAAGAATGAGGATGGCTACGTTATCGTAGAAAAGGATTATGAAAGCTGTTACCATATATAATAATGTTTACATATATTAGAAGTATATTCACGTGAATGAAATTTTCAATTTTCAACTCTTTTAGCTAAAGGAAATTAGTTGGATAAAGATATTTTCTTCACGGGTAAGAAAGTGAAAAGACCAACATTGCCCATTATTCTGAATTTGCATTCTAAAAAATAGGGTTTTCAACCTCCTAACCCATATAAATTATGAACCCTAAACTCTTTATAGTTTTGATATGTTAGCATTGGAAATGAATTAGGTACTTAAGATCAGGAAATCCAGTCAAGTTGACCTGCATTAGACGTAAATCTATACATTTACACCATTATAATTGTTTTATATTCTTCGTTTCTTGATACATGCTAGCAAATCTGAAATACAGCTGTCTGATAATTAGACTAAGCATTAACTAATCAGATTGATTACTCTATTGACTTGTGCAAAACTCAGCTGGAATTTTACCTCAGAGAAGTTTTCCAAGCGATGAAGATTGCAAAGAAGACCAGAAGAATAGTTTTCCAGAAAATGTGGACTCCGAGGACTGAATATTGTTGCAAAGGGGAAAAAGAAAAAAAAGAAAAACAGAAATGAGACATAGATGACAATAAAAAGCTCTTACCCCGGACCACACAATACCCCGGACCACACAGAAATGAGACATTTATTCTGTAAATGATATATTAACTGCACAACCACACAATACATGTAAGTTCTGAGCTTTTACAGTATACCCCGGACCAATTTCAGTTCCTATGACAGCACCAAGATGACACATAGAATAAGAAATACCATGAAAGTTCCTTATTATCTACCACAAAAGACATAACCCGAAAACAATACCAATGGCGAGGAGGACATTAAACAGAGACTCCAGTATATATAAACCACAAAACCTTCTTCCAAAATTGTTTCTTCTCCTTTGGCTGACTTATAATGGCTGTGAAGTTCTCATCTGCTGCTTGATGTTCTCCGTTGGAAGTGAAGCAGAAGTATCCGACAATACTACACCTGTAGCGGGTGTCATGGTTTGGTACTGAGATGGGATTGTGGGCGCCAGAGGCTGAGCATAGTAGACCCGAGCAAGAGCAGGATCTGACAGCTCATAAGCGTAATTAGCAGTGCCAGTGGCAGAAGGAGCAACGGATTGAGATGGATGGTGAATTTGGGAATAGCCAACATACTGCTGTTGATGCTGGCTAGGAGGGACCTGAACTAATTGTGGTGTGCCTGTGGCCGTAGTTCTATACATGCCTGCAGGGGCCATTTCAGGTTTGGTCATAGGAGCATTTATCGCAGGGTTGTAAGCTCCAGTAGGAGGAACCATTGCGGGATTGGGAGTTGTTTGAGGATGAGTAGACGGGATCGCGTTTGCATTTTCAGTGATGCCAGATTGCTGCATGGGCAAATTGTAAACTTGGCGTTGCCTTGCTTGCACATAGTACACAGGGTACTGCTGATCATGCTGCTGTGGAGTGTATACCGGGTAATATGAAAATGGCACCGCCCCAACAGGGAGGTGGTGAATGTAATGAGCAGCAGAATGCATAAATTGTTGCGGTTGCTGCTGCTGTTGATCCAATTGAGATTGCAAAAGATATCCAGAATCCTGAACCTGTTGTTGGATCTGAACCCCCCGAGTGTTTGCATCCGACACATTGATCTTTGGATCCATGGGATTAGCCGCAACCCTATTGGCTCCAGATGGGATTTGCATAACCGGTTCTTGATAAACCACCGGTTTTTGTCGATTTATAGCATTGCTCAGACTATGATCACTGAAACATTAAAACAAAACACCCAAAACCCAAATCAAAATCCTCACCATTTCTCTCTGACAAAACTAGCAATCTAATTTGCAAACATAACCTAACAATTTAGATAACATGAACAAACGCCCAAAGTTGGAGCCATTAAAAATCAATACCTTGAAACTGAATCTGGAGAAGGCGCATCAACAGCGCCGCCACTGCTTCCAACACTTGATTTCTGTTGTGTTAATGGAGGCAGATTCTGCGGCTGAGCTTGGGGCGGCGGATTCCCATGGTCCGATCTCTCATCATCAGAGAAACCCCGATTCTGATACTCACCAATAACCCCCTGAGAGCCTCCCGGCACGCCAGAAACTGCAATTGAAACCGGAATCGGCGGCGCTGCAACCATAAAACCCTCCTCTTGCTTTTGCCCACCAACACCGCCACCTCCGCCGCTTCCGGCAACGTTAATCTGAGCAAACTGCTCTTCAATTCCCACCACCCCCTTCTGGTCCGGCAAAATCCCTCTAGCACCTGTTCCGCCGTCGTCCACATGGACCTTTATGGGAGGCAAATTGGCAAGAGAAGGAGACGAAGAAGTGGACCCAAACGACGACGTGGTCTCCAGCATCGGAGAATCCGGCACAGAATGAACTTCTTGTTGCTTCGCATTCTTATTCAATTTATTATTATTATTATTCTCGTTTATCACATCATCGTCAAGACCCAACAAGCGATTCACCGACGTCGCCGAATCGGAGAAGCGTCGATTTAACAAGCCAGTTCCGTCCCCGTTCAACGCGTTCAAGAACCAGTCCTCGGTCTTAAAACTGCTTTCCAGAATCGGACCAATAGAGTGCGATGTCTCCGGCTTTAACGGAAACAAAAACAGGCGCAGCCTCGGCGATTTCGAGGAATTAACGTTGTTGTTGTTGATGCTGTTGTTGTTAGTACGGTCGTATTCGTCAATCATGTTGTCAAAATCTTCATCGGTGGAGACGGTGATTAGAGAATCCAAATCCTCGCTGGGAAGCTGATACTTGAGAATGAAAGGCCGGCCGTTGAGCAGACTATTGGCGAGTCGTTGACAGAGGGAAGAGAGAGAAGTGTGGCGGTCCACGACGACGATGCGGGTGTCGCCGCCGATGTAGCAGAGCGACTTGTCGTGAGGGCGTGGCACGATGTGGCCGCCGTAGGAGCACATGAGGCGTAGCTTGGAGGAGGAGGGAGGCGGCGGCGGTAGGTCGTCGAAGTAGGAGTCCGTCGTGCGCGAGCGTGGAGAGGAGTCGATGGAGTCTGGGTACGTAGTTGGGGCCACTACTGCTGCTGCTGCTGCTGTGTTGGCGGTGGCCGTAGCGGTAGAGAGTGGCGTCTGAGCTGGTGGAGCTTGTGGTGGCGGCGGCGGCGGCGGGTCCATGGTGGTGGCTATGGGTTTTGAGTTACTTTGATGAGAGAGAAAGCGAAGAAAAGAAAAGCTAAAAGTGGGAAGAGTCCTAGAAGGGAGTCTATGCCTTTACGGTGACGCGACTCCAAATTATTTATAATTTAAAATCAATAATTTTCTGTTCAAAAATGAAAATTAAATTTATTATCTTCCCATTTTGTGTTAACCAAAAAAAAAAAAAGTATGTTCATAAAAAAAAAAAACATTTTGAAGTGTTTTTATTTGTCAATTGAGATAAGTATGTCTATGTTATTAGTATTATTTTAGCAATAATTGTTAGTATTTTTAAGAGTTTACATATTTTCAAAGACATAATTAACTTTTGATTTATTATTAATTTTTTATAATCTTGATAGATCTCTTTTTTTTTTTTTTTTTTTACAGAGGAAAAGCAACAATGGACTCTATTTAACAAGTTATCTCAAAAAATGCACTATAAATTTCAAAATCAGTTAGCTTGAATTAATGTTTAATTTCTTCTGTAAGGTAATGAGAAAATGTTTGTAAATAAATTAGATATTTGACGATAGAAAATAGAGAAGTCAGATTTTTTTTTTTTCTATAAAATTCCTTCTCTTCTCTTGCAAAAAAAAATAAAAAAATTAGACTTTTAATTTGAAAGACACTTTTTATTTGTTACCATATATATATATATATATGAGCCAAGTTGGAAAAAACAGAAAAAAAAAAAAAAAAAAAAAAACAATTGATGGTGAGGAAGCTTGGAAAGTTAGGGTATTGGTTGGCTCCAGTTAGTGGTGTTTGTTTGTGCCTTTGTCGAGGGAGGCAAGGTTATCCAGCACAGCAAGGACTACGGTAGAAATGTGCTGTAAATTTTGGGTTCGTTCATTTGGAAGAAATAGAATTTTTTCTATTTTTCGTCGAGAGTGGAAGGCAATGCCTAATAACAAAAAAAAATTACACAACTACATCTGGAAACAAGGTTAAAATCATCCTGGTGACAGAGACAGCACCTAAAAATGGAAGTTGGAAAGTACAAAAAAAACTATGAAAAACATAATTTGGGTAGGTTCCAATTTGTTCTTATTAAAGAAAAAAAAAAAAATATATATATATATATATGAGATTTTTTTTAATAACAATAATAATATTCTGTACTATCTAGTATTAATTCAACTGAAAAATAAAAATTAGACAAAAATTTAAATTAAATAAAAAATTCATAAAATAATATTCTGAATAATCAACAAATGTTTTATAATAAAATTTGAAAATGTAAAATTCGTTAAATTATAATTTAATTACATGACTATTATATTTTTTTATTTTTTTCAAATCACCTCGAAAAATTGAACTCTAATTCAGAATTTCAAAATCGTTATGAAAAGGTAATACTAACCATTATTTATGGTGTATTTGGATTAAAGTGAAGAGAGAAAGAAAGTGGTACGAAAAAAATTGTGTAAAAGAAAATGAATAAAAAAATAATTTTTAAAATAAATTATGTGGATAGGTTATAAATGAGTAAGAGAGAAAATAAACAAAATAAAATAAAATTTTGTGTTTAAATTAATAAAAAATAAAAAATAAAAAGAAAATTGATGTTAATGTAACAATAGATGTGACTTATGAAACAATGTTGGGAGACAATTTAGTATTTTAAAATCAAAATATACCATTATTTTTCGGTTGTTTTTCTCACCAAAAAGGTGAGAAATGATTTTATCGGGACCCACATCATCTTTCCACTCCATCTTCTGACTATTTGCCTTTCCTATCAGCATCCAAACGAAGGATTATTCCTTTCTCGCTTTCCTTTTTCCATTATTTTCTAATAAACCAAACAAGCCACTAGCAACCGCTTCAGAAAAACGCTTAATAACTAATTATTTAATTTTTCTCCTGAAAAAACAAAACCATCCAAACGCAGTCTTAGCCGCAACTTTGCATATTTTTCGTTCTGTCCTCATTGAAAGTATCGGGCCAGATTCACGCACCACGCGCGGTGGACGTACTGACATCAATTTTTGTTTTTTTCGGAAGAACGCACCAACGTCATTAGCTGCTTTGCATTGCTTATTGAAAAAAATTAAGTAATAATATTTTTAAAAATTTAAATTAATTATATCTTACTTAATATTTTAAATGAGTATAATTAAATATAAAAATTTATTTTATTATTTTCTTATGCTTATTTTGTTGTTAAATAAGTGTTGGTGCGGAGCGATGTTCACGTTAACAAATTCAGATTTTATGGTTAGCGCGTGGTATAAAGGGCCCGGGGCAGTGACTGGCAGCATTCCATGTAGACGCCGTGCTGTAAAGGGAAGAGTGACGTCCGGCCAGTTGCCTCGGTGGGGTCATGGTTAGCAAATCGAAGTATCAGGTGCGACTTGTCTATATTCTTTTTCGTAAATTTTTAATATACAGCTTCCTAAAAGAAGATTTTTTCTTTTTTTTTTTTTTTTTTTCAATTGGAGGCAATGAATTTCAAGCATGTGGCTCATTTTTTTATTTAAAATTATTAATATTTCTTTTTGAGTATATCATGTATATTAAGGTCAAAAGATATATGTTTATTTTTTTTATCCAACTTCTTTTATAAATAATACCTATCATAATACTTTTTTAACGTTTAATCTTTGTGTCGAGTATAAAACACATAGATAAAATAAAATGTGTAATTAATATTAATGACTATGAATGTAAATATTAATGTGTGCGTAATATGTCAAATTTTAATCATTAAAGTTAATTACCGATGATATTTCAAAATTAAATGCAGGTATCGGATCCCATAAATAGATTTAGTATGATCTGCATAAATAGTTAATTACTGATAATATTTCAAAATTACAATTTATTGAATGTTGCCATGTTCCTCTTTTTAGTTAAAAAGGCCCCACCCCACCAAGGTAGAAGTTTAGGGGTTGGTGGTAAGTCGGCATGTAGTCACACATCCGACCAGAATTAGAACTCTTGCTCCAAGAATGGAATCCCTGCACAGTTTCTGAATCAGGGGGCGTCGAAGAAAACTACTTAAACAATTAGGCAAAGACGCGAAGTGATGCCTTTCCATGCACCGCCATCATTTGGATGAGACCATTAAGAGTTAAATTATTCATTAGATTAATCAAGTTGTGTACCCACCTTTACCATATCTATGTATCTTAACGATATAAAAGTCGAAGTTTTGTTATACCCATTGAAAAAATTTAATACTTAACGTACACAAAATCTTTATTATATAGTTGCAACTGTTGGTATCTTATGTGTTTATCATTTTAATTATAATTAATAATTAATAATTAGTAATTAATAATTATGATAATTAAATATTTGAATTCACATCTGTCATGTGTAACTCACCCAGGTCCGTCTTAGAAATTAACCAACAAACTCTTCGCAGCCCAAAGACTGAATGAGGTCGGATCCACCAAAAGACCATGAGCAATGCCCCAGAGGAAGCAGCTAATCGGGTTTTTGGGTGAATTGGGACAACTTTAAGAAACAGCTAATCAAAACCATTGACAAAAGCAGACATTTCTTTTGATTTTCGGACACCGAGATGTTATCAAGATTGCAAAAAGTTACCTCGATTTAGACAAATTTGCCCGCTCCAACTGTACATTCACTTCCCAGATTGTAGCAGCTGTGCCAGCCCAATGCACTACAGGTAGCACATAATTTTTCTTTTTGTAACGAGCAATTCTATGCTTTCCCTTGAACTTAGAGACACGGAATCTGCTGGACTCTTGATTTCTTATGGGGCTCTCCACACTTCAGTGGTTCTCATGATGAGACTTTCCCTGAATTGGGGAAGGATGTTTTTTTTTTTTTTTTTTCTTCGTGTAACTTTTAACTGAGAAAGCCAATAAATTTAAGCTTACAAAGACTTCAAACATAATCAGAACTATTTATGATAACCAATCAGATAATTGGTCACAATTTTTTTGGAGAAGGGTTTTGGAGTTCAAATCTCTAACTCTCTCAAATTTTCATAAAATGTAAGTTTCAATATAAATGTATTTGTAAAAATATCAATTAATTAAAAAACACAAAAAAAAAAACTTAAAACCAACGTCGGAAAGTCTAGCCAATTAATGCCACTTCAAAGTTGGGAAGAAGACGTTGCCTTGGGGTAATGGTCAAGTGATGCCTAGCCACGGCTTTATCTTATCTTATTATTATTTTATTAATTGAGGCTATCTAGTTTAATTTTAGGTTAACATAGAGAACTTACCATTGACTCGTAGTCCTCGGCTAAAATAATCTGTCTTTACGTTGATGCGAAGCTGAAATCTTTTGGTGCTAATCTCGTCAAGCAAATGCCTTCGAGATAAATGAGAATAAGTTCAAACAAAGTTGATTATGATTCCGTCTAGTCATTCTAGATTACGTGTTTTCCCACTTATTCTTAATTTACAACGCATTATCTTCGTTTTGTTGCTTGAAATTATACTCAAAACCAAATGCCATCGGCATGCCAAAATTTATTCTACTTTTTCTCTAAGCTCACAAAATAGAGAACTTGCTTTTTGTTTCATTAATTTCATTATAATTTGCCTTATCCAAATGATAAGATCACTTAAATTGTGTATTAATGACAATTATTTGAATTAGATAGACTTGACAAATAAATAGATTGAATTAGATTTAATTCAAATTATTTTAAATTTTAAATATTTAAGTTTTGATTATTTTAATTATGAATTTTTAAATTTTAAATATTTTAAATTATAATTTTATTAAATTTTAAATTTACTAATTTTTAAATTATTTAAGTTTTAAATATTTTAAAGTTATCGAATTTTAAATTAAATTTGTTATATTTCAAATTTATTAGATTATAAATTTATTAATTATAAAATTTTTCAAATTATTTGAATTTTAAATAATTTAAATTTAAATAAACTAAGTTTCAATCTAATTAGATGTTAAATTATTTTAATTTTATATAACAAGTAATTGATTTTTTTCGCTCAAACCAACTTCCGTTGGGTAAGTTTTTATTACCTCTAGTTTGAGCGATCCGGACGAGCTAATATCGAGAGACTGGCTGGAGACCGGTTGGAGAGTTTGCCAGTTACTCGGCTGCCGGCATTTGCGTAGCGGTTGGGTTCATATTACTCACAATAACGTAACTGTTCACAATGTGGAAGGAACTTTCCTCGCGCTTGAACTTTGACATTAAGAATGCGGTAGTCCCATACGCGTGTGCGTGTGTAAAATGAGACACTCGATCGACTCGTAATACTTAAATTGGTATAATATGCAAATAAGCTATAAAAAGGCTTGAAATTAAAATCTCTCAAAGGCTACAGTTGGGCCATGAAGTCATATCCAAAACAAGCTCGTTCGGTTTCATTCATTGGGACTTCCGAATCCATTAGTAATTGGTGGGCCTTTTTGTTAGGGCTTGCTCATGTTATCATTGCACATATTAACAAGTTTGTTTTTTTGGGTCGGCTAAGAGCCTGAGACCTTTTCCACAATTTCTTTTACAAGCAATTAAAGGGTACAGTGCAATTCATAACATTCAAATTTTATCATTTAGTAAAACTTTTAATATATATATAATTAAAAAATTTATTAAATCGTAAATTATATAAACAAAAAATTTAATTAATTGTAAGAATGGAAACTAGAATAATAGATGTACAAGATTGTCTTATTCTCAAACAATTTATTCAAGTTTTACCCCCAACAAGTTTACGACAGAAGTTATATTTCTTTTAAGGATGTGGAATAACAGAGAAAAAATTCATTCCACTAATTTTAATTAAATTTTCGATTTAATCTTTGTTCTTTTTGTTGTTATTATATTGAAAATCTAACTGGACCCATTCAAACCCTAACACATTGTATAAAAAGAATTGTGATTTATAAATCTAAACTTAGGAACGGAGTTATTTTACTTTTGATAAAGTTTGAGATTAAAATTAGAATTTGCTCTTAATTTAAGGAAAAATAAATTGAGCATCTTGAAAAAAAATTTTTTTCTTTGTTTTTATTATTTTTTTTAATTTTATTCATAAAAATAAAAAAGTTAGAATGTTATCTTATGGTTACATCAGATAAAATTATACATATTGACAAAGAAAATTCGTAAATATATATTTGTCTTCCAGAATGCGTTTGTAAAGAGTCAAAACCCTAACCTTCTTGGATTATAATAATAATAATAACTATTATTATTATTATTATTTTGGACAAAGACTTCTGGAATCTTGGTTTGGTTTGGTCTTCGAAAGACGCGCCGCGTTAATCGACTCGAAGAAATCTGTGCCACATTGAAAGAGCAACGACGTCGTCTCGTGGGACTTCTTCGCAGTCCAGGTGGATTGGTCCCCACGCGCAACGAATGGTCAGCTTGGAACCAGTCTTTGGGAAAGATGGTCACCACATTCAAAATTTTCTTATTATTTTTTAAAAAGTTCATAAAAAAAATTAAAAAAAATTAATAATAAGCGGTGACGTAACTGACGTGTTAATTGTAGTTTTACTGATAAAATATGCTAAAATTTAGCATCAACTAAACACAAATTCAATTGATTATAATAAAAAAAATGAAAAGTCAACGTAAGGTGAAATAGTAACTTGATTAATTATTGGATGTGCCTCATCTCATATTAATTTAGATTTTAGTCTTAATTGTAATATTTATTTTAATAAATAATAAATTTAAATATTTAAAATTATAATGATAAAATTTTAGATTTATTATTATTAAAATAAAAATAAAAAATTATTAAAATTTAATAATAATTAAGTAATAAAATTTTTTTATAAAAAAATTAAGTAAAGAGAAACAGTTGAATCCAACTCGGACTCATAGGTGCAATAATATGCGTAAACGTTTTTGCTTGTCAGAAAAAAAAGAAAATAAAAATAAAGCAACAACACGGCATGAACGACCGATGACTAAACGGCCGTTAAAAAGAACATATCTGAAAATTCTAACCGCCGGGCGCGAAACAGAACGTCTTGTTTAATCTCAAACTCTCTCTCTCTCTCTCTCTCTGTCATTCAAGATCATTTCTTTACAGAAGTCGTGGAGGCAGCCGCCGTTGGACTACAGAGGACAAGATTGATAGTAAAGAGGAACTTTTCGTTTTCTTCTTGGTGTGTTGATGGGTCCCATTCACTTTCAAATCAAATTTGTCTTTGAGGAAATAATAACTAATTATCCTGTATGGGGTCTTTACCTGTTTGTCTTGTTCGGGAGATAAAGATCCAGATTTTTGCTCTCTTCTTGTGGCCTAGGAATTTCTCATTTCCAAAATTCACAGTCTTGTTCTAGACTAAAGTGCAATGGCATGGTGGAGGAATATGATGTCACTCAACCCATTTCACAATTTCCATGGTATCTTTCAGGTTAGAAAGATTGCTGAGATATGTTTTTAGTTTTTCTTTTTCATGTCTTTGGTTTTAATTGTAGTTAGTTATGGGCTAATGATGCTAATTACTGCTTTCACGTCAATGGATTGGTTTGTTTGTATGGTCCTTTTGGGATTCATGTGAAAATGGAAAATCAAGATTTATTAGCCTTTGTGATGTTGTTTTACTTTCTGGGTTAATTGATGCTGCTATGATTTTGGTGATATAGTTTAGGGGTCCATGCGTTTTTGTAGCCTTGCAGCGTAAAGAAGGAGGCTGGTGACTTCTGCTTTTCGTTTTTCCTCTTGTCTCAAGAATATGGGATGTTGTTAGGTGTGATTAAATGCTTCTGTTGTTGCAAGTTTCGGTAGAATACTAGAATTGGGGGCTGAGTTGCTGAGCTAGAATATAGCAGCGACCATGTGATAGGAGAATGATATTTTTCAGCCACTAACTTGATAAAACATTGGTTTTGAGAGAATGTATGTATTTGCTCAATTAAGGGAAGGCAACTGGGAGAGAGTTAAAGGACATATAACCATCCATTCTTGGCAAATGATTGTATGGTTTGCCTGTGTACTGACCCCGGGCCCTTTTGTTAGAGTTGCTAATACTTGTAGAAGGAAGTTAAATTGCAATTTTGCCACTTTCCAGGAAGTATGCTATATTTACTTGCAGCCTCTCATGTCTGATTAAGTTGGATGTTGTTGTGTCTTCACTAGCGGGGGAGAATGAGGGAGGTGGATCTTGGTGCATACACTATTAAGTCCCATGGCGCTATGGTTGCCAAGAGCCATAAGCATGATTGGCTCATACTATTGCTACTCGTAGTGATAGAGATCATCCTGCTTGTCATTCATCCATTTCATCGATTTGTCGGAAAGGATATGATGGATGACCTCAGATATCCTATGAAAGACAACAGTGTGCCTGTGTGGTCTGTGCCTGTAAGTTTTCTTCAGTATTTTCCATTCCCTTTTTCCTTTTCCTTCATGAAAAAATCATGTTCTCCTTTTTTATGTTTGCTGTTTCTTGCTTTTGAAGGTAAGATTAATGAAATTGTTTTGATTTTTATGACCAGCTTTATGCGGTTTTACTGCCCATTGCTGTTTTCCTTTTTGTCTACATTCGAAGGAGAGATGTTTATGATCTGCATCACAGTATTTTAGGTAAATCCATCCTTAGTGAATGCTCTTTTCAATAAATAATTTCTGTATCTAAAGGAAAAAAAAAAATCTGTAAAATGATACCTTTGGTAACTTGTATTTGATTTGTAAAACAGGCCTCTTGTTCTCCGTGCTAATCACCGCAGTCATTACTGATGCAATCAAAGATGCAGTTGGTCGGCCTAGGCCAGACTTCTTTTGGCGTTGCTTTCCTGATGGGAAGGATGTATGTTTCGTGTCTCCAATCTCAAATCCCTTTTTTCATTTTTTTTTTTTTTTTTCCAACCATTCATTCGCTTATCCTCTCGTTAATGTTACAGATACGTGTTCTTGTCTCCTTCTGAAAGGCTCTTCACCTTCAGAATTTTCTTTTTTAATCAATTGGAAAATAGTCTTGTTTTTTCTCAATCTTTTCTTGCGCCGCTTGATTTCTGCTCAATAGAAGATATAAATCTCAAGCCTAGGTTAAAGCCGTTCCATCTCACACTCATCATGTTCAATCATTAGTCTTTTCCACTTTCAGGCTTATGATCAGTGGGGAAATGTGATATGTCATGGTAAAGCTAGTGATATCAAGGAAGGACATAAGAGCTTTCCAAGCGGTCATACTTCATGTAAGCAATGGTTTCTGCCACACACTAAGATTTTCTCTTTATTCATTCTCTCCTAAAATGTGATATGATGTTACTAAGAAAGCATCCATTGAAAGAATGGCATTAGCTTGGATTAGTTTGCAGAATTTTGAAATGAAAGTACTCTGAGTGGTTGAATAGAAGTAAGCGGGCTGATCCAGTTTATAACTGCTCTGCACAGGGTCGTTTGCTGGCTTAGGTTTTCTCTCATTGTACTTGTGTGGAAAAGTACGGGCATTTGATCGAAAAGGACATGTGGCAAAGCTATGCATCGTGTTTCTCCCTTTACTTGCGGCTTCCCTTGTTGGCATATCTCGAGTTGATGATTATTGGCACCATTGGCAAGATGTCTTTGCTGGAGGCCTTATCGGTGTGTTTTTGATAAATTGATTGTTACTAGCAAGTGTTGGAGTATGCATTCAGAATCTGACAATAAGTAGCCTTCACAAAAATGCAGGGCTCGTCATAGCAACATTTTGCTACATGCAGTTCTTCCCAGCCCCATATCATGATGAAGGTGAGATACTGTTTTCCCAGATTTCTCGAGCGGCAATTTGACTGGAATTCAATTGAATCGCAATTTGTGCTAATGTTTATTGTAAATGAAATGAAAGGCGAGCTTGGTGTAATGGTATGATACTCTACTGTGACCTCCAGGCCACCAATTTGAGTTACAGATAATTTTTCTATTTATTATTTTTCAAATTATATGGTGTGAGAATTTCATACACTGTGAATGCTTTTCATAGTAAATGAAATCTCATATTGCATCATACCAGTTGGAACACCTGTTTATTATTAAACTTACATATATCGTGGAGTTCTTTGAACCTAGATGATACATGGGTTTTCTCACTGATGATCTTTTGTAGACTAACTGCTTCTTTTACTGGAAATTATCCATACGTAATTATGTTGAGTTTGAATCTCTTAATTATTGCACTAATCTTCCTTGGCTTCCATCATTCAGGATGGGGCCCTTACGCATATTTTGAAGCTTTGGCGGACACAAGGTCCAATCGAGATGCAGGGCAACCTATTAATGCACTTCATGGGCAGGCTGTGGATGTGCAAATTGTGAACCGGCAAGATGGGCAAAATCATGAATTTGCATCATTGGATCAATTGGAATCTGGTAGGAGGTGAAGCTGCGCATGTGTGTAATTTCCTTGGACTCTCTGCCTCGTGTACGTATATGTACGCGGAACATTTGTTTCTAGCGCTACCTCTTAGGATTTTAGGAAGGATGTGATGATAGAGATAATGACATATTACAAAATTTTCTAAGTGACAGTGACATGTCTTGCAATAGTCATCCATGATACTGAGATCTCACCAAGAACTTAGCCCCTCGGAGCCTGCATACCGAAATCAAAACTATTTTCCACGTCACATGCCACGTCAGTTGAAAACATAAGAAAAAACCTCTTTTAGCATAACTCTTAAGCATTAACTTGGTCTCCATGCTAATGAGAATTGTGGTTTTGATCAAAAGAATTAGTGATTATATTCCTGAATTTGGAGCTAGCAATTTGCCATTGCCTTTGCCATCGGAGTTGAACTTTCAATTCTTCTGGGAGCTCGCAGGGAAATAGCCATTGCCATTGCATGCATTAGTTCACATTAAGGTCCCTGGGGGTTTAGATTAGATGAAGCATTATCAGGTCAGCTTTGTTGTCTTGCCCTTCCGCCTCCGCGACTTGAGCCAGCGATTTAAAACCATTTAGGTCAACATCTCGATAGCGGCACGTTACCAAATGCCACTAAAGTCGTCCCCACAAAAGGAAAATGGAAACAAATACAAACAAAATTAACTTCACGTGAATCCTGAGGTCTTCTCTAATCATGAGAATAAGAGTATAAAATTTATGAAAATAAAATAAGTTATTTTTATTATATAATTTACAATTTAATAAATTTTTTTTATGATTGATGAATAAAAATGTATTGTGTTCATGACCTGTTTGAGTCAGCCTGAAGAAAACGTATCCTATACACCAGCTCTTAGTTTTTGATTGTTTTGAACAACAATCATAGCTGAAATTATGGCATCCGCGAGGAAAACGTTGCTAGGATCATCACGGAAGACAATATTTCTCCAAATTTCTCACTTAGAATCGCTTTTAAGGCAAAAAAGACTCTTAAATACTCGAGTTTTCTTTGATTTACAGGTCAAGCCACCTAATATTTAAGGTTCCACTTTTCCAGAAAAAATTGATAGAAATGCATAATGTTCAATTACTTGCACATTTATGTTCGTTGAAATACATTGTTACTAATGTTAGATGTATATTGTTGTAGCAAAACTGGTGGTCGGACCGAAGACCTAGATAACTAGACTTTTCTTCGGATCAGGTCTGGTTCAGTTATAACAAGTATGGTTGGGTCAATCTGAGCTTCTATCTGTAAAAGTTGGTGGTTGGTTTGATCAATAATTTTAAGTTATCTAATCCACAAACGTCATGTTGTCACCTTCTTTTCCATAAAGCTATGGAATCGTAGAGGAAAGGAACAAAAATCTTTCATACCATCCACAAGCAGGGAACGTAAAATGAAGAGGTGGTGTTCACGAGTTGTTAATTGTCTTAATTTTTAAAATAACTGATCATTAGCAAGTGGATTTAGCACAATAATTTGACACATATAAACATAATTCAAGGGAGGGATGATGTTAATAAAGAATTCAGCAAAGGCTTCGGCTGAAAAGGACATCTGGCATTTCATAATTTAATTAATAAGAATGTTCTATTTGTTATCACGGGCGAATTTAAGAAAATAGATCTTTGAGTGTTATGAGATATTTTCCTCCATTTATGTATAGAAATCAATAAAATCCAACAAGGAAAAAAAAAAAAATTGTTAAATTACAAGTGAGGTTCTAACTAATTGTCCAAGAAGCACGAGACTTTACAACTTGTCTTTATTAACTGACTCAGACATGGCTGACATTAAAATTAAGAAAAAATCTCATAATTGTTCAGTACCCTAAAACTAATGTCTCACCCTTATTATTTTGTGTCCTAGAAGTAAAAAGACGACCAAACCTTCCCCAGGTATCGCTCCGCTCTACTCCATTAACGCTTTTTGTCTTCTTTTACAGTTGTAGTCCGGAACTCCAACAACCTCTTTATATATTTTTTGTTTTTTTCGTTGACAAAAAAAAAAAAAAAATAAAATTATAGAGACATCGTTGACCAAGTTAAAAATTATTTATTATTTTTATTTAACTATTTTTATAAAAAATAATATTATCACTATCAAATATATGTATTTTTTATAATTAACTTCAATATTAATAAATTTAAAATTTTCATAAATAAAAATTTTAAATGAAAATTTTGTAAAAATAAATTTTAAATTACTTATTATAGGGTTTAAGGTAAGATTTATTCTTAAATTTTTAAAACTTTTGTGTGAAATAATTTTTAAATATAATATTAAAATTTTTATAATCAAAAAATCCTGTATTTGAAATGCCTCATATTCACATTTGAATGTGAATTCGAGTCGAGATTTTTGTTATTCTGTCCTGTATAATGTTTGAAGGATGTCACTAGTCTTTTTGTGGTTATAGATCTCCGTGCTCTGAGTATATGTGTTTGTTGCCTCTTGTTTTTCCTCTTTTTCAATGACTTGGATGCAAACAGGTCAATTTAGTTTGACCAATCGATAACAAAATAATAGTTGCAAATAAAGAGCTAATTGCATGATCTAGAATGGGTTAGTTTGACCAATCAATAACAAACACTATAAATTTAAGTTCCTAAAACTTGATATAATATGGTTGATGAGCCCTGATCCTCTATAATATTCTAGCAGCAATATCAGTGTCACCATATCAGGAATTGCACGATGAGTCGCCCCTGGAGTGAGAATCCTGGATCATCACGGTTACGAGCTGCTGTCATCTAGAACATTTCTTAGAGATCTGCAGTAAAGATCAACATCCCCTGGATTCAGCTCGGCATCCATACCCTGAATGTCTACTGATTCATCTTCAAGCAACCTCCACAGATCAGCAAATTCTGACTCTGGCTCGTTTGGATTTGAAAAACAGGCAGGAGGAAATGACACTGCTCTAGTGTCTAGCTCTTGGTTTCTGGTAGCAGTCTCCATCCTAAAATTGGATGAATTATGTGCATTACCTGCTGTAGGATTTGATTTGGTCATTATATACAATTCCAGTTTACCATCAGTTGAGTATGTTGATGATTTGTTTGCACATAGCACGTTGCCTGGAGTAGAATTTGCACTTTCCATAGCCTTTGGCTCTTGGACACCATCATTGCTGTTTGCTGAAACTTCTGCATTAGGCAGATTGCCTAAAGTGGGATCCAAAATTTCCATGGCTTCAGCCATTTGCTTGTCATTACTGCAGTCAATTGGAAACTCATCTAGATTTAGCACATCGTCCATGAAGTCCAGCTCCTCCTTTTCATTAGTGGAGTCAATCAGAACAGTGCCTACGCTGGACACAGAGCCTCTGGTTGGGTTTGAAATTGCCGAAGCATCCAGCTTTTGGTTCACACCATTGGATTGCATTGAATACCGGGTTGTTTTAGGCACAAGGTCAGAAGGAGGGCTTGAACTCACACCAGCGTTTGACTTCTGGTTGCCTTCACCGAAGTTTATTGGCATTTCAGGAGCATTAGGCGGACTAACTGAAGCAGGTATATTCCAGAGCTCAAGAACATCTGCTTGTATGTCTCCGGGACCAAAGTCTGTCAAATACTTATCTGCATTGGGCACATTGGCCGAAGTAGGATCTGAAACTGCCATGACCCTGGAATCCCGGTTCCCATCTTTGGAGTATATTGGAAATTTGTTGATATTGGTCACATTTTCTGGACTAGAATTCAGAGTTGCATTAACTTCAGACTTTGTCGCAAGTTTGACAGCATTGAATGGATGACCTATAGTGAACTGTGCTGACGACGAATTCAGCCTTCGTGTTGCCATAGCTGATGTCAAAGGATCTTGGTTATTACTTACTCTACCATAGGTAGTAGAAAAATCTGGAGCAAGAAAGCTAGGTGCCCTTGAGAACCTATTTGCATGTTCTGAAATGAAAAGGCAACTAAAGTTTAATGCAAGGTTAGACATAAAACAGAATTTGATGGAACTAACTGTCATATTTTGAGTGCCTCTACTACCACTGTTGGACATTTCTCTTGTTAGCAGAGCCACAATCTCTCTACTGTTTTTGAGAGCCTTTGAAACTTCAGGATTTGGAAAATATGAATATGGATATCTTGCATTAGAGGAGCTCCTTGACAGTGGCCAATGCTTGGAGTTTCCGTGCTGCAGCCGAATCTTATATTTCTGAAACGAGAGAGCCACCAGTAGTCTTTAGCCAAAATTATTGTAGCAATTTTTGAATCTTGAGTATGGGAAATTAGAAACAAACTATGTTGCAAATCAATACGTTAGACTCACATATATAAGTCCTTAAAATTGACATTGTAGCAATCAAATTCAATTCAAGATGTACTTTATCACATGTCGTGACTGACGCAATAACAAGGCTCAGAGATATGTATCATTTGCCTTATTTTCTGGGACTCGTCCTACAGGTTACAAGCAGTAACAATTGACATAATTAACTATGAAGTGAATGAATAAAATGTAATTACCTGAAGATGGCTGGCAATCTGGCGTCGTGTCAAATTAGGCTCATTCATCATTTTGTGTATTGATTTAGGACGACCTTCCGTATCCAAAGGGGTCGAAACAAGAGCAAAGCATTGAAAAAAATCAAAAAAAAAAAAAAAAAAAACTTCAGGTACAATGAACATATATGATAATAAAATGTTATTAAAAAGAAAGGAATAATCTTGTTTACTGTCATCGCCTAGTGCTTGAAGGGCCGCCCTGAACTTGTGATGCAGCTGGGGTGTCCAAATGAGGCGTGGCTTCTTCCATGGGAGGACATTATTACTGTTGTTTTTCTTTTGCTGGTCTTCCTCTTCATTGGTATTCCCTTTTTCACCTTCTGCTTCATTGTCTGCCATTTCTAGAATTCCTTTTCCTTTTTCTTGAGCACGGGCAGCTATCCTTGCTCTCTCCTTCTTTTCTTCATCCCCGGTGGCGGGTTCTTTTTCTCCTTCTGTCACTTCAACAATTATTGCTTCCTTTCCTTTCTGCAAATCGTTTTTGTTGGCGTCAAGTTCTTCTTGTTCCATGTTAATTTGATCTCCGTTTCCATTGCTTCCATTGCTCCCTTCTTCTCTGTCAACTTCTTTTGGATTCTTAATCATCACTAATGATCCAAAGCCAACATTTTCTGATTCTTTTGTGCAATCCTCATAAAATGGGGCAATTTCCTCTTCACTTTGCTTCCCTTTTCTTTGCACATCTATCATCATATGTTGATCCTCCCGGTCAGCATGCACTGCTTCCTCTACAATTTGCTTGCTCTTGCCTTGAGTAGCAGCGCTCAAGATAAAAGACTTGCACGCATCAATATTCATAAATTGATCATCCCATTCGTGCGATGATTCCTCTACAATTTGCTTTCCCTTGCAAAGGGTATCAGTAGTCATCTCCTGCTGCTGATAGTCAGAGACACACAAGACTTCGACTTCAATTCCAACCTCCTTATCCTTGCCTTTGTTCTCACGACCATGATCACCAGAAGCTATGTTTTCATGGCCAATGCCATGCAGCTCATCGCCAGTGTTAACCCTGTGCACCCTTTTATTTTGCTTACGATGAACATTCTTTGCATCAACCATCATATATTGTGGACCCCCACTACCCAATGCTTCCTGATCTTCGATTGTTTGTTTGTGCTTACCACGAATTTTACTTATTTTCCGTTGCTGATCAGAGACCCGCAAGCCTTCTACTTCAACCTCCTTACCCTTGCCTTTATCAACATGATGACCATCAGGAGCTACGTTTTCATGGCTAGAGCAATCAATGTCGTTTCCAAAGGCAGCCCTTTTGCTCTTCTTGCCTCGAGCTATCTTACGTTGAGCATCCCTTATTTTCTGCTGCTGATCAGAGACACGCAAGCCTTCAACTTCAACTTCAATCTCCTTATCCTTGCCCTTATCAACATGATTGTTATCAGCAGCTACAACTTCATGGCTAGTGCCATTGTTATCATTTCCAGTGGAAGCCCTTTTGCTCCTCTTACCTCGAGCTATCTTACTTCGAGCATCACTCGTTTTCTGCTGCTGACCAAAGACATGCAAGCCCTCTCCTTCAACTACAAGCTTCTTACCCTCACCTTTATTATAATGGTGATGGTGATGACCATTATCATCAGCAGATATGATTTCATGGCTGGTGCCATCTAGCTCAACTCCGGCGGCTGCACTAGGTCCCCTTCTGGTTCTACTGCGTAGGGGTGGGGCTTTCCTGGCCTTTGGGTCTACTCCCAGCCTTTTTCTCTTCCAGTAGGCATGTTGCCACACGTACTTGAGGTCATCCATGGAGAGTGGTTTATCCAGACAGAAGGATGCTCCTGCTGCTAGTGCCTTAATGGCATCTTTGTTGCTTCTTCCCGAGGATATTACTGCATGGAAACAGCTTAGCAAACAGGAAGCCGACCATTTTATCACAATAATATGGAATTAAAAAAAAAAAAAAAAGGTGTCTCAAGTGCTTAAGTCTGTCACATTATCCGGTGTTGAAAATGGTCTAGCCTTATTGTTGTTTGTCGCTGTGAAATTATTTTCGCAAGTTTCACTAACATAGTAATTCTCTTTTAGATTAATTATAATTGAGCAAGTGCTTCAACTTTGAAGAATTTTTTCTCTAGTATAATTTATGTGAAAGAAAACTACTTAGCACTAATTTTATATATATATATTTATAATTTTTGAGTAATTTAAGTTTAGTGAGCAGCTTACTGATAACTGGAATATCCTTAATATGAACTTTTTGCAGAAAGCAGAAGCAGTCCATGTCTGGCATGTTGTAACTAGCCATGACAAGTTTGAACCTGTCCTTGTGTTCTTGGATCAATGACAAAGCAACGGATGATTCCTCAGAGATGGTAACTGAAATATAATAATATATGTTAAAGATCTTTATGATTATACCTCTCAAGAAAATGAAGGGAAAAAAAAAAAAAAAAAAACAAAAACAATTTATTCCACCACAACGCACGCATGAACACAAACATTTGGCCCCTTGACGGAAAGATTATTGTTGATCATTAGGAGAGGGGAGGGCATTCCTGCTTTTTGCAAAGGGGCACAGTGTCTCGAACCTTTGCTGCTCTCACAATGCTAAAGTCTTGCGATAGCTCTACTAACGAGAGTTAGTAATGGCGGAAAAATTATTTAAACATAAAATACTTCTTTTTCTCATGATTTTCTTTTTCCGGATTACTTGAATGATACATGTAATGTACTAATCCTCAAAATTGTGACTTTTCCAGAAAAGAAAAACAAAAAGGCATCTATTCAATGAGTTTGCAATAGTACCAACTACCAAGTGAACAAAGGAAGGCTGAATTGCTGATGCAGTTGGTGTTGTCCCTAAATAAACAGTCCTATTAATTATAATAAAAACGGAATTTGAGATCATAGCAACAAAAAAACATACAAAGAACATGGTGAAGATCCAAAACTAAATCATTACTAATATGGATTAACATAGTACCAGATGACCCTAAAAACATCCAAGCAGTTTTAGATTTTCATCTATATAGAACTATTGAAAGAAAATCAAATTTGAGACATATAAACAAATGAGAAACATATAATTTATGTGGAAAAAGAAAAAAAGTATTCTTGCTTATCGACCACCTAGTAGTGATAAATATCTAAATGAACGCTAATGTTCACATTGAACCTTAAAATTTACTATATATAAATATAATATATATGAGACCGAAATTTAAGCTGGCTGGTGAAATATGAGACTAAGGAAACAAGACATAGACATGATATCAGAAACAAATTAAGCAAATTTATCAAAATCCAAAGAATCAAAAGTTGAAACTATGAAATCTAGACCTCAAAATTTGTGCATATCATTGCACTTTCAAATGGCAAAAGAGGTAGTGCCCAATGCCTTGGGGATGTCCTGTTTAAGCTATTCTAAATTTGTTGCCAAACCCTTCCTAAAGATCCTGTGGTTTTGGTACTTTTTTTTATTGGTGTTTGTGCGGAAACCCTAAAGTTTTGTAATCATATTTGCAGACTTCATAAGAATTTAGAACATATATGTTTATAAATGCTAGAAAATAAATCTTATTCCTATAAATGCTTGAAAACAACAGACACCAATGCAATGTCTATTTAAGATAATACGGTCCATTACTTTAATAGACACCTCCAAGCGCAAGAGACCCATATTTTATTTGCAAATAGATATTTATTTTCTTCATTTCTTTATTTTTTCCCCTTATATTAGGACAACAATTTAAGAATGTCATGATACCAATAATTAAACTGTTAATATTGTGGAATAATAGCTGTACTCTAAAATAAATAGCATTTACATGTCATTATGCTGGTCAAAAATCAAAGTTGAGACATATAGACAAATGATAATTGTAAAATTTAGCTAATATTTGCTAAGAAAGGCATGGTATTCATTACTTATTAACTACTCCCCTACTGATAAAAATCCAAATGAATGCTAATCTGCCAATCTTACATTGGATTCTGGAAATCCATTGCAAATATATATAATTAAAAAAGAAGAAGAAGAAGAAGAATACTAAACTGGTTGGTGATTTACAAGACTAATTAAGGAGAACAATATATAGACATGAGATTTTTATTAACTAGCATCCCTGATATGTTTGCTATTGCAAATTTGCTTAAGACTTCAGTCATTTGAAGTATTTTTGTGTGCAAAAAATAAAATTACAGTCAAGGTTTTGAACTCTTAATTGATATAAAAAGGAGTTCACAAAACAAAAAAAAAAAAAAAAGAGGAAGCATATATATCACATAATCCAAAGAACAAAGGCCGTAACTATGAAACGTAGATCATTTGGTGCCAATTAAAGGCCCCAAGGGGACCTCCAGTTTAAGCTATTCTACATTTTGTTGCTAACACCTTCATAAAAGTATTTTCTTTGATTCTTTGTTGTTCGTGGTGGAAACCCTAAATTCTAGATCCATGTGTAGGTAGTTTATAACTTAATTGCAATAACTAATTAAGATTTTGAAATTATAACAGTAGTTAAATTTTTTGCATGCCCCGAAGTATTTAAACTTCATGAATTAAAGGTTTATATATATATGAATTCATTGATGAAAAATAATAAATGAAAATTTTCAGATGAATAAAAAAAAAAAAAAAGGTGTTTTAACAAAGTATATGATCTATAGTAGCAATATCAAATTAAATGAATCCAACAATTTGTGATCCTTTCTAGAAAAGCTAATGGAATACAAGAATTAACTCTAGTTCAATGAAATTAAGAGGATCGAAAAGGACCAATTTTATGTTACCCTTGAATGTGTATTGTTCAAGCATTGATGCTGTGTTGGCAAGGGATGTTCTATCATGATCCACCACCAGAATTTCCATGCCTCGAGCAAAGCTTGGAATGAAACTGCTAGGTAAGTCTATTGCATCATTCATTTTCAATAAGACAAGGAAGAAAGGACTTAAAATAAAATGAATATGAAGAAAAAATGAACAAGAAGAGGATGTAATAAGAGCGCCAGGGATTGATTTGTTTGTTGTTTTGGTCTGAGCAATAGGAAATATTAATAGGGCACAAGAAAATGATAACTGAGATCAATTCCCCCCCCCCCCCACGCCCCTTTTATTTTTCCAAGTCCTAACAGGAAAAAAACAAGGAAAACCAAAGCTATAGGTTTGTTGTTTTAAAGTCCCTTTTTATTTTGTTGTTCTTTTTCTTTAACAAAGAGACAAAACAAGGTGGTGAAAGAACTATGCTAACAAAGCTTCAACAAAAAATCCACGCTTAATACTTATCATGAAAACCTAATGGATGAAACAGAGAGAGAGAGAGAGAGAGAGTGATATAGAGAGAGATAGAGGAATGAGTGAGTGAGGGAGTGAATGACTGAGGAGAAGAGTGGCAAAGAGGCACTGGTTGGTGGGCGAAACTTTAACCCCTTGTGGTGCTTAAATATGGAGAGCTCTCTCTTTCTGTGTCTTTGTTTTGTTGGGTAGATAGATTTTGGACCCTACCTTATCACCAATTAGCATTCATTTGACCAAACATGCAAATTAAATTTGACTTTCATATCCAATTACTACGCCCCACGTGGACCAATGTGCCCATAAAATTCCTGACAGCCACCGTCAGTCAACGAGACTCAGTGGACTATTTTGACTGTCATACATTACTTTCCTTGTAGAAAAGTACCGTACTTAGACCAAAGACTACCATGTGTAGACTTACGGTTACCGCAATACGCCTTTTTCTTTCTTTTTCTAGATTTATTTGCCAATTATTCATTTTGAAAATTTGAACTCCAAAATACTACCACCTTCAGTCAAAAAGAAATAACAACTTGTTGCTTCATAAGTTAAATTTTATTTTATTTTGTTAGAAGACGTTGAGCTTTTATTTCATCTCTTAACTCAATATAAAAAAAAAATGATCTTAATTAATAATAATGTTTTTTTTTTTTCCTGTTACAAGGAAGACCAAAAAGGCCAAGGAAGAGAACAGCGTCACTAGTTTTTAAAAGAAGAATTAAAAGAAACCAACAAACGTTTCCTGACCAATTGTAAGCACAGAAAACTACTAATGATGTTTAACTCGTATGTATGTTCAACTTTACAATTTTTAACTTAATAATTACGTTCAACTCTCCCGCTATATATAGCAAAAAATAAGTTAAGTGGGGTCAAATTTTAACATATTTAAATTAGATTGTTTTAATGATAAGTTTAAAAATAAGACTTGGATTTCAATGTTCCGAAACTCCTTTAATAACGAGTTTTGACGAGTCAAGACTTTATCAGAGTTTGTGATATTTTCATAAACAATTTATTTACTTAAAATGGTGTTAATTATTCATATGTATGTTCAAATTTACATTTCTAATGTTTTTTACTGAATAA
Organism: Rhizophora apiculata; assembly: GCA_037832385.1. NCBI lineage: Eukaryota > Viridiplantae > Streptophyta > Magnoliopsida > Malpighiales > Rhizophoraceae > Rhizophora > Rhizophora apiculata. The sequence goes on from CM075437.1 coordinate 5,186,552, forward strand.
TTACATTTAACTCTCCCACCACGTAGGGCTCCAACCAAGATGAGTAAAGTTTTAGCATGTTTAAATTTGATTCGTTTAATATATTAATCTAAAAATAAGACTTAGTTTCAATGTCATTTAGCCAATAAACCAAGCCCATTATAACCTAACCTTGTTAATTTAAGGATTATTTAATAACAAGTTTTGAATGAGGCCATATTTTATCAAGTCAAATTTAAAACATTCCATCAACAATTCATTTGACTTTATAATATACATAAAAATAACTAAAACTATAATTAGTTAAAAAAAATTGAAACTATATAAATCTATTATTATATGTAAAATTAAAATAACAAAAAATTGTCTATTTTAATAAAACTAATTAATTGAAAAATAAAAATATTTAATTTTATTGTATAATTACAAATATATAATATATAATTTGAAATAAAACCCTATTATGCAAACAAATCTCATCGACTAATTTTACCCTCTGTTTTCAGGTAACTTTCTATATTATATTAGACCATCTGTATCTATCTCATATATATATACACATTCTAATCTAACCATGTGTTCTACCTCAGGCTTAGGGCTCTACATTTTAGTTGACCCAACTTGGGAAATGGAGTTTTTTTTTTTTATTATTATTCTTTTTCTTCTTTTTTTTTTTTTTAAGTAGTTATTATATATATATATATATATATGATGCAATGAGATCTCTCGCGTCTCGGCCATGAGTGATGAAAAAAGCAGTTTTTTTTTTTTCTTTAAAAAAAAAAAAGGTGTAAGAAATGGTTTTAAGTCAATTTGTCTTTCATCTACAAGCAAAATTGTACATTAGTAGCAGTTCGACAATGAGAAAATAAAAATCAATTAAACTCCTATAAGTAATTGCAGTTTGAATTGGTTAATTCGTCAATTTTCGACCATTTGATCTTAAACGTATTGCATATAAGAACACAAAGAAAGAAAATTACAATAACAATTATACTGGAAAATATAAAATGAAAGTTGAGAATAACATGTGTGCAACTATAAATTGCGATAGATATAACTAAATCATAACGATACAACATTATCATATATTGATCATTTTGTTGTTTAAAACAATATGCCACAGGAGTGTTAGACAGATTTGGATGTAAATTTAGATTCTTAAATCTACAATAAAACTACAAATCGCGATTTTTTCATGTTATCTATACATCCAATTCGTTTTTCAATGATATAACAGTTTCGATTTAGATTCAATTGTTTTAGTGGGATTGGACGATAACATTTTGATGAAGGCCTTCACTTAATACGACAGTCAAAAGACTCGAAACTTCCTGAGGGCGCTTGACTGGGACCCCAAAGAAAAGAGTTTACAAAAGAAAAAAAAATCTTGAATCAATTTGTAAGCACTCCTTTTGCCGTAATATTATTCATGAAACTAAATTCCACGGTCAAAATTGCATTTAAGGCTCGATTAACAGTATAGTGAAATAAATTTAATGTTAAGGCTTTGATTTCTTCCCAGTTACCGTATATTGAAAGAAGAGTACGACAATAAAAAAAGGCAGGAATATTACTCATTCTTAAATGCCTTTCTTTTCTTTAATTTTTCGTTTGACCCTACGTTATTTTCTTCCTTAAATGGGGCAAATATTTTCGACAAATAATGAGTCCAAAAACCATTATTCATAAACTAATTTGGTTTTTAAGGGGGTTTGCTAAATGAAAAATTGGAAGTTACCACGCTTTCTCTGTTGCTTGTCCATACCTACTTTTATTCTAACTACAAAATCTATTAGGAAAATTTATTAATTACCAATGATTACTCAGTCTGTGTAGATATAGATACGTGAAATTATTAAATTGTGTTATGTTTCCTTGCATTGAATATTAATTAAACTGTTACAACTCATTAACTTCTAAGTAGGTAAATTTTCATTTTCATTTTCTTTTTCTTCTTTCTTGATAAACGAATTGCCAAAAGAAAAACAAACCATAGAAGTTAGAAAAAAAAATCCACCCTCCCATTAGATGTTCAGGAAAAAAAAAACAAAGGGTCAACTGTACCAAGTTTTCATTTATGCTCTAATTGTGCTTACTTGTGCAAGAGAAGAAATTTTGGTGGTACTTTTAAAGTAGATTCTCATTTGGGGTACCATCTTTCAAATTTTGGTAGAGAGATAAGAGAGATATCTTAGAAATAAATTTCTAAGTTTGAAACTCACAAAACTCTTTAGAAATTTCCCGTGTTCATTTATTGTTTTTCATTGTCATCAATCCCACTCTATGCGTAAGTTATGTAAAAAGGTTTTGAAAATTGGTCGACTGGTTAATAGAAGGTTAAGTATTGCTCTCTCTTATTGTCTATGGAATTCCCTTACTAGGTTTAAATTTTCCATGTTGGACTTCTTCCATTTGTCCATGCAAATTCAAAACTCGTAAATTTTCTCTAGGTAAAACAATGTTGTATATGGGCACTCAATATTACTAGGCTGTAGAGTAATAGATTCTAATTCAGAATTGTCTAATGACAATTTAGCGTGGGTTATAATGACTAAAGCAATTACCAGGCTCAAGACCCAAGATGAGTTAATCTACGTTGACATTAATATGATTGATTGGGCAGAAGGTTTAGACAATCTTTATTAGAAACGAATGAGCAAAATCTGTGATGGATTTTCATAGTGCTAAATGATGCGAGTTTCATAATTTCTTAGTGAAAGCATGAATGCACGCATGATGCACGTCAACAATCTTCGTTGGTAAGGAAGTTGGTGTTGCTTACCCCAAACATCTATTCAATGTTAATGGAACATAAACTATCAAGCCTTAACTTGATGGCCACCTCAAACCCTAAAGGGGGTTCGGGAGGCAGATGTTGCGGTTTAGATTCCCATCTCTCCTAAAAGTTCAAGTATGAAAAACAAAAGTAATAACAGTGCATGAAACATTGCAAATGAATGAACATTTGGCCATTGTTCTCTGTTGACATTCTTGAAATACGTATCTTCCCGTGCACGTAGGTTAAAGGAGCAGGAACTGCAGACAATTGCAAAATCTGCTGGTGATTTATTGCAAGAGGTGGAGGAGTCTGTTAGAAGAGACCTCGGCAGTTCAGCGCAGGATGCCTTGGCTGCTGCGGACTAACCATCAAAGCCTCCTTCTGACAGAACTAAAATAGTTATTTCCTTTCAAGACAAGGATGGACATTCATCTCAGTTATGTGTTTGTGCTGGATGTAATAGTTCCTTGCGGTGTCGATTTGGCCTTGCAATAGTTCCTTGTGGTGTGTTCCTGATATGGAAACTAAAAGTGATACGGCCTATGTTATGTTCTCACTTCTCAGGTTCTATTAACAGAAAGTCATGAACAAGATGACAAAGTTTCTACTAATGTATGACATGGACACACAAGTATTACAATTTCTTTACGGCATGCATTTACAGTTTGGGACCAGACGCCATTGACATTTCTTGCTCATGACCTAATCAGGTACGATGTTGTCTTAATTGGCGGAGTGTGGGGTTGTTACAATGATGTTGAAAACTGGAAAGCATGTGGCTGTCCTGCAATTATATTTCCTGTATTGCCAGCCTCCTAAGTGCCAACTGCTCTCTTGGCTTGTTGAAGAAGTTTCATCATTATAGGGACATCTAGGACCAGGCAGCCATAACAGTTTAACTTGGTGGGAGGGAATTTTAGAGCATTTCTCCTCCCTCGACTGGAGACCCTTTATTTGTGTTTCTATAGCCAACTGGTTTTTGGAGTTGGGTCATCTACCGTCTAATCAATTTTCTCAGTCTGTTATTATATTTTTTAATTTAAAATTTTAAAATATTAAATTTATAATTTTTATTATTTATTTTTTATTTTAAATATAATATTTTTTAACTATATAATTCACGTACTAAAATTTAAAATTCTTACAAATTCTCCTAAACATTTCTTTCGTTCTTCCTTGGCATTTGGTCACTCAAGCTGATTTGGGTGATTTTTAAGAATAATATAAAAAAGAGAGTACTATTTTTTTAGATAATTTATGTAAAATTTGACTTCAAAATTTTTAATTAAAATAATTTTATTATCATCACAATAAAGCCCATTGATAAATGAGAGCAAGTTGGGAGTCCGACTTGACACGCTAAGCAGATCACAGCACACGGTACACCAGGTAGAGGTGCCAAGCAGGCTTGCTAATCTTTAATTTTCTTGACTTAAAAATAAAATAAATTGGCAAAGGCTACACCCAAACCGGACCTTATTCTAGCATAATTGCCATTTATTATACAGCAACCATGCCATGGGATGGTTCGTTTCCGTTGACTTAGTGGCCTACATTACTTATTAGTCCAGGGGACCACCCCACCTGATTTAGGAAATTTGGATTCACAATTGTACTGTCTTTGGCTTTTGCATTCACAAATAAAGAAAAATCAAAAGAGTACAAAAATTATTGTATAAGAATATTTTGGTAATTGAATATTTATAATTTCATATTAAAATTTTGAATTTTAATTTTAAAAAGAGATATAAGATTTATAAAAATACAAAAAATTACTTATATTCCATAATTCACTATTTAATAGACTTTTTAATAAATTAAAAAAAAAACATCTTGCAAAATAACACTCAACCCTACTTATCTTTAAAAAAAAAAAAAAAAAAAGGGATCAAGCGAAGTGAGAAGAGGGTACGGGGAAATGTGATGTTAATCATGGAGGAAAAAAAATGGAACTTGAAATTTAATGTTTTATTAAAAAAAGTGAACAGATTTGATAACTTTGATTTAACTGGCATATTTTGAGTAATTGGAAAATAATTTTTTGAAGCTATACTAATTGGGATGAGTAATGCTAGATGTGCCGAAGTTGCAAAATGCCACTTTTTTTTTTTTTTCTTTAAGGACAATTATATATATTTCAAAAGCTCAACACAACATTGAATTTTTCACATCGTTAAAAATTATTTTTATTGGATGCAATATTCTAAATGATATTTTGTTCATCAAAGTTCAATTTTTCAGTTGATCTTTTTGAATTCTTTGTTTATTTATTTTGACTAACAAAATAAAAAAACAATTAAACGATACTTTACAGTTAAGTTCAAAAAAAAAAAAACATTAAAATAAATTTTATGAATTATTTGATTTTTTGTTACAATAGAGCCACGCCATCTCCTAACCTAACCACGCCGTCAAAATTTGGTATCCGATCTGCAAGGATCCTTTTAACACGTGGTGAGTTCCTATTGGCCAGACCTGGACGACTGTGTATCACATGACGACATCATCAGCACTTCCGGAGAGTTCGCGAATTATACAGGAATCTGAGAAAAGAGTGTGAAAAAGCAAAAAATAAAAAAATAAAAGTCCCTTTTTCAGTTCGCACCTCAGGTGGACGGGGATTACGGGGACTCACTCACGCAGAAATCACGTGGTCTCTGCCACGTCAGAAAAGTGTCCTCCATAAACATCCAGGTCAGCTAAAAGGGCAAAGATAGGTTAGACAGATAGGACTACAGTGGGCAAAAAGCTGTTCAGTCTTTCTGGCTGACCAATTTTCTCTTTTCTCTCTTCTACACTCTCTGAAATTTTACCGGATTTTTTTTTTTGTCTCTCGGGAAACAATCAACAGGTGCAACACCCATTTCCTTCATCTGGGTATATTTCATATTTGTATAATTAGATCTTTAAGCTTTCATTTAATTGATGTTGATGAAGAATATATGATACATGGAGTTTACTTTGAGGTAAATTTGGTAATTCTAGTGATTGTTCTGGTTTTTATTTGGTTGAAAGTCAAGATTTTTAATTGCCTTTATATCTTTGCTTAATGCCAAGGTACTTGAGATAACATATCTAGAACTATGGTGGCATTTTGCTAAATTTATTGTATTCATTAAGTGTAGATCTCTCCCTTTTTTTTTTTTTTTTTGGATCTAAATTAATTGTAGATTTCTAATGGAGTGTATGCCTGTTAAGTCTGATCTCAGATGTTGAAGTTTTTAATTTATTTTATATTTTCTTATTTATATGGCTGATTGAGTAGAGAAGCACAGGCTGCCTTATTGTTAGAAATCATCTTTAAAGATGGAGAATTACCATTTCATTCTTTTGGAGCTTTTCCTCGATTAGTTTGTTACAGTTGGAATCATTTTTTCAGGTATTGTGAACATAACTCCTCTAATAAGTGAACTGAATTTGTTTGTTTGCACCTAATATTTGTATTTTCAGAAAAATGTTTCTTTTGTGTTCTGTTTTCCCTTTTTTTTTTTTTACCCTTCATTGTTAACAGTAGGATAGTCGCTGCAGAAAATTTCAGCTGTTTTTCCTCCCCTGTATCAATTTTTCTTTTCAATGCAGATATCTTGTTTCAGATCTGAGAAGATTTGTGCGAAAAGTTTGTCAACAAGGACTGAATTTCTGTTGTTATGCTCTTCGGTTGGTCATGCGATGATTGGTGCAATTTATTATTCAAATTTACGTTCTTAACCTATGAGGTCCTTGAGCTTTGGGGCTATTGATGGTCTGGAAATAACGCAATGGAGAAAACTTGTGAATTCTGCACAGCATTGAGACCAGTGGTTTACTGCAAGGCTGACGCAGCATATCTTTGCCTTTCCTGTGATGCAAAGGTCCATTCAGCCAATGCTCTTTCCCATCGGCATCTTCGCACCCTCCTATGTGACTCATGCAGATGCCGCCCAGCTTATGCTCGGTGCTGGGATCACCGGATGTTTTTGTGTCATGGCTGTGACCAGATAGTGCATGGGGTCTCTATCCAGCATCAGAAACAGGCAGTTAGTAGCTACATGGGATCTCCTTCTGCTAAAGACTTTGCAGCATTGTGGGGATTTGAATTGAACAAACTCAGTCAGGTTGCTTCCCTGGAACCTTGTGGGCCAGGTGAGTCTTCCTCTCAAATAGGTAATTCTTCAGTAACATCTAAAGTGAGCAGCTCAGGTTTGGTCTCCAGTGCTCAGTGTGAAGCTGGATCAAGCACTCAACAAACACAGGTGGGTGACTTTAATGGTCTCTAAATATGCTTATTATTCAAATTTCCCGAATATATAATAATGCTGCTAGGATTTGAGAGCAACAATTGTTCACAACTTCCATCCTCGATTATAGCTGCATGTTTGAGAGGCCATGATTGTGTTGTTCTATATTGGCTGATTGTTTCACTGCACAAGCTAAAATATTAAACTTAATTATGTGTGACGCAGTTGGAAAAAATTAAGAGCATACAGATATCTGCTGACCTGCATTTAGACACAGGACATCAGTTAAAGCCCGAGGAGCTCCAAAATGTATCGACAGATTTCCAGAGTTTTGCACACCGACATACAATTGCAAAACTCTTGCCGAGTTTCTTGTGATGCTACATTCTTGTTAGCATCCTGACTAGTTAACCAATGTATCAGCTGTACTAGTCTATGTATCATTAACTGTATGAAGGAAGATATTGGTGGATATTGATGATCTTCTAATTCATCAAATGACTTCTCCCTTATAAGTTTTAATCACATTAATAATAACTGCAACAATGATAGTCTTGTACAAAAGAAGACATTGAAGATAATCACATAACATCCAATTATTCAAGAAGCGATGAGAAATCATGCTGGATTTTCATATATCCTGTTCTCCTAAAGATGTCAAAACCTTTTTAAAATACTTTAATGGATTTGTTTTTCATCTTACAGATATCATATAAAGGTCAACAAGAGCAAGATAATTGCTTTATACTGAAGCAGATTCTTGATCTAAAAAGGCTTCAGCTTACCAAGGTGAATAAAGTCTTGCCTGCAACCCCTGGTCAAGTACAAGCAGACATATCTTCTTCTGCATGTAGCTCTTTGAAAGAGCTTGACAACAATCTTGCTCGTTCACAACATTATCAAGATCTCAGATCAGATCTTCATCAAAGTGCCTCCCAACTTCAAGAGCTCAAAGTGGACTCTTTGCCCTTAACATTTTCTCAAGTTGATCACTTTCCCTCATCTTCTTCTGCTGCAAGTTCTTTGCTTGGGGAATCCTTTTGGCAATGCAAAAGTCCAGATAATAGTAGTCAGGTTAGTTCAAATTACACTAAATGATTTTGGATATCTAGAACAGCCATGTATGGCACCCCAGGAAGCACAAAAAGTTTTTCTTACAATTGGTAGGCAGGCACTTAGAGAATGAGCTACCCATATTCTTCTCAGAGAGCCATAAGCAAATCACATTGCAACTTTGTTGCCTTAATTTCATTTCAAATTCTAAAATGATTTATATTTTCATTTTCAAACTAGAGAAAATTTGTGAACTAGTGAAAAGAATTTTGTTAACTCTGATATGTTTTTTCTTCTTTTCTGTCTCTCAACTGTTTATTTGAAGCAATGTCTGTAGCATGTATGTCCATGCCCCATACACCTGTGAGAAATCCTCAGTTGTTGGGAAGTTTGAATGTGATTTGTCAGGTACTTATGCCTGGAGGGCAGTTCCAAAAGAGTATTCTTCACTTAAAAATATAATTCCAAGATGCATACCACCTCATCATCATCTTAGACAACATTCTGTTTGCAATTTTTTATGTCCTAACTTGGCTCTTCTTGATTAATTTAACATTTAAATATTGTATAACACTATTGGATGCTAAATAATTTTATGATACTCTCATCATGGGACAAGAATGTGGAATTCAAATTTACAAGTTTCTAAAGAATACAAGAGTAAGTAGGAGAAATTTAAAATTTCACTTGAGGTGACTTTAGTCTGTGTTACTGCATCCATATTCATTGCACCTCGTTTTATTTCAAACACATGGAGCCTCAATCTTCACCTGTTTCTCCAGCTTACTACCATGATGGTGGTCGGATGAAGCTATATACTTGAGAGTTATCCTTAACTAGCCATTTGAGATTGACCTCTTACATCTTAATGAATTGATTTATGTAGTTTTGGTCTCAAAATATTCAAGATCTTGGAGTTTGTGAAGACATTGCCTGCAATGTTGATTTTAATATACCTGAAGTTGACATAACATTTCGCAATTTTGAAGAACTATTTGGGAATCATGATGCAATCAGAGGGCTGCTTGATAATGAGCATGACTCATGTTTCTTTGTTGCGAAGGATAAGTCTGTTGGCAACTCTGATAATCGAAATGCTGGAGCAAAGGAGGTAAATTCAGGATTTTAAATCACTTTTTAATGCAACAGCATAAATAGTTAATCTACACTTAAGCATTGCATTTCCACTCCACTTTACTGATCAAAAGCTAGAAAGCTAAGCAAAAGAAGAATTACAAAAGATTTGTCCTTGAGTTTGAATAAATACTATGCTAGGACAAAAGATGAGTTTGTAATCAAGAATGGGTTTAATAGCATGAGATAACATTTCCAAGAAGTGACATCCATAACATTAGAAAGCCTGAACATTCAATGGCATGCAGAATTTTCCCCTGCTTGGAACTAGCAATGATGATTGTAGATATTGATCTGCCAAGGTTGTAAGATTCTTTGTAGAACCCGTAAGTTAAAATGAAGTTAAAGAAGTCATTTTTTTTTTCGGTTGCAAGGGAGGCCAAAAGACCCAGGAAGGAGAAAAAAGTCATTAGGACTCAAACACAAATTAAATAAATTTCAACAAGGGTGTTTCAACTAGGTGTGCTAGAAGTACGGAACACTTGAGAAAAAAAAAATTGTCATATTTGCAACCTTTGATGTGCTTTCTTCTTTCTTTCTCTTTTCATTTTATTTTTCTTACTTTGTGATTCCTCATGTGCAGGATGTTTCTGTTACTTCATCTATTGATACGAGTCAATCCATTCACAAGGACAAAGATGACAGTCCTTTTAACCAAATATCTAATTATCTTGGAAGTCCAAGTTCTCCTCCGAAAATTTGGCCATCTTATTCAACCATGTCATTCTCTATTTCAAGGCTTAGTGCTGAAAGATGTGGTACAGAATATCTTGATTGTGGATTTTCACCCAATGTGGCAGCAAGTGAAGTTTCATGTCAGTCACCTGATCTGGAAGGTGCACATTCAGAAGCTAGAGAAAATGCAATTATGAGGTATAAAGAGAAAAAGAAGGCCCGACTGTAAGTATTGGCTTTACCACTCTAGCTTGATTTCAGCATGAGTGAAGATCTCGGTCAAAACTTTAATCTCATAAATTTTCAGCAACCAAAAATTTTGCAACAAGATTTCAACTTAATTATTTAACAGATTAATTAGCTACTCTACAATGTGATATAATGCTATAGGTCCTGGAATTGATTTGTTGCCAACCTTAGTTGTATAACCCCTATGGCCTTCAAACATATTGGGAGGTTTGTAACATACATGCACATAGAAGTGTACGTGGACACACGCTTACACACCTGTGGCATATTTTATGGAATATTGAAGGGCTGCCTGTACTTGGGGGTGGAGGGTTTGATGCTTGATGGAGCACTTCATAGTTGGCATAGGTCTTCTGACTTTTCCACATGACATAAGTTGTCCAGGAGATGATATGCTGATGTAGGTGTGAGCTGGCATCTAGAACTTTGAGTTTAACTTGTGGCACACAGAAATTTTTCTCAATGTTCAAGGAGTTCTTAGCCCTACAAAGTTATGCCACTTGTGTAGATGAAACTCTGTCATTATGAAAATGTGTTTAGGAGGAAGACATTTCACTGGAGCAATAGTAGACTAAAAGGCATGCTATGTTCTTTTCTTTCTTTCTTTTTTTTTTTTTTTTTTCTCATGTAGTGAATGATAGGAGGGGAGATAATTTTATTGAATCAGAGGATGTTGGCACCGAATGTCTAGTCATTTCTGTCTGGAGATAAGTTGTATCCAATAGAGCCCTCTTGCTTAACTAAATTAAGGCAGGGATCTCAAGTAGTCTTACTGTTTGGTTCTCCAATTTCTTCATATTTCAATTTAGAGCACCAGCTAAAAGTTGTTGATATGTTAGATTCTAGACCTTAATTTCTTTGCTATTTCAGTGCTCTGTTGTAACTTTTTATTGCTGCTTACAGACAACATGAAACACTCTGGCAAGGTCCTGGCCTGCGGATTTGTGCATGAAATAGAGCTAAAGCAGTAATAACTTGGATACCATTTAAGAAAACGGAGACATGAAAAGGATTAAAACTTTTGAAGTCAAAAATGAAGTTGGAAGAACATGCAATGATGCTTGGCAACAAGGATACCATTTTGCTTTAACTAATAACCACTAATCATCACATTACACTCAAAACATTTCACGCACAATAACCACTTATCAAAGGATCCTACAAATGGGATCAATACGCATTGCTTGTGGTTCATGTGCTTAAGAAATAATAGATAAGTACTTGTTTTTTCATTATGCTCACGTGCAGCGCATTGCTTCTGCCAATGTTCATTTCTTTCTCTTTTCAGGCAGGACAAGGGGGATCATTATGCACACAGGAAATCTAGGAGCAATATGCACAAGTGAGTAAAAGAAAACTACCCAAAGGCAGGAGGGTACGACTCTGACACTGTTGATGTAACAAGAAGCTACTGAATTTAGTCTTTCAGTTCTTGGTTCTTTACATAAAGGTCTCCATTACATATTGATTCAGCAACATGTTACTGTCGTGTAGAAAATATTCGAATTCAAGCCGATTCTTTAAATCAATAGTTTCAGGTTTCTAAACAGCTTGAGAGCTTGGAAGCTGCAGTTGTTTGAGTAGCCTTGGGAGGCAATCCTGGAAAAGGTTTTTGCAATTTCCTCCTCCATTTTACAGGCGCCAGGCGATTCTAAGTCTGGAACATTTGCCTCCGGAAGTTTCCCAACAAATTAGCTAACCAAGTCCCCATGATCATTAAAGTATAAGGCGAATCTGATACGTGACTGACTCCTTTAAGATGGAGTGGTTGTACAAACATATGGGTCCTATTCCATGTGAGAGTTAGCGCAGCAAGCTTCGAGAGGAATTTTTATGGGATCAGAAATATTTCATGAAAATTGAATCGACGCATATGAGAAAGATTCAGGAAAAAACATAAAAACATTATGCAATATGTGTAAATTTGGATTTATATAGGTATTGAAAAACATGTAGCTATCTTGAGCATTGTTCAAAAAATAAATTGGACTAATTTGATGAATTAGACGTGTTAATGTGGTGCCAAGTTATACATAGATCCAATCCAAGAAATGATGCATTCTTGAACTTGGGGCGAGGCTAAACCAACATTTAAACCGTAAGTTTGCTTTCAAAGTTGCCTATTCGGAAACTTAATTGCCTGTCATTCCTGGACTCATCTGCAAGTTACACTCGAGTAGCTTTGCCTGACCAAACACTAGAATAGACTTCTCTTCTAGGAACACCTCCTTTTCTTTGGAGATAAATCAAGAAGATCGATAACATTGGCAAATATTGACTGCCATTTTCCCATGATTATACCCAGCGGCAACTACGTTGGTGAAGATAAGCAAACATGGCAAACTGCAACGAAAATGAAAGAAAAACTTACGTGCTACAACCCAGTTTACAACGATAAAAATGTTTTGACCCACTTAACAACCATGATAGGAACAAGTAGATTTCCCATAGGAAAATGTGGATCGTCGAACCCTTTTTTATTCACCAAACGGTTGAATTCTACGTGGGGTTGTTGTAGTTGTGTTAAATAAGCAACCACTCTTAACAGAAGAAACATGATGACTTTTTGCCACCTTCTTCCCTGGCATGCGTCTTAATCCACCTTCGCGACTAGAAAATAAGAACAACTCAGCAAGATTCTCATCTTCCACCATCCATCTTATTTTGTCTTCAAAACCAAGCTACCATAATCAATTGCCTCTCTAACCGCAATTGGCACCTGCCTCTTAGCTTTTTGATCTTTATTATATTATAATCAAAGGTTAAATGAATCGAAGCCCTTCGAATGCTTCTGGTTTTTTGAGCCAATGCTTCATGCGGCATTTTCTCTGTTCCATTTTTAAATAGAAATATATACATATATATATATATATATATATATATATCACCTTATCCCATGATAGCGTCCCAAGAACACACCAAGCATACCAATGTTAATTGTTGGATAACTACACATATGAATTAAAGAGTTCAATGAAAAGTACTAAGGATGTACAATTTTATCTCAAATGAACCAGTCCATATCAATTACATATGAAACAATTATTGAGTAGACCAAATTCAATGCAGTAGATCTGATCAAAATTACGGAAATACCAAACAGTCAAAGCACAATGAACTGACACAGGTGGAGCCATGGAGCCCCGGCGAAAGGGCAAAATGAGGAAATTAAAGCCCCTCGATTGTGTTAGAACTTATAGGATGTTCTGAAGAAAAAAAAAAAATCAAAAAGTTTGGTTAACCAACAAAATTGAAACTAAATTTTCAGTTAATCAAACTGATTTTATGATTAATTATCCAAAAATTTTTAGTTCAATTTTGATTTTTTATATTAAAAAATTATAATTAATTGAATAAATTAAAATTTAATATTATATATTATTATTATTTTAATAATAAAAAAATTATTAATATAAATATTAATAACAAATTAATGATAATAAAATATTTTTATATATTAAATAATTATTTTTTTATCTTAATTATAATAATAACAATATATTTTTTAAAAATATATATCAAAAATATATTTTATATATTTAAACTATAATTTTTATTTTTTTATTAAATTCAATTAATCAAATGATTAATTGAAACTAAACTAAAATTTTTTATTAACTGAAATTTAGTTAAGCCAATTTGAAGTTTAAAAATCATTTTTAATTTAAAATTATCAAAATTTTCATTTTATTATAAATTTTACAATTTGGTTCGGTACAGTCTTACTCTTGCACCAAGCAAACGTTCCCTTTTCTGCTCTTTCCCTCCAATTTTTCTCTCTCTATAAAGCATCTCCTATTCTCTCTCTAATGCGCAACGGAGAGAGAAAGATATATAAATATATACATAGAGAGAGAAAGATATATATATATAGAGAGAGAGAGAGCCGGAAGCTTCCACGATCTTCGTTTCGGTTTCAAGTTTTGATCTGGTGCGCATGAATCTACTTTCGATTTTTCAGTCTCATGGATATCAGTTTCAGATAATGTTGATGATCATTACAAAGCTCATTTCGGTTTCTTGATTATTGTTTGTTTTGTTGTTGAAAAGAGAAATTGCTCGAACAAAGAAAAATGATAAATAACAACGTTTCCGCCGCTGACGGCGAGCTAACAACCGCCGGCAGGTCCTTGAAGTGTCTTCCACACGACGCTGGTTTCTCCTCCATGATCTCGGCCAAAGCATCCACCCCGTTGACGCCGTCCCCGCCGTACTCGGATTTCTTGGAGTTTGAGTACTCTCCCTTTGTAACGCAACATCAGGACCTGATAAAGCGCCACGCGTTGTGCCTCACGCGCCTCCGGGAGAAGGCCAGGGAGGTGGAGTCCCTTCGCCAGGAGAACGCTACTCTTAGGTCCTTCAACCGCGAGCTCAACAACCACCTCCGCTTCCTCGCCCAAGCCTCGCTCCAGACGCGTAACTGCTTCGCCTCCTCCTCCGACTACAACACGAAGGTGCCGTTTGGTCTCTCTGATGGTTTCCGCAACTTGGCGAGTGGCAGTAGCGGCGGCGTAACAGGCGGAGATGAGGTGTGCGAAGATGAGAGCCCTACCAGTGTGATGGAGGTGCAGAGCGAGGACACCGAGAAAGTTTCTTTGCCCAAGAGTATTTCGGTGAGATCTAATGGATACCTGAGGATGAGGCACCAGCCTGCAGTTGCTACTGCCAGTGAGACTCGGGAAACGACTCGCCCTCGAACCACGAGTCCACTCACCGGAGCGGTAATGATATATTTTTATCAAATTAATTAGTGGCATTAATTTGTTATTTGAAGTTTGAACTTACGCATTTGTTTAGATTTTCTTGGAAATTATTAGTTGCTAATTGATAAATTTCAAAGAAAGATTTATGTTTGGATGAAGTGACGAGTAAGAGGATAAAGAGGAGAGGGAGTGCATTTGTTAAATTCAAGGGAAGTGATTGCTCTTGGATCCTGAATCTTGTTGGACCAAAATCATGGAGTTTGATAAGAATTTTTTTTTTTTTTTTTTCTTTTGGCATATGCTATAAAAGTTTGTTTCCATTTTAGGACCAAAGGCATGCTTAACTTGGTGGAACTTGCCGTAACAAATGTTTTATGTGGGTGCCTATCGGGTGATCTTTGTGCTTGATGTTGACAACGTATATGTGCAGCACAAGGTATATGTCCGTGGAGGGAACAAACACGAGGAGCCACTGGAACTGGAAGCCTACCACCAGGGCATGTTCAAGACTGAGCTGTGCAACAAATGGCAGGAGACTGGTGCTTGTCCATACCGTGACCATTGCCAATTTGCTCACGGCATTGAGGAGCTCCGCCCTGTCATCCGCCACCCTCGCTACAAGACTGAGGTCTGCAGAATGATGCTTGCTGGTGATTACTGTCCATACAGCCATCGCTGCCATTTTCGCCATGCCCTTACTGAGCATGAGAGGTACATGGGCCGCCTCAAGCTCCAGGCACTAAAGCTCGACAGGTAGAACAAAGTAGAGAGATCTGTTTATAATTTTTAAAATAGAATGGTCAATAATAATAGTAATAATAATGGACAAACTGGTCATATAAACTAAGAAGAATAACTAGTATATATAAGGAAGTAGAGAAACAAAGAGAAACACTTTGGAAGAGACTTCATGGCCCGGGAAGGCTGAGATTGTAAGAGAAATCTGGGAGAGAGAAAGACCCCTGCTGCTGCTCTTCACACTAGTAGTCTAGTTCTGTTCCTTTCGTATTTTGCTTATTAAATGTGGTGTCTGATACAAAAGAACAGTTTGTTGATATGAACGCAAGCAACCCAAAATGATACCCATTGTCAATTTGTAATGTTGTTTGTTCGATTCTGCAGAGGTGAAGCAGCATTTTCCTCATTTAAAGCTGTCTTTCTCATCATACTTTTGACCACATTTCATATAGACCGGTGACTTGGGCTGGTCCATATAAGAGAGATGCGACTTAAAGAGTTGGGTTTGGGTTATGTGATGTATCACAAAATGGAGGGCCTAGATCGATTCATTTGTGGGATAATCCATGCGGCCCTGTTATAAAAACTTTAAAAAATGATACCCCCAGAGGCCCTAAATAGCAATGCAGTATATGGGGCCATATATCTCTTTATTAAGACAAAAGAAAAATAAAAGAAAAATCAGGTCAACATTTTGTGATAAGAAAAACAAAAAAGATCAACTGCTATTTCCAAAGTACATAGTAACTTGTCTTGTATCTACAACTTTATCCCGAGACTGACGGAACTTGGAACATAATTTACGTTTCTTTTTAATAGAAAATGTTTACCGAGTTGAGGATTTAGTTGTATAGGAATATGTTTCCACACGAGAAAATTAAAAAAAAAAAAAGAAAATCCAATTTTTTGTTTAGAGATTTACTTATAATTTTGTTTTCAAAAATATTTAAATAGCTCAAATTAAAAATAAACCATTTTTCTAATTTTTTAACCTAATTTTTTAATTCAAATTAATTTTATCTAATTTTTTTATTTTAATTTTTTTTTAAAAATCAATCAAATTAATAATTGTTTTAAAATTAATTTTTTCACTAAAATTTTAGTTTAACACTAAATTATATTTAATTTCAATTAATTTACTACACAAGAAATACAAATAAAATTATTAAAAATATTTTCTTAATTTTTATTATTTTTAACATGAAATATACAAAAATTATTAAAATTTCACATATAAATATTTTATTTTTATATAATTCTTACTTATTATACTAATAATAATTATCATTTAATTATATAAAATATATATAACTTAATATTAAGTTGATTATATTTAGCGAATTCTTATTTTTAAGAACATTCTCACTTTTCAAAAAAAATAGTGTTGCACTCGTTCAAACTGATCCTTTCGACAGTTCATACTCACCTTTAAAAAAGAGGCGATGTCATAACTTCTCTTTTTTTCCCCTCCAGCGGGTGGTGCCCAATCTAAATTAATTTCCAAATGGGGGTCCATGTGCCAGCTAGTCCTCAACTTTTGTAAAATCTATGTTTTTGAAAAGTTGGAAACTTTAGGTACAAATTTATTCTAAATGTTTAATTATTTCATGATTCTTGCTATTAGAAAGCAAGATCCAAATTGAAAGATCGAGTAAATATCCCGTCCGTAATTGTAAATCAAAGAAGTTACGGTCCCTTTCCCTTTAAGGAATACAGCCGGCTAACTTTGACAAAAAGTAAACCCCGCCAGCTACTACACGCCAGGCCGCCCAGGTCCCGAGCTCGGGCTCTACTTTTCATGCCGTGTCTGTACGTGATTTGTGAACCGACGTACCTTCACGGGGAAGAGTAAGTTTCTACGACTTAATAATTAATAATTTAAAATTTTATCTTTAAATCTCGAATTTTAATATTATAATATGATATAATGGAAATTTGTGTAAATAAAAAAAATATTATTATTACTGTTCTTCGTAGTTTTGGAAAACTGTGGGCCCCATCCTTCCTTGGTTTACAAAACCAGCATCTCTTGTGCCGTATCTTGTAGGGTTTTCTCCTATCCGCCGCGCGGGAGGCTAGAGAGAAGAGGGAAAGGAAATTGGAGGTTGAGGAGGTTTTGGGAATGGGTGGGTTGGAAAGAGGAAAAACAGTTCAAGAAACGGAACTGATTTTTATTTTTCGTTCTTTAAATCTTTAAGTGGTAGCTTTCTTGCCGACTCCTCCCATTCCTATGATTTCCTTAGCCTTACTTCCCTTCCTTTTTTTCTCCATCACCACAAGACACAAAAACAGTGGTTTTTACATGCAACCAAATCCATGTTTCGCCGATCAACACCAGGTAAGGATTTCTCTGCATATGTTTCATTGAGAAAGAGCACATCCAGAGATGGAAACTAGAGATTTTCCTGTTGATATGTGTGTGGTATCTAATCCAAATTTTAATCTTTTACGTCTGGGATTTTTGATGAAGCTTTCTTGCTCCTGATCATGAGTCTGCTTGTCTTATAGGGCTTGTTTTTCTCTGCCGCACAAAGATCGAGAGAGGAGGGAAAGGAATCTGGAGTTTGAGGAGGTTTTAGGAGTGGGTGGATCGGTAAAGATCCAGATAAAGAACTAAAAAGAGAAAAAATATTGAACAATAGAAAAAATCATGGAACAAGACTGATTATTTTCTTGGATGTTTCGGTCTTTCCGATTCCGCCCATTCCTATGATTTCCTTGACCTTCCTTCCTTTCCCTTCCTTTTTCTGACGACAACAAGACAACATCAGCAGTCGTGTTTACAGACAATCGAAGTCATGTTCTGCCATTCAAGATCAGGTAATGATTTGATGGTAAGCTCTTATGTCATTTATCCCTATGATTTAAATTCTCTTGGCGTTGTAAAAGCTTTAGATCTATGGTATAACGCTCCAGATCTTGACTTCTTCTCTCAATTTTTACGAGTTTCAATTTCACAATTTATATTTTCATATTTTCAAGGTATCGAGTCTGTCCGAGCCGATTAACCGAAATTTTTAAGATATTTTTATTGTTTCATTGGTCTTACAAAGACCAGCGTTCGGGATGTGTGTCTGTGAGGTGCTTGATATTCTTTCGCAAACCAAACTGGGTTTTTTTTTAGAGTTTTGGAGATTCGAAGTGGAATCAAACACTCTATAAAACAGATCGGGACCGGGACCATTCTGTTTGAAGAATAATACCCATCGACAGTCCTAATGGATAGTCCATGATAGTAGCCTCAAGCGCATCGAGCTAATATAAGATGAACATGTACACTTATTTATTTAAATTTTATTTGATTAATTTGTATATTTAGTTGCATCTTTGTATATGTATAATTTGATTTTAGTCAACGGCTGATTCCGAACGGGTCACAATTATTCGCGGACCAAATCAATGGCAAAAATAGTCGGAAAAAATATTTTTTTATTGGAAATCTCGGCTATCGAAATAATGGGAAAAAATGGGTGTCTGAGAAAATTCACATTAGAAGTTAAATATTTCAATCAATGTAACTAATCCCCTATCAATTGATGGGAAATTATAAATAAATTAAGGTCATTCGATTGAAAATGGCTTTTGGTTCATGAGAATATAAATTTTCGCCCGATCCTCTCTCTTTGTCACATAACACGTTTTACGTCAAGTAATATCCAATGAAATATGGTTGAAAATGGAAGGAATAACAAATTGTTGTGATTCTGTTGAGAAAACTAGTAAATTATATATCTGATTCCAATTAATTTGCATAAAATTCTAAAAATAATACTTCCCAACTGGCTCTGTTTCTTTTTCATTGTGGTTTTCTGATCGCCTCCCTTCGCAACGGTAAAACATTCGTTGCAGCGAGAACATGGTCAAAGAAGAAAGAGAAGACACGAAGCAAAAGCACACCTACCTTTTTCTTTTTATCAAAAATAAAAAGAGAAAATATTGTAAACCCGGCAACTGTTGCTTAAAGTTACTTACGGACCTTATCTGACATGTGGATATGACCCACTATCTCTACGTGACATCTAAGTAGCCTATTGATGTCTCTATCTTTTATTCAAATCTGTAACGAAATATAATAAATAATTATAAATATATCATTAACTATATAATATGTACCGTAAATTTTATAAAAATTATATTAAACATTGAAATATTTACTAAAAGCTAAAGTTGAAGATTTGCAAAGACAAAGGTTTGCAGTCGGGAGGATTCGAATAATCGCTGGGGACGATATGACACATCTTTAAATGCCCCTGTTTGACACGCTCAAAGGATGTGACGTCCTTTTCGCGTAATGGCCTGTCAGATCAAAACCACTTTCCACGCGCACGCGGTTTCTTATGTCAGATGAAAGCCACTTTCCAGGCGCACGCGGTTTTGAAATCTATGCGTAAGAGATAAGGGTGTACGGCGGTGGGGTATTTTTTTATTAAAAAATAAAATTTAAAATTATTTTTAATTTTATATTAATTTTAAATTTTTTATAATATTATTTTATTTTATAAAAATATTAAAAAATTTTAAAAATTATTTTTATATTAATATTATTAATTAAATTTTTTATTAAATATTATAATTAATTAATATTTTTTATTTTATATAATATTTAATTAAAATTTTTAAAATATAAAAATATAATTTAAAAAAATAAAAAATTAATTAAAATTTATAATTAATGAAAGTGATTCTGAATTTATTTTTTTCTATATATTCACAAAACAAGAGTAGCTTCATCAAATATGGCAATATTCGTTGTGGCTCTCGCCGAGAGAGGAGAGAAAGAGAAGGTTTGAGGAAGTTTATGGAGATGGGTGGCTGTGCAAAAAGCGTTCATTTATCCATTATGAGCTTGGTTTTTTGAATGTTTATAATCTATCTTTTTGCCCGTGCCACCCATTCCATCTATTTCCTATGACCTGTCTCTTTCTCTGTTTCTTACTCAAGATGTTTGGGTGCTTTCCATACTGGAGAGAAAAGTAGAAAGAGAAGGTTTATTGAAGTTGAGGAGCAAGTGGGAAAGGAGAAGGTTTGTGGAAGTTAAGGGCATGGGGGGAAGGGGCAGAGTTTGTTGACTTTGTTTGTTTGGAGTTGACTAAGTTCTTCCCTATCCCTCCCATGCCAGTAATTTCCAGCTGTTTCTTCCTTTCCCTCTCCTTCTTTGGCTCAGTTCCAATTGTCCATGTCAGTAATAATATAAATTTGGCTGACTTGTTTGATTTTATAATTTTATTTGTACTTATTTTTTTGTGTTTTGATTTATCTTATTAATCAGTATTGTTATTATTTGATTCTATTTTTGATTTTCATCTGTCTAGGTTTAGATTTCTTGGTTTGTCGGGTGGGTGGAATCTTCTTAGTAGATCTTAGATCTGATGTCTTTTATATTAAATTTAATTTTTAAGTTTTATGGTTGGTATTTTGAGTCAGGTTGGTATGACGTTTTGCTGTTAGGTTTTGGTACTGTTATGCCCGAGTTTATATCTTAATCATCTTGTCTCTGTTTAAAGCTGTAATGTGTGCAGTCAACTTGCAAAAGAAATGATATCTGGTTGATAATCTTACCGATTGATAGTCTGATTTGTGGTCTTAATTTGTTGTAATCTGTTGTTAAAACGATTGTCGGTTGGATTTGCGTTCGGGTCTGTTTTGATGAGAATTGAATTGTATTTTGGTTCTCGTGTATGTTTTAAAATTTGTGTTTGTTTCCGATGACTGCGGAAATTCAGTCTTTTTCGTATTTTATAGACTGAACTGGACTAAAACCGGATGGAATCTGGATTTAGATGGCCGAATCGGAGTTGAAAGTGTATTAATTCAAAGTTGGGTTTGTTAATTCGAATTGGATTGTTGTCGGATTGTTTTGAGGGTTGATTTGATTGAAGTTCGACTGTATGTTTATTCGGTATCGTTTAGTTCATAGACTAGAATAACCCTGACGCTCTAATGGGGTGAAGTCTACAAGGTAAGCATGCAATCGGAGGAGAGTAGTGAGACACCGATCAGTGGGTTTACAACTTGTAATGTTTTCTGCGATTCAATTGGTGAGATCCTTCAAGTGTATTTGTAGATTCTCTAGGGACGTCTAAAAGCGTCTTTGCATCAAGGCTTATGGGGTCCAATTGAAGGAAACTCGGGATTAGACACTATGAAAGCTTTGTAACTATTCATTGCGGTGGTTGTAACAAGTGTCCAATGTTCAATTTTTTTTCATAAAGTGAATGATATTATCGGTAAGAAAGATGAAAATTAAAGTGACAATCCTGATTAAAGCGTAGTGAACATAAAACAGAAAGAAATTGGAGAAGGAATTGAAATGGTAATTCTTGGATAGAAGAAGGTACAAAGAATGTCTTTATTTTATAGGAAAGTGTAGTACATGGTGAAGGGGTCTTGCGGACAGCCAGCTTTTTGAAGCAAGAAAGGCTGTTTGTTTATGCACCCTAAGTTGTTATTAGAATTTTTGAAGCCCAGTTAGACCAGCCGTGTCAGTGAATTTTAAATAAATGATGATTTCCTGTTCGTTCGAGGGAGAACGTTGTGTGTTTTAACGGATAATTTTTAGAGAACCAAGGTTTGTTGATAATGGAGAGTTTTGAGTTCTTTGTGAAACAAAACAAATGTGTTTTAATCCAACTGCATTATTCGTACGCAATTCATCATTTACGTTATCAGCAAGTTGGTGACAAGGTGGGTGAAAGATGAAAGTGATGTTAATAAATGATCACTTGCCTTTTAGGAAAGTGCAAGTTCTCTTTTTCGAAAAACCGCAATAGAATAATTCTTATACATTACTCTGTTACTTTCCCTGTTACAATCTACGAGTTAGAAAATAAAACTTTAATTCAATTTCTTTTATGCGCTTTACAATCTTATCTAAACAAGTGAAGAGGATACCGACTTTTCTTCCTCTTATTTTCCTGTCACAATGATTTATACCCAAATACGGAGTTGAAAGGCTTTATTGGCTTATGAGTCCGAGTCTGTGTTAACGGTGGTTTGATTGCTCAAACTCAATTTAATAAAATATAATATAAATATAGACCATATCTAAAAAGGGGGAACAGTTGAAAAATCTCGAATCTCTCTTGCACAGCTTCACTCAAGAGTGTTAGATATAAGGGAAAAAAAATTATATATATATATACGAAGAGAATAATGAGAAAGAGGAAAGCTATGGATGTCCTCACTCGCTGAAGGAGCTGTGTAGAAAAGTGTGTTTACGAGTGTGAATCTACTTTTCACCATAGGTTTCTTTTTGAGAAACAATCTAATATGGTTTTAGTCTCCCTTAATATATTTAATAATATAAGTTTTCTGCTTAACATATCACAACAATGACAACAAAAAGTGCGTTCAACTGAGAAGGTTGAAGAGATAGACGAGCCCAGCTAATCCGCCAAGCGCACTTAATAAGCAAACAAGAAGAGCCGAATCACAGGAGATGCAGTATCTGTCATCAACTCATAAAATTAACACAAAAAATAAAAAAATAATTAACTTCTAGTTTCTGGAAGAACTGTGTGAGATTAGTGCCAAGACGTCACTCACTAATGTTTTTCAGAATTTGAACATCCCCATTACATCATTATCTATAATCTATGTAATATGGTCACTCGTGTGGACTTCAGATGGCTTCAAACAGCAGGTCAATGGCTCCAGTTGCGATGTGCTAAGAGGCACGGGTGCTTGTGTTCATATCACATTTGCATGCCCAAGTTTAAACACATAAAATTTTTATTTTCTCAATAAAAAGAAAGTAAAAATAAAAAATAAAAATTACGTATGAGAGAATTTTAATACAAAAAGCACTTGAAATAGTTTAATTTTTTTACTTTTTTTATTTTTAAAAAGGGATTAAAACGAGTGAGGGGACAACATCATCCATACGGGATCCAATGCTAGGACAATGCATGCGTGTGGTCTCGGTCATTACCCTTTTTGTCCAAAATAGATAAATCATGTCTCTCGGTAAAAGTAAAAATTGCCCTTTACTGCTTGAAACGGCTAAAATTGGCCGTCGTGGTCAGCGGGTCCCACGGAACATTTTTTTCTTTTTTATTTTTTTGTTTTTTTCGTTATCCGAGACACTTTCGAGGCCTCACGCGCCGCTTTTTGTCCACTGATTGCTAGACAGCGGGAGGACACTTGTCACTCTCCGGGACACTTGGTGAGACAGTCCAGCGTTGATCTGGCCGTCGGATATCTGGACTTTTTTTTTTTTGGTCAAAATTTTACCTTATCTTGGCCGATTATTTCACATCTCAAATTTGCTCTAAATTAACATAGTAAAAATTTTATTAAATCTAAGCAGACATCTTACAGCGCAATTAGTTGTCTGCTTCAGCTCTCTCTCTCTCTCTCTCTCTCTCTTTATATATATTTATTTAAAAAAATTAATTGAATTAAAAAAATAAATTAATTATAATCAAGATGTATAAGATTTAAATTTCAGATATTATACTAAATTTTATATTTGATAATTACTAAAACATACTTATTGATGATTTGTTCATAGTTTCATTGAATCTGAATTAAAATTAGAACAAAATAATTTTAGATAAAAATATTTGTGCACGTTCATGTATAATCAATTTTGTTTGGATAAAACAAACCAAATTAAGGCAGTATAAAAATCCAACTTAACAGAGACCGGAGTAACGAAAAAAAAAAAAAAAAAACAAAGAAAAGAAAATTGCCTCTAGAGAAGAAGAT
The DNA here is from genome assembly GCA_037832385.1 of Rhizophora apiculata. NCBI lineage: Eukaryota > Viridiplantae > Streptophyta > Magnoliopsida > Malpighiales > Rhizophoraceae > Rhizophora > Rhizophora apiculata. Next base: position 5,210,791 of record CM075437.1, read on the forward strand.
GAGCAAAACTTTTACCAAAAAAAAAAAAACAAAAGAGCAAAACAATGGTGAATATGCTTTGTTTGCAAATCAAATAGCTTAGAAAAAGTAAAGGGGTCGACGCACAAATGGCATCACGATGACGCAATAATCATCCCTGCAAAGCATCAATTTGAATACGGATCGGTAAAGTGCAATGCACAATTTATGAGTAAGTGGATCGCCCACTTTGGTTAAGAATCATTGTCACCATCATGAACTTGAAACGAGAAAAACGAAAAATAGCCTTTCACTTTTACGAACAAAAAGTGTGCCTGTTAACTAATAACTGGTTTGGTGATTGGTTCAGATTTATTTTTATTTATAAAAAATTGTGACTTTAAACCGAACTCCCCCATACCTAATCACGACTAATATGGATCTTCTTGAAACCCAATAAGAGTGTCATAAGAAGGGAAGCCTTTCTTTTTCTCGAACCAAATTGTGTAATTGTAATGTGAATACCAAAAAGTGTCTCAACAGGAGGATCCGACCGTTGACTTGGGGGTTATGCTTTATATCTTTTGCTTTTTACGTGCTATTGACAAATCTGTGGAAAAGTGATTCATCAGTCTCATCTTTTTTATCTTTCCTTTGCCTTATTCCTCTATCAACCCTAGAAAGTGTGTTTCCATGTCCCAGCACACACATATGGTCTCTCATATCTGTCCAGCGCAAAAGTCTCAAAAATATGGCTAGCTAAGTGGATTTATTTTCTTGAAAATTCAAAGGCTGTCCTCTCCACTTTTCTTTTTTTTTCTTTTTTTGACTTATGGGTATTTTTTTAATAATAATTTTAGCATAGGTATCGGACGAGTGCTTTTCTCTTGGTTACATAATTAGGGAGACTATGAAAACGGTATTTCCAACGAATTAACTAGATTTCGTAGAATAAGAAAATATAACCAAAATGGGGACGTGGCCTAGTTAGTGGTTGGAATGTTGTTTCGTACGAAATTGTTTAAAGTTGGAAAAGGGTCTGTAGGCAAGGCCCGGAACTAGTTGACCCCTCTGTTAAATCCACTCTCTTTACAACTTAGCTACATTGCTACATTGTTGTTTTTTACTTTAAACGTTTCTTCATTGCTTTTATAATTTTTTTTACTTTTTCCAAATATTAACGGGCTCGGACTAAAATTCAAATTTGAGACAAGACTGATCGATTCTTCAATCTTACCCGAGCCGAGAAAATATCTGATAGTGGGAGCAAATAAGAGACATTGGGCCAAAATTAGATTGCGTGAGGGCAAATAATAATAAAATGAGTTTAAATTCTTTTTTTTTTTTTTTTTTAAAGTGAGATTACTCGAAAATAAAGATATTTTTAAAAATTTCAATTTACGTTAATAATATAGATTTTATTTTACTTATTTATAAGACAACAACTTTCTTATATATACACAAATGAACTAAATTCAACGAGATTTCATATAATAATTTCAATCTTATTCTATATTTTTTTAGACAGCATCACCCCACCACCCGTCGCCTACCTACGATTTGACATGGAATCGTCGCTATTGTTATTGATGTAATCGTCGACAATTTCAGCTTGAGGGGGGAGGGAGAGATTTTCCAAATCTTGCAGAGTCACGGTGGAAATGGGCGGCGGAGACTACACAAACCTTGCCACAATAATCATGCCGACTTTAGCTAATCTAAAACGCATGGTGTGATGGCTTTTCTTTTCTTATTTCCTAGTGGTTAAGGTCAAAGGTTTCAAAGTCTTTGCGCAATGTGTGCTCCACTGTTACCCTCATTGGAACCGATCCAGACGGATTAACCTACGTCAAATCTAGTGAATCCATTGAAAAATTATCCCCCCACAACCTCTCACTTTCATGAGATCGTGTAGCTTAATGCCTCAATAAAACTCAAGTCTGCCGAATAATAACGCATTGGATGCTGTCAAAGTGCCACTCAACATAAAGTGCCACTACAATGTGTTGAAAGTGAATCTTGTTTGTATAACTCGGGATTAAAAATCATCTACGATTCAAAAGATGAATGATAGGTGACACCGGCACGAGTAGTGGACATGCGGAAAATATAGACACATTCCCTTTTTCAAAAGCAGAGACTATATGTGACGTAAATAAAAGAAATGTTGTCTCTCATGACATTGAAGCAGTTGAGCATTGAGCGATGCTAAAACATATTGGTGCTAGCCACCGGTAAATTTTCATTGAACCCAAGTGGGGAAAAAAAGATTTGAGTTTTACAAAAGCAAAGAATGTTGAATTCATAAAATTACTGTTACCCCTCCACAAAGATAAGGTTTAATTATTACTTCGTAAACATGTTCCACGTTAGCTTAGTTTCCTAAAATGGGTCAAATAGGTGACACGACTGCCTAATGCTGACAACTATATTCAAAATTGCTCAAGCATGAGCGTGAGGTACTTTTTGAAATTTTCATGTGTTTAAGCCGTCAAACAATGTGTTCCACGAAAAAAGAGTGTATTGAGTTCGAAACATTTTAGTGCGTTTTCATAGAGTATTTTCCAACTTATTGTCTTCTATTGTACCCAAAAAAAAAAAAAAAAAAAGGTGCTCTCATATCATGAAAGATTATAATAAAGCCGTGGAATGTGAAAGAAAGAAAAATAGAAATGGATGTTCAACAACACCTTACAGTGCAATCACCCTTTAAATTTAATGGACGAGGAGTATAAATAAATATTAAAAAAACAATAAAATAAGATCAAATATCAAAGTTTGGTGAGATCATTTGCCCCAATTATTTGAATGTGGCTCCGCCGCTGCTGTGATTGACCATAATTGAATAATTATTTAGGATTTACAAGGGTGAGGTGTGCCATGGTAAACAGTTCTCAGCCCTTCGTGAATGGTTCTTCATTGCTCAATCACCGTGCCATTATGCCTTGCATCTCACACTTTTTAGGCAGGCGGTGGGTGCAGCTGATTCTCTTGGTCCAATTGTGTCTGCTAGCAATTTCCATGCACATTGTCCAAGGCATATGGGCAGCCAAGAGTTGGCCGTAGAAAATGAATAATAATAATTCCTACCCCAGGTCTCAATAATAAGGTAATTAAACTAAAAAGTTTGGCCATGAAGACTTTTGTCTTGAGCCGAGTGATTGTGTTGCCCATTCAGAAATTGCAGCAAACAAGGCCACGTTCACTTACACAGAAAAATAAAGCCCATCAATGCCCACTTTTTTCAACGTCCATGAGAATAATATGTAAAAATTTAAAATTCCAAGAGCCTTGGAAATCGAGTTAGTGGGGTTATTTGCATTCCCCACAAACATGCCCTAGACCAACAATTTCAGCAGGATCACTACTTTTATTTTTATCACTTTTTTTTTGTTTTAAAATATATTTTTTAACATAAAAAATAATAATATAAAGATATGAGTTATATTTTCAAGATTAAATCAGAATTACTTATTAATATTTTAATTTAATTTTTTTATAATTAAAATTTACTATTTAAGAAATAATTATTTTGTACACAATTTTACCATACAATGTATTAAATTTAAAATTTAACAATATTTTAACTATAAGTTCTTATAATTTTTTTAAAATAGATTCAAATTCAAGCTAATATATATATATATATATCGAATTACTACTAAAATCTTAAATCGGATAGAAAAGAATAATTATTCACCAAATTAGGTAAATCCCACTCACATTAAACCAAAAAGCTACAATCTTGGCTTTTATATATGACCCCCATGTCCCTATATCCACACTCATTCTAGTCTTTCTTTGCTGCTATAGCCACTTGGTACTATCTCTTTTCTCATCTCCCACATACCTAAAAAAAGGAAAATCCATAATCTTCCATCTTCTAACGCTCAAGATGGTTGGCGGCCATCCGCCAGGGTCGGTTGGCTACGGTGGTGGATACAAAGGAAGTGGCTCATGGTTGTTTTGGTGGTGGCTCAGTGGAGACAAGTTCTTTTGTAAATATGGTTGAAAGTTTGATAGCCAAAGAACACAAAAAAACAAACAAGGCTTTGCAATTGCACTCTCCCGAGTTTCTAGCCTTTTAGCAAGAGGGGCAGAATTGGGAGAGTGATATTATTGCATCGCGGGGAATTGAGGGTAGCGGTCCGACTTGTATGTGTTTAAGTCTAATTTTCGTTATATTCCTTGTTTAACCTTGTGTCTTTCCTACTATTTGCATGTTTGCCCTTGTTTTGGTGCTCTATTTACTTTCCCATTTCATTTTTCTTTTCTTTTAACGATATAAAGCATGGGGTGTAAGAGATGCATACCAGGCGGCTGGTTTGTTCAAGTGGAGAGTTCGAGCAGAAGGGGTCGTTGGATTATGAGTAATTTTTGGGTATTTTATGTTTGGAAATGCTGCTGGGCCTGCATCACTTACACACCTATAATGTATTGTATTTGCCTTTGGTTATCATGAATTTGGAGATAAAATAAAGTACTGTAGTTTCCCTTTTGTCCTTTTCTCTTCATTTCCTGGTACCATCAAGCTTCTTTCAAATCACTCCTTTTCCTTTCGCCTGAAAGACCTGGTGAATGTTTGGCAGCTCGGCAAAGTCGATGTTTTTTTTTTTAACCTTTAATGACTTCTGTTTTTCTTGATCACTTTAGTTATGGTTCCTTATGGTTGCTGACCAAAGTTGGCAGCCTGTACTTCCAAATACTAAGGGATCCTTTTTTAAACCGTTCATATCCTATTAACTAAACATTGGATTTGGCCTAATCGGTTCAGTGTTTGAATAAAGAAGACTGAGTTACGGTAGATTGGTAGAGATTAGAAAAATGAGCCAATGTGTTAACCTAAATTTTGTCTCAGCTTGAGATTATGTTGGCTCATCAAGGCGATTTCCCATTTTCATTTGAAGCAAATAGAGGTAAAAGAAAAGCAAGAAGGGAAAGAGATAGGGAAGAGATCCTCATAAAAGGTGAGTGAACTCAAGTGCAAAACTTGTTCAACTTGTCTTTTGTATATATGCTGATTTTAGAGTGAGACTGGCCAAGAAATAAGTGGAAATGCAATCGATCAAAACTTTGACCTTTTGGCCTTTTGGTAAAGCTTCTAGCATAAATGGAACCATGAAGTGCATGGCCTCCCAACACAATTATGATGAGAAAAGCGAATTTCATACTGTGTCACCATCGTTTCTTGAGCAAAGGGGGCGCGGCGATAGCATTATTGGCACTTGCCACTATCCCCTTCAACTCAGTTCCTGAATCATTACAGTTCATTACAAGGAAATGATTAAAATGGAGCCCATGGGAAAGAAAAACAAGGCCAATAAAATAAAATAAAAGATCTGTGTATTCAGAATGTATAGCACTTAAGATTTGAAGGGGAATTTTTTTTTTTTAAAATTTTTTGATTTACAAGGGAATTGTTACTGATGTCTTTTTAGTATGGAATAATAGTTATGGAAAGGTATTTTTCAATTGCATGCAAGACCATTTTCGGAGAATGCACAGGTAGTCAGTAAAAGGAAAGTCCCGACTTGTGTGTCTGTCTGTGTGCTTATTCTTTTAGACAACATCATAGCTTACAAAAGATGATTGCTCATATGCATTTGCCCTATGGCAGCGCAGGCCGATTTGAACATAGTCTAGTGAAATTTAAGAGATTTTGTACTTCTTTATAGAAAATTAATTTAATATTTTCTTTTTGTTATATTGTTTGGGCCGAATACAAATATTTCTTTATTTTTTTTGTTAAAAAATCTATGAAACCGTAAATTATATAATAAAATTAATTTTTTCTATTCTTATAAACTTCATTTTATAAATAAAAATTTAAATTCTTAATTTCTAGCTTATGGACCAAATACAAATATTTCTTCGGGTGAAATAAAATCAATGCAGAACCGGGTCTAGATCTGTTCAAACCAGACACCACTTTTGGTTCTAGCATATAATGAATGGGGTTATACCATTGGGTTCAACCAGTATCCTATGCTATTAACTACAAACCAGAAGATGTCTGTTTTTTCAGTAACACCTTCCACAAGGATAACAGCACTACTAGTATTCTGGGAAAATTGAGAGACACAAAGGTTATACATCAAAAGAATGTTGATTAAAATGTCAAAAATGCCGCAAATTTTGATCATTGAATTGCTGGTCTGTGGATCTGGCGAAACACAAAAGGTTCGCTGGCGCCAAGAAGATGGTTCCTCTTAGGAATAGTTCACCTGGAATGGAAGGCTTTTACATGCAGATTGGTATTCGCAATGCATATGAGCAAACTGCTTAAATATACGAAGAAGTAAGATAAAAATTCACAACTGATTCTGCAGAAGATATGGTTCTAATGATAAAAAAAGGCAAAACAAACGGGGGCACATCAGCTAGAGGGCCTTATCATGAAATCTCCACTGCTGAACAACCTTACAGAACAACCTGCAGAGACTAATACAAACTCCGATATCAACTATATAGATTGTTTGTGAAGAATAAATATTCTTCTCTTAGATGGCAGCTTTGATTCTAAGAACTTTTTTCCACCGTCTCAGATATTAGCAGCTCCGTTGAAGAATCTGATTCTAACAGCTTGCTAGAATCATGGTGATGAAAAGATAAAGAATTGGGAGGTAATTGTACAGAATCAATGTTCGAATATAACATTCCCACCACTCTGGTCATTGATGGGCGATCTAAAGCCTTCTTTTGAACACACCATAATCCAACCACACACAACTTTCTTGCTATTACAGCATCAAGCTCAGAGACATTCTCAAGCCCGATATCTCCTCCCTCATTCAGATTCTCATAAATCCATGATGGGAAGGACATTAGACTTGGACTTGAACAGGTCCCATTTGGATTGATGATCCTTCGTGCTCTAACCATTTCCAACAATAACATCCCATAGCTGTAAACATCTGATTTGCAAGAAACAGCTTTGAGGTTCCCTGAAAGCAATTCAGGAGCAACGTACCCCATAGTTCCTCTTGCATTGCTGATGGACACAAAATCATGATCCTTAGGGAAAAATCTTGCAAGCCCAAAATCTGCAACCTTTGGGATGAAAGTCTGGTCTAACAAAATATTTTGAGGCTTGATATCAAAATGAAGAATGGATACATGACATCCTCCATGTAAATGCTCGATCCCCTGGGCTGTCCCTAATGCTATTTGGAGGAGCTTCTCCCAACTGAATGGCTGAAGCTCCACTGCACTTGATATGTACTTGTCAAGAGATCCGTTTGGCATGTACTCATATATAAGTGCTCGATGTGATCCCTCGGAACAAAATCCCAGTAATTGCACTATATTGGCATGATGAATTCTGGCAATTATGGAGACTTCATTGGTGAAGTCTTCTTCGTTGAATTTGGAATTAACAAGCATTTTAACAGCAACAAAACAACCACCACGAAGTTGACCTTTGTACACTGTCCCATAACCACCTTCACCTAATTTATCTTTGAAGTGATCTGTTATTGCAACAAGATCAGCAAAAGAATACCTTCTGGGCACCAAGTTTTGCTGACTGAGCTCAATTACCTCCTTGTTATCATTCCTCTGTGTTGTCATATATTTGTGTATAAGGAATCCAATTATAAATAATGGAGCAAAGATGAACCTTGCAATCAGATTGATTCCTAAAAGAGTGGGAAGAAAGGAAAATTATCACTTTTGGCAAAACCAAAATCATAGATCAAGAAGCATAGAGCTTTTATTTTGGAAAATATACCCAACAGAATGTCCCAAATAGCGCCGATGATCAGTGAAACCAGCTTAGAAACAGTGAAGCCTGCAGCAGAACAGAAACAATGGAAAATTAAGCCCCCCAACAGCATCATCCAGACACATAACATCACAAAATGTAAGAATCAAAACTTTAGAAAACAAATAAAGAAACAGGACTTATGAACCACTAAAGCAGATCACAAAAGATGGCTATATTAACCTGGTTTGTAACACTCGTAGATATATGGAGTATCCCATGAGCGTATAGTGCAGGAAGCACCAGCAGCAACACAATCCCGGCACTCAACGGACCAACCAAGGTCAAAACCTAACTGCATAAGCTTCAAAATACTATCATAAGAAGGGTACATCACAGGCTGATAAATTGTGGGGACCCTTGAAATGAAGGAACAAGATCCTTGAAGGTCAGATATGATGAAATTACCATAACTAACATACACATAAGATCCATTTCCACTCAAGCAAGGAACAATCCTATAAGCTTGATCACTGAAATTACTAGAACACCTAAAAAAACTTGTGTAAGTATTCGAGACCATTCCTTTATATCGACTATCATCCATCATCTCATCAACTGACACTGATTTGTAAGGCAGGCTGCATCTACCATTAGTTAAGTTAACATCAACAACACGGATTACATGTGTATCATAGGAAATTTGGTTCACATAGTACTTTCCTGAATGGAAATTTAAAAGGGCCTTGTTGTTCTCGCAAGAAAGCTCATAGTCAGTGTCGCCGCAACCTGGTGGATCAGAGCTTCGGCGAAAAGGGTAGCTGATATTCTTGATGTCTCCGCATGAAGAAGAGCAGAAGGCTTGTTGGAGGGTTCTTGATTGAACTTCACTTGTCAGTAGAAGGATCAGCAGAGGAAGCAGAAGAGTTGAGACTGCAACTTGTGGGGATTCCTGCCTTCTCATGGTTGCTAGCTATGGATTATTGATAAACAAAAGGAAATTGAAATTCAATCAAAGATTGTGAAGATAACTTTTCATGAAGTATGAAGGAAATGAAAATTAAACTGGGAAATCGCCGGGTCAACCAAGTCAGTAGCTTTTGGAACAAGGGGAATAAAGTGATGGAAACTGTTGATCAACGATGGTCAACCGGCTTTGGAAGATGTGGCAAGCAAATTGTATAATTATATAATTTATGTTTATTCATATGAAAATTATAAGCTTAGTTTATTAAAATTAAAATAAATATTTTGAGAAAATTTTGAAATAGCTGGTATTTGTCACTCAGTCTCCTTTCCAAAATTTTGTTTCTGTGGTCACCATAATTTTTACAAATTTTTATTCCTTACGACAATTTGTTGACTTTATTGTGGTCAATTTAGATGATAGTTCCTAAAAATTATTGTTTATTGACTAGAATTTTCATGTTTAGACATTATGGGGCCTTTTTATCTTTTGGGTTTTTAATTAATTGAAAGAGATATTTAATTATAAACTACACAACAAAATAAGCCTTTTTTTTTTATCCCATAAATCTTCTTATGAGGTGATAAAACTTTAACTTGGGACTCCTAATTTATAATTTCAATTTATTCACTACTAAATTTCCATGGGGGAGTAGGACCAATGGGTTGTCTTGTGACAACTCTTGATGGTTTGATTTCCACGATTGATTAACCAAATGAGCTTCTCCAATTAATTAGTTGGTTGTTTGTAATTTGTTATTACAGAAATTAAAAACTAAATTATACATCTGAAATTAAAAATTAATATGATTTTATTATTAAATTTTGAGATTGATGACTGTGCAAAATATTCCGTATGGTGTTGAACAGAAAGCTGTGCCATCGGACCTAAAGGGCCCAACTTGGTCTCCCCATCATTTAACCGTACCTCCGTTTAGTAGCCCAAGCCACTCGGTGTTTAATTACCCACCGACGCAAGTGTGGACCTTCCAATCGATTCAAGCTAAGGGGCCACATCAGGGTGCTCACTGACCTCAAAGTTTGCCCGCCATGCAAGCTTAATGTGACGGGTGAACAAATTCAAACTCTATCTATTAAAAATTTTAATACATTGAATTTAAATATTTTTTAAAGAAGAGACACACATTGAAACTAATTATATATTAAATAAAAAGTTAAAGTCAAGTTACTACCATTAAGTATTAAATATGGTTTCTGACAATGAAATTTGTACGGAGGAGCAAAGACGTGGACGAGAGGAACAATGCACCCACATTATAAAGTGTGGTAAATTTAAAATCACTCTAATGGAAGCCTTAGAGTTTCGTGTTGCAGAGTTGGAGCAGAACTTCTCAAGGATAGAACCTATCATTGAGGAGTAGTCTGCCCGAATTAACAACGTAGAGACGGAATTCGAAGAAGTCACCCACGTGGTAAAATCCACCCTTCAGGAGATCAGTCAATTCTTCAAGCATGATCTCACTGACATCCGATGAGAAGTATGTAGTAATCGTTCCTTTACTAAAATTGAGTTACGAGACCTTAGACATGAGGTAAATAATGTTCGTGCCAATTGGGATAAGTACAAGCAAACCATTGCTAATGGGTCATACTCTACTGGCACCATCAACTTTGGCACAATCGAAGTGCCCAAACCTACTACCTACAATGACACTCGTAATTCTACGGAAGTTGAGAACTTCTTCTTCGGCTTAGAACAATACTTCGAAGCCAAGTTTGTTCGAGATGATACAGCAAGGATTTGCATTGTCCCCACGTTCCTACGAGATGCCACTCAACCATGGTGGCGTCGCAAGCATGGCGAGATTAGCAAAGGTATTTGCTCAATTAACACTTAGGAAGACTTCAAGTGAGAGTTAAAGAAGCACTTCTGCCCAAGCAATGCCGAGAAAGAAACTCGAGGTTGTCTCCGACGATTAAAGCAATGAGGGACCATCCGTGACTACATCAAGGAGTTCACCACCCTCATCCTTGAGATTAAGGACATGTCCAATAAGGATTCTCTCTTTTACTTCATGGATGGATTGAAAGATTGGGCCAGAGTTGAACTTGAGAGACGTAATGTGCAAAGTTGGATGAAGTCATTGCCGCTGCCGAGTCTCTCGTGGAATACAACACCTAATTCAAAGAAAAACGATCCAACAAGGGTAAGAGTGGGGGAGAAAAATCTAGACGTAAGGAGCAAGGATCCAAGGATAAGGGGAAGGCCAAAGCCTCGTCATATGGTGAAAGGCATGATGGAGGTAAGACCGATTCTCCTAAACCAAAAACTCTATGTTTTATTTGCAATGGTTCCCATTGGATGAAGGATTGCCCCAAGCGCAAGACCCTCAACGCCATCATGAGCCAGTTTGAAGATGACTCTTCACAAGACGAGTAAGGACAAACTAAGATGGGATCACTTCAAATCCTGGCAACCATAAAGGGGAAAAGCACACAACCACATGTCGACCATAAGGGACTACTAGATGTCCAAATCGCCATCAACGGGAAGCAATCTAGAGCTATGTTAGACACTGGAGCTTCCCACAACTTCATTTCCATGGAGGAGGCTAAGCGGCTTGGCCTCAAACTAACAAGTAAGGGCAAAACCCTTAAAGCAGTGAACTCACCAATAAAACCAATTGTTGGCATTGTTAAAGGCATTCCCACAATCCTCAGTGCATAGAAAAGAAGTATCAACTACTCCGTAGTCCCCATGGATAATTTCCAAGTGGTATTGGGCATGAAATTCTTCGATAAGGTACACGTCTTCTTATTTCCAACTTCTAACTCACTTGGTATATTTGAGGAAGGAAAGGCTTGCACCATATTCATAGAATATGCTCGACGAATGGAGAATCAGGCCTTATCTACATTACAATTCAAGCGAGGTATGAAATCCAACCCAAGCTACCTTGCTACTATTCGTTAACTCAACGATAAGGATATCATCAAACTTTGGGAAGCACTGTGCCATATTGTAAGTGATCGAGACCCACATTTCACTAGAAGGTTTTGGACATAACTTTTCAAACTCTTAGGGACCGATCTTAACTTCTCCACTAGTTTCCATCCCCAAAGTGACGGTCAAACTGAGCGTATCAATGGACTATTGGAGCTATATCTGAGGCATTATGTAAGTGCCCATCAACAAGATTGGGCCAAGTTGTTTAATGTGACTCAATTTTCTTACAATCTCCAAAGGACTGAAGCCACGAGTAAAAACTCCTTTGAGATTATTACCGACCAATAACTTATGGCACCACATGCCATCGCCTCCACAAATTGCCAAGGAATGGCAGGAGCAAGCTGACATCGCCCCAATTCACCCAGATAAAGCCACTCAGAAGATGAAGAAATGGGCGGATCACAAACGGAGGCACAATGAGTACTAAGAAGGAGACAAAGTGCTCATCCGACTATTCCCACAATAATTCAAGTCCCACCGCAAAATCCACAAAGGACTAATTCGAAGGAACGAAAACCCCTTTACAATCGTAAAACGCATTGGGAAAGTCTCATATCAGGTACAACTACCGCATAACCTCAAAATCCATCCTATCTTTCATGTGAATTTCCTCAAGCCATACTGTGAAGATATGAAAGACCTTGAGAGAAATAAATCCAAATAAGTACCAACGGCCGTTGGAAACGGGAGGACACATTATAGCAATTCCCCAATGAAATCCAGCGCTATAAAGATAAAACAATGACGAGGAGGTCACCGAATTAAGTGGGAAAAAACGTCATGAGCGAGTAAGTTCAAACCCCATCTATTGGAGGTTCTAATACATTGAATCTAAACACCTCTTAAAGAAAAACAATACGTTGAATGTAAACACCTCCTATAAAAAGGACATATATTGAAATTAACTATATATTAAATAAAATATTAAAAAAATATAATATTTATCATTAAATTAATAAGAGATCTAATAATTATAATTTATTTAAAACTTGTATAAAAAAAACTTTCTTCACTCCATTTATATACATTTTAATTTTTTAAATAAAATATATTTTTAAAATTTTTCTAATTTTTGACCTCTCTATTTAGATTTATTATTAACTTTCCCTTGTAATTATTTAGTACATCACAGATTTAGAATTTCTGCAAACTCATCCTGTGACATTAAGATTTAGAGTTACCGCAAACTCATCCTGTGACATTAAACTTGAAACAACGCTTTCTTAAGATACCAAACGCAGAAACGGTGAGTCGGGCATTGACACAAAGTTTTTTTTTTATCAGAAGAGAATCCCCAAGTTAATTCAGTGTCTATCCTCTCATAAACTTTATTGGAAGTTGTGCGTCAAGCATCGTTATTGGTCTTAATTCATAGTAAGTCGAATGAACACAGTTAACTAACCAGTGAGTTGCATTTTAAATGTCTCGTCAAAAATAAACCCTGTTTTGCATTTATTAAAAAATATGGAAAATTTTAAGTAGATGTAAAAATAATAAATTTAAATAGAAACAAATAATTTTTTATATTTATTATTTTTGTGTACACGTAATGTGATTCAAATACAAGAAAATTTAGAAGCGCAAACATATTAATTCAAAAAATCACACATCTAACTTTTTAGGCTTGTGATTCGCATGACTCTGTAAACCTGAGGAGTGCACACTACTTTCACTTAAGTTATCAAATGAGTTAATGGAACGGACTCTCGATGACCATGGTTTTCTTTGCTTCACAAAAACAAAAATAACATGAGAATTTTTTCGCGTTTCTTTCTCTCTTTTTTTTTTTTTCTCAATTAATCCAGCAAGCAATACTGCTCGATGTCTTGGAAATAAATGTCATGCTAAGGAGAAAACTGGTAGAAAGGACGAGAAGCCAAAGGAGCCACAAGAGATGGAGTTAATGACAAATGTTTGCCATATGAGCCAAAAAATAATCTCTGTAGTAAGAGAAGCGAAATAAATGGGAAAAAAAAAAAAGATTGAATATTTGTAATTATATTTAACATTGCTTAATCTAATCACGCTTTTTCCGATCGAATTCCATCCCTTATTTTTTTTCATTCAAAAAACAAAATGGTGGGGTGGTTCGACAAAGAATATTGTCACTATGCACGTATAATAGAAGGACCCTGTTCCATCTATCGGCCTGGCTACTGAAGACAATTGAAACGGGACTGGTCACGGGCAAGAATGTGTTTTTCTTCGTTTGCTGTCATTATTCTGGAGTTGAGGGGTCGTCGCACAAGTGGAACTGTGGCTGCCAGTTAAGGATGGGGATGTGCTTTGGTTGGGACCAACATCAATTTGGGTTGGTCCAAATGTGGACCTTGATAATTTTGTCCATCTCTAAAACAACCATCAAACTCGACCCACTTGCCATTGCGTTAGGTTAATGGCCGACATATTTGTTGAAACTTTTTGATTAATTTTAGTGATTATATTCTCTTTTTTCACCTTTAGACCTCTTTTGTAAGATATAAAAAATAAAAAGGGGGGGGGGGGGGCGGAGATTCCTTTTGAAGGAAACAACTAGTCATTGGAATTAAATATTTTTTTCAGGACTAGTTTAGGAGCACTTCGATTGATCCACTACTCGATCCATCGCACAACAAAGTTACCCTACTCAAGCCAACCTGACCTCATCACTTGGTAGGACTCAAAAGCTTATCAATTTTTTTTTTTTTTTGTTTTTTTCCTTGGCGGTGCATGCCAGTCGTTGTCATTGCAAATCATTAATGGGCAGTGATTAAATCTCAAAGTGCACGTCTTACCATTTGGAAATGGGCTTGAGGTAATTAAGATCGTTCTGTTGTTATACACGTAAGAAAACTAGTTGTAAACCCCAAGCTTTTCTCGTTTTCTAAGTAAAAAATTAACTGATAAAACGACACTTCCTTTTATTCCTTCCTTTTTCATATGAGAACAACGGGCAACTCATTGGAGATGTTTTTACGATTCATTTCTTCAATTTCACTAGAATTTCAAGTCCTCCGGTGTTAAATTTCCTAGATAGATGGCTACGATCACTACATCTTCACCATCATTTCCTATCAAAAAAATAAATAAATAAATAAAAAATCAACTTGCGATTTTTCCATGTGATCCATAGACCAAAAACTAAATGGCCAAGAAAATGGTGCTATGCCACCTCAAAAAACGGACAACATTTAATTAATTGATAAAAAGCACATTGATTTTCAATGCATTTTCTTATTCTAAATCATAGGAAAGTAAGGAAATCGATCTGAGTTAGTTTGCTATTTATAATCAAACCAATTCATAGCAGAAAGTGGATTTTTGTTTTTTGTTTTTTTTTTTTTCTTTTAAAGAGCTTCAGGGCGACTTATTACAGTAAGTGGTTTTTTCAAGTGGAAGAGATAAGCTTAAGGATATTTTTTTGCAAAACGTCAATCATAATCAATCTTCTTTGTCTTTTGCTTAAAGGACGAAGATCTTAAAACTCATATCAACTATATAAAAAATAAAATCAAGCAAATGACTAGTAAAATTAAAATTGCTTTTATTAAAGTTTATTTTAATAAATATGTAATATTTTTATTATAAAATAATTTTGTTATAACAAAATTTCTTTTTTTTTTTTTTTTGGTATAAATGGAGGAATCTAGGGAGGGAGTCATCTCTGAACTTATCCTAGCTTCCATGTATCTTTCTCTTCTGTCTGAAAATACCACTTTCTGTAATAAGGTGTCATGGAATGCTCCTCTCTTTGTAAAATAAAAGCTATCATTTGTAAGTCGTTGAATGGCTTGTGTTTAAATAATTTGTTTAACTACGTTTGCATAGTTTGTTAAATAGAGTTCTGGTAACAATTTTAAAATTGCAAAAGATTAATTTAAGAGTAAAAATCAATTAAACTGTAAAAAAGTGGCGATTGATTCTTCTTTTGCAGTTTTTAATTTCTGAAAACTACAGTTAAACTATTAAAAGCAATTTACTTAAATTACAAATTATATCTAATTATTTCTCAACCATCGAAATTTCTTATTCAAAATCTCAAAAAAAGAAAAAATAAATTTGTAGTTATTAAAATATCTTTTGTACACGAATAGAAACATTTACTAGATATCGATAAGATTCTGAAAACTGCGTAGAAGCAAATAACAAAATAGGGCGGTGGCCTTTCAAACAGGATGAAAGCAACCGAACACAAAATGCAACATTTGCCCATTTAAGACATCTCAATTCACCATAAAAATATTTATCTATATCTCTATTCTCTGGCAGAAATCGTTTACTTCCTGCACAGCCAATATGGAAAACGACACTGAACTACGAGTGCAGGGGAAGCCTTCTATTCTTTGTAGGTCCAAGAAAAATGGTTCCATTGGGATATACCATAATAATTGTGATGAAGATATTTCAAATGTGAAACAAAACGCGAAGCATCAAACGCCCACCTGCCCAATGCAAAATGGCTGCCTGTTGATTGATTTTTGGGCTTAAGCACAACTACCGCATTTATCACTGGATTGGAATTCCAACAGTCAACAAAACACTAAAATGGCAACAGAAAAGAGTGCTGAATTTTCTTTTGATCACAAATTTTAATTAAATAAGTATTGTTTATATCTAATCTTTTCTAAATTTAATTTTTTAAAAATATTTTAATAATTAAAAATTTAAATTTTTTATTTTTTGTTGTCTAATTCATGATTCAATAAACTTTATAATGAAAAAAAAAAAAATTTCTTTTCAATGGTATACTTTGGATTTTGGTTTGTTTTGGTTTTCACTTGTTAGAATGGAATACAGAAAACCAACCATAAGCTAGTTTGTGCACATAAGAAATTTTGATATGATAAGAGTTCTAATAATGGACAATAAGATTTGTCTTTTAAAAAATTTTTTTATAAGCTGATAATCAAATATGCAATTGTCTACGCTCATCTCGAATCGCTTTAAGATTGTTTGATCCTCGTCACATAACACGGATTTTAAATGGTAAATCCATATATTTCCCATTTAATTTTTATTTTAAATCCCCTTTTCAGGTTTTATTTAGCCACTAATTTCTCTTAAATTTTGAACGTTTTTGTATTCTTTTTCCAGCAGAAAATTTATGGGACATCCAAATTCTACAAACTTTTTATTTATTTCTTGAATCTGCATTAAAAAAATTCATGGAATTCGTGTATTCGTGTAAACGTAAAAGAAAGTGTAAATTTGTGACAGGGATTATAAAAAAGTACCCTCTTATATAGTAACAATAGCCATTATAACATGAAAAATTTACAGGCGGTAAAGAAATAAAAAAGTGGTAGGAAAAAAGATCAACAAGAGAGACCAAGAGCTCCTTAAAAAAAAACCCAAAAAAAAAAAAAGGGTTAAAAACCCAAAATTTCAAAAAAAAAAAAACAAACAAAAAAAAGAGGGGATTTCCCACCATCGTAGACCAATCATCATCGAGATGCATCAACATCATGGCCGCCAGAACTCTAGCAGCCACACGGGAGAGGAAAGCATCACCTTCATCAAAAAGATGAGAACCAACCCCTCAAGTCCGAACCGACGCGTCTCCGCGTGATATCCACGCGCTCATCGGACACAACAGGCGACCGACAAAGTGGGCAATTAAAGTTGAGATGATCAAGCCAGCCATCAAAGCAACTCTTATGGAACACGTGGCGGCAATCAAGCTTCCTAACCTGGTCCCCATCTCTTAGCGTGGACAAGCACACCACGCAATCCGATCCTCCTCCCTTATCGCCGCCGCAGCAGTACTCGTGAGCGAAAACCCGGTTTAAGTTGAGCTGCTCGGCGAGGACGATCAGGCCAGCAAGGCCCGATCCCAACGGTCCATCGTCGACGACTAGATGGTCCTGGCCGGAGAACCGGATAAGCCCCATGGACTTGAAGAGCCTGAAGAGGAAAGACCGAACGTAGGCTACGCACTTGGCGATGAGGGCTATGAGTAGTACGGGAATCGAATCCGACGACACGTCGTTCAGCTGGTTCTGTAACCCCATCTTCACGCATATATTATAGGAGATAGAGAGAGAAAGAACTTGTTGTTGTTGTTGTTGTGGCTATGGCAGTGGTGTGTGTGAGTGTGTTTGTGCTGGGATGCTATTAAAGTGGGAAATTTTGGGACGTCATCAAAGGCCGAGCGTTTGTGTTGTGGGGCTCGGAGGGGACCGTTGCTTGGGCATGATGTCGATTGGGTCGGTTGGATTTAATTCGGGTTTTCTTAATCCATTTTTCGGGTTCAACCGGTTGCATTGCAAACCAATGGGTCCGAATTTTCTTATGATGCAAGTATCTCTATCACGACCGTACAAGCGTGTTACTTTAAATTCAATGTTCTTAACAAATGATATAACATTGTTTTCAAGAGTGTTTTTGAAACAGGATTAATAATTTAAATTTTTATTTTTTAATTTTAAAATTTTAATTTTAGAAAAGAAAACATGAAAATGAAGAAAATTACTTTACTATATGACTTCTTGTTTGATAAAATTAAATTTATTGATTTAACATGTAATTATAAAATAAAATTGTAATTATTGCTAAAAAACTTCAATTAAACTAAGTAGTTTGTTGAAAATAAAGTTAAAAATTAAACTTACAGTTAAGATTACTTTTAATATAAACATTTATAAGAGTTTTATCTATTAAAAAAATAAAATATTTTAATTTTTTAAGAATAAAAGTGGTTGAATTACGCCAACCGGCTTGAATTGAATCAAACCAAATGGTTTTAAATTGGATTGAATTAGAACGAAATTGAACTAACACTGAAACTTTAATCGAGCTAGAACTTAGAACTAAATTGAAATCAGAATTTGACAATTTGACATAATCAAAATGTCAACCTACAATTCAATTACGATTTCCCTTGACATTGGGACTCAAACCCACGATTCGAAATTAAAACTAGAACCTAATGGAATTAAGATCATGCCTGCATTTATATGATATATCATTGTTAGAGAGATATTCAATTAAGGTATCAAAAAATGACTTCGGCATGAGCCACAAAACGAAGTTTACATCTCAACAATTTTTTTTTTTTTTTGGGGTTAAAAAAATGGTTGGGCGATAAAAAGGGACTAAAAGTGCATTTACTGTTGTTATTTTCTTCTTTTATAAGGGTAATGTCACCAT
Organism: Rhizophora apiculata; assembly: GCA_037832385.1. NCBI lineage: Eukaryota > Viridiplantae > Streptophyta > Magnoliopsida > Malpighiales > Rhizophoraceae > Rhizophora > Rhizophora apiculata. Next base: position 5,229,516 of record CM075437.1, read on the forward strand.
ATATTTCTTTGAGCAAGTTTTTGAATCATTTGAGAACAATCTAAAGGTTAGCATGTAATGACAACGCTTAACATCTATATGTGCTTGCGATTTGCAGGCACATAAAGCACATAAATGAGACGAACTTGATAAATTATAAGATTTCTTTTTCTTTAATGAATGAAGTTTTGTGACAATTTTATCATTTAATTGCAAAGTAAAGTAAAAATTTACTTTGATTTTGACAAATCCACTACAGAAAATTTAATTAGGCTATGCAAACCAAATGATTTAAAGCTCATTTGTAATTTTTTTCTTCGCATAATTGTACTTACACAAAGGAAAAGGTGTTATGTAATTGGCTAATAATAGTTGCTTGTATGTATGTATATATATACATACTAATAAAAGCTAAGGACACACCTTTTTATTTCAGTTTTATTAAAAAGACGTAAAAATTAGTAATAAAATAAATGTAATATAATCATAATTATTGGTTAAAATTAATTATTTATAATTAATTATCATAAATTCACTGCATCTAACGTCAACTTGTTTTGAATCCTTTTAATTTAATTGATTTTTTTTTTTTTAATCAAGTGGTTCTAGATACGTTGGTCAACTAAAAAAGCGGTGGAATTTATGAGGGGGCGGCAGAACCCCAGAGAGGATTGTCGGACCAATGATCTTGAAGAAAACATATATATTAAAAAAAAAAAAAAAAAGGGGGATTCCGGCCTTGGGGAAGCGTGGAGGACTGGGAGCGTTTGCGTGGAGGACTGGGAGCGTTTAGTTTTCAAGCCGGTTTACATCTTATTTAAATTTTTAATTACTTATTTTTTTTTCCTTTATTTTTGGGAGGACTTTGTGGCTGAGAATCAAATGCCCGCTTTCCTTCGGTTAAATGGTTAGGTGGCCAAACCCTGCTGCAAAGTGGATTAATTGATGTCTTTTTTCGAATCATATGTTCATACACATTTTGTGTATTTATAGTATTTATGTAAGAAGATAAATCATTACGTGAAATATTATTATTAGATAATTAACATTTGGCAGGATTAAAGAAAAAAAAAGAAAAGAGTAGCAATTACATAATTTTATCTTTTAAAACAAATTTTCGAAAATGTATGACAAATATTAGATTTGAAGAAGTCAATTGCCTTTTGTGTTTTGACAAAAACAAAATGTGATCCGCAAACAAAAGTCACCAGCACAACGTGTTCCGGAAAACGCTCGAGGGGATGTCCCGTATAAAACCCTTTTCTTCTCACGGCAACTTTCATTGTCACCTTGTGGAACACGCGCATATGCTTGTAGCTCTTTTCTATATCACCTAATTATAAATTGTATTTTTTTAAAAAATTTTCATATTATTAATTTTATTTTCTACTTCCACAAGACTTTATTCTAAAAGTCAAAATATTGAATTATATAGTTCCATATTTAATTTCCTTTTCCTTCAATTCCTTGCTAAAACCACCTGGGCCTTAAACTTGCCAACGATCGCAGAGCCGGGCGTCTCCGCCGTGGAAATGATGCATATCTAGTAGGTGGTTAACGAATAAAAAATTCATTAATTAAACAGGTAAATCTTAGATAGATCTCTCTCATCTTCAAGAGCAAATAATGAAGAAATCAACTTTACATGAATTAATGGGATTTGGATTAGTTTTCTGACCTGCGAACCGGTGATTTTGATTAGTTTTGTTGGATCGAGAAGTATGTAACATGAAATTGTTTTTTTTTTTCTTTTTTTTTCGTGTCACCATGATATTTGGGTGTAATAAAATTGATTAAATACACGTGAATATTACATATATGTAAATTTTTTAACACAAAATAAGGAGAATTGCTCTGATAAAAAAGGTTATGTTAGACAGCAATTAACGAGTGGAAATCGCACTGGGCGGCGCGGAGATTAAGGTACACACATTGAAACAATAGGACAAAACTCTGACTCAGAAAATCTTCCTTGATCTCCGGCAACTATTACAAACGCATATAAATATCCCATCTTCAGAAAGATTTTCTTATAATATTTAGTAAAATTAGCTAATAGTTATTATATAATAATAATTTTTTAAAACGATATAATTGTTGCATTCGCCAGAGTCACTACATATACAACTTCTAGGTTTTTTTTTTTTTTTTTTTTAAATAACGGGAACAACCCGCCATGCACTTGGTTGTTTATTATTATTGTAATTATATCTATTTACTTAAGAAAGCTTTAATCAGTCAACTTGGACCCCAGAGAAATTTCTCGAAAGAACAAATGATGGAAAGGGAAAGCTCGGTCCCAATTGTGAAAAGAGAAAAAATGTCTTCAAGAAAATGGTGAGCAAAGTGACCCCTTTTTATATCTCTCTCCTTCACAATTTTAATTTATTGATTATTTATGTTTTTTTTTTATCCCCATCTTTATCATTGTTCTCTCTAACCAACCAATAATACACCATAAATTTGTCTGTAAGTTCTTGGAAGAGTCGAGAAGAACTTTCACTGATTATAAAGGAGATAAGGACACATAATGAGAGTTGAACTAGTACTTGACCCCAAAAAGAGAGAGAAAAAAAAAAAAAAGCAAGTATCATTAGGCCCCAGAAAGTGGTAGACCACAGATTAAAGTTTCAGTTTTAAATCGCTCCCATTTTAGTTGAGGTTTTACTTTTTATCTCAGTAGACATTTTCAATTTTGATTAACTCAAAAAAAAAAAAAAAAAAAGAGAGTGGTAGCCCATACGATTCTTTGCCTCATTATTGCAAATAAATGAAGATAAAACTAAGAAAAGTATTCTGACATCCTTCGGTGATTATCATTTATCTCAATAAATGTGATTACGTAGTGATACTCCTACAATAATTTAGATTAAAAGGGTATATGCAAAGATTTCAGTTAAAATCTTAGCAAAAATATGTAAATTTTATTATAATATTTTTATTTAACAGGTCATGACTTATTAGGTCTCCTAATGAAAATAAGGAAAGGAAGCAATTGCATGCAGCGGATTTGAATGTGTTTAGTTTTAAAGAAATAAAAATTAGTTAGTTTTACTTTTTCCCTTTGCTTCTATTTTTGATTATTAATAAAAATGGAGTGATTTTTTCCATTTTTAATTTGGAGAAGAAAAGTCACAAAACAATAAAAATTACTTCTATGAATTCTTACAAAATTAAAAATCTAGAAACCCAACTTTAATATTTTTTATTTTTTAAATAAACATTTTTCTACAATATTTCTATTTCTCTTTTATTTTGCTGGAAAACTAGCAGAGCGTCTGAAATAAGTGAACACGCTCCAACATGGTCAAAAAGATCCTCAAAATAATTAGGTAAAGAAGACCCAGAAAGTTCTGCTTCGCAGCGTCCAGTACTCTTAGTGTACTTGTGGCTTGCGCGAATACTGATTATTATTATTTTTATTATTTTAAATTATGATGTACAAATAAAAAAAAATAGAGAATATAAAAAAATAGAAAATATACATACAATTATCAAAAAGTATTAATAAGAAAAAAAAATATTTGTTTATATATTCTCCTTTAATTAATTATATGCGCATAATATATTTTAAAAAAATAAAATAAACAGGACTCGCGCAGAACCTACTTCCACCCGTTCGTGTAATGTGACCCAGCATAGAATACAGACAAGTGCTAAGATATGAATTAATTTTATTGGTTTGAATACTTATTGAGTTAACCCAGATAGTGTCTTAATCATTAATACTTAATAACGCGATTATAAACCTTTAAATGATATGGAATTTTATAATTTATAGAGAGATAGAGACTTTTTAAGTCTACTATCTCCCCTGTTTGCTGAAGCTAACACTTTGCAATCGACTGAAGCATTAGGTCATAGGGATTAAGGCCAGGACCAATAATATAAAACTTCAAGTTGTCTTGTATTGATTGGTTTGATTGATTTTAATTAAAAAGGTTATATTATATTTGTATTAGAAGATATAAAGTTAAAAAAAATGAATTTTTATTATATATTACAAAGTTAAAGAATAGTTAGATATTAGTAATTTTATTATATTCTTACAATTTTTTTTCTACAACTAGAATTTATAAGAAAAAAAAATTATTGTTACACAATTATATCTACGTAAATAGAGTAGAGTGATTATCTAAAGAAAACAAAAGTGCTGGTTACCAAATCGATACGCCACAGTTCACACGAATACATGTATTCTCATACAAGAAATCTGAATTGCTTTCTTTCATTGCTGTAACTTTCTAAATACAAATGCAAATCATCCAACTTGTTTACTCATATTGCTATTTACAGTTTACCATTAGATTCTATATACATATTTGCATAAATTTCACGTAAAAAAGGGATTGTCAAGACAACCTGGTTGTAATCAGAGCGGACATGTCTTGAAGTAAACCAAAAACATGAACCAAAGATAAAGTTGAATGAATTTAATTGCTTCAATATTTTCGTGATCATCACTAGAATCTTATTTGCTTTGAAATTTTTGTGGTCAACAGGTTACCTGATGACTGTCTTTCTCAGGACCATGCATACAGAGGCATGGAGGTGATCACTAACAACAAATATCTGTGTTCATGATCCAATTGAGTGCCATTTCGATTACATTTACCAAGAAGAAAATAACCAAATAGTTCAGAAAAACATTTAGAAGACGAACCACCTTACATCATAGGGACTTGTAGAAGATAAGATGCATTTGATAGCACATAGATCCTGCTAGTCTTCAATAGTCAATATCTTTCTAAGCTTCAACCCGCCAAGATGATTCCACATGATGGGGCATTCTGTTAAGACAACAATGACAGTGGCTGAAACCCAAAGACATGGCAATGTAAGCATTATGTAGGTAATAGCATACAGAAGATGAACCTGCACAATTAGCCTTTATTTCCACACCTAGTCTCCCCAATTCGAAGATCTCAGAAAATAAAAAGATGCAAAGGAAATCTCTAAATAAGCATAAACTTCATTTGTCATCAGTCAAGCACTAGTCTTTCCCTTATTAACAAAGAGCAGCATGGATGGTGTCAGTAAAACTAGAAAGACACAGAAAAATGGCCAACACCAGCCTCCTCCATCGCGTAGATTTTCCAAAAATTATCTGGCCCAATTCATGGAGCCCATACAGGCCTAACAAGACCCATGAATTAAGATTTACGAAGAAGAAACACTTTTATTATTATTATTTTTTTATTGTAATTATTAAATTTATGAAATTAAATATATTTTTTAAATATATTAAATATTAAAATTATTATTTATCATAAAGTAAATTTTTTATTTACTCACTTTTTTATATTTTTTTTACTTTCTTTTAATTATTTTTATTAATCTAAACATTAAAACTGTTGCGATGAAGTTTTAATTTAATATCTTTTAACTTTTTTTTTATTTTGTTAATATTAATTCTTATAATTTTGATAATTCTCGTCAACGATAATTCGCAGTTGCACACAACTTTTTTATTCACTTACGGAGAAAAGAAAAGGGATCGGCTACTGGAGAATAAAGAACATTGGTAAGTGCTGTATTTGTCTGAGCACGTTAGGTGAGTTTCTTTTCCACCAACATGCGAGGCGCACGGTGTTGGTGTCTTCAAAACTTCAAAATTCAAACCTCACAAAACCAACTGCCTAATACGTGGGGGTGGGTGGGTGGCTTCGGCTACTGTTTACATGGACAAAAATATCCCTCTCTCCATCTATATTCTCGCATGTAAATCATATTTTCATTTTTCTTGGTGAAACGGCAAGATGTTAAATTTATTAATTTTTTTTATTTTTTATTTTTTTTCAAATTTACAATTACTAGTTGTGTAACAATAATGAAACTTTGTCACAAACTTAACAAAATATACAAAAAAATTGTGAAAAAAAAAAATTGTAATATTGAATTTTGTACTTATTATATTTTTTGGACCTAATTTTACATTTAATTATTATTATTATATATTTTATTATTTTGTTATAAATTTTATAATTTTTATAAAAAAAATTAAATTTAAAGAAGAATGTATTTTTTTAATACTTCCAACCGTGTGTTCAAACTCTTTCTTCAAACGTAGTTTTTTCTTAATCACATCAATTGTAACCTGCACTTATAAAAATCAAAACTTTTGTGTATCTAATTATATCATGATAATCTTTTTGTTATTCTTTTTTTACAATTTATCAAGCAAATAAACTATTAAAATTACATTATTTTTTATTACAATTTAAAAGGAGCCAATTTAACAAACATACAAATCATCTAGAGTATATAAATAATTAACCGCAAAAACGACATAATTTTACTCGCTAATGAAATTTTTTAAATTTGAAACATTTACTAAAAGATGGGTAAAATAAAACTAACAATGCGGGAAAAAATAAAAAATAAAAAATAAAGCGATGATCCATTCGAAAAGATGAAGACGGTCAATGAAAAGAAACAAGAGGGGCAATCTGGTAATAACGAGCGAATCCAACCAACCACGGCGTGTTTGGTTGGTAGCTGGTTGGTATTGCTGCTGCATGTTTCTTGTCCCATTCCACCGGCTTCCAAAAGCCCCACCCCACCAGCCGCTTCGGACTCTCCGGGAAAAACAAACAAACGAACGAACGAACGCTCATCTGTAACTTCACTTTGGCACTTGTGTCATAAGCCCTGACACAGCCCCATCTCTTTTTCGAGCGATCCACCGATCTAATTAAAAGCTAAAGCAATGGCTTGTACGAGCTTTGCCAAGCCAAACGCAGTGTCGTCTCCATGGTGTGGTCAACAGCCGATCGCTCGCCGACTGGTGTCCTCAGCTTGCCGAGTCTCTCTCCCGATCCGCGCCAGTGCTTACACTGAGGAGCTCGTCAAAACCGCCGTTAGTTAATCTTCAATCTGTTTATTTATCTGGCTTTTCCATTGCTCTTTGGAAAAATCCGTATCCTGTGACAGTGTTTTGCTCGTAGAATGTTCGAATTATGATTAACATTTTGTTAAGAACTTTTAAAAAATGTATTGTATGTATATATAACATGATATTTAACATAATATAAATTAAAATATCCAATATGGTTGGTAATTCGGTGATTGACATATCTACGATTCGTCTTGACCAACAAAAAATCCAATGTACTTACTAGATTACTATAATAAAATATATTTCTTGATTATAATTTTTGTTTTGTTACCAACAAATTTGAATTTTAAAATTAGTTTTATTTGTGTTGATACGGAATAATAAGGAGGGTCTGACATGCATTGATGAGCATTGGACATACGGCGTTTTAGAAGCGTGTTGCCATGCCTAGTTCTATTTTTGCGCTCAAGTTGCTATAAGAGTATCTCTTTGGTAGTGTAGAAATCGATTGCATCACCTGGCCGTGGAATTCTTGCCATTGATGAATCAAATGCAACATGCGGCAAGAGGTTGGCATCTATTGGTTTGGACAACAATGAAGCCAACCGACAAGCATACAGGCAGCTTTTGCTGACCACTCCTGGCCTTGGTGAATATATTTCTGGTGCCATTCTTTTTGAGGAAACACTTTACCAATCTACAACTGATGGAAAGAAGTTCGTCAATTGTTTGCGTGATGAGAACATCGTACCTGGCATCAAGGTTGACAAGGTAAGCAATCAAAACAAACTTCAAATTGTATTGATTTAGTTTTGTCTTCTTTTTTTTTTTTTTGGGTCGATTGAATGCTTATGTTCTATCATTGTTCTATTTTGTTTTCTTTCAGGGTTTGGTTCCCCTACCAGGATCTAACAATGAGTCTTGGTGCCAAGGGTTGGATGGGTTAGCATCAAGATCTGCTGAATACTACAAGCAAGGTGCACGTTTTGCCAAGTGGTAAGCTCAGTTGCATTGATGCAACCTTTCTTTCTTTTGACAATGTAATGCCAAGATAGCTGCTTTAAGGCCCTGTTTTACATTTTTGCTGTTCTGCTTGATCACTTGGATTATCCAGGAGAACAGTGGTTAGCATTCCCTGTGGACCTTCTGCGCTGGCTGTTAAGGAAGCTGCATGGGGACTTGCACGCTATGCTGCAATTTCTCAGGTATCCTTTCACTTTGAAAATCTGTCTATCTTCAGCATCACCTAACCTTTGAAGTTCTTTATTGCATACATCCTTTTCAGGAGAGAAAGAAATGCTGCTATCTCTCTCTTATACCATTCAAGATATTGGTCAAAAATTGTAGTTGAGTTTACTATGTAGTGCACAACATCTAAGTGAAAATAGCTGCCAAAAATTTCTAGAGACTCTGCATGCTGGTCTGTAACTTAACCGGACAATTTTGTTGCTTAAATTTTTAGGCCTTATTGCCACTGGTGCTTCCATGAGGCTGCTACATTGTTTAGCATTTGTGACAGAACATAAATGCATTCTATCCATAATTTTATAATTTGATGTACAGGATAATGGTCTTGTGCCAATTGTTGAACCTGAGATTCTTCTTGATGGGCACCATGGGATTGAGAGGACACTTGAAGTGGCTGAGAAGGTCTGGGCAGAGGTCTTCTTCTATTTGGCAGAAGTCAATGTTGTATTTGAGGGCATCCTACTTAAACCCAGCATGGTAACTCCGGGGGCTGAGCACCAGGAGAAGGCTTCTCCAGAGACCATAGCCAAATACACACTCACAATGCTTAAAAGGAGAGTACCTCCCGCAGTTCCTGGAATCATGGTATAGATGCTTGAACCCTGCTTTTTTGACATGAATCATTGCATTATTGTGCTCATGTGCTACCATTCCTTATTTCTACAGTGTTCAATTCAATACTTCTCACTGGCAAAATGAACTGTTCTAGTTTCCTAGGCACTGCATGTGGAATCAGGCTTTCTTGTTGGCCTAATTCTTGAGATGAAAATTGAAGTGCTCAAAACTAACCTTCAGTGGTTGATCAGTGGTTGATTGCTTTGAATGGGATGAAAACTGAAAATCTTGCAATGCACAGACCATATCTGCTGCAACATGCTAATTCTCTTTCTCTATGCTACTGCTAACTTGTATACTTGTCTTCATTAAAAAAGAACAATGATAATCTAAGAGAAATGTGTGCAACTTCTGTTATTTTACAGTTTTTGTCTGGAGGACAATCCGAGGTAGAGGCAACCCTTAACTTGAATGCAATGAACCAAAGTCCCAACCCATGGCATGTGTCCTTCTCGTATGCACGTGCACTTCAGAACACTGTGCTTAAGACATGGCAAGGACGTCCTGAGAATGTGGAAGCTGCACAGAAGGCGCTTTTGGTACGTACCAAGGCGAACTCCCTGGCTCAGCTCGGAAGGTATTCTGCTGAGGGGGAGAGCGAGGAAGCCAAGAAAGGAATGTTTGTCAAGGGCTATACCTACTAAACAGCATTCAAGGAAACTCGGTCTCTTCGCCTGTATGAATGTGTACTCTGCGTTTGCAGCTGTTTGTCGTTACAGTTTAGTTATGGAAGCCCAAGGAAATGTAGCATTAGGCAAGCTTAATTCATTTTCTTTCGTAACTTGTCCTCAAGAATTTGAATAAAATCTGGCAGAAAGAAAAGCTCTTCAGACTCCTGCACCGAGTTGATTTAGGGGGAGAAATAAATGTGTATTAACTCAGAAATTGTGTTCCTTGGGATCCGATTGTATGCATCCCAAGAATATTTTTGTGTTTATTAAAATAGAAGTCTCTTTCTTTTTCGCAATGGGAGTTTTCGGCAAAGATAATTGACTTCCTTAGACTCAACCTGCATGGCCCCTTTAACCATGGCGGCTATGGATGGCAAGAAAAACCCATTCCCGCTGGCATGTGCCCAACCCGGCAAACCTGATTGATTGGGCTTCGAGTTCGTGTTCTGCTAAGAACCCACACTCCAACTTGGAGCTCAACCAGATGGGTGGGACACAGCCGCCCAGGAATACATCACTCACATGTCCAATGCCACCGAGGAAAAAAAAAAGAAAAAAAAAAAAAAAGGCAAAATGCATCAATACTAAACTATCCATATCAAGCCAACCAGGCATGTCCCTTCTGGAAAGCGATGAGCAGCAGTGGTTGGTGGCTAGCAGCTGCTTTTTAGCACTGTTGGGGGTCCAACTCTTGCCTTACCTGTCGAAGGAAGGAAAGGATGGAGCAATGTCCCACTTGCGAAACTAACTTTATCTTGATATTTGGGCATGGCTTTTAGCAATTGGACAGATTTTGACAATCTAGTGCCATAGTTGCAGGGCTCGATGCTGGTTCTTGGTGGTTAAACTTGTGATGTGATTGATTTGGAATATCTGATTATCTGCTTTCGTAGGCGTGGCTTTGGGTTTAATAGCAAAAAAAAAAAAGAAAAAGAAGGGGCCTGGCTTTGATGTATGGTTTGCTTTGGGCATTGCGTGCTTTGATTTATGGTTTGCATTGGGGACTGCGTGATTGATGGTGACTTGCAATTTTATTCATTTAAGGCAATGGATTGAGGAGAAGCAGTACAATTCAAAGTTCAAACGATTTTTGGTACAAAGATGCTTTGATGGACCGGTCTCTACTTTTTTTTTTTTTGGTTATAAATGCAAAAGAATATAACAATGTTAAGCATGCTGAGATTTCCACCAGGAGTTTGACAATTGGTGAAGGATTATATACGTTACTCGATGCACTTGATAGTGGATTGACTAAATTCCATAAAAAAAAAAGAACTCAAACGAGATAAAATATAAATATACAAGATTTAAATAAAAAATTAAAAATAATAAAATTATATTAAAAAATTTTAAATTAATAAGCAATTTATCTTTTTTTTTTTAAATAAAAAGATAAGATTGAAAATGGATTTTATTACGTGAGCATAATAATTTTATAGTAAGTAATGATATTTTATATATTTTTTACAATAAGTTATTCATTGTAAAATAAATGCAATTGTAAGTTAAATTTAGGAAGTGATGTTAGTTTAAACGGGTTTAATAGATGCTGCAGCAGAGAAGGTTGATCAATCTAGGTTGACGACAAGAAGAGGGAAAAATAAATTATTGATTAGAAATTCAGAACAATTAAATTTTATAATAAACATAATTCATAATAATAAAATGTAATGCCAAGAAAAAATTAATGCAACCAGCTGAAATTACATTTGAGATCTTAACCCAAACTTGCTTTTCGGCCTCGGTCTTCCCTCACTCGTCAAGGCCTGGGCAACCGGCATTAATAAAATAACTTCCCCAAATTTTCTTCCGAAAAATGCTCTTGAAAAAGGAGGCAGCCTTAATTATTTTATTTTTTTGGCCCCTCAGGACATCGCAACATGTCCACTCCCCCTTTCCGATAATTCAACCGTTCTGGTCATCCAATGGGTCTTCGGGATATTCCGTATCTTGATATACTATCGATTAAGACCATCCTCGAAATACAAAATTGATTTTGATGTCTGGGAAGTAGGCCAAGTTGATTAGGTAAAATAATTTTGAAAGGAGTGGAATCTGACCCATATGACTACAGGAGAGTTGAGACAGGCGGGTCCTCTTTCATGTCAAGATTCCTTTGCATGAACACTGGCTAACCTCACAAAACTGACTTGTAGGGTTCTAGTAAAGTGGAAAATTTGAAGTCAAAAGTGGATGCAAATTCGTGGTGTTGTCTGGAATTTGCATCATCCTCTTAATCGTACTTCAATGACAGCTTGTGTACAAGTTCAAATAAGACTTGCACTCATTGATCCAAATGCGACCCCCTACATGTGAAGATGCGTCTTCGTCGTTACTCTGTATGTCGACCATGTCCATATTGCGGCAAGTAGTGATAGGAGTGCTGATAACTTTTTTTTGACGTTGATACGTTTGAGTCCTAAAAAAATAAAAAATATCTGTATAAAAAAATAATGATAAAATTAGGTATATTTAAATTTTTCTTGGATCTTATAATATAAAGTTTCTTGTATTGCAACCATCCTATTCATTGATTGATGCGATAGACTATAAGCAAAATTTTGTGTTTTAAATGTACTTTGTCACCTAATAATATTCATTAGTGGGGTTCGATTACGATATCTGACTATTGTATAATAAATCATTGGTTAGTAAATAAAATGTCATAGAAGTGCAAATGAAAATGAATTCAATAGGGAATTCACATTGAAATTAGAGTTAGGCTGTCAGGGCCAGGGGACCCTTTGGTGTTTTCTTGAAGAGAAAAGGTTGGATGGCAAGAAAAAAAGTCTGAGGAGAATTAGAATAAGTTGGTATGTGAATTTTATAAAATAAAAAATTATTATGTTTTTGCAAAAGTTATACGCTATTTTGGTAAAGTTTAAAATTCAAAAAAATAAATATATATATATATTTTTTAATATACGAGGCCCACTTACCGACTCATCTATCAATTTCCTCCGACTCTTTTCCTTCGTCGACGAGAGACCGCGTTTTATCTTGAATTGAATTGTGTGGATCAGTTGCAATATTCTTGTTGCGACGAAAGGACTTTGCTTGGGCCACCGTTTCTTTACTCTGAAGTCACAGGCTTAAGAGTTCCCCGAAAATTTAATAGGCTGAAATGGATATGGGTCCTTGTTCCTAGGAAAGTTTTGACATATGGGGCATGTGGAAGTAGGTAAAAATATTGATTGTATGCATGGATCTGTCACGGATGTGAGGTGCCGGCTGGCTGGCTGGCAATGGTATATAGTTTAACATTATCAGCGGAGGAAGTTGTGCCTTTATTTTTTTTATTTTTTTATTTTTTATTTTTTATTTTTTTGGGCCCTAGGAGGAAGATGTGCTTGATGTTTGTGGTTTCCGTGAATGAGTTGAATCATGTCCTTGGTGGCAAATTGAACTCTTGGGACTTACAAGCATAAATTTTTAAGTTCTTTTATTCCTTTTAACTTTTTAACATGAAACGAGTTTCAAGTCAAGAATCCTATGACATGAAATGAGTTTTTAAGTCAAGGACAGTCATGTAGCTAATAGATCAAAACGAATAATATAGCTTGGTTTTTCCTTTTAGTGAAACAACTTCACACTCCTCTCATCTCTTCCCAATTCTCTTATTTCCATAAGAAAAGCAAAAAAATAAAAAATAAAATAAAATTTGGTGGACATTAGTTTTTTGATGCATTCAACGAATATAAATGTATAACTATGGAATCTATAGATGCAACCAAGTAAAAAAAAAAAAAGGCGTCTACCGGACAATACATGTTAAATCAACGTTCTTGTGTATGCCTAAGAGAGCTCAGAAAATAATGGTCACCATGGCATGTGTGGTCGGCTAATTTAAGCACTTCGCGTTTTGCTGATCTAATCAAAAGTCATCCCCTTCAGAGAAATGGATTCACAACGAATATGCTTCTTATTCTTCTTCTTCTTCTTCTTCTTCTTCTTTGGACCACAGATGCACGAATTTAACCAAATGCGCCAACTAGTTTCGTTTTATTCTTTAAAGCATGGAAGCATTCTTTTTTCAAATGACCATATAGCTGGCTGGCTGGCTGGCTGTTGTCTCTGGTTGCAATTTGAACATAGTCACACATGATTGTCCTGACTCACATATTACAGGTAGTGGCTGACTTGTTGCCTAGGTATTATGGACCATTTGGTCTCACAAAAGACAATGCTGAGACCTTTATCACATGTGAAGGAAGGAGGTCCAAATACCCACAGAGGCTTCCAGAATCTAGAGTTAGGGGAGGCAAGTCAGATATTATACCAGGGACACCACAAACACAATCAATCTTTATGTGGTTCTCTTTGGATATTTTAAGGTGTCGATCCAGGCATACCATCTCTAATAATAGACCAATTCAAGATCTATAACGTTGTACGGTAGGTCGACAGCTTCTGAACTGGTCATTTCGTTAGAAGAAGGGGGGGGGGTGGAATTTACAATTAAACATGAGAAATTCTTTCTTGAGAGGTATCACAACCAAATTTAATTCTCACCCTTGTTTAATTCTAGCATTTGGGTTGTTAATACACACATGAATTCGTATGCAATATTTGCTAAGTCAAATCCTATAAATGTCATGCTCAATAACCAACTAATGATGGCTAGCATGGTAAGAGAAGTTTGCTCCTTTCCTTATGGTTGCAAGTTAGAATTCTTTAAGAGGATGTGACAACAATTTTCCATAAATCTGTTAGGCTGGCGTAGATCATATCTTGTCCAATTATTCTCTCTCTCTATCTGTTTTTTTTTTTCTTTTTTAAATGAATTTGTGAAACTTATGAATGGAACTTTATAACTATTTATATGACTTTTATCATTAAATCTTGTAACTAATAATTTATAAAATTGTTGTCAATTTTGTTAAGGTTAAAGAACACACATTTGATTATTACTGTTATACAAAAGTCAATTTAATTTAAAGGTTCTTCTGTGCTATATCTTTCGTGTAATTTCATAAATTGTTTTATTGAAACTATATATTTTTTTTTTTTGGGTGTGTGATCATTCTAAGGTTTTTAAATTTGTTTGAAACTACTTGTACAGGGAACCTTAACTACAGGGAGACATCTACCAAATGAGAGTTGAAGTGGAGCCCCTCCCAATAATTACAAAACCAGGCATGATGATGCAATCCAACTCAAGATTTCATTCCTCTCTAGCTAGCTGGATTATTCTGCCAATGTGCTCTCTCGCCTTCTCTCCTCTCATTATTTTCATCATTTATTCAGGTATATAGCACTACCCCACACAATGGTATAGTACTGTACTGTGACCTGAAATGGAAGCTGGAATCACATATGGTAAGGGTGCAGTCACGGAAATGGGGGTTGAGGAAAGATAACCCTGACTGTTACAATTTTGTACAGAACAATAAATTGTGGGTCAGATTATTTGGCCCGAACTACTCGAAGAGTCCGAGACAACTGTATGGTAGTACTGTACTGTAACCTGAAATATTAACATTGGAGTCACGTTAGGGGTGAAGTCATAACAACGTGCATTGGGGTAACAATAACACTCGCTGTTGTGATTTTGTGGGTAACAATAAATTCAGGGTCAAATTATTTTGCTTGACCAATGTTGTCTCTGCATCCCCCATGTGTCTTTGGCATCTCTCTCTCTCTGTGGCCCTCCCTCCCTCCCTCCCTCATATGATATGGAGGGTCTATTTAGAAGTGGCAGTTTCTTATTTCTCATGAATGAAAAATGTAAAGTCTCCCTCTGTATATATATATCTGTATGTTAAAAGTGTTGATCTGCAGTAAATAACTGGTCAGACCATGGTTGGACATGAAGTACAGCAAATTAATCTGATAATATGCCACAAAAACTTTTACCTTTAGGGAGAGGACCAAATCCTTTTCTTAACCATTAGTAGCAACCTTTTCGCTTTTTTTTTTTAAGGGATTCAATTTTGGTGCGAGCGAACATGTAACATTGGACTCATGATTAATAACCTGGATAAGTATATACTTTCATCCATCCCTCCAATGCGCAGTGGTCACACTCACAAGTCTCATTCATGGGTGTGCTTTGTGCACATAATTAATCAATCTTACTTTTTTCTTGTATACTTTTGACTACATTTGAGAGATATATCTGGGGCAATGTGTATGGAAGCTTGCCCCAACCCCATCTAATCACAAATACCTATAATAATAATAATAATAGAGAGCTTTAGAGCTGTAGCTCCTGTAGACTCGTCGATTTGCACTGCGTGCCCCTGCTATCGTTGCCTTACAATTTGCCTTGTATCTCATACTATAAAAAAAATAAAAAATAAAAAATGACGATTCATTCAGCAACCCCTAAGATGTTCCGCATATCTTATATCCCAAAGATGTTTTACATTCGAGAAAAAAGCGAGTGACATGTACACATTTTTATCATCATTATTAATTATTATTGTGCATTATTTAAGAATATTAATAACAATTATAATAAAACAACGTGATATTATTTTTATTATAATTTTTACCATCCAACGTTGCATTAAGGAAGCCAAGTGCATGTAACATTTCTCCCCTTTTTATATCACTAAGTAGAGGTTTGGGCTATGGACGGCTCCAACCATATAATCAAACCAATTAAACAGATAATTACCAGAACTGCATCAGTGCTTAGTTTGGTTTTGGACTCCAAAGGTTAAACTCGATATTTTATACTTCTTCGGCGAATTGAGATTAAAAACTACCCATTTCAAACTACTTATTTTGTGGAGATATATATGTAAATTCCATTGAAGATAGATAAATCATTTTAAAGAGTTTATAAACTTTAATTTCCACATGCCAAAAAAAAAAAAAAAAAAGAAAAGTTGAAATTAATCGAGTCAACCCAAGATTAACAAATACGTTTGATTTATTCTCTATTGTTTGTGGTTCCATTTTAGTGGGTTGCAGTTCCTTTTTTTCTTTTTTTCTTTAAAAAAAATCTCAGCAGCAATTTCACTGGACATTATTGTCCAAACCAAACCTTTAGACACACCTACCAGAGGGATACTACAAAATCTTTTTTTTTTTTTTTTCCTCTAGAATTAAAATTATAAGAAAATTCTGTCAAGAGAAGAATTGATTTTTGTTTCCAAAAAAAGGAAAGAAAGAAAGAGAGGAAATCCTTCCATTCTTGACTGCCTGTGTAGCTGTTTTTTTTGGTCCCTCACCCCTTACATTAATTTCTCATTAATTTCATTCCTCGGTTGTATTCCTTTCTTTCCAATTTTTGATCGGCCCAATCAATAAATGTCTGTATTGTCTTCCATCCTTCAAGTTGACCCTTTCAATTTCTTCTCTTCTGCAGTAGTACAAACAAGGGCCAAACGCGGACTTAACGTGTCTAAGGCAGGCACAAATTACACTTTTGACCATAGTTGCACAATTGCATTGACAATCCAAATCAAATTCCAAAATTGGCATGTCGAAAAAAAAAGAAAAAAAGAAAAAACTGTAAGTTAAATAATGAGATAAATAACGTAATAATCAAATCTCTTTTTAAGTATTACCAATTAATTTTGTGTAAAATTCATCCTTTATTTCACTATTATGCTTTGAATTCATATGATAATTTAAATTAAATAGCATGTTTTTTTTTTTTTTTTATGTCATGGTTGAGTCTAAAAGTCTCAACATTCTTTCATATGCATGCTTATATCTTATTTTATCATAATTATTAATTATATATCTTTTTTTTTTCAATATATAAAAATACGTTTAAAATGTGTTAAGTTGGCTAAATCCATATTCATGATATTTTCATAGACGTCCTTATCTATTCATCGGGGGTGCTGCAGTGGTGATGGGCGTGCCTATGGTTTATGCTTTGTTAATAATAACACAATAAGTAGCCATGCAGATGCGTGGGTCAAACTGAATCTAAGCTTATAATTATGGCAATCTTTGATATTATTGACCAATAATAAAGGCACATGGCTTACTTTTGACTGCCCATTAAATCGTGGATCTCTTTTATATCCGATTCCTAATTCTTTTGGTTCCAACGTCGGTGCATCGAAAACGATATCATGAACAATTTCGTTTGATTTACTGGTATATTGGATTTGGAGTCATCTTCAAAAATTGAGAGTTTCAAATTCGGAATTTTAATGAGAAGAGCCAATTAAGGTTGTTTTAGTGGAGAAGGATGCTGAGTTGAAGATTTATTTATTTCTTACAAAGATTCAATCATATGATTTTTTGGTAATTACAAAAAAAAAAAAAAAAAAGTTTGGAGGCAGATAGAAATCATACAATGCCTCTAGCTTTTTCAAAGAATATTGTGCTTAATGTATGTATGCTATCAACTTCACCATTTTTAGAAGTGTTTCTTGGATCATTCGCCACACTGCCATTAGCACATTAAAAAAAAAAAAAATTATATTTCTATCAGGGAAGTTGGAGTAATTAAAGGAGGAAATGATGTATTTATGAGGCCATAAAAGACAACAACAATAGCATAATTGAGAGAGTTGAAACCATCCTCCCCTAAAAGCTTTTTAACTTTAATTTTTGCAAGTAATGTTGATTGTAGCAAAAGTGCCCTGTCTGAAAAAAAGGAAAAAAAAAAAGAAAAAAGAAAAAAAGGCCACCAGTTGTAGCTCCGAAGAATTTTTTTAAAAGAAAAGTCAAATATATTTTTGCATTTAAAGTCAGAAATCGAAGAAAAAAATTTAGGATTTTCCATCTAGGCCCAGATCTCAAATATGATGAAATTGGATTTAGAGTTAAATAAAAAGAAAAGAAAAGTTCGCAATGCCTCTGATCCGTTTATGGTAGAAAACATAAGATCACTATGTTATTGCCAAATTATTGAGAAGTACATTTGAATTTAAATACAAATTTTACTATTTAATAAATATTAATGAAATTTCATTTGATTCAAAATGCAAGTTTTCAGACTATAATTATAATTTCAAACAGACTTTGAGTGAGATTTGAATGCAATGCATCCCATTATTTCCATATTAAAAAAAAAAAAAACTATAAGATCACTTATGAAAGTGAAATTCCATGCACATACTTAACAGATTAACCATATTATAAAGTTTGATTGACACACCCAATTAAGCTTGCACCAAAATAAGTATACTAATATAACACACTAACCATTCCTCAACCTTGATAATATTGGTCACTTAGTGTGATATTATAAATTTATATATCCATTTTTTACTATTGATGAGAAATACCAACAATAAGATTGTCTTTTGTCCTAAAGAAATGCCTTATTATTTATTTCTATTTAAAATAAAAAAAATATAAAATTATGTACCCACATCTGAAAAAGTAAATAAAATATATGAAAAGTAATTCAGTCCATAAATTAGTAATCACTTGTGGTCTGAAGAATAATTTTCCTGTAACCTACTTTTAAGGATATTTATCGCTAATTAAAAGATAAAAAAATTGTTTTAGTAAATATATTATATTATTATATGATGGAATTAAAAAACAAGTTACAAAAAAAAAAAAAAAAAAACATTTAAACTAAACGCACACTCAAGAGTAATGAACGTCTCTATCCACCACATAAAGGCAAAAGTAGGTCGGCATAGGCCGCTTTTGTGATTGCAGAAAGTAGTCAGCAGAATCTTATAAAGGTTTACGCTACTGCAAATAAAGAAGATCCGATTCCCCCACCCATCATCAAAACCCCCTTTTTTTCTTTACCGCAAAAAAACACACATATTTGGATAAGGTATCTGTTTTCACATCTTAATTTAATTATTTTTATAAAACAAATTTATATTAAATAAATTTAAAGTTTAATACTATATTCTTGATATAAATCCTTTTTTTTTTATTGAAAAATTAGAGATAGCGAGAAAACTCGTTATAAATAAATGAATAAATAAGAAAAATAAAATAAAAGGGATCAAAAACCCAAAGGACAGTTTAGGCATTTCAGTCCAGAAAACAAAAACGCCGACCGTTTATGACAACAAATAATAATAATAATATAAAACAGCATTAATGACTCCTTCGGAAATCTCCCTTTGACCACCGTACTCTCCTCTCTCTCTCTCTCTCTCTCTCTCTCTCTCTCATCTATTGAGCGTCTCTCTCTCCCACTTTTGCATTTTCGCTTCGCTCACATTCTCATTCCCATATAATGATATAAAGCCCCTTTTGCCATTTCTACACAGAGTCTCTGTGCTTTCTCTCTTTCTCTATCTCTCTCTCTCTATCTATATATATATATATAGGCACAGATATCTGCTTCCTCTTCTGCAACTCTCTGATCCTGATTTCGCCTTTTCCATTTCTTATTCTTTTTTCTGTTTCTTTTTTTTTTTCTTCCCCTGTCACTCTCTTTCTAAGTACTTGTTCTTCTGGGTCTTCTTTGCCGGCCTCGGTGATCTTGAAAAAGTTAATCTTTTTCTTTTTTTTTTTTTTTTGAAAAATCAAATTTAAGGACTACTATCTTTATTTAGTTTCCAACCGGACGGCCAGGATCTTCTTGTCCTCACCGCTTGATCGTACGGCTGGGAGAGGAGGACGAGGAGGTGCATCCTTTTTGTCACCCTCTTTATCGCCATCTGTCTTACGTAAGTTACTTCTCGTTTTTTTTTTTCCTATTATTTTGAATAAATTTTATGCTTTAAATTCCATTTTGTTTATCAGTTCCTATGAATGCTAAATAGACAGAAAAAGCAGCTTTTTCGATAAATGTTTTTTATTCCTTAATGGACATATGTTGCTGTGTCTGTCTGAATCTGCTTTACACATATACGGTACTTAAATTTATCATTTCAGTCATGTTTGTGGCAAAATTGTTGCTTTTTATTCAATTTTATATACACCCTTTACTTTTCTTGTGCCTTTTTTATTTTGTTTCTGTGATTCTGGGTGCGGTTTTTTTGTTTACTTTGTCACTTTGTTTTTTGATCATTGTTTATTACCTGTTACGTGCAATTGTTCAATTACGAGGTTTAGGCAAAGATTATGGGTCTGATCATTAATATGCAAATACAATACAACTTTTGAATTCTATTACGGAGATTCCATAGTTGTTCCCAGATAATATATTAGGTTGAAATGCTTATGTTGAATGTTTATTGTTTGGTCGGTTGCATGATCAAAAGGCGGCCTTTTTATTGGTAGAATGATGGGTTATCTAGTACTTGTGACCCTTTTACCTTTTTGATTAATTGCATTATCGAAAGGTGGCTTTTTATTTGACCACAGTGACAGATCAGTATTTTTTACTGTTTAGTTAACATTTTTTTCTTTTTGGCTTATCGTCTGTATGTCTATGTGAGTGTATGGGTGTGTTGTTGTGGGGGAGGGGGAGGGGGGAGGTGTCTTACTAGTAATTTGAGGTTTTTTTTTTTTTTTTTTTTTGCAGTTATTAGTCCAGAGACTTTGAAATTATTACTGCTGTGTTATTGTATGTTCTCCATGTGCTTTCTTTTCCACTCTTGAATATGAGCTTTTGCAGGTGAAATTATGGCAGGGAAGAATTGGGGGTTGTCACAAACTTACGTGTGCTTAATTCCTTGTTATGTTTGCAAGAGTTCAAGTTGTCTAGTGTTATGTTAATATAGAATTGTTACATTTACCCCTTAATGGTTTTTTTATCTTTTAAAGAAAATTTCCATATAATCATGTGTTTTTTAAGAAAATTAGACATGTTCTTTTATTTCATCATAAGCTTTTTAAGAAAATTAAAATGCAATGTGACTTTTGAGCCAGCTCTGTGCTGTATGGTTTTTGGTTCCATGTGTGATCAGCTGAAATAGTTGTCCCACTGGAGATGAATGCTACCATTTTACCATTCATTGCAGACTGTGTGTGTGTTGGGGGGGGGGGGGGATTGCATAATTGGAGCTGTGAGATAGAATTGGTACCATAAGGCAGATGATTCTGTGGCTTGAGTTCTGGGATTTCATGTAGTGAGTTTATGTTAATCAATTTCTTATTTCTGTATTTGTCATCGAAGAAAGGAAATTGTACAAGTCTATGCCGTTTGAGTACTATTGGTTTTCAAGTGAAACGGTTGATTATTTTGTACTAGTTTTTGATTAGCTTTGGTTTATTTATAAGTTACAGTGTCAAGTGGTTGTCAAATGTATCCTGTGCCATGTTTACCTTGCATTCTTTCTTTGTTGGATTTATGGGACCAGTGTAGCATTCATTGAACTGCATGTGAGCAATGGGTTTCTGTGAGTTTGGAGAGTGCCAGTACATCATCATTGTCGAGTCAATCAGTCCTAGAATTTGCAAAATAATTCTCCAAGCACTCGTTAAGCTTTGTTTTCCACAATTCCTTGTCACTTTGGAGATAATATCTTTTACTTATTTATTGTCATGTATCAAGTTCTTTTATCTTTTTATCACTGTTACCCTCTTGTGTTACTTTCAACAATATCTTCTTTTCGGTAAGGAGTGAAAAGTTCTGAATTTTTTTAGCCTTATAGAATTTACCTATTTCTTACTTTACTAAATATTTGCAGTGAGGAAAGTTTCACTTGCCAAGGCAGGAACATGGAGCCTGATGGTCACAAAAGAGTGAGGGGAAGGGGAAGGGATGATCTTGTTCAACAAAATGGTGTTATGTTGATATCAAGTGTTGGTGATGTAGATCCATGGACTGCATGGGCATACAAGCCTCGTACTATTTCATTGTTACTTATTGGGGCATGCTTTCTAATGTGAGTGCAGTTTCCAATGGGTATCTATTTGCTGATGGTATTTAAGCACTGGACAATAATAAAACTAAAACTCTAATATTTTATCATTTGATACAATAGGAAGTGAACTGCTATAGTTGACTTTTTCAAAGCATCTATCTGGATGATAACTTCAGCAGTAACTTGAGAGAAGACTTGCATCAAAAAGTCTCACTGCCAAAGCTAAAATTTTTTTCTTTTTCTTTTTCTGTGCTTATCAGTTGGGCAAGTGGAGCCCTTGATTCTGAATGTAGTACTTCTGGGGATGCTGTAACATCTGTGAAAAGGTTGGTCAGTTTATGTTAGCAGTGTTGTTGTCAGGTCACTGCCATTGTTTGAGTCATTTATGTTAATTCTGTCGTGTGTGCCTTTTAGGGGAGTATGGGCAATGATCGCTGTTTTTCTTGCATATTGCTTGCTCCAGGCTCCTTCAACGTAAGTCTGCAAAGGTTTTTTCTTTTTATTTTTTTGGTTGTTGGAGGGTCTTTTGGTTTCATGATTCTGTTTGCATTGTGCATCTTCTGTGTTGAGTCGTATCCTAACAAGTATTTTTAGCATGCATCTTTTTAGAGGTACCATCGGGTAAGGAGACAGCCTGGTTCGCTGGGTTTCAATGTGAGCAACTTTTGTCACATAATTCAAAATGTGTTGGACAATTTGTGGTTCTTAATATGAAAATTCAAATGTCACATGTTATTTCTAGACTGTTAGAGAAAATAATGGAATATGTTGGTGTGCAAGACAGGATGAAGGTATATGGAAAGAATACATCTCTAAATTTCCTTTTCCCTTCTTAAAGATAAGAGTAAATAATGTGAGACCTTTTTGAGTAAGAGTGCCTAACCTAACCATCTTTATAATTCTAGACAAGTAGAATGTCATCCTAAAATTTGTCCAATAATATATAATATGTTCAAGATTTTGTTAACTACTCCACAATTTTTGAAAATTCTTTGTATGCGGTTCATTCCTATAGTAGATTGTGATTCATGCAACCATTATTGTGTAGCAACATTTTGTGCGCTCCTTTTTCCCCACAATAGCATTGAAATTGCTGTTGGTGTAGCAACATTTACTGTGAGTTTTTGGTGCGCTGTATATTCTATTTCAGAATCCTTATACGGCCTCATCCAGCATTTTGGCGCTTGGTTCATGGAATGGCTGTTGTTTATCTTGTTGCCCTCACATTTTTGCTTTTCCAGGTTGGTTGCCTGTTTTTGAAGCCAAGTTTCCTCTTCATGTTTCTGATTGTTGTTATCCCCTCTTTTGCTTTCCCAAATTCACAATTTTTATAGATTTAGCTATCCTTTGACTGTGCTTCTGTCATAGAACAACACTTCCCCCACCCAATCCCAAAAAAAAAAAGAAATTCTTTTCTTTGTTTGACCAATTGAATGTCATTTTTATTTCTCCTGGGCTCCTGCACATATCTAACATTATAAGTTGAATGCTTTCTTGTTTGAGGAGGTAATATTAGGTGAGCTTGCTAACTAATCTACTGGGATGATAATTACCAGGACATTTTCTGTGCAGCCCAGCCTTAATTTGATAAAGAGTTTTGCACTCATGCTAGAAACTCCCTTTTCATTCCTTGCTTTACTGTTGAGGAACCATTACTGATTGTAGTGTAAATTTCAATTTTCTAGAAGCGTGATGATGCTCGGCAATTCATGAAGTTTCTCCATCCTGATCTTGGAATTGGTAATGCTTTCAGGCTTAACAATACTTAATTGTTGGTTTCCAACTGGGAATTCATTAAACATCTCATTCTCATGCCAGTTGGGATATTAGCTGCATGTTTATCTATACTATTGTTGGTAATGGTATTTCTTCATGCAGAACTTCCTGAAAGATCATATGGTGCTGATTGTCGCATCTACACACCTGAAAATCCCACAAGCAGGTTTAAGAATGTTTATGTATGAAATCTTCTTTCACAATCTGTGACTTAATTCTCTTTCTTATTTTTGAAGGGTTGGTGTTGATTATCAAAGCATGCTGTTGCCAACTGTTTCTGATATATTTAATTCTTGCTTAGGGCACACTTTTTGATGAATTTGTTCTAGCTCATATATTTGGCTGGTGGGGCAAAGCCATACTAATCCGTAATCAGCCACTTCTTTGGGTATTGTCAATTGGTTTTGAGTTGATGGAGGTTAGTTGGCTGGCCAGATAATATGTATGTTTAATTTGGTTATTTTCATCCCACATCCTAGTTTGATTTCTACATTTACAGTTTACCTTCCGCCACATGTTACCAAACTTCAACGAGTGCTGGTGGGACAGTATCATTCTGGATATTTTGATATGCAATTGGTTTGGTAAGATTTATTGAGCTGTTGTTTGTTGTTGCTATTAGTTGTTTTCCATTTTTAGGCTGTAATACTTTAGCTTGCTGTTCCTTGATGTAAAGCCAAGTCACTGTTAGTTTACTGATCTGTACGGACTGAAGCTCTTCCTTTTGGAAGTCCTATGAATGCAATCTTTTTAGTTGACTTATTGTGCGAGGACAGTTAAGTGCTAGGTATTGATGAAAAGAGGTCCTGGATGAAGGATTTCATTCATGAATCTGAAAATAGCTTTTTCCAAAATCATGTCTGTGGTTGATTGAAGCTGCTGTTGTATTTTTAATGAGATCAGAGCTCAGCTGGTATGCTATAACTCTGTGGATGGTGATTACCTAAATTGAAGTGCTTGCCCTTTAGTTTTGCTTCATCCAAGCTGTTGTATTTTTAATGAGATCAGAGCTCAGCTGGTATGCTATAACTCTGTGGATGGTGATGACCTATATTGAAGTGCTTGCCCTTTAGTTTTGCTTCATCCAATGGGAAAGTTCTATGCAGAGTAATATAATCAGTTTTTAATAGGTGGAATATGTTATATGTTTTCTTGTTTATTGCTACTGTACACTTTATTGGTGAAAGCAGGCTCGTGTTCAAATACTGTCATTACAGTTTGGATATAGTTCTTTTCAAAATTTCCCCATTAGAGGATTGACATTTCTGTTGTGTTTCCATGAGACTAGAAAACATTCTGCTTTAATTTTGGGAACTTTGATGACCTTATGTTGAGGTATTTGGTCCGTTGTTTGGCTTCATCTATGCAGTTGAATGCTTTGAGTAATCAATTAGCTGTAGAGACAGAAAATGTTGTATTGAGTTCTTGTGGATGGTTTTGTATCAACTTATCTATCCTGGGATTTCATTAGTCCTAGTGCTGATGAAAGAGAGTGCTTATACTTTTTTTTTATTAATTTTTATATGCAATTAAAATCATTGTCCTACAGCATATTTTGACATCTTCTGTTTTGATTATTTTTAAGGTATTTGGGCCGGAATGCATACTGTTAGGTACTTTGATGGAAAAACATACGAGTGGGTTGGTATAAGTCGCCAGCCTAACATAATGGGCAAGGTACGCTGTGAATTCTATTGAAATTTGTTAGCCTCTAATTATCTTCAGTTGAATGTAACAGGTACACTGCTTCTTGCTAGTTGTTGTGTCACTGACACTATCTTCTGAATTAAAATGTAAAATTTTCTACGGAATTGTATTATAGATAGTGCCATAGACTGACTTTTGAGAAACTGTCATGAGAAATGCTACCCCTTTATTTCACATACCTTAAAAATTGTTGAGCAGAAAAAATTGGTTGCAATGTGCACAAGAAAATTTTTGGCAGGTTGACATAGATCCCATTACTATTGTCCTTCATTCATTTGAAGAGGACAATTTTATTCTTAGCTTTTTTGATTATCAATAAATTAAAAACTGAACATAAACAATGTTCGGTTGCATTTAGTTTTGACTTCTTCCTTGTATCTGAGCTGCCACAGATCTCTCTGCATAAGCTAGTATGATGCTTGGATGCCAAGAGTTGTTTTTACTCTTTTCACTGGCAGTTTCTGTCATACTTCTTCTCCAGACTGTTGCTTACAGACATTGCGCTGTTATTCTCAGGTCAAACGAACGCTTGGACAATTTACACCAGCACAGTGGGACAAAGATGAGTGGCATCCCATGCTTGGTCCATGGCGATTCATCCAAGTTCTCAGTCTTTGTATCATCTTTCTGACAGTAGAGCTGAACACGTTTTTTCTCAAATACTGTCTTTGGGTTCCTCCACAAAACCCTGTGGTAATTTATAGGCTGATTTTGTGGTGGTTAATTGCCATACCCACCTTTCGCGAGTACAATTCATATCTCCAGGACAGGTATCTCCTCTCTCCCCACCAAAAATTTTCAGCTGATTTGTACTCTGTGGGATTGCCTATGGCTAAAAGGTTTCTTGTATAAATTTTGCCAACTATTGCAGGAAACCGGTGAAAAAAGTAGGGGCCTTTTGCTGGCTTTCCCTTGCAATATGCATTGTTGAACTTCTCATTTGTATCAAGTTTGGACATGGTATACTTTTCTAACTTATGTCATTTGCTAATCTTATTTTCATCATGCTGATTGATTCTGTTTTGACGATGAGCAAAATTCTAATGCAATGGCTTTTGATGTCTGGCTTCCTCAAGGTCTTTATCCTAGTTCAATGCCCGTGTGGTTGGTCATCTTCTGGACATCTGTTGGAGTTGCTATTGTTGTGTTCTTGATTGTTTGGTCATGGCAAATACACCTAAGTTTGCAGAGAAAGAAGCGATGACTTTACTATTTTACTACATCATTCTTTGATTCCTTAGTGTTTTTATGGGTATTAATGAGTGTTGCAAATGCCCTATTACCTAGCGATGTAAATCTCCTGTCCTCTTAGGTTAAATGGATCACAGTTTTTCACTAAAGTAATGTTCCATCTGCTTAGCCAACCAAAGAAGATAACTTGCATGTTTTCAACATTCTTTCTTGATAGAACGATTCTTAAGTTCCAATGGAAATACCAGCAATTTTATGCCATTGTTTTTTCTTTTTTTCTTTTTTTGTTTTTATTGGTAACTAAGAACGCTAACCCACTAGAGTGGTGAAGGTAAGTCTTGAGAGAGTGAGTGTGGTCAGTAAGGCTAATAGCAATAACACATGATTGGCTACCATAAAGGTTGGCTATAATTTTCTGATGATACCGAGATAAGGAAGGAATGTTCTGTGGAGATCATGTTTTCACATAATTTTATTGTGAGCATTGTCGTGGTATAGAATTTTGATCATGCACTGAATGGCTATAAATATTCACCTAATGATTTTGATCGTGCAATATGATACTTTTTCATGTTCCACGTCAAACTCTAGTGAAGAATCATGTCTATGTTAGTATCAATTATACACCGGGGGAAAACTTACAATGAGATAATATATGCAACCATTGCTTAACTCACCCCCCCCCCCCCCCCCAAAAAAAAAAAATTATTAGAATGACTGATTGTACAGTTAATTTGTAATAGTTCCTTAAGTTGTAAGTTTGAGAAAGGTACTTTCGACAATCCCTTTGTCTACATACAATAAAAAATAAAAAATAAAAATAGAAAAAGAAGAAGAAGAAGAAAAAGAAAGTGCTTTCTAGGAAGCATACCAGTAATTTCTATAACCAAACACAAGAAGCTAGAAGTTAATAAGCCTTTGATGCTATTTTTGTGCAACTGTGACTTCAACGATCCAACAATTTCTGAAGAATGGCCTGCCAACATAATTTACAATGATGCGATCAATCATATCTGGATGCGGCGAAGCAAAGAATTAGAAAGCAATGACTTTCAGCCTTCTGGGAAGAAACTTTTGGGTCAAAATTATTTAGAAGCATTTGCAAATCTCATTAAGCTCAAAAACATGTTAATGAATCCAGATCATGCATTCACATGTTGATAGTATTGTAATCATTAACTTACAGGACAGGAACGATGTGATTTCATCCCCTCTTGTAGTTCAGCAGATGAAATCAACATCTTCACGGGTCGGAATTCAACTGACTGAATGTAACTTCTGTTGTCCGTGAAACAAACTAATTTGCGTTCTAAGAGGCGTTCAAATGCCTGCAAAAGTTAGTGAGGACATCATCAAACATGGCAGCAGACAGACTGGCAGAGTTCTCATTTGAACCCATTGCCATGTTAATTCTGTGCCTCAAATGCTGGTCTCACCGAGAGACATACATACCCGTGAGCATACATTTCGTGCATAATAATCTGATGTCTGGAACGCATCATGAATCCTTTTGTACTCTGCTACATTAACAGGTTAGAAATTGTAGGATCTAATGACTGTTATTTAAATCGAAATTTTTGAACAGAAAAAAAAAAAAAAAAACTCTAAAATGTGACCTTGCATTATTGAATTGAAGTTATATGAGTTTTGCTCTTTCACTTCCAATCTCTTCATGCAGACAAGGATGTAGAGATCTAATATGGAGCAATCTGCTTCAACAAGTTGAAAGTGATTCAGGATGTCAGACACCCCATAACACAGAGAGAGAGATTAATGCTGATATCATGAAACAACATAATACACCAAGAAATCAAGTCCAAATTATCGGACCTTTTATACATTCCTGTTTTGGCTGCCTTTGGATATTTGAAAGTGCAATTTTAAAATTCTCAAGTGACAGGAAGCCAGATTTGAGATCCATGTAAGAGACAGCAATAAATCTAGCATCAAATAGCAACCTCAGAAGAGTACCATATGTAATAGTCTCAAGAAAAATTCTGTCAAACATTTTATCGTTCTGGATGCAGGAAATAGACATACAAAAACCTCAGTAGATGGTTGATGGTACAATTTGTGTCCAGATAGGTATTAATTATCTCCTTGAATCTCTCATCAGCTAAAATTTTCTGTCAAATGTCAAGGACTTCCTTACTAATCTAAATAAGGGGCAAAAATAACTTGAATGTCAGAAATTTGTGCATATCCTACTTCTACTGATTCATGGTGCCATGTTTCCAGCATCACCTGTATGGAAAACACTTGCAGATTAGTATGCACTGGTATTCAAATCTTATAAAAAGTACCACTGATAATAGGATATTCATCTCAAATATTGTCCTATTGTTCATACATCAGAATAAAGTCATCACAAAAAATTCTAGTGGCCATTTGAAACTTCCTGGAAGATGTTCTCAGAAAACTCCTATCCAGTGGAATGACATGAAAAGGTGTAATGATGTATTCAAGTAAATGCATGTGGCGATATGAATGCAAAAATTCTGAAAAATTTACACTGAATAGCTTTCTAATTCAATACAATCAGTCAAATGAAGGATACTTGGAGCTTTCTATTGAATTGAGCAGCATAGTCATGAGGAAGGGCTGCGTCCATCGGCAAAGATAAGACATGCTCCAACAATCTGGATAGCAAGAACGCAATAAATTTAGATCTCACCATTAGACAACATCCCCGTAGCTCTCTTCAAGGTATAGGAATTACCGCTGAATGTCTTCTTTAGATGGTGGAAGAAACAAAAGCTTTCTATGTGAAAAACGAGATCTTACTCTTTTTTCTAGAAGCTGATCAGCATCCTGCAGTCATAGCTTGATCATTAAGGATTAATTAATGAGTCTGAAGCTCTTCTTTTTCAATTCTATCCAAGTTTTTGAGTTGAATTTACCAGTGTTTGATGAAATGCTAAATTTGAAATTTAAGTGCCGAAAGTAGAGATTAGTTTTTTAATACACATTTCCATGCTACCTATGAAACAGCAATAAAGCATTTTTTTTCATCTTCCGATGGGCAGTGGCTGGATGGTAGAGAGGAAGAAACATGACAATAATGTGGGAAATAAGAAACACACATACCAGTCGGGAACTCACACCAATGGCAACAGCTTGTGATGTTACACTTTGCATTGCATCCATCAAACTATATAGTAGCCGCTGTTTCCCCTATAAATGTCCAAGAAATCAAAACTGGTAGTACCACAATCCCAGTATTGAAGCCTGAATGGCACTTGTCTAAAGTGCATGGACCCCAATACCCATAATAACTAATGCATGGAATGTCATCAAGCACAATATGCAATCATCAGTAGAACTTCAGATGTCAAACCTACTAGCTTGAGCAGTCTTACCTGAGCAAATATATCAAATTCATCAAGTACAAAAATAATTGTTTTATGAGCTAATCCACATTCCCTGGCCAAACAGAGAAAATCAATAATTCAAATCTACAATAATTTGGTGTGAGCTACACAATATTGAGGGGTAGAGGCATGAACACTCACTGCAACATTGCTATCATGAACTGGGAATTATCATCATATGATGCCTACAAGAATAATTTGGGAATCAAAAATACAAATACTTATTTTACAAGTTCACTATTCTGAAATCAAATAAATTTATGCCATACCATTTTTGAGAATAACAAGTCAAAATCCAAGCAAAGCTGTCTAGCAATTTCCTGAAGACCAATAGCCATTGCAAACATCCAAAGAAATATTAAAACAAGTGCAATTGACTGTGTTTCCAACCAAACAGCTTTGAAAAAACTTGTAAAGCTAGATTTGCTTATAGAATCATAAATCAAAAAAAGATGCCAACAAGAGGCTTCTTTCATTCTAAGTGCGTGCATCAATATGGTTAAATGAAACAGACACACAGTTATCTAATGTAAATGTGACCATTAACATTCAACAATGCTGGGATGCACTTTGCAGGGGATATAACCCCCAGGTTGTCGTCAGTTAATGCTTGCACATATCCATTGAATACAGTTGTTATTTCAGTACTAGCTTATAGTGGAGCCCCATTTACTTCTCATTAAAGCATTAGTTAAGTTTTGACTTCCTACATGTGGATGCAACAAGAAACATATTATTGAGTTGACAGTATTGACAACAAAACTGCTGCCTATATCAATGTGTAAGCAACTTGTTCCACACATGTTCTACTCAAAACTGGTTTCTATTCCCTTGGAAACACATAAATCCTTTTGCAAACTAAAGTTCTCATTGATAAGTCTTTTATGTAACAATTCATCGCCTCTCAATGCCATAGCATGCATTATAGCGAACTATCAGCTTGATCACTCATAGGTAATTATTGTTCTACAAAATAGCATTTGTTTGCACAATCATAAAGGACAAATTCTTCTAAAGTAGATATAGGACGGCCAAAGTCAAAATATAAGATCCTACTTGAATCTACCATACTTAGCCAATGAATTAAACCACGACACATCTTCACATGTATGCATAGAAATGTCAATTAGGCAAAGGAAATACAAGCTATACAACCTTGAAGGCACAATTGTCTTCACTGTGCAATAGCCCATTCAATCTGATCTGCAAACCAATTGTCAATGCAAGTGTTTATAATGGATCAAAATGCCGAAAAAAAAAAAAAGAAAATAATTAACGCAGTGCGTGAAGAACTCCTGAAGAATAAAAATCACAAAAACAATCAGCATATTGTGTGATCTACCATATTAACATAACAAAGTCAATCCTAACTTCTTTTTAATAATCTCATTGACTACTCGTTTTAGCTTCGACAACACAAAGTCACAGTCATGCAAAAGGAAGGGAAAAAATAAAAAATAAAGAGGAAATAGAGAATTTCGACTTCTCGCAATGTACATACCACTGATATCATATCGGCATGCTCTTGCAATAAATCGTTGAGGACAAGCTCCAACACCTAAAATGCAACATCCACATAAAAACGAACAAAAAAAAAGGAACTAATTTTCATAAATTTGCTTAAAAAAATAAGCTTTCAAAAAACAAACCGGAATAAAAGATTAAACAAAAAAACAAAACAAACAAACAGCGATTTTTCCAGAACCGCGGGGTCCGAGAAGCAGAATCGAGTTGTTGCAGGCTTCCGTGATTGAGCTCGACATTATAAACTTCAGCTTGCTGCAAAAACGCCGAAAGAGAGAGAGAGAGAGAGAGAGACCAATGAAAATGGGAGGCGCAGTTAAAGAGCGAGTTTCTGGTGGATTTTCTCGAGAAACAAAGAAACGAACCTGTAGTTACTATCGGGAAGGCCGGACAGGGGCCTGAAGATGAAACTGGTATCGTAGATTCTGCTCCTGAGAAGAGCTTGGGCTTTTTCTCCTTGATTTTCGAGTCCCATTTCTTTGTAAATTTCTCCGAAGCTTCTTCTCAGATCGACCTTAGAGGAGGGATATTTACCGTCAAAATGGCGGGAAAGATTGAGAATTGTAGGTTCAGAAAATATTTATACCGGTGGTTCGAGGGAAATGATGGAGAAACGACGTCGCTTTGCAGGAGTAAAACAACAAAATAAAAAATAATAAAAAACAAAGAAAGAAAAGACGTCTCTTGCGCGGTCCTATAATAAATTAATCGTGAAAAGTAAGAAGCCGGAAGATCATATTGTTACCAAGTTATTAAGGCAGGAGCTTAATTAGGGGGTCTGCTCTTATTGGAGATGGACTTCCTTTTATTGGGAAGGATTTTTTATGTTTTTTTTTTGCAATTTCCAAGTAAATAAAAATAAAAGTTAAGTCAAACAATAAGAACAAATTAATTATATTTTACTTAATTTTTTAAAATAAATAAACTTATATGCAAAAAGATATTGTATTATCTTTTAATTGTTATTATGTTACTTTTATGTACAATTACGTAATAATGCTCTTGATCGAAATGAGCCAATCTAAATTATATCACATGAATGTTTACTTTCTAGATACCAAAGCCTTCTCAGGACAAATACCAGATCAATTCAGGGGTCACTGCCAGTTAAGCCCTGATCTTTGATTAGCCGGTCATGTTATCTTTAAAGATTTATATGCATAACAAAGATGATGTTACATATTCATAAGACCAGCCTGTCTTCCATCGGGTCAGCTTGAACTCTACAATCTTGAAAGGATTATGAAGATAAATAAATAATATAAGCACTAAACCTGGAGGATTTATCATAAAATATACAAAACAAGACAATTAGCGGAAGAGCTCCAGCAAAGGCCTCACCCCAATCTCTCTAATTGTCTACAACAAGATTTTGCATTTTGTCGACCACGTCAGTTGAAGTAGGGCACTCTAGTTCAGATTCCATTTGTTTTATTGAGCTCCTCAAACCACCGCAAGCCTGGAGGAATGCCTCCGAAGAGCAGGTGAGATCCGCTTGCATTCCGCTAACCATACTCGACATTCTCTCCAAAGCTGCTCTTATGGCAGAAGTTTCTTGAGGAGGGTAAAGTGAAGCCCCGATCTCGTCAATTAGGACTCCCATGTCCTGACATAGCTTCAATAGCTTCTCCAAGGAATCCACAAAATCGCCTGTGTCAACGGGTTTTTCTTGCTTGAGCAAACTTGTGATGGTGCGGATGAGTTCCTTGATGACTGCAATTGTCTCAGACACAACTCCGATTGCTGATTGAACAATTTTCATCTCTTCGTCTGACAAGTCATTGCCAAGATCATCATCGCTTACATTGTCATTGTCCTGAAGTGTGCTATCTTCAAAAGATGCATCAGTAGCTTCATCTGTCTGATTAGATGAACTTGGCTTGAGCTCTTTCATCTCACGTAGAACATCCTTCACTGAAACAGCAACTTGCGTCATTGCTCGCCCAATTGCTGTGATATTTGTGGAAGGAGTCTTTTTAAGAGCAGAGCATGCCTCCCATACTGCACCAACCAACTGTGGGACAGTGAGTTTGAAGTCTTTGTTGCTAGATCCTGCTTGTACAAATTGGACATAGCAAAAATACTGAGCGGTATACAAGGCCACAGATCAAGTGATCCTTAAATGAAAAGTACAGACAGACTCTATAATGATGCAAAATAAACCATGCATGAAGAACGTTGATAAGCCTATATACAATATGATGAAGAAAAATTCAGCTTGCTTGAGCTACAAATGAAAGTCCATAATAGCCACAGGCTACAGTTGAACCTTTGCCATTAATTTCAAACTACATCATCAAACCATGTCTCATCAAATGATTAAATCCAACGCCAGCCCATTGTTGAAAGATATGCTAGATAAAACATCCAAATCTGTCATCACTCCCAACACTCAAAAAGCAATTTCTGCATCAAAAGTTAGGTTCTATAGAAAATAGAAATATGCAGTGATCTCTAAGACATTGCAACCAATTAATCTGAAAATGCATTTTTTGTGTAACTGGCATGTGTTTTTGTGCAAATATAAGCACTGTTGAGTGAGTAGCTAGGCACATGAACGGATGTGAGAGAAACAGCATACCATACGAAGAGACTGTTTCCATCATCAATTTAAAACTGCTGTCAACCACTTTCCCCAAAGATGCATGGATGCCAGAAGAAAGAGTTGGTCCTGCACCCACTCTAATTCCATGAGAAATCAGAAGGAGACCCTGCAGCATATTGAAGTATGTTTCCATGTTTTCCTCAATTGCTTTTACTTGTGGTGTTTCCCCAGTCCAAAGCATTCCCACTGCATGGTAATGAAAACAATATAAGACAACCTCATTCACATACTAGACATCGGCATCATATCAAATAGCATTGAGATTCCACATATGAGCATACACTAGAAAACTGAGTCTTAAATTAACATAGAAAAGAGATACATTGGCTGCCAAAAAAGAGGTTTGGATTTCTTTTACGTGTTTTTAGTTTCCCTTTTTATCTTATTGTCGTGGTATCAACATTGGGAAATGGCAAATGGATGTTGAAGTGGGATGCCCAAGTGAACAGATGAATTCAACATAAACCCACTAAAGAAAAATTATCATAAGACAGCATAAAGAAAGCAAACAATTAAAGATGGAATCTTGAAAGCAGAACACACGGTACCAATAGTAGCTTCCTTGGAAACTTGGTCACCCATCTTCAGAACCTCCTCCCAGCTCCCTCTATTCGGCGAAGATGGTGGTGGAGTCTGCTCCAACACCTACTCAAACACAAATAACAATTAAAAAAAAAAACCCACATCAATTCTGAACCCAAAATTCAAAGTTTACCCGATATCTAGTGAGGAGGATTGACATAAAAGAAAAGAAGAACCTGTAAGGTCTCATGGATGTTGCTTATATGACGACTCAGAGTTTGGTTCAATCGCTCTTTCTCTGCTTTTCCCATTTCTCTCGCTCTGAAATGCGAGGTTTTAGCTTTGTTTGGGCTTTTGGGGAGTGCTCCGTCTTAATATGGGGGAGGAAAATGTCAGTTTAATACGGCGTCGTTTTAAGTCAAATAACTGGGGTATGTTACGGCTTAAATCGTAAAATAATAATATAATATCTGTAATCCATATATTAACGAGTGTAGAAGCTGATTACATTACCTATAGAGATTGTTGAAAAATTTTAGCTTTGTTTGTGTATGTGCGTGTGCTTTTCCATTTTTTTCTTTGGAAACGCAAGAAATCAAACCTTTCCTGGCTTTGCACCCATAGAAGCAGAATGAAATTTTAGATAGTCCCATGTGCTGGTTCTTAATTTTACTTGATATTCAATTACTTGAAACCTGACTTCTTTTTGGTTTTACCATTGAAATAATGTCCACTGGTTGGTTGTGTTACACTTCTGTGTGGCCTTACGGCGCAGAGGAGGGAACTAAACCGAAGGATGCCAGCATTGACAGAAACCCCTCTTGTATCACTCAGATATGTGTGACTAAGGTTGAACCTCAGGCATGTCCTCCTTGTTCACTTATGATATGTTTGATGACGATAAAATAAAATAGAACGTAAAATTCTTTTCTTCGATTATTTAGCTTTTTGCGGAAAAAAAAAATGGTTTTCAAAAACAAACATATGACTACGTTCAAATTAGTGTTAAGAGTCTTGTGTATTGAAACAATATTTTAATTATTTAGCAATCTGATGAGATACATATAGTGGAAGAAAGTTTGACACTCCAGCCACCAGCAACAGATAAAACATATTTTGGCTATCGTTAAACACGGCTTTCTCTCAGGAGAATGCCTGTTTCTATTTCAGTTTCAAACACACTACGAGGCCTTCCTTCCTAACTGGATCGTCAAATAGCTAAGAGAAGCTTAAGTCACAAACCACAAAAAAAAAAAAAAAAAACAAAAGAAAGGGGGATAACTGCTTATACTGTTGGTTTAAGCTATTACTCCCACTTGAAAGCTGGCTTTGACATCAGAATATTGGCTGCGGCTCATTATCCTATGGCAGCACACATCTATCCGTTATCAGCTGGAGACATTCCATCAAATATCCTCTCCCTTGCCTTGTCCGCCTGTGAATTGATAGACAAATAAGAAAAGAAAACACTCACCATGATGAAACTTGAGAGAAATAAGCTATCCTGATAAGAAATCTAAACAGAAAACATCAATGACGAAAGACTAAGCTGATGAAATATGATATTCATGCCTGCTTTTCCCAATTTGTCAACTTTGTAACAACAGCGAGCATAACTATTTGTGTAAATTGACCAATTTGAATTCCAGTCCACAACCCAATCCCTCTTAAATGTACGAGGAAAGCTAATATGGCCGCAGACGGAATCCCAAAAATGTAGAAAGCAGCGAGATTGATATAAGCCCCTATGTGCTGCCAGCCGCATCCCCTTGAAATTCCTGCAGAAGATCAACTGTAAAAAAGTGCTACCAAAAAATAATAATAAAAAAAAGAGTACAGTGCTTACAGACTGACAGGGAAGCTTAAATTGCTAACCTGAAAGTGTCCCTTGAAAGCTGTCCATTATTACTGACAAACAAATGAGAGGAGCTATATTTGTGAAATAGTCCACCACTGCCTTTACATTGCTGAAGGTGTAACCAAAAACATGCCGGCTAGCAAAGAGTACGGCACTTACTACGGTCGCCTCTGTGATTGTTAGAATCACGACAGTGTAAGCAGATAGACGGGCTGCTTGTGGGTTACCAGCTCCCAGTTCATTTGAGACCCTAGTGCTATAGAAACAGTTTTTCAAAGAATAATACGTCAGATATGTTATATCAGAACAAACGCTCATGCTGAATGTTTATGAAGAAGAGCTTTGGAGGCAGACCTTACGGCCAAACTAAGTCCATATGGTATTGCATAGAGTGTTGATGTGGTTGTGAGACTGCAAAGAAGAACAAAAAATGAATCAGAAAGAGTTTTATTATCCGGACATTGCATATGGACATAGATGCTACGGTATATCTCTTCCTATACATCATATTGAATGATTGAAATGATGTGTATAATGGCATCTCTAGAGGGCCCATGCTATCTCGTTGTCACATTGTGCTTATAATGTGTTGACATGCATGTGGCCGCAAAAATACTTCTCATTCAGAATTGTCAATCTGTAATTAATTTGATTAAGCATTTTTGCAAAGCTCATGTTGATGTCTTGCACTTCTCTCATGATACTTTCTTTAACGATCAAATCAATTCAAAAAATAACAGAAAACATACCACACAGAGAGCACTGAAGTTTCAAGCTCTGGATTTGGTAAAAGCCCAGAAAGCAATATAAGCAGCTCAAATGACCACCATTCCAGGCTACAGGGCATTCAACATGAATACAACATCACAGACTATACAAACCGCAGGAAATTTGCACTAAGAATATGTTAGAAAAGCAATGTTATAGATTACTTTACCAGATCATTAGTGCAGAAGGAATGGCAAGGCGGAAAAATCCCCCGAACCCACGAAAAATTTCCATAGAAAAGGAGACCCGTGTTTTGGCACAGGAAGAAGACCAATTCATGTACAATACAAGAAAAACTACATTCAACCAATTAGCAACACACAGTGAAATGGCTGCTCCAAGGTTACTTAGTCCTGTCTTGAACACTAAAGCCCAGCAGAGTGGCACATGTAAAGCAAGCGCGGCGCAAGAGCTTATTAGCATTGGAATGGTCAAGCTTTGTATCTGATAGTATCGGACGATTGGCTGAAGGATCGCATAAGCAAAAAGTGCAGGAATAAGACATATGATAAATTTTCCCGCTTCAGCTGCAATTACAGGGTCTTGGCCAAGGATCACAAGAATCTTTCCCATGTAAATCCATACAATGGATAGAGGGATGCAAACCAGGAACAACGAGAATATAGCAGTGTAAGTTTGATTTCCCACTTTCTGATATTGTTCAGCTCCATAGGCTTGCCCGCATAACGTTTCCAGTGCACTTGCCATCCCAAGCTGTTTGGCATCGATCAGATTTGCAGGATTCAGTTGTATGATCATAGAAAATACTCAATCCGTTTAGTCAAAGTAAAAGCCAGTTAAATCTCACTTTTTTGAGTCCCCACCCACACATGGTATGTTACTGCTCATTTTCATTCAGGTGATGGTATTGAAAGAAATTTACTTCAACAAAAAGAAAGCCAAAATCGTGGCTTCCATAACATTAGCATGTGCATGTGCCACTTTCACTCTTCAAGATCTGCAACATTTGTTTCATCTCACATTGATACCGCAGAATTCATGGTCTTGCAAATAATTCAGCTGACTGTGATAATATCTAACCCGTTGACTAACTAAGCAACATGGAAAGGCTTAGACTTCGTGGGTACTCAGAATTAAAATTTCAAATTAGGTCAGTCAGCTCTCACACTGTAGAGACTGTAGGAGTGTCAGATGTTACCTTGTTTTAACATAAAAGTTATTTTCACAACTCAATCCTACAATATTCGAGTCACAATGTAATAGCATTACACCAAGGCTCCCTTTCAATCAAATTACATTCTAGACTGTAGTTGACCAAGGGAAAAATATTTAGCGTCCCAGAAACATAGTTGCATTTTTCTTTAATGCAAAACTAGCCAAAACCTTTTTTTTTTTTTGTTTTTTGGAACATAATACTAGCCAAATCTCAGATTATTTGTCAACCAACTAACATAAACGTGGGAAATTGATCTTGTTTGTGTCTGCGTACTCAGAAGTGTGAATCCAGATATGGGGTATTGTACGTACGTGCACCGGTTTGTATCATAAAGATTTGTATTTAATTTGTGGCTCCCGCTATTGATGGAGTTTGTTCACCATCCCCGCATCTCTTCTTCATTGTACTGCCTATGTGTCATGCTGGGACGGCCTACACAAGGTATGGTGATGAATGACTAATCGAAATCTACACCGGGCACCAGCAAGCAGGACCACCACCCCACTAAGCCTAGGCCATAAAAAGCTATAGATTGTCATATCAACCATCAGATTTTGAGTAAATTTCGTCATAAATTAGTAGATAAAAGTACGGTAAATTTATCTGACCATATAAAAAATTTACCCATTTGCTGTTTCTGTAGTTAAAATTCACGGAAAATTGTCTCCATACCAGCATAGAGTTACTGCAAATCGCTAGACTTAAGTCAGTCATATCTATACGCTGTCTTCATTTCCACTTTTCAGCTAATTAGTCACTAGGCGACGAGTGCCTCGTCAAATCTCAAATGAAACTAATACCTGATTAACATAACAGCAGCCAAATTTAAGGCTAAGGGTGTAGGGCAAAATCAATTAATTTAGGAAGACATATATGTACTTGTAATTTACTTTATAACATACAAATAATAATATAGAAAAATAAATGCTTAAGTCACTAGTTTCATGTAGTGACACTCAAAAGTTATTACATACATTATTTTGTAAGTAGACATTTTCGTGACAATTTGACAATGTTAATCTTACAGAATAACGGTAATTAAGTTTTAATATCAAATTTAATTATGTTGAATGTTTTATTATAAATTAAAGTTGGTGTGAAATCTAATTATTCTAAATTATTACTAACAAATTAAGTGATAAAACAGAGAGGGAGAGAGCTGAAAATTTTTTCTTTTAGAGAAAGACAAGATCTTAGAACCATTAACTTGTATTAAGGTAGAAGAAGAAGAAGAAGAAGAAGAAGAAGAAGAAGAAGAAGAATTCTTGCCAACTATGAAAAGAAAGATCGCGTAATAAGGGCTAACAAGGCACTAAAGCCATGGTCTCACAACGAAAAAGTATAAACACAGAAGAAGACAAGGAGAGAGAGAGATTATGCATAAAGAAAAGAAGGGTAGCACTCACAAGAAAGCTGAAGCCTGTGACATTGGAAATGGAGATGGCGATGGCAGTGCTAGAGAGAGCAAGCTCACTAACATGACCCACCACCATGGAAGCCACAACTTGCAGCAAGTTCTGTGAAAGAATCACAGCCACCATTGGTGCTGCTACGTAAGTCAGATTCTTGGCTTCTTGAAAAATTGCGGCCCATTTTGTTAGAGCTGCACCACTTTGTATTCCCTCTTCTCCTTCTCTTGCTAGCAATCTTTCTTCCGTAGACCTGTCCTCGTCTCCCATGGATAGGAGGAAGCGGGCTTTGATGAGCTCCTATCTGCCTTTCCACTTATGCACTACAGTCTTTTTATCACAGAGACTCGAGCATTTAAGTCAATCAACCAAGCGGTCGTAATATAAATAGTTTTCATATTATATTTTAACATCTTATGCTATGTAGTGTAAAAATATAAAATTGTAATATAATTTTTTTTTTTTTTGTTTTTTAGAATCCACATTTTTTTATTTCACCCAGATTTTCACTTTCTAAATTCAACATGAATTACGTGTTTTTTATTGGGCAAAGATACAAATTTTATATAGCATTCACAAGTTTGTTTGTGATTCTATTTCACAGATGCACAAAAATTAATACAATTACATATAATTATCACAAGAATAATGATATGTTGGAATTTTTAAGAAGTTAATTACACTATCAAATTGAAAAATAAACGTTGTTACAACATTTTGCTACAAATTTAGAAATGTCAAATAAATCAAACAAATTTTCCATACAAAATTTAAATTTTATGCAACTTGAAGTTATTTTTAAAAGTCACCACTTGTTTTTTTTTTTTTTTCTCAATTCTTTTATTAAAAGTTTATTAATCATAAATAATACAATAAAGATTTCTCCTTATTCTCCGGGGTCTACAACTACGGACCCGTTGCACGTTAATAAAGCAGAGAAGGTTAAGAAATGTGAAAGTAAGCAAGGAAAGGACAAAGTAAAAGCAAATGTATAAAGAAAGATTCCGTGGCAACAATGGGCTCGGTAATGGAGACCGAGGAGGCTTTACTTCCGTGCCTTTTTCACTTTTTTTTGAAGATAAAAATATTTAAAGGAAGCAGAGGAAAAAAAAAAAAAAAGAAAAATCGGAATTTTTTTTGAAGATATGATATTGAATTATGCAACAAGCATAAATAATTAGACAGGAAAGGGGCGATCCATGAATAATAACTTTTTTAAAAAAAATAAATAAAAACGAGAAAAAAGTACTAATATGTTGAATTGTAGAATTAATATATTGAAATTTTTGAAAATATGTTGAATAAAATATATATATTTGAATTATTGAAAAATATCTTGAATTTTCATTAAACACAAAAAGTTAATACTGTGCATAGAGAACGAATTTCGACTCCCATAAAGGAAAATTTTAAATGATTAATAAATGTCATTATTATTTTTGGAGAACCATAATGTCGCACAGATATATGACTTAAGCATGTTATCTACAAGATCAGTGTAACTTTTTTAAATCTTAAATTGATATATAAATATCACAATTTTAATATCAAAGAGACATTTTAGTAGTTTAATATTTGAACTTATAGAGTAAAAATTTTAAATTCATTTGCACACGATACTAAGTATGCACTAATTTATAAGAAAATAATTCACAACTCAATAAATCAATAAATTCTTTGTAAAATTTCATTCAATATTGAAGAATTTTTTTAAATAAAAAAAGACTAGACCGATATATGTTTTTGAGCCATATAATAGATGAAATGTATACTTTTTAAATG
Organism: Rhizophora apiculata; assembly: GCA_037832385.1. Lineage (NCBI taxonomy): Eukaryota > Viridiplantae > Streptophyta > Magnoliopsida > Malpighiales > Rhizophoraceae > Rhizophora > Rhizophora apiculata. The sequence goes on from CM075437.1 coordinate 5,271,204, forward strand.
AGAATTATGTTGTTGCTTTATGTGAAAATTTAGTAGTTATTTTAAATAATTTTTATGCACTTGAATCAAATTTAAATTTCTTTGATTTATTCTTCTTTCTGAAATGTAAGGTGTGTGATTGAAGTGCATTGCTAAATTTTGGATTTAGTAATTATTATGCCCATTTGTTAGAAGCTAGTAATATTTAGGCTGTCAGTATTTTTCATAAAAATAACTAAATTATGATATCAATTCTATAATGTTTCTTTTTTCAATAATTTTATATTTCAAAAAAGTTTGGAGAATGCAAATTAATAAACAAAATCAACGAGACGAGATTTATATTACTTATTGTAATTAATTATCATAATTTTTAAATTTTTGTATTTAAATTTAATGATTTAAATCTTATTTTGGTCTATTCATTCATCAATCTAATGTTCTGTAATCGACCCTTAATATATAAAGTCTATTAACAAAACAACATTATCTAGTTTAACTGGCCAAAAACTTTGGTCTGAAAAGCAACGACTATGAAAAGTAACCTCAAAAGCAGGACAAATGGGGAAGTGGGCAAACACTTGGGCAATCACAGAAAATCTACAAGCTGCAATGCGAGACAAACTGTAGACATTTTTTCCCGCGGACTGGCAAAAGTAATATGCTTTATCTTCTTTATCGGGCCTGCAAAAATTATTGCAACAGTAATATTCCTTTATTTTTTAGGATACGAACGCCATGACGCAGGCCATCCTTTTGCTTTTGTTTTTTGTTTTTTTTTTCACCATCAATATCTACAAAACAATAAGAGTAACACAATAACGATATATTAATTAAATAATTTTTTTGTTTAATTCAAAAAATAATAATAATATAATACGTAAATTGTTACATAAATTGTGTATCTTTCATAATTTTTTACTGTATTAATTCATATGAAATACTAGGCAAAGAAAATTTCTGTTCGTGTATGATTATAACACTCGAGTATAGAAAGTCCTCAACAATGGTGTTTCGATTCTTCGAAGCCGTACACTTCTAATTCAAGCAACAATCTCAGTATATCCTGCTGGGTGGTGAACACCAGTTAATGGGGCTCAGTCCAACTATTTAATCATGCGATAGGTTTCAAATTTTATACTCATCATTGCATGGACATTTTCATGTTACTTGATTTCTTTTTTCTTGAATTCAGGAGATCAAATAAAAGAAAAAGTAAAAAGAGAAAAAATTGACTTGCAGATAGCGCATCCCTTTGAGGCTGCGGAACAGACTTGCTTCCATTGCTGTCGTGTCGATATTATTTAGTTTGTCTTTTCCAATGCGTTCATGTAAATGAATGAGTCCCAACAATTTTTTATTGAACCGAGTTTGGTCGTTTGCAACACTAGTGTTAATGCACTGGTGATTTTTATTGTAAATTAATATACATATTTATTTACAATTTATCATACAATTATAAATTAAATACATAAAATAATAATTTAATAACATTAATAATTTTTAATAATAAATGTAATTAATTGTTAAAATAAAAAAATTAGATATTTTATTTTATATTATTTTAAAAAATAAAAATATGATATATATATATAAGTGGAAGTAGAACCAGAGAAGGAGACCCTGTGGAGATTATTACATTATTATGTCCTTACGATACAATCAACTAAATAGAGAAATCCTCTCTCCTAACTAACCCGAATTTCTCTGAAAGATGTGTTAAATTTTCAATTATCTCAACATAAAACACTTGCACTACTCTTCAACGACTGACAACTCAAAAATTCTATTTCTAAGATTCACTTATATTCGATGCTATGAAAATCACAACTAAAAGTAGAAATCAAAGTGAAATCGAGCAGTTGCCAATTTAGAGCAAATAAATTACATTTGGAATCCAACTACATTTGCCAAACTTCAGACGGAGGAGCCACAGGGGCTGCTATGCCAGCGTTGGTATCCACATCGAAGACCCGAACAAAGCTATCCAGCCAGGTAGATGCTGCAATGATTCCCCAAGGATGCGCCGCCACGGCTACGAAGCCCAGCCTGTGGCCGAGGTTGATGCGCTCCAGGCTTATCTCGTCGGGCTTCTCTCTCTCTCAGGCTATTCCCACTTTTTTTTTTTTTCATTTTATATTTACCATATTTTTATTTGTTTCTTTTTTCCTTAAATAATACAAAACAAAAACACCCAAATTTCATTTTAAACTTTAAATAAATAGAACTAAATTTAATAACACCTTAATTTTACATTGTATTTTGTTATTATTTTATCTTATTCATGAATCACTTTTTTTTTGTCTTAATTAATCATATCAATTAAATTAATAAATTCATCTTCTCATTTTAACAATTATTTAAATTTATTATTATAAAATTATCAAAATTATTAAATTGTGATAGACTTAAATTTATAATTATTTTTTTTTACCCTTCAACAAATATTGATAGGCTTGTCCTACCGAACTAATGCGCCCAGGCACAATGTGAAGATTGTCAAAATTGGCCCAAACTAGACCCAACAAAAAACAATTAGGGCTCATTACTCATTAGCCACACGACTCAAACACCTCCCAGCAAAGAAATAAAAAACCCACTTACTTTTGTACTTCACATTGGAATTTGGAAGGATGGCTAGTTATTTATCTTTCTCCCCATTTGTCACAGCTACAGGACATGCAAACATGCGTACGCCATCACTCCACCCGTCATGGAATGGTAAAACTATGAAAACACACACACACACACGCGTATATATAAATTTTTTATTTCACTGATGCCCAGAGATTTTCCTTCTGGGATCAAGGGTCGTCTCCATATGCGCCTATTCTGTTTCACAAACTTTGATTTGTCAAATTCAAATTTGACCAATTCAGCGCCATCAAAAAACAAAAGAAAAAAAAAAGGAAAGAAAATCCATTCGGATTCCAATTTCCAACAAAGTGTAGTAAATCAACAAAAAAGGTAAACAAAAAAAAAGCAACAACCAAATAATACACCAACATATGCCTTCTAGAATCCGTTCATATTTCATGGTTATATCATCATCCATCGCTAAAACGACATCGCTTTTCGCTATTTCAAATTTTAAGTATTCCTCGGACCCGCGTCACTCTTCCATCGTTGCCACGTGTTCTCCTCGGAACCATCAAACACACTTGTTCGCTTCACCGAAAGTCCACCGGTAAGCCCAAAGAAATGATTCCGTCAAAGGGCTAAACAATGCCGTTTTAAATCAAGAAAACTCAAATCGCCAGTCACTCGAACACAGAAGAGACAAGAGTTGTTTTTTTTTTTTTTTTTCTTTTTTGTGTGAAAAAATGGAAAGACAGAGTAGTATTTTTTGATTTTGTCTAAAAAATTTTATATTAATTACATATTAAAATATAAAAAATAAATTTAAAACTAACAAGAATCGTTAATTATCCTTACATTACGTAATGCCAAATTCAGACAAGAGTTTTACCAAAAGGGGAAAATTCCTATTTGAAGTCCACAGTAATAGTAAAACGGTAAACAATCTTTAACGGACTTTAAACTACAAAATTGGCTCAGTCGCTCAGTCTTTAGAAACCCTATCGTCTCTCTCTCTCTCTCTCTCTCTCCCTCTCCAGTTTGAAGCGTTAGCCGATGGCTTCGCGCAGGCTTTTGTCCTCCCTTCTCCGATCATCCTCTCGCCGATCTGCGCCACTCATCAGCTCCGCCCCCAAGGTCTCGCCGTCTCCGTCCGCTGCTCGTCGCGCTTCCCCTTACGGCTACCTCCTAACGCGCGCGGCAGACTACGCGAGCTCCGCCGCAGCCGGCGCGACATCTCCGGCTCCCCCGGCGAAACCGGAGCCGAAGAAAGGTGGCGGGAAGATCGTCGATGAGTATACCGGGGAAGGTGCGATCGGGCAAATATGTCAGGTGATTGGTGCTGTCGTGGATGTTAGATTTGAGGAGGGTTTGCCTCCAATTCTGACGGCGCTTGAGGTGCTTGACCACTCGAACAGGCTGGTGTTGGAGGTGGCACAACACTTGGGAGAGAATGCTGTTAGGACTATTGCTATGGACGGCACTGAAGGTGTCGTCAGAGGGCAGCGCGTTCTTAACACCGGATCTCCGATCAAAGTGAGCAATTTTCTATTCGCTTAACATTATCTGCTATATGTTTGGTTGCGTCTTTTAGATGAGTGTGTTTATTTAACTTCGCTCCTTTTTATTTATTTATTTGATTTTTTTGATTATTTTCTGTGTGGATAGATCTGACTGTTTGGTTGTGAGAAATATTTAAAAAGAAAATGTTGGAGTTTTTTTTAATCAGTGATGGCATTTCGATAACCAAAGAATTTCATTGGCAATCAAACACATAATTTCTTGGTAATATAAATAAGAGGCTTGTTTATGCTGCATTTTTCCTATATGTGAATTTATCATACGAAGTTGGTTCCTTCTCTTTGATTACTGGTTTGCTGACTGTGTGTTGGTTTGAGGTTTCTCCCATATCAGATGCCTGATATCAGTTGCTGACTTGCTGCTTGTTAGCATATTCTGGGTTTTGCTAGGCGGTTGTTGATCTAAGTGTCTTTTTTTTCTTTTTTTAATACCTAGTGCTCTGGCTTCTTATGTTTGTCCCTAGGCAAAGTTGTACGTTTTGAAGTTGATTTCTTAATTTATGTGTGCTGAACAGGTCCCTGTTGGAAGAAGTACTCTTGGACGTATAATGAATGTTATTGGGGAGGCCATCGATGAGAGGGGTGATTTCAGTAAGAAATCTATAACCTGTTATCACTTGATCAGCTAGTGGAACAGTCTTTTGGTTTCTAATGGTTATGACTCAATCTTTCATCAGAGACCGACCACTCTTTGCCTATTCATAGGGAAGCTCCATCTTTTGTTGAACAGGCAACTGAACAGCAGATTCTTGTAACTGGAATAAAGGTATTTGATATGTGATCATATATATGCACGTATATGCGTATTCGAACAATTATATCAACTTTTGAAAATTTCTGTCTCTTTTAGTTTTCTCATTGTTAAGAACAGGATGAGTTTTTTAGCAAAAGTTTCCATTACTATTTTCTTGGGCAATTCTTACACTGAGATGGAAATCTAATTTTGTTATTTCATTTCATTACAGGTGGTTGATCTCCTTGCTCCATACCAAAGGGGAGGGAAGATTGGGCTGTTTGGTGGTGCTGGGGTTGGAAAAACTGTCCTTATTATGGAACTTATCAATAATGTTGCTAAAGCTCATGGTTTGTTATCTTTTGATAGTTAAGATAAGTATTATTGATTTAAATTTTTGTTTTGTTGAGTAGTGTATTTTCTATGATCAGGTGGTTTCTCTGTGTTTGCTGGTGTTGGAGAACGTACACGTGAGGGTAATGACTTGTATAGGGAAATGATTGAGAGTGGTGTCATTAAGCTAGGAGATAAGCAGGTTAATACATTTTCTAGTTCATATATATATATATATATATGTATTTGCTGTCTCTATGATTACAATATCGAGTTTCAAATACTCATCTTGTGTTTTTTCTTTTCTATGTCAGTCTGAGAGCAAGTGTGCTCTTGTATATGGTCAAATGAATGAGCCACCTGGTGCTCGTGCTCGTGTTGGCCTTACTGGGCTAACTGTTGCCGAACACTTCCGTGATGCTGAAGGACAGGATGTGCTTCTGTTTGTTGACAACATTTTCCGCTTTACCCAGGTAATGTTTCAGGTCAATGAGTTTTACACATGCATCCCAGCTTAATGCTTTATATTCACTGCAAATTATTTGATTGTTTCTTCTTCTCTGCAGGCTAACTCAGAAGTGTCTGCATTGCTGGGTCGTATCCCATCTGCTGTCGGATACCAACCAACTTTGTCTACAGATCTTGGAGGTCTTCAGGAACGTATTACAACTACCAAGAAAGGTTCCATTACCTCTGTTCAAGCTATTTATGTGCCTGCTGATGACTTGACAGACCCAGCTCCTGCTACAACCTTTGCTCACTTGGATGCCACAACTGTGCTGTCACGACAGGTTTGATTATGGTGATATGAAGTATATGCAAAGTCCAGACAGTTTTTTAGCTTATTTAATGATTTCCAACTGTTATACAACCTTTTACCAAACAGATTTCGGAGCTTGGTATCTATCCTGCTGTGGATCCTCTAGACTCCACATCTCGTATGCTTGCTCCGCATATTTTGGGTGAGGAACACTACAATACTGCTCGTGGTGTGCAGAAGGTTCTTCAAAACTACAAGAATTTGCAAGATATCATTGCCATTTTGGGAATGGATGAGCTTAGCGAGGATGACAAGTTGACAGTGGCCAGAGCTCGCAAGATTCAAAGGTTTATGAGCCAGCCCTTCCATGTTGCAGAAGTTTTCACGGGTGCCCCTGGCAAGTATGTTGAATTGAAAGAGAACATAACTAGCTTCCAGGTACCCCCTCTGTGAACCTCTCTCTCTCTCTCTCTCTCTCTCTCTCTCTCTCGTGCACACACACACACACACACACACACTTACACTCCTCTGTTCTCACATTTATGGATACTATATTGCATTGGTGCATCTTTTGTGAAATTTGTTTTTTAAGTAGCCTGCTATCAGAAACTCTTTTCCTAGCTTAATGGCCCTGCATTACCTTTTTCATAGCAGAAATGATCTGAGTCAAAACTAGATGTGTGTGCAATGTGAATTAAATTGAGGATGTTAGAGGCAAATGCAAATATGCTTTCAGGGCATATTATGTGAATGCACAAAAAAAATGTCCTAAAGACCTGTTCATGCAACGATAATGATTGATGCTAGTTACCAATTGATCAATCCCAATTTTTTTATGTTTTTCACAGGGAGTATTGGATGGAAAATACGATGACCTTCCAGAACAGTCATTTTATATGGTTGGAGGCATTGAGGAGGTCATTGCTAAGGCTGAGAAAATTGCCAAGGAGTCTGGTGCCTAGTCTACGTACAACCTTCACCACCCTTTCTTTTGTCCCCTTAACCCTTATAATTGCGAAAATCAATAATCTAGGTGGGATTGGCGATGCCAGCAAACAGGAGATTCTTTTTTTTGTTTCTTGGGAGAATAATTCAGTTTTTAATGTTATTGCAGAGTGTGGAAGAGGAATTGTCCTGCTAAGATCACTCCTTTCTCTTGTTATTTTAATAAGGGGGAGAAAAGGAAGGCGGACATGTATATTTTCTCCTTCTACCTGCAGGAAGAACAAATGTGACAAAATCATTACTTGGAAATCTGTTTTTGGATCAGCAATGTGCTTATTTATTTGTAAATAAAGTTTTTCTTTGCCGTTGGCACTGATCCACAGCGAAATGCGCTGCGTTTCGAGGCTTACCGCTACGTCTCGCGACACAAACTTTTGTTATCAAGCACATTTAACAGGAACAATCGAGACGGCGCCACGTGAACTCAGCCGTAGTGCTCGCTGCAGCCTTAAGGGGCCTCTAGACAATGATCATTCCTTTTATCTCTTTCTCTTAGCCATTGTGCATCATTTAACATCTGAAAAGTATCCACGTCGAAAAGTTCTTTGCAGCTAACGGGATCCTGTACCAAGTGCTGATGGGAAGTATATGGTCTAATGAAGAAATCAGCCAAACCCCGCTAACCAGCGGCACTCAGAAAGGGAAAAAATAAAAAATAAAAAAAATAAAGAATGAAGAATTTATGTTTATAGCTTTGCTTGTGGTGGTCGCACGCGCTAATATTTATGTGGATTGAGCAACTGAAACGATACCCCTTTTTTTTTCTTCCGTTATTTTAATAAAACTTTTAATGCTGTCCACTTGAGTGACAGAACACGGCATTTTAATTGCAATGGCCTGTCATAACTCCTAAAGGAACTTTCCTGGTAGGTACCAAAGTTTTTAAAGCGTATTGCATAAAACAATAAACTCATTATGGTCATAATTGGTTAATGAAAGAGTGAGTTTTATTTGATCAAAAAAATAAAATTTAAAATTTTAATTTTCCACTCAAAATAACATAATATGTAATTAATTTAATAAAATGTATAATCAAGAATAAAAAATGTATAATCATATATAATCAACATTTTAAAACTGGTTATGTTATATATATATATATATATATATATTGTACCCTTTGTTAATTTAATTGCATATTAACTATTTTTTTTGTGAAAAATTTAAAATTTTTAAAATGAATTTTTTTTAATCAATTTGACCAATTTTTTGGTCATAAAATGGCATAAAAATATTACTGTACAATATATAATTTTTATTTTATCATTTAAAAAAAATTATTTATTTTGTTTATTTTTAATGCTTTCCAGAAATAAAATTGCATGTAAATTATTTTCTAATAATATGCAGCGAAGTTCAAAATACCAGTCAGTTTCCTTTGTTAGGAAGAAAAGAAAGAAAAAATAAACATTGAAAACAGGCTAAAAGAGTTGAAAGTCAATCATATATCCCCACCCCACACTCTTCCACCCCCACCCCACCCAAAAAGGCACCGCAACCGCCGATCATGGCTGGTCAATCCTCCGCCACGTCCAGCAGCGGCACCAACATTATGCTCGCAATCTACGAGAAGAAAACTACCGCGCTCGACCTCTACCGCCCTCTCCGCAACTACATCTCTGCCGTCTACTCGGAGCGCGAGGCCCAAAACCTCGAGGACGACCTCCAAACAGTCAAGCAGTACCGCTCCGATCTCGAACGCCAGTCCGACCCCTCCACTTCCACAGCCCGACGCGACCTCCTCCAGAGCTACTTCAAATCCCTCTGCTTAATTGAGACCAGATTCCCAATCTCCCCCGACAGCGACCACGTCAATACGGTGACGTTTGTCTGGTACGATGCGTTCAAGCAGAAGCAGAAGGCATCGCAGCAGAACATTCATTTAGAGAAGGCTGCTGTTCTGTTTAATTTGGGAGCTGTGCACAGTCAGATTGGGCTTTCGCACGATCGCGCCACCGTGGAGGGCAGGCGGCAGGCGAGTCACGCGTTTATTGCTGCCGCGGGGGCGTTTGCGTATTTGAGGGATAATGCGGCAACGAAGGCTTCGATGGGGACGAGTACTACGGTGGATGTTTCGGTGGAGTGCGTTGGGATGCTGGAGAGGCTGATGCTAGCGCAGGCTCAGGAGTGTGTTTTTGAGAATACTATTGCTAAAGGGAGCACTCCTGGTGTTTGTGCCAAGATCTCAAGGCAGGTTGGTGGCCTTTTTGGCTTTGTCTCTAGCTGGGAAGGATTTAAAATAATAGGTCTCACTTCTAGTTGAGTGCATATATAACAGAATGGCGAGAAACGATTCATTTAGCTGACTTTAATTAAATTGAAGATTAAGGCTTTGTTGTTGTTTTTGTGGTTGTTCTTTTTGTATATTTACCTGTGAACTATTGCAATTAGTTTGTAACTGCAAGAATGTGTTAGAACTGGTTAAATTGATTGAATCAATGGTGTTTGTGCTGTGTTATGAGTGATATAGCATTAGTGACTGTTTGCCTGAATTTGGATAGCTTTGGTATTATAGTTGACTTGTCAAGTGCTAAATGCCCCAGATGCTTTCGAGCATGCCTGGCTTCAGGTGGAATAGCATGAATCCATTGGTATAATGTTGCAATTGTAAAAAGCTGCAAATTTTATGGATTTTTTTTCTGTAGCTCTGCTGGTAACATTTTGTTATCCTTATGTTTGGTAAAATGTTTCTGAATGTTTTATGATTGGAAAAACAATTTTTGCCCGTGCTAGGATATGAAATTTTGTAGATCCAAGTTATCAGGAAATTGTAGACTTAGTAGTTTGGGAGATGAAAACTCATTGGTTTTGAGCCTGCTCAATATGTTCCTGATTAGTGAAAAGGACTCTGGTTTTCTAGTGTAATTTCAGGTTTCTTGGTGGTGATTTTAACTTTTTCAAATTTTGTTTGGTATGAACGGTCTACAGGTTGGGCTATACTATGAGGAGGCATTAGGAGCACTAAGTGTTGCACCCTTGAAGGATCATTTTGACAAGGGTTGGATTGCTCATGTCCAGCTTAAGGCAGCTATATACTTTGCTGAAGCCTGTTATCGATACGGTTTGGAGCTGCATGAGAAAGAAGAAGTTGCTGAAGAAATTGCTCGGTTGAGGACTGGGATTAGTGCATTAACTGAGGCAAAGAAAAATACAAAGGGGGCTGCACCTCAGCTTCTGGATGCCATTAATAAACTGGAAGCAAATATCAATCGCAACCTGGAAAGGGCTGTGAAGGAAAATGATCGAGTTTATCTCATGAGGGTTCCTTCCCCAAGTTCCTTACCACCTCTTCCTGCATTTTCTTTGGTGAAGCCAATGTCAATGACTGAGGTACTGGATGCAAGCAAGGAGAAATTATTTGCAATTCTTGTTCCAGACAGCAGTGCAAAGGCTCTTTCCAGGTACACTGAAATGGTTGATGACGTTATCAGAACACAAGCTGAGAAACTACAACAAGGGAGTGAACTAACTCGAGTACGTCTCAAGGAAATGGATCTGCCTGATTCTATTCTTGCTCTGGAAGGAAATTTTGCTCTCCCAACAGACATTAAAGATGATGTGGAAGCAGTCCAGATAAGTGGGGGTCCAGCTGCCTTGGAAGCTGAGTTGCGGCAACTCAAGGATTTGAAGAGGGTGAACAATGAATTGCTTGTCCATTGTGAGGAGCTTTTGCAGAAAGAAGCTACAGAGGATGCTCAATTTAGAAGCCAATTTGGGACAAGGTGGACTAGGCCCCAGTCCAGTACCTTGACAAAGAACTTGCAAGATAGGTTAAATCGATTTGCAGCTAACTTAAAACAAGCTGCAGAAAGTGATGCTAAGATAGAGCGATCAGTGAGGGATCATTCTGCACTCATGTCTATCTTGGATCGTCGACCAGTATGTCTTTCACACCCAATGATTTCTAGGGCAACTGCTTTAATTTGAAAACCCTTATTATTATTATTTTTAAAGTTATAAATTTTTTTGATTAATTATTTTGTGCTCTTTACAGTCATTGAACTGTTGATTAATTACTGTTATAACATTTCACCTCACTTCTTTTTCCCTTTTTTTGAGTTATGTTGACTTTCTAGTTAAATTCATGTTCCTTATAGAATCTCATTTATGTGTATTTTTCTTCAATCAGATTGAAACTGCACTTCCAACTTTGGCTAGGCCGATAATGTCTTTGGATGCAAATGAAGATGCAATAGTGGGGGCCCTGAAACAGAGCCTGGTACTCTTGTCTTTTTCGAATGTCTAAGACTTAAATAGTATTTGATCCTTGTTTTTCTGTTTTCTTTTCCTCAACTCTTTTATTTAATCCCTCTGCTGAAATCAGAGAGTAAATAAAAATGAATTTGTAGCTTCTATTCATGGTTTATGCAGAAATTGATAATTTTGCTCCATATACTGGGTGCACTTGACCTTCTGTCAGCCATGTGGACTTACATGCAGGCTTTCTGTCAAGATAGATAACTGAATAAAAGTTTAGTGAAATGTTTAGGGACCTGTGACATAATTACACTTGAAATATAGGTGTTATGTGCGGTGTAACACAGGAGATGATAGCAATAGAAAGTCCAAGATATGAACCATTCTCCATCCAAAACAAAATCCATAATTTTGTTTAGAAGTTTATTTAGTTCTAGCTATGCAATTGTCTTGATCTTTTTGCTTTCTCAACCATGCAGAGGCAATTGGAGATTCTTGGTGCTCAACGTGCAGGCCTTGAAGACATGCTCAAAGACATGAAAAGAAAGGTATGCTTAATTGTGTACTAGTGTTGGTATTTGGTAATTTATTTAGGTCATGCAAACCCTTTTCTTGGCTTTCTTATTTTAATATTCTAAGGTCATGGTAGTTTTGCAAGCAAGAGTGCAAAGTCTATGAATCTGCAGTTTTATTCTTCATGTAGTTCATGATGGAGCACTTTTATACAGCTTTATGGTGAATTAGATTGATATGTGGGGCTCCTTGGTTAAAATGCAGCCAAGTTCTCTTACAATTCTATCATTAAGACTATCATGGTCCTTGGACTAGCTTTTCAAGGATTCACATGCCTTGACTTCTTGTGTATTGTGAAGCTCAAGCCATAGCTTAGATGGATTCTTCTTGATTGGGCAGACTCATTTTAACTTGGCTGTGTACCAGTGTCTATTGACAGCTCTTTTTCTATGGTGTATCATCATCATCCTGTGCCCATCTCAAAGTTGTATCTGTCTTGGCTTTATTGCCCTTTGTAGAAAAACAATATGTTGATTTGGATAGAATCTTCAGGCTATTTGGACAGTACACAAGAGACTTAAATTATTGGACATGAGCCATATGCAATGCTTTTAATTAGATAGATAATGTTAATACATGCTACTGCAAAATTACAACTTTAGTATAAGCATTGGTAAGCCAGATATATAAAGCATCACTGATCAAAATGGATTTTGTTGCAAAGTTTATGCAATTGAAAGGTTTAAAGAGGCTGATTCCTGTTCTTTTTGTTTTTTTTTGGAGGTGGGGGGAGGTTGGGGGAATGAAAAATTACTTTATATTTGAGGTAAGAGAAAGGGGGAAAGTGATGTTCAAGTAATATTGCAATCCATGATCAATAATTTGAATCACACTTTAATGGTATGTGATCCAATTCTTGATCTGTTGGGCATCCAGCTGTGACAGCATTTCCTAGTGCTGCTGCTTTTCCAGATATGCAACTGATGTTTGGGGTTTTATTATGAATGTTCCAGGATGACATATTACCAAAATTAATGACATCCACTGGCTCGTATGATGATCTCTTCAGGAAAGAGATAGCAAAATATGACCATATCTGCAAGGAAATCACCCAAAATATTGAGGCACAAGAGCAGCTATTGTTTCAAATTCAGGTCTGCTTCTTTTTCCAACAAATTTTTGAATTGCTTTCTCTGGATTTTGCATATCTATCTATAAGAAGGTTTTGCTTTAGCTTCTTGTATTATGCTATGGACTTTCTGCATATTGTTGAAGCTGTTATTTTTGTTCATTTAAAAGCTTAAGGAGTCTAAAAGGCCCTCAATTCAATGGATGAATTCTTTCTCAAGAGCATGGGAAAGCCCCCTGCTTTAAACTTAGTTCTTGCTCTTCCTTTCCAACTTAGCTTCTTTTATTGCGTAAGATAAAAGCTAGAGCAAGATGTAATTGAAAATGAAGAGAATTATTGGTTGTGTCATAAGGACCTTACCTTGAACTTGGAGACTATAAAGATGGCGAAGGTCTATATACTGCCCAGCCATTTAAGAAAAATTCAGAGAATTGCAATGGTCAGCACTATTTGATCAACTTGGTTTGCATCTTTAGAATTTAATGACACTAAGGATTATAACGATGGCCATGATTTTCCAGTTGCATTACATGTTTATTATTGTTTTTTTTTTTTTTTTTAAAATTGCACAGCAAGTTGTTTCTAATACTAAACTGATAATTTTTTTCTTGTTCACAGGCTCAAAATGAAGAGTTTTCAGCTGTCTTTAATCTCGAAGATTATAAAGGTAGACTTTGCTTCCCTGCTACTTGACTACTGTTTGATTGATTTTCTTGAATTGAAATACCCTGCATTTGATGTATCTATGGAGGAGTTTTATCTGTGCTATGGTGTCTATATTTATTATGCACCTCATGTACCTCTGATTGAATGGTCTGCCTTTGTATTGGATTGCTTTCATCCTTTGAATTCTGCCCGCAAATGGAATCAAAATTTTCTCAATTATGTCAGCTGGCATTGGTTTTACCTGTTTCTCATCTTTATCCCATATGCTGTGGGAAATTTTTTGTTTCCCAAAAAGAGTTTCTGGTTTCAGTCTTGTTTAAGAGTAAGGGGAAAGAAAAACAAATAATACGAATAAAGTAAAGGAGGTAGCAAAAGCAAAAGCAAAAAGATAACAAAAGAAACACAAAATTTCAACAAGGATAGAACTTGTGGATAGATCTTATGCAAGGATTAAACTCTCCAAATTTAAAGCTCCATGAAACCTGGGCTTGTTTTGGGTTTGTAAGTGGAAACTGGCATATTAAGTATTCAAAGGCTTGTAACTTCTTGCTTGCGCATTTTTCATTTTGTTATAGAAGTTTGAAGCTTGTCTTTCATCAAAACTTGCTGACACTTATCATGGGGTGTTCTTTATGAATAAATTAATCTGTCATTGGGAATTTAGTTGTGCAATGTATGTTAATACCTAGGACATCAAAGATTCCTTTTGAATATAAATCTTGTAGACTGGAAGATTACTTTTGCATTTTAATCCTAAAGGTTCATAGCCACTTGGTTAGAAGGACATATGAAAATCTAACTCTGTTACTATTTTTCATTGTTTGACTATCAAATCCTTGTCATTTTGGTGTTCTCTCCGTGGAGGCAACTCAATCTAAAAACCATTTCTCTAGTTTCCAGAATAAAAAAAAAGTTAGTGTATTCTTGTTTTGGTGATTCATTTGGCATCTTCTTAAAGCAAATGAAGGGTTTCTTCTTTCTCTACATAATTTCATCTTTTTGTCTGTATCAGCTTCTCGTGAGAAGTGTTATAAGCAGATCCAAGCTGCCATAGCAAAGTATCGAGAAATAAAGGAGAACATTAACGAGGGACTGAAGTTTTATGTCACTCTTCAGGTGAAAATTTTGCTCATTTATTGATTATGGCTGTTGTGTTAATGTTATGATTTCCTGGACTTATTACTGAAAGTAGAACTTTTTTTTTTTTTTTTTTTTGTTGAAAATATATTTAACTACTAATGTTTGGCAGTCACTTCCATTGTTAGTATGCTTAAACCTATTAAAGTACACTCACATGACATACACATGAACTTAGATTAAACACAGTATGTCCAATTTACTGGTTAGTTATATTTGATGTGCTATGCTGTTTGTTTACGGTTTGTTAAAACAGGATGCAATCACCAATGTGAAGCAGCAGTGTAGTGATTTTTCGATGACCAGAAACATACAGTGTAGAGAAATGATTGAGGATGTACAGAGAACAATGGCAGGACTGAGTTTCCAGGACCAGAAAAATGCAGGTTCCTATAACTATCCTGCAGTACAGCAGCCCCATCAAACTCAGAGAGCAGCTTCACAGCCTCCACCAGAACCTCAAAATGTACCTATTTCTCGGCCCCAAAGACCTTATTATCAACCACCGGATCAGCCAACAATAATGTCTGGATATGCCCAACATATACCCCCTTACCCTCCTTACCAGGCTCCCCCTGGAGTTGGTGTTCCGTACCCCGCTCCACAGGTCCAACAACAGCCACCAACAAGCCGGGAGTATGGCCAGCCTGCATATCCTGGGTGGCGAGGTCCATACTACAATGCCCATGCCCCTCATGGACAGCAACCTGGATCTTTTCCTAGGCCACCTTACACTGCTCCATACCCTCCTCACCAAGGTGGCTACTATAAGCAATAATGGTGCATTTTTCTTTCTATTTTCTCTCTCTTTTCTATATAATTTTGGGATTTGTTGTGTAATAATCACATCATATATTTTCCTTTTTTTAACTGCTGAAAAACAGTGAACTGCTGTCATTTTGTTGATTTACGGTATCGGTGTCTGAATTTCTTAGTTCTTGTTCCAGCTTTGCATATGTTTAGCTAGCTTGTAAGTTCTGACGTGTATTTAGTACATTCAACAAATGCATAATTCTTCTCCCTTTGCTAGATTGTCAGATTCCTTAGCATGGAGAAATATTGTGCCAGCTTATATCCCCGAAATACAGGTTGGAACTTGTTAGGTCACTGTACCTATGGACAACCATACTGTGATTTACGGAAAGTGAAATGGGGGTGTGATTTAAAATTAGAATTTTAGGGGTATGAAGATACAAACAGAAGAATAATAATAATATTAAATCCAAAGGAGACAATACTTTCTTGTACGGATTTTCATTGATAATTTGTTCTTCACATAACCTATTGAGATAATCTGCGGACTTGTCATCACGTGAATCCAAGCAAATTTGGATTACTTTGCTCTTTTTGGTGGGACGCAGTAAAATTGTCGGATGTGCCTTTTTCAGTAAACGAATTCTTCATAAATATTGCTGGGGTCAAAGTGAAGAGAAAGGTGGAAGGTTGCAGCTGAGTATAATGGGAACCTCTAGCTGTGAATTGCTCGAAATCTTATACGGATGGCTCTTAAAGTTTAGCCAATACCCTTTTTCATAAAATTCTCGTGTCATTGTTTGGTGATAAGTGGGGCTCAAGGTTAACTGTTGGAAGTAAGCCTTGGTTAAGTAAGGGAATTGAGCTGCCAAGAGCTTCCGACCTCTCTATTTTAACTTGTCCTTGTCTTCTGATTATCGCCTCCAATTCCCTGGACGATGGGAAGAACAGTGGCAAGTTGAAGGCTTCCACTCTTTCCATGCTAGCTAGTCTATGCAAAAGTGCATTTGCAAATTTGTTAAGGCTCGGACACCGCGACAACTATCCCTTAATTCCAAATTTAATTGGATTGATCGATTGCATCAATATTTTCTCATCTTTCTGTTTTATTATGTACCAAGTTAGAGGCCTAAAAGGTAGATTAAACCACACAATTTCAAGCTGAGAAAAACTCGATGGTAATACAATGGAAGCAATGCGGTAGACACACATTGATGTGACATAATTCAGTGAAAATTTTATTGGATTTAATTTTTATTTTTATTTTTTTAAAGTGAGAGGTTGCATAGACTGCACATCCTTTTGCGTACCTCTCACTCCATTGCTACTTAATTAAGCCCTTCACCTTAGACTTCTACCTGCAAAGGAAGCCAATACCTGGCTCTCGCTTAATGGACTTTTCCCAAGCCCCCCCACCCAAAAAAAAAAAAAAAAAAGGCATGTCCATTGGGCGCCCAATCCGATTCATTTGCCTCAAAACTTCGTTGAACAGGGAGGGCCTGATGAATAGCTATTCAGTTTGGGACAACAAACTAAAGCGACAAAGAGGGCAATAGTAACTCTTCCTGAGCCACTCTCTAATGCACTCGCCATGAAACATGTGAGAGCAAGGCAAACGAGTGACGAATGACTTCAATTCCACTTCTTGTATACAGATTGCACACTTATCCATCAACTTAAGATGCTGCCCGCCAACTCTCACGTCCGCTAATGCATTCTTCAATGATGACATTGACAATAGGCTTCCACCTGTCGGCTCCGATTTCTGAATCTGTTGGACCATTGCATCAATCAAATTCTGGTTTAATTTTACCATCTCCTTCTCTCTTAGCGAGTTGCCAACCTTCTGCTGCAATTCTACTCTTGACAGCTTCCTACCTGAAGCAGCTTGATATTCAATTAACTCCTGAATCGTTCCGGATATGGCCATGTTGGTACGTTCCTGATCCGCTCTAACTTGAACCATTGCTTCATAATCTTGGTCCGATAGAATTATCCTATTTTCAATGATAACACACATCCGAAGCTCCATGAAATCATTGTTGCTTTTATTATTAACCATAGAATTGGCTACATCAAATATGTGATTTATCAAATCATTCCTGTCCGCCAACATAGTCCATGGCGCGTTTATTTGTGGTCTCCATAGCATATTCTCGAGGGAGAATGGGATGTTCATGTCAGAAATCATCGCGGACACTGCTCTACGGCCGTCAGATACGAACGAATTGCAGGAAAATCTGAACGATTGTGTGGTTTCGAGGTCCATAAATCTTGTGGGAACGGATTTATTACCAGATGAAAATATAGCTTTCCTGTCATGGCTGCCACTTGGTTTTGCAGCTCCTGTTTCTGATTGGTATGTTACCTCAACCTTGGATTTGACTAAGAGTTGCGAACCATCCAAAGTGTCATCTTTCATAGGAGGACCAATTTGCCAAGAGGAGACATAAATACAATAGTCGTTGGTGTTGGGGTCTGTTGAGGACGCCATTGTTGCCATCTCAGTCGAATAAACAAACCGGAATGTTTCTTCAATAGGAAGAGAAATTCTAAAGTTCTTGCAGTATGTATTGAATTAATATCACCGCGCGTGTGTGTGTGTACATATACACACATGCCGCCGCCAAGTGCATATAGACTTCTACGAGTGGGATTTGTTAATTGTGCTCCCACACGAATAAGGATTGCTTCAGTCACTAGCTACAAGATTTAGCAGTAGAATTTAAACTTTTGGTTTTAGGTTTAGAGTGCAATCCCTAATTTCTACAAACCCAAATAAGAATAATAATAATAAAAAAAAGATTGCTTCACTTGTTTTCATTCCTAAACAAAATTGAACTCGGCTCAGGACGGGACTATTTGGGATTGAGTTCTAATTGTGCTTTAATTGATTGCTGCTTTACATGTTTTCTCTCCAATTAAGTAATACGGACCCCCTTTTCCCATCCCAAATGGACTTTGGTTTGTATTAGGAAATTGATGTAATGTTAGAGGGAAAAAGGCCAACCATGAGCAAACACTAGCCAGTTGCAACGTCAATGTGCTAAAAATCTAGAATTGTGGAATTGGCAAGCAGCTTTGCAAAGAGTGGCATTGGCTTGCATGTTTTCTGCTTCAGTTTTGGATGCCATTCAATTAGAGAATAGCAACCCAGCAGGTGCAGAGGTTAAAATTTGTTGGGTGTATGTGTGACATCGTTTTAACCATCTTTGTATAAATTATTGCATTATGACCTAATAATTATTAATTTGAGTCACAGAAACAACTTTGCAAAAACAGCCTTTTTACAAAAACAATAGTAACACTGAATATACAACTTCTCACCGAATCCTATAAATATAAGAATTTGTACACTGGAACGCCCTTTTATCTTTATACGTTTACTCACTTTCGGAGAAACAGAGTATGACCCATGAAAAGATGGGGTTTAAAAACAGGCAGAATAGAAGCTGGCAGCCAATCGTTTGAAGAAGACTGGCACTAACAAGGACATCGTCGTCCAAATATAAGAGTTATTTTATTTTATCTTATTTTTTATTTTTCTCCCTTTAATCAACTAAATTTGATTAGTATTGGGACTCAAAGGTGCTCGATCCCTCCATATATTCAGAATCATAGCATCAATGGGATGGCTCCACTGATTTTTACTTATTCCCAAATGAAAGAAATGAAAATATTTAATGATAAAGAGCATCAAGGGTTGCAACCCAAGTAACGTAACACTCCCCAGCTAACCACTAACAACCATAACAATGTGCAATTCTCTGTTTTCCTTGAGGCACTTCCCATTGGCAATGAACCAGAAGTATATCCTCACGTTTCTCCTTTACCCATCGCCAAATCTATTTACATCACAATGAAGCACAAAAATGGACAAAGAAGATGAAGAAAACCATACTTGAAGCACACGGCACTCAATAATATACCACTTGAAGCATCGGGTTATGGTTTATGTTGTGCATATATTGATGATCGTATCATACAGTTGGGCGGGAGAGCTTTTCCGTTCACGAGAACTTGCTCTATGAAATCCACACGAACTGATTTAAATTGGTAAAGCTGGCCGATGGGACAGAATTGAAAAAAGAAATGTTAATCAAGATCAATTATCATTGAAATGTTATGATAATATAGTTTGCTACACAGACAAAAATTAAGAACACTGTATGCAAAATTCTGAAAATACTTCATGCAGTGGCACAAATGAAGTGAAGATTGCAATGGTGGTGAGAATAAGTACCTTTTCCTTCCAAGAAAAATCAACGTAATGGTAACAAGGCTGCAATAATGTTATTTGATCACCTTCTTTAATCTGCGAGCAGAAGGTTTGGGAATTGTAGTAGTTGAAATGAATAAAGGCAAGGATAGTAGACTGTTGTTGATGAATTCAGAGCATGTTTAAGCACAGAATGGGAAATATTCGTAAGAAAAGTTATGGGCATGCTGGAGCAATTAACTGGGGGAAGAAAACAATGTATTCAGTAGGGAAAACATAAAAAAAAAACCTAAATGTCTTCTGTAACTTCACTAGCTCCTCCATGAGACAACTTTGAAACATGTTCCATCATTCATGCTTTTGCTGGGTATTAAGTGAAAACTTAGCTATTAGCCTTTTATAGAGCACTTCCCAAGGAAAAGAATCTTCCTCACAGACACGGTATTCTTCAGTGACTAAACCTTTATTATCATATATGAAAACCAGGGTAACTAAAGTGTCTGAAGAAGATTAGGAATGCCTTTCATAGCATCAAACAAAGGAAAACCTGCAACACAAAGCCCTACCCTTCAATGAACTCAAAAATGTGCAAGCAGCAAAAAGAGAAAATTAAGATGCCAAGCAGTTAACACTTACCACATCATTGCGCATGCCGTACACTGACAGAACAAAGTAAATTTGATTTGAATCACACACCAAATAGTAGCTGCATCAAAATAAGGTGAGTTAAAAAGAAATTCACTGGGAGCCATTGCATTACCTGGAATTTCAAACTTGATTGCACAAAAATTAGCATCTTGCATTAGTGATAAAACTAAAAATGACAAAACAACAAGAAAATTGTAGTCCAATTCAATACAAATAAAATTATTAGAAAGTAGGATTTGGCGTGCACTAGTGATAAAGCTAGTAACGGCCAAGACACCAAGAAAATTAGCGGCAATTTTACTCTTTTTTTGTCCCACTTTTGGTAGTATGATAAATAGTTGAACTTATATGCCATTAAGTGTGTTACATTAGTGATAAAGCTATTATTTGACTCTTTGGTCTCACTGTATGCTTTGCCAAGTTGGATTGGAACTTGTATGTTAAATAGTTTCCTACATTAGTGATAAACTACCAATGACCAAGGCATCAAGAAAATTATATGCCCAAATTCATCTGTCAAAACATTCTTGGCAAAGCATGCGCCAGCACATCAACCCACCCATGCGTGGAGTATAGAGAAAAAAAAGTGAGATTTCAAGTCATAAAAAACCTAATAGCTCATCAAGAAAGGTTGGTCCAAAAGCAACACAAAAAGGGCAACATTAGAATGAACTTTAATGGGATTTAGTCAAATGTAGGACAATGGGGTCAGTTTCAACCATGTGCTTACAGTGGAGTGACATTCTCATGCTCAACAAGGAAAAGTACTTTTCCCACTATTGCTACAGCTTTGTTCAGGCCCTCTGACAAGTTATCTATACTGGCTCTTTTGTATGAGGAATTCCCTTGCAGCAATGATGTGCACAAAAATAATTAGTAAATTCCATTTAAGGATGGGAAGAAATAAGCTTACTGAGAATTGAAGGGGTTTGTCAACTCAAAATAGTAAAGATTCCAACAGCTTACAATTGACAGCAGCCAATGATGATGCCAAAGTTGCAAATCGTTTAGATCTAGCATGTCTCTGTAAATTTGTATCATTATAGAAATGAGCCACATCACTTGCAATGGGTACTACAGATATCATTCCAGATGAAAGTAAAAGCAAAATTCATTTACTCATCTATTCACTTTTCTATATTTTAGAAGCAAGCATAAAAGGACAAATGACTTCTTCCAGAGTAAAAACCTGTTATTGTTTGATAAAGAGAAGATAGTGTTAAATGGGTTATTCCTTTATCAAATAAATGACATCAAAATTTTACCCTTTTGGTTCTCACTGTGATAGTACGATAAAATATGAAACCATGCCATAGAACGAAAAAAAACTGCATGAACATAGTACACTGCAACACTATGTCTATATAACTAATAAAATACAGAGAAACATAAAACCAATTACCTGCATCATATTCTCTAACTTATTGAGAAGATTAACTATCTTTTGGACCTCCTCAGCAGCATTAAGACTGGGGTCCTTTATGGCAGCAGCTTCAAACCCACTTAGAGCCCTCTCATAATTTTCCAGATATTTGTTTACCTGAAAACAGAAGCTTCATGAGATGATATCAAAGTATATATCAGTAGCTGAAAGGCACTCACCTCTTGAATCAATAGAAAGAGCCTCTACCTAACCACTTGCATTTAAAATTCATGGTAGAAAACATGTAGGTTGGATTCATAGCTGTCTTTAATTTTCATATGGAGAAGGGGAAGGTCACTCTCAAGCTTGAATCCTAAAAGAGCCTCATTCTCTCAAGGTGTGAAGAAGTACAAAGACTAGACATTCATGCAAGTTAAATGGATGCCATTCAGAAAAGTTAGAGAAAAGAAAATAAGATGCGAGGAAATCAGACTTACAGTGGCACAGTTAAAATATAGGTCAGGGTTGGATTTCATTCTTTCATCTTTCTCCTGAAGCAATGAACATAGTTACTACAAGAACTTTTCTTAAAAGACCAAAAAGAGCAAAAGCAAGCATTTACAACAAAGAATCAAAATTCTTGTAAGCAACGCATAATTAACAAATAATCTCTGCTTAAGCAACTCAGTTGAGAAAAAAGTCCAAAAAAAACCACAAACAAGTTTGTGCTTACAGCATGCTGGTATGCTTTTAAAGATTGATGAAGTTTGCTGTGATCCCACGCTCCAGAAACAAAAAAACTTGTGAGCAAAGCATTTCCAAGATTGTCTGCCAATAAGTTGGAAAATAACAAAAAATATGTAATGTAGGTAAAAGAATAAGGGCATTTCTTTGAGCATTTACATTAAAAAAGGGTTTCAAAAACAAAAAAGGCAGAAAGCAAGATGGTGGCCAAATTGCATTGCATATTAAGTAAAAATCCATTGTGTAATAACAAGATCTTGGCCAACTCAAGGTCATATGTACATGGGAAGGCCCACTCCCCAACAATTTAAGCTTTTACAAGCATTATCAATGACCCTACAAACATTGGGCTTTGGTGATCCACATATTTCCTCAAAAGGTGGCCCTATTTGTTGCTCCCCATGAATGCAACGCGAAGCCAGTATATCCCATGTAGTAGGTCTTATAAATTTCTAAGAGCACGAATTAAAAGAATGATTAATTTGGTGAAAATGCTTTTGGTCCATGCTTGGGCTGTCAGTCTTTGGTTAAAGCATTATTTTCAGCATTCACAATAAGGCAAAAAGAAAATGATTGAAAAAAGTAAGTGCTCAAACAAATTATATTTTTAATGCATTAAGAAGGCAGTATCTTCTGTAAGACATCGTATAGAATGTCTGAAGCACATGAAATTGCAACAGATATTTATGTCATGGTGAATTAAATATGAAATCGTACACCAAGAGTTTCCATCCTTGATGTCCAAAGCAATGGCATCTTTGGCATGTTGAATGCTTTCAGAAACAATTTCTTCCTGATTCTCAGCACCTATATTTAGGGAAAATTACAGTAAGCATAATGAGGCATTCTGTCAAGAGCCCAAATTAATGTCTTAGTTTCAAGAGTGTAGAATTGGCATGCTGTTTTTGTGGCTCCATTTTACATTTGCTTATCTAATTTTTCTGTGCTTTGCCAAAAGCAACATTGCTTACTGTAAACTTCTGCTTAATCTTAAAAGTTACTGTGTATATATAAGTTACTTTATATATATATATGACATGGTACATTAATGCAATGTAGTTGTTCTTAAGCTTCTGGTCAAATTAGCTCACTAAATGGTTAATAAATTAGCAACCAAATTCATAAAAAACACCCTTTATTTACTGTAACAATGATGTTGAAGATGATAATTCCAAATTTGAAGGATGAAAGAGATGCCTGTCATATAGTTATTCATGTTTTTTATTTGCTGAACCATTTTTGCTGCCAAGAAAGTGTTAAAGGCTCTCTGGAGCATGAAAGAAGCCAAAACAAAGGCTGGACAAGGAAAATGACAAAGCATGTTTTAGAGGCAGACACCTTTTGCTTTCTCTCTTCATTCAAAACCACATTATAATTGGTGTTGACAAACTGACTTGTCAAGTGTATTTTAGACAGACAGGATCCCAGACGACAAGCTCCAACTAAATTAAAATTGTCTTCCTAAAAGACCAATTTAAATAAAAATATGAAAGTTTTCATCATTTTTGTCTAAATCATCTTTATAAGAAAGTAACATCTTAGCATAAGAGCACCACAAGTACAAAGGATGAAAAAATAACAATACTAGTAATATCCTTAACTTGGGCCATTCTTCTTTCAAGCATTGACAATAGACAAAGAATCCTTTTGTTTGGACCCTACATGACAGGTAAATAAAGAGAAATACCCATTAATAGATAAAGCCAATGCAATGATAACATTAATCACAACAGCAACACATGACCAATGAATCTCTTAATGGCGAAAGAGTTGCATTGCAAATAACCTTGCTTAGAGAACGAAGAATTGTATTCCTCGCTGAAGGTAGATCACCCTTCTTCCAAATGCAATTACCCAAACAAAGCCAAGCATCTACAATTAAAGGATTCAACTTGACCTGAAGCAGGCATGAAAAAGTCAGTTGCAAACCACAAACCTCAGAACAATCACTAAAGCAAGCACACTCCTGCAGCTAACAATGCAATCACTTACAGCTTTTGAGAGATGGTCCTCTGCTTCTTTCCTGTATTCAGGTACCACATCCAATATCTTTCCCTTCAGATATTCATACATTGCACGGTCTACTTTTGACTGCCTGTGTTCTGCAAAAAACATTCAAATATTTTCATGAAGTACAGAAACACATATGAGATATGAACATGTGGTGAATGCCATTCACCATCATTTAAATCCTAATCATGGGGTTGGAAAAGCTTTGCAAAATTAAGAATTTAGCTCTCACTTGCACGGTCGCACCCCACATTCAATAAACTTAAACTTTGAAAGTATAGAAAATGGGAATTGAAGGCGTGCACCATAACTAAGTATAAATGCATTGTTTGCATAAGCAAACAATTGAAGCAACAAATAGATGCCAGAAGCAATGCTCGATAACTACCGGATCCCGGAATTATATCAGCCCTTTTCAAGTTCCCAACCATGAAATTTAAACTCCACAAAAAAAAAAAAAAACTTGCAACTTCCAAAAAATTTCCATTTCCACAAGTTTTCTGTCATATTTGTTCACTTCATTGAGAAGCCAAATGGAAAAAGAGAAAGAGAGAGATGGTGGCACCAGAAGGAATGGAGTCGAGAATATGGAGAGAAAAATCGGATTGAGATTGCAATTTGGAGATTTTGTCAAGTGGGTTTGGTGGGAAGTAGGTGTCACGGATTGTGTAGAGATCATCAGCTGCTCTTTCGGCCTTTGCCCATGTGCTTTCTTCGTCTTCTTTTCCTTCTTCTTCTTCTCTCACTTGTCTTCCACTGCTCATCTCCATCTCTCTCTCGCAACACAGACAGACCACAACGAGTCGACAAACAAACGAGACGACAGGAAAGAACAAGGGGAACACAACACCAATGTTTCGTTTCCAACGAGGTACACGGTACGACGTCGAATAATCTGCGATTACTACTGACTAGGATGCAAGCCCAAGCTCACATTCGTGAAGAGCAAGTCGGTCTTGGGAGAGACTTGGGTATGGGCCTGAGTCTATATATAATTCAACTATTCATGTTTCTGAGATTTCCAATTCAGCCTCTCCAGTTTTATATAATGCCTACCGCTAGTAGTCTACTTTGGAAGAAGATATTACAAATAAAGTATTATTTTAACTCAAAAATAGGTTAGATATTTAATAATAGAAGGAATCATGATTATTATTATTATTATTATTATTGTAATAAGTGCATATTTACTGTAATCACATATACGAAAAGGAATTGCATTAATATATCATTAAATTGCTCATTAATTTAAAGAAGTTAGTTTATCAATTCTTTTTGTTAAGAAAATATGCCAGAGTTCAAATTTTGTCTCTTCCATCTCCCTCTAACCTTTTCTAAAATTATATATATATATATATCTCAATAATATTTTTGAGATGCAAAGTAATAGTTAATTAAATTTTGCATATTGAATGCTTATATTAATATATTATGTGAATCTACCTGCCCCAGATGGAGCCTAGGTCGTTGATGTTAACAAAGGAATTACTCTTGAACGCGCCTCTTAGTAATCCTTTTCTGACCCGGCATGAAGTCTAAGCAAACGGGTATGTCAACATTCAACAGTTGAATCTCACTATAGACGCAATCAACTAATAGAAGGATTACCATTCCTTGTGCTGTAAATTTTGACCCGTACAAAAGTCACATAAAAGTAGTTGTATTATGAAAAGATCTCTATTTAGCTAATTGGCCCGTAGATTGACTTGGATTAAGATTAGAACACGACAGTACCAAGACAAAAACTCTTGGTTCATTATGAAAAAGATCCCTGCACTTCATAGCCAATGTAAAGAAAAACACTTTGCACAAACCCATCTAGAAGAATCGCACAACCTGATGAATTACACACTACAATTAACCACAACCACGCATTACACGCTCCAAATTTTAGCTAGATATGCATCGGAGACTGCCCACCAAATCAAGAGATCCAAAATCTTCTTTTCCCCCACAAGAATTTTTCATCCATTTTTTCATCTATTTTCTCTCCGGTTGACAAAAATTATATGTCAAATGGAAAGAGAAAATAATCCCAAGAATAATCTTCTATAATATCTACTGCCCAGAAAAAAAATTATCATCTGGAGCGGACTGGCTCTTCTTTTATAGTCTCCAAGGTAGGCTTTCTTGACCTACGCAAAGATAACCTATACGAGAATTCCGGGACTGGAAACCCCTCGACTCCTACTGGACTCAACCTTGGCCCTCCATCTTCACTTTCCCTTGAACTTTCCGGCACGTTTTGGCTGCCGGATTCCGGCAAGACCCCAACTTTGCTGCTCCCTCCAGATATCCGCTTGGCGGCCGAGTTTGCAGCCATGATCAAAACGGCCATGTCAGCAGCAGTGACAACAGAGTTCACCCTCTTCATCGGAAACATAAGGTAAACGTTGCCAAGTTCCAGCTCCTCGTCGGCGCTAAGCGGAGAGAACCTCCGGCCAACGCGAAGGGATTGTGAGTTTGCCACGAAGTAGTTTGGGCACTCCAACATGATCTCAGCCGCCTTAATGGGGTCCCGGAATTGCCTGATCTCGCCGCTGGGGAAGATCACCCTCGATCCCTTCGAGCTCCTCACCATTGGATTGGCTAAAGTGCAAGAGATGTAATTTCCCATAGTTTGAAGAACAAAGTTTTTTTCTTGGGCTTTTTTTGGGAAGAATTGGTTATGTGTTTGTTGAGAAGGAATGGGAAGTTGAAGCTTTCTATCTTTTTGTTGAGAATGAATGTGAATGACCTTATGGGTTTATATATTTAGTAACTATAAAGGGTCAATGCGCTTGGCTAAAAAATTTTCCCAATTATTTAAATTCAACATAATAACGACAAAAAAAAAAATAAAAAAAAAATATATATATATACATATGGGTATGATTTCTTAAAAGTATCTGTACTCTATAATGAGATCAGAACCATTGCATATGATAATAGTATCATTGAACTTGCGATCGAACGGTTGCGAACTCGTTGGGAGTGTTTCGTGTCTACACAGATGTTTTTTTAGTGGGGGCCGCTGTGGCTTGTAAGAAAAGGCGCGTTGGGTTGGCGACAAAATAGCGTGTAGGGAAAAGATAAAACTGTCACGTGATATTTTTGTGTTTAATATTTTTTGTGTGCTGGCTGTTAATTGCGTGTGGAGCCCCTTTGATCGGAAGTTGCAAGCTGTGAATGGGGCGGTAGCGCTGACTGGCATTCGACAAAATTTTCACGGATTAAATGGGAGGAATTTTCAATTTCAAGAAAGAAAATGCAAATAAATCACTTTCATGGGTCTTCCTTTGATGGCTTCTTCGTGAACTTGGGTCAATCAATTCGTGTTGACAAGGCTAACTTTCTCGTTGCTTCTGGTTTCCTTCTGTTCACACTTTGGTGTAGTTCACATTACAATAGTTACGCGGATCACTTATTATATTTACTCAATTTTTTTATTAATATAAAACATATAATGTTAAATCACAAAATTTTATTTTATTATTTTTTATTTTAAATAAATTATATTTAAATTTTTATTTTAAAGTATATTTAATATTAAGTTAATTTGAATGACCTAAACAAAATAAGTCAAATTAAAAAATTCTAGCTGGTGGGGCTGTGCCCATTCTCCCTCTTCTTCCGCTTTACAATCGGAATAAGGAACCTTAGAATTCACCCTACCCGTCGATGAAAAAATGGGATTTTAGAGGACCACCGGCCAGCGGATCAGAGAGATTTTTATGGAATGGGACGAAGTTACGCCTGTGAGCACCACGGCGATGGGTACCAATGGTTATGCTTCTCCAGAATAGGTTGCAACTGGTAATAATTTCTGTGCAAATTTCGCAATTTGTTATATTCTTTCTCCATCAATTTTGGGACGTTATGTTTCTATCATGCAATTGATAAGGTTTGTCATTTTGTGAACGAAAGTCGTTTGATAGACAATCTTCTACCAACCGTTGTAAAACAAGAGGTCATTCGGGAAGGCCTCTTTTTGGTTTTATCTTTCGGAGCAAAAACGACGTCAACACTAATTTGGTCCTAAATTATTTGAGATTTTTTTATTAACGTAATGTGATTTTTATTTGAATCTTATAACTTATAATTTTTGTCCCAATTTAATATATATTTTTTAAAATAAAGATTATTAATATATCTCATTATATATTTAGCGTGTCTTTATTTTTTTTATATTTTTTTAAATATTAAATTAAAATAAAATTTTAAATTATAAAATTTAAATAAAAATATTAAAATATTTAAAAATATATTTAAAAAAATTTAAAATTAAATTAATATTTATTATTAAATAAAAATATAAATATTTTTTATGTAAAAAATAAAAGTGAGGGTACATTTTTTTTTTTTTTTTCTCATGCCTAATGATATAAGAAACTGGAGTGCTGTGAAGTTTTTTTTTTTATTAAGCATATAAGGAGAATAGATTATTTTATTTTATTAGCCAATTCCAATTAACACTTTAATCGAATATGAGATTTTTAACTTTTAAGATAGTTAAACTCACCATGTCAAATCATCTAACTTTTCATTTCCATTTCCACAATGATAAGCAGGTCGTCTAAGTGTGAAGAGTGATGTGTATTCCTTCGGTGTAGTGCTGCTTGAAACGATGACGGGTTTAAGAGCAATGGGGCGTCCTGACAGGCAGAAATATTTGGTTGCTTGGTTAGAGCCGATTCTCACCGATACAAAAATGCTGAAAAAAATTATGGATGCAAGGATGAAAGGCCAGTATTCATCCGAGGCCATGTCGCGAGCAGCTCAGATTACTTCAAGATGCTCCGAACGAGACCACCGCATCCGCCCCGGCATGGCTGAAGTTTCGCAGGTGTTGGAACAAATAGAATCAATCTAGGAAAGGCCACAATAAAAGTTTTAGTTCTTGTATCCATCGTCTCGCATGTACATCCAGAAATTATCCTAGCCAGAACTTGAACCTTTTGAAGGTGTTTTCCTATTGAGATGTTCGCGCACATGGTTGATCACTTGATTGGCGCAAGACTGTAAGGCAGTTCTCCTTCTAATCTCAGGTCCTTGTTATCAAAATAAAAATATAATTAAGCTCACATATTCCCATTTCTGTACCAAAGATAAACACAATTTCACACCATAGCAGTTGGAGAGTGTCCTTACTCATTATCGGATATTAAAAGCCGTAAAATCAAAACGATGTGAGAGAGCGTTTGATAATTGATGCGAATCATTTTTGTGGAGGCGAGTTTGAGTTAAAGTTGTCAGTCAACGCTTCTTAAAAAAAAAAAAAAAAAAAACACTAAAGAATGATGGGTTAGAGCCCAATATTAATATTCTAATATTTAAGATAATACAAAAATTTAAGAAAATATATTAATTTTTTAAAAAGTTTAACATTTATAATACCATTATATAAATATTATAAGAAACTTTTCATAATAATTTTAAAAATACATTAATTTTCAAAAAATTAATTTTAATTTTAAAATTTATAAAATATATTTTATTTTATTTTATAAAAAATTTATATAAATTTATATTATAAATTAGTGAACGTAAATTGTGACTTTAAGAAAAATAATATCATATATACTACTTGAAGACCTTTTTTTTTTCTAATATTTATTGGGTTGAATTTCTTGTCTTGCTTTTAGTTTTCCTGTGACTGCAAGTAGGAATCTCATTACTTATGCATGAAAAATCTCTTTACCATTCAGCCCGAGTTCAATTCTCTAATGGGAGAACAATAACCGGTTCACGCAAACACAGCATGAAGGCAAACGCAGGAGGAGATCTACAAATTGGAGATTCATTTCAAGAAGAGTATTAAGAAATTGAACTGAGAAAGTATGCAAAGATTGCGTGAATGGAAGCCCAAAATCTATATTTCAACTTTGTTATTATTATCTATCAAGAAATCTAAAAATTAAGCATTCACAGTCTTTTTCACTTTTCCGATATCATATCACTTATGTTGAGTTTATGATTGTAACTGTTTGTGCTTCGTGTTATGGAGATGGGTACCTTTGTTTTGGTGATAACCATGTTTGAAATCTGTTGAGATATGTTGAGTTTGTTTTGGTATTTATCCAATAAATACATAGCAGAATTGCAATAATAATTTGTTAGATCAAAACTTTGATTTGTCAGAATAGATTAATTGCTTATTAAATATAATCACCATTTATTTTAGGAAAAAAGAATATAATGGGCACAAAGATGAAAGGCCAGTTTTCATCCGAAGCACTGTTACAAGCGGCAAAAACTACCGCAAGATGCTTAGAAAAAGATCCCGGCATGGTTGAAGTAAGCGTTGGACGAAATGCTACAGTTAAAAGTTCTTAATTGTACGCATCGTGTTGCGTTTCCATTCATTTGTTTTCTTATTGGGATGTTCGCAAAGAGTGCACACAGTTGATTGGTGCAAGGCAATTTTCCTTCTATTGTCTTGCTATTGCTATCAAAATGATGAAGGAATTAGAACCATATATTCCCAATTCTGTATTTCATGCTAGTTCGAAAGGATTTTTATTTATTATTAGATATTTAATTTTATATTTTAATTATTTTATATAATATTTTTATTATATTAATAAAATTATAATATTTTTATAATTTTTAATAATAAAATTAAAATTATTATTTTTTAATAATAATATTAAAATTATTTCACTCTAAAAATATCTTAAAATATATATTTTTTATTTAAATGAGAAAAAAATATATAGATCTCCCTGTATACTTTATCAAAAGTTATTGTTTTCATTGGATGAGGACATATGTCAATAATACTAAGTTTGGTCACCACACACTTTAAAGAAACTCTAAACGTCGTAGATTCATAAAATTTTGAAGATTTACCCTAATGATCTCCAATCAAAGGTTGCTACTCTATCTCTTCAGTTTATTGATATGTTGTTATCTTGCTAAAAAATTTGTTCCTTTTTTTTTTTGCTTTTTTTTCAAAGTTAATTGAAAATAATAAAAGTATAGACTGTAATAAAAAATAACAAAAGTATAGATATCATATTGCAAATAACAAAATTTTTGGGATCAAATTTAAAAAAATCATGAATTTTAATATGAATAATTTGATCCTAGTTATAGTTCCTATTTTGAATGAGAAAAATTATAATCAATGGTATGTGTAAATGAAATTTTTATTTGACTACAACGAATTGCTGAGTATTATGAAAAATAAAGTTACAAAACTCACAATAGATATCATAGAAATATAGAGAATTGTTCACTGAAAGTTACAAAAGAATGATAAAAAAATAGTCTATTTCATCCATTAGGGGGTAAATGATAAAATTTTTAAGAAAATTGTAGGAGCAATTTCATTGAAACAGACATAAGATATCTTAACATTATCATTCTAAGATGCAAATAAAGTTAAAAATGAAAAACTTCAAATCTTATGACATCAGTTTAAGTTTTTGCAGATAAAAACTTCATAACCTATTTTAGTTTATATAAGTAAAGTTTTTATCCTGATGAATCAAATGAGAATTTATAGAAAACAATTGAATGATCAAGTGAAAGATTAAAAGATCTTGTGAACACTCATATTGTGGTATGAACATATCATGGTTGTTATAGAAAAACCATATAATTTGTCTTATATGTCAGTTAATGTACTTATGGGCACATTGCAATCATACGAACAACACATGAATGAAAAGGATTTTGAGAAGCCAATAGTGAAAGCACTTCAAAATCAAACTCTTACTCAAAGTAATAAAAGTGATTAATTAAAATAAAAGCAAAGTTTTTCTTATGGTAAAAGATGAGCATCTGCTTGTAACTACTATAACAATAAAGTTTGAAGGGATCACTATAACAATTATGAGGATGATGACAATCATTACAATGACCAAAAGAGACTAGAACAAATGTACAAAGGTCAAGGAAAAGTTTGTGGTAGAGAAATGTATGA
Organism: Rhizophora apiculata; assembly: GCA_037832385.1. Lineage (NCBI taxonomy): Eukaryota > Viridiplantae > Streptophyta > Magnoliopsida > Malpighiales > Rhizophoraceae > Rhizophora > Rhizophora apiculata. Next base: position 5,303,459 of record CM075437.1, read on the forward strand.
TAAATCTCATGTTAAATATTACTCGTATCACAAATATGACCATTATGCTAATGAGTGCAAGTCTCAGAAGTATAATTAAATAGTTCATTGTGCATAAAAAAGAGATTAAATTGATGGAAATTAAGTATTTATGATGGTTATTGTAGCTATTGAAATACCAAACTATAATACTTAGTTTCTTAAAACTGGGTGTATTAATTATATGTGCAAAAAGATAGAGTTCTTTATTGATCTTAATGAGTTAATTCACTCAATTGAGTTTGTTAATAATAATAATGTTTCAGTGATGGAAAAAAAATAAATTCTTATTAAGTTAAAAAATGAAGATTATAATTATATTTCATATATATTTTATATATCAAACGTGAAAAACAATATACTCAATTTGAGTAAATTGTTTGAAAAGAGATATAACATATAATTATATAATAATTGTCTCTCAATTCTTGGTGAGAGAGGTATATTAATTCTTAAATCCCTTTTACCCAAAAATCAGATGTTTCGAATTTATATTACCACTTATATTTATATTTGTCTTAATGTTATTGTTAAATATGAGTATTGGTTGTGACATCTTCATTTTAGCTATTTGAATTTTTATAGTTTAAAATTGCTTGCGTAAGGAAATATTATTGCATGCTTGCCTAAGACATATCATTTAATTAAAATTGTGAAACATATATTCTTGCAAAATAGAATAAACAACCTTTTGTAATAAGGAATTGACATGTAAGACAACCACTTAAACTTATTCACTATAATATTTATGGTCCAATGAGTGTTTCATCATATAATAACAATAAGTAATTTTTTTACCTTTATTGATGATTTTATAAGAAAAATATGAGTTTATTATATATAAAGAAAATTTAAGGTATTTGATTATTTTAAGAAATTTAAGATTTATATTAAGAAATATAATGAGTATTATATTAAAATTCTAAAATCTAATAGAGGTAGTGAGTATATTTTTAATGAATTTAAAAAGGATTATGAAATATAAAAAATAAAATATAAAGTCATGATACTTTATATCTTACAACATAATAGAGTTGCTAAAAGTAAGAAATTTGTTAATGGTTAAGGGAGTTCCTAATTTATTTTAAGCTGAAACTGTTCTGTGTTTAATTTACTTATTGAATAAATCTCTAATAATAAATATTTAAAATGTTATTATTGAAGAAGCATGGAGGAATTTTAAACCTAATGAAAATATCTCAAGGTATTTACCTCTATTATTTATACTCGCATTCCAATAAAAATAAGGACAAAGTTAGATGATTGAAAAATAAATACAATTTTTCTTAACTATATAAAAATAGGATATAAGTTATTAAATTTTATGATAAAGAATGTAATTGTGAGTAAAGATGTGATTTTTATTGAAATTGAAGTTTGAAACTTTGATATTGAGAAATAAAATAACTCTTGAAGACGTCTAATTTCTATTTTGAAAAAAAAAAAGAAAATTCAAGTTATAATTCTCCTATAAATGGAGAAGTCTTATTAGTTGATGTATAAAATATTACGTTACAAGCTCTACAAGAGAATAGAAGATTAAGGAGAAATCAATAATAATAAATTAGATTATAAGATTATGACGTAATTTCTAATAATATTATTAATAATGATGAGCATTTGGTGCATTTTGCCATATTTATAGATCGTGAAATAGTATCATTTGATGTGATGATTCAAAATATAAAATGAGTGAATATTATGAATAAAAAAATTAAGATAATTGAAAAAAATAATACATGAAAATTTATTATCATTCTATGAGGTCAAAAAGTTATTAATATAAAATGAGTTTTCAAAATTAAGAAGAATTCTGATAGAAAAATCGAGAGATATAAAGTAAAATTAAGAGATATAAAGTAAAATTAATTGTTAAAAAATTTAAATAATGAGATGACCATGACTATCATGAGAAATTCTCTTATAATTTCTTTGGCTACTCAAAATCATTGGAAAATCTTTTAAATGGATGTGAAGTTAGTTTTTCTTTTGTTTTTTTTTTTTGAAGAGAAAGTGTTTATTAAGCAATTACCAAAGTTTTGTAAAGAAAAATTGTATAAAATGAAGAAAAAATTGTATGACCTAAAACTAATCCTAAAATATGGAGTAAATATATTAATAGTCGTGTTTATTTTTCTAAGAGATTAAATTGATAAAAATAAAATTAAATTGGTTTATTATAAATATAAAAATTGAGTGATTAATAATATTATAAAATTGTTAAAATAATGAAATATTTGTTAAATTAAAATAAATATTAGGATTAAAAGTAATATAAAATAAAAAATAAAAAAAATATTAATATTAATTTAAATTAAAAATTATTATAATATAAATTAATTTAATTAAATTTAATTTAATTTTTTTAATAAAATAAATTTAAATATTTATATTTATATAAAATAAATTATTTATATATTTCTCAATTATTATATATATATATTTAATAAATTAATAAATTTACAATATTTTTATAATTTATTAACAACGTCAAAGAGTTGCTCCTTATTCATGAATTCATTCCCAATGAAGGTTGAAGGATATTCGGTATTCATCCAAGGCACCGTCACGAGCAAGCAGAAATTACTTCAACATGTTTAGAAAAAGACATCAGCAGCCACCCAAGCATAGATGAGGTTTTGCCGGTGTTGGAACAGGTAGAATCACAGTAAAAGTTCTCCACTGTAAACTTTTGAAGTTGTTGATTAACGATCTCTTTTCAAGTATTCTTGCAAAAGTAAAGGCTGAAGGAAATGAAGTCTTCTGGGAACTTGCATCCCAGAATAAATAAAATAAAATAAAGTAAGGGCGTACAATGCATAAGGCTTTTCGCGGGCTCTGGGACTTCGTCTTTCCATAATTTTGTTGGCTTGGTGTGGTTATTCCATCTTGGCAGAGAGAGTCCCAAGGTTAAAATTGGGATAAGATTGTGTTCGCCTAATCCTTTTAATTCACATTACATGTGTATTGAATTTTTTAAGTTAAAGTCATAGTTTTAGCCTTTTTTTTTTTTTTCATTTGGTTTTTTCCTTAAATTATTTGGATTGAAGTAAGGGTATAATTAAAATTAAGGATAATTGTTGTATTTCTCATACACACAAAAAGTCATTTACTTTAAATATAAAACCTGATTTTGATGCACTTTTCTAGCAGGCATTCTAAGATTACGGTAATCTCATTGATAATCATACCTTTTAATTATCATCTCAAAAGGCTTCGAGCACAATAGAAGTAATCTGTGTTCCATGACATGGTCATTTGTCACGCACTAAGCAACAACCCTATTCACTTCTACACGCGCGTAGTGCATAAATACACATTATGTACAAGAGAGTATTTTCACAAATTTAATACGATTTTTGAAAAATAATTATTTAATTCTCATATAATTTTTTATAATAAACCTAACAGACCGCTAATTCTTATCGAAAGAATGCGTCCGACCTGATGGCATGACAAGTTTAATAAGTGGGTTGGTTGGGGCTTCTTCAACGCAAGCCGAAAACCCTATCAACTAATTCAAATTAAAATTTCATCAAACCAAACAATTCTCTTCCTTTGAAATTTCATTAAGCTTGATAATTCTTGTTATTCGCCTTTGGAGGATGCTGACTAGCAGCTACGCGGTAACAGACGAAGGCCGTGGTCAACGCTCCACTTGCTGCTCTCCTTCCTACGTTTTTTCTAGACAGCTTCTAGGAAGCTTCTAGGCTCTGGTTCTTTCCCTTACGTTTTGTCCATTCAAATACAGGCTATGGAGATAATGCATGGCTACACAAACAAGTCAACATGGGCAACTGCATGAGATGTCTCTCCCAGGATCCTTATCATCGTCCAAGCGCTCCCATCTCTTATTCTTCTGCCAAAGGTCTATCATTTATATATCTTTCTCAGTATTTTTACTCTATTGGGTCGATTTTTTTTTGCTTTTTGTTGTTTTTTTTCTTGTTAGCTAGAGTCTAATGTGTAGCTCTGCATGAAAAATCAATTTACCATACAGCCCCAGGTCAATTCTCTAATGTTAAGGGCAATAACTCGTTCACGCCAACACAGCCCGCTCCTCCTTCCAACACAGGTCTATCTATATATATCTTTGTCACTACTTTTACTCTATTGGGTCGGTTTTTTATTTTTTGCTTTTTTTTCTTGCTTGCTGAGGTCTAACGCGTAGTTCTGTATGAAAAATCAGCTTACCATACAGCCCGAAGTCAATTCCCTGTTGCTAGCACAGGTCTATCTATATATATCTTTATCAGTACTTTTACTCTAATGGGTCGATTTTTTGTTTTTTTCTTACTTGCTAAGGTCGAATGTGTGGTCCTGTGTGAAAAATCAATTTACCATACAGCCCCACTTAGGAGCTCCATGTCATGGGACGAGTTTACGAACACTCTAAACCTGTGCAGCACTAAACAATTACAAGGAAAAGTTACTAATAAATCTAAAGAGAGAGTAGGGAATAGAGAGGTTTTAGAAGTATTTTTTATTTTATTAATAGAGTATGTATAAATGAGGGGTAAGAGATTTTCTTTTATACAAATTTTAAATAAGTTATAACCGTTAGATCCCTCCTTAATTTAATAGTAAATATTATATCTCTTCAATTTTTTATTTAATAAATGATTAGTTCCAATGCGTGTCTCTTCCCGAAGATGCGTATACATTCAATAAATTGTCTTTCTTTAGGAGGTGTCTAGATTAACATATTAGAACCTCCGATACATAGGGTTTGAACTTGCTGGCCCGTGACATTCTCCCCCACTTAATTCTGTGACGTCCTCGTCGTTATTTTATCTTTGTAGTACTGGATTTCGTTAGAGAATTGTCATAGTGTGTTCTCCCGTTTCCAACTGGCCTCCTCATGAGGATGTCCCTTCCATTTTACCAGGTACTCCGTATAATTGGATATATCCCTTTTTCGGATCCTTCGAATTAGTCCTTTGTGGATTTTGCGGTGGGACTTAAATTGTTGTGGGAATAGTCGGATGAGCACTTTGTCTCCTTCTTGGTACTCAATGTGCCTCCATTTGTGATCCGCCCATTTCTTCATCTTCCAAGCGGCTTTATCTAGGTTAGCTCGGGCGATGTCGGCTTGCTCATGTCATTCCTTGGCGATTTGATGCGCCATAGGGCTCTTGCCATTGTATGTGGAGGCAATGGCATGTGGTGCCATAGGCTGTTGGCCGGTGACAATCTCAAAGGGGTTTTTACCTGTGGCTTCACTTCTTTGGAGATTGTAGGAAAATTGAGCCATATCAAGCAACTTGGCTCAATCCTGTTGATGGGCACTTACATAGTGCCTCAGATATAACTCCAATAGTCCATTGATACGCTCAGTTTGACCGTCACTTTAGGGATGGAAACTAGTGGAGAAGTTGAGATTGGTCCCCAAGAGTTTGAAAAGTTTTGTCCAGAACCTTCCAGTGAAGTGTGGGTCTCAATCACTTACAATATCGCACGGTACTCCCCAAAGTTTGATGATATGTTCGAGGAAAACGCAGGCGGCTTCCTCAGCGGTGCAGTCTCGAGAAACTGGAACGAACGTGGCATACTTGCTGAACTGATCTACAATCACCATAATGCTCCCATAACCTTCGGACTTGGGTAGGGCTATGATGAAGTCTATGGATAAGCTTTGCCATGGTCTTTCAGCGATTGGTAGGGGTTCCAAAAGACCTGCAGGGTGGTGTAGATCAACCTTGTCTTGCTGGCAAACAAGGCATGTCCAAACGTATGCTTCCACATCGTCCCACATTTGTGGCCAGTAGTAGGAGGATTGAAGAAGGGCAAGGGTGCGTGCAACACCAGGATGTCCTGCCCATCGAGAATCATGACACTCTTTGATGATCTCCCTCCTCAAATTTCCATGTCGTGGGATCATGATTCGGTTGCTGACGGTCAGGAGTAGTCCATTATCTTCCCAAAACCGTCGAGTCTTGCCTTCACGTGCTAGTTTGACAAGGTTTTGTGTCGTGAGATCTTTGTCAATGCCTTCCTTGATGCGGGTGATGAGAAGGCTCTCAGGTTGGTTAAGAGTTAATGAACTAAGCTCCTCTTTCTTGCTAAGTGCATCGGCTATCACATTAGCTTTACCCGGCTTGTACTTCAGCTGGTAGTCAAACTCAGCAAGAAAATCTTGCCACCGAGCTTGCTTTGGGCTCAACTTCTTTTGAGTTTGGAAGTAAGTTGTAGCCACATTATCAGTTAGGATGGAGAAGTGTGAGCCAAGTAAGTAATGCCGCCATATCCGTAGGCAGTGGACAATGGCTGTCATCTCCTTCTCTTGTACAGTGTAGCCGCACTTCGTATCGTTTAACTTCCGACTTTCAAAGGTAATGGGATGGTTGTCCTGCATAAGAACACCTCCAATGGCAAAGTTAGAAGTATCAGTGTGTACCTCAAAGGCTCTACTCGGATGCGAAAGGCTAAAGACAGGCTCCTTGGAGATGGTTTTCTTCAAATCATCAAAGGCATGTTGTCATTGTTCTATCCATCTCCATGCATAATCCTTCTTTAATAGGTCGGTCAAGGGTCTTATCCTTGCCAAGTACCTTTTTATGAACCGACGGTAGTAGTTGGTTAGACCGAGGAAGGATCTTAGCTCCGGAATTCTTATTGGTGGCTCCTAATCTATGACGGCTTTTACCTTTACTGGATCCATCATAAGCTGTCCATCCCAAATGCAGTGGCCAAGGAACTCTACTTCTTGTGTGGCAAATGAGCACTTTTCTCTCTTAACATAGAGTTCATTGTCACGTAATACTTGGAAGACTTGTCGTAAGTGCTACAAGTACTCATCAAGTGTCTTGCTATACACTATGATGTCATCTAGGTATATTACCACGAATCTATCGAGGAAGGGATGGAATAACTTATTCATGAGCGTGCAAAAGGTTGCCGGTGCATTGGTGAGACCAAAAGGCATAACTAAGAATTCAAAAGAGCCATACCTTGTTACGCATGCCGTCTTAGATTCATCCCTAGTTGCAATGCGTACTTGGTAGTATCCCGAGCGCAGGTCTAACTTTGAGAACCATCATGCATCACCAAGCTGGTCGAAGAGATCCGAGATCAATGGTATCGATACTTGTTCTTTATAGTGACCTTGTTCAATGCTTGGTAGTCGATGCACATGCGAAGACTTCCGTCTTTCTTTTTTTGGAAGAGTACTGGGGCACCATAAGGAGACTTTCAAAGGTTGGATGTAGCTTGAATCCAACAAGTCATAGAGCTACTTACGCAACTCCTGCAACTGGGGTGGTGCCATGCGGTATGGTGCCAAGGCAGGGGGCTTGGCATTCGGCTCCAACTCAATTGCATAATCCACCTTACGCTTAGGTTGGGAGTCTCTTCGGCAATTCTTGCGGCATGACATCCTTGAACTCTTCTAGGACTTATGCCACTTCGTTGGGCAAGGCAACCTTGGGGTGGACATCCTCATCGTTGAGTTCACGAATGGTAACAAGGTAGTTTGGGTCGAATTTCATACCTCGCTTGAATTGTAATGCGAATAAGGCCTGATCCTCCATTCGTCAAGCACGTTCTACGGGTATGATGCAAGCCTTTCCTCCCTCCAATATTCCGAGTAAGTTGGAAGCTGGGAATAAGAAGGCATGTACCTTATCGAAGAACTCTATGCCCAATACCACTTGGAAATTGTCCATGGGGACTACGGAGTAGTTGATGCTTCTTTTCCACGCACTAAGGGTTGTGGGAACGCCTTTAGCAATGCCGGCAATTGGTTTTGCTGGTGAGTTCACTACTTTGAGGGTTCCGCCCTTGCTTGTTAGTTTGAGGCCAAGCCGCTTGGCCTCTTCTATGGAAATGAAGTTGTCGGAAGCTCCGGTGTCCAGCATAGCTCTAGATTGCTTCCCGTTAATGGTGATTTGGACATATAGTAGTCCCTTATGGTCGACATGTGGTTGTGCGCTTTTCCCCTTCATGGTTGCCAGGATTCGGAGTGATCCCATCTCGGTTTGACCTTACTTGTCTTGTGAAGAGTCATCTTCAAACTGGCTCATGATGGCATTGAGGGTCTTGTGCTTGGGGCAATCCTTCATCCAATGGGAACCATTGCAAATAAAATATGGGGTTTTTGGTTTAGGAGAATCGGTCTTAGTTCGATCATGCCTTTCACCGTAAGACAAGACTTTGGCCTTCTCCTTATCTTGGATCCTTGCTCCTTACGTCCGGATTTTTCTCCACCACTCTTACCTTGGTTGGATCGTTTTTCTTTGGATTGGGTGTTGTATTCCACGAGAGACTCGACAGCGGCAATGGCTTTATCCAAGTTTTGCACATTACGTCTCTTAAGTTCGACTCTGGCCCAATCTTTCAATCCGTCCATGAAGTAAAAGAGAGAATCCTTGTCAAACATGTCCTCAATCTTAAGGATGAGGGTGGTGAACTCCTTGATGTAGTCACGGATGGTCCCTCCTTGCTTCAATCATCGGAGACGACCTCGAGCTTCCTTCTTGGCGTTGCTTGGGTAGAAGTGCTTCTTTAACTCTCACTTGAAGTCTTCCCAAGTGTCAATTGAGCAAATACCTTTGCCAATCTCGCCATACTTGCAACGCCACCATAGTTGAGTGGCATCTCGTAGGAATGTGGGGGCAATGCAAATCCTTGCTGCATCGTCTCGAACGAACTTGACTTCGAAATATTATTCTAAGCCGAAAAGGAAGTTCTCAATTCCGTAACATTACGAGTGCCATTGCAGGTAGCAAGTTTAGGCACTTCGATTGTGCCAAAGTTGATGATGCCAGTGGAGCATGACCCATTAGTAATGGTTTGCTTGTGCTCATTCCAATTGATACGAACATCATTTACCTCACGTCTAAGGTCTCGTAACTCAACTTTAGTAAAGAAACGATTACTACATACCTCTCGTTGGATGTCGTTGAGATCATGCTTGAAGGATTGACTGATCTCCCGAAGGATAGATTTTACCACGTGGGTGACTTCTCTGAATTCCGTCTCCATGTTGTCAATTCGGGCAGACTGCTCCTCAACGATAGGTTCTATCCTTAAGAAATTTTTCTCTAACTCTGTAATACGAAATTTCAAGGCCCCTATTAGAGCGGTCTTAGATTTACTACGCCTTGTGATGTGAGTGCATTGTTTCTCTCGTCCACGCCTTTGCTCCTCCACACGAACTTCGTTGTCGGAAACCATCCTTGGTGCTTAACGGTAGCAACCGATACCAACTGTCACAAGACGAGTTTGTAGACACTCTAAACTCGTACAGTACTAAATAATTATAAGGAAAAGTTGCTAATAAATCTAAAAAGAGAGAGTATGAACTAGATAAATTTTAAAAATATATTTTACTTTAAAAATAGAGTGTGTATAAATAAGGGATAGAAAGTCCCTTTTTTATATAAATTTTAAATAAATTATAACTGTTATATTTTTTTTTAATTTAATAATAGATATTACATGTCTTTAATTTTTTATTTAATATATGATTAATTTACGGTTCCTCCTGGAGAAAGCATCTACATTTAACAAATTGTCTTTCTTTAAGACGTCTAAATTAACGTAGTAAAACTTCCTACAGATAGGTTTCAACATACTGGCCCGTGGCATCCAGCTATAATTATCCTACGCATCGTTCCAGCCGAGGTCTATTCAACCGACTTCTATCCAACCCAGGTCTGTCTATATTTTTCAGTACTTTTACTCTGATGGGTCAATTTTTTGTTTACTTTTTTTTTTGCTAGGGTCTAATGTGTAGTTCTGCATGAAAAATCAATTTACCATACAGCCCCACTTAGGAGCTCCAGCTATAATTATCCTACTCATCGTTCCAACCGAGGTCTATCCAAGCGACGTTTATCCAATCCATGTCTATTTATATATACATCTTTCTCGGTATTTTTACTCTGTTGGATCCATTTTTTTGGTTCATTTTTTCCTTTTTTTTTTTAGTTTTTTAGCTCGTCTTCTAGGGTCTAATGTGTAGGTCTGCATGAAAAATCAAATTACCATACAGCCCAGGTCAATTCTCTAATGTTGAGGGCAATAAATCGTTCCCGTCAAGGCAGTCTGCTCTTTCTTCCAACACAGGTCTATCCATATATATTTCTCGGTACTTTTACTCTATTGGGTCGATTTTTTGTTTCTTTTTTTCTTTTTTTTGCTTGCTTGCTATGGTCTAATGTGTAGTTCTGCATGAAAAATCAGGCTACCATACAGCCCGAGGTCAATTCTCTAATGTTGAGGGCAAAAACTCGTTCACGCCAACACAGCCTGCTTCTCCTTACAACACAGGTCTATCTATATATATTTCTCAGTACCTGGGTCGATTTTTTGATTGTTTTTTTCTTTTTTTTGGCTTGCTGGCTAGGGTCTAATGTGTAGTTCCGCATGAAAAATCAGTTTACCATACAGCCCGAAGTCAATTCTCTAATGTTGAGGGCAATAACTCGTTCACGCCAACAGAGTCTGCTCTTTCTTTCAACACAGGTCTACCTATATGTACATCTTTCTCAGTACTTTTACTCTATTGGGTCGATTTTTATTTTTATTTTTATTTTATTTTTTATTTTTCTTGCTGGCTAGGGTCTAATGCGTAGTTATGCATGAAAAATCATTTTACCATACAGCCCGAAGTCAGTTCTCTAGAGGACAAAAACCGGTTCACGCTGAAGGCAAACGCAGGAGATCTACCAATAGGAGATTCGTTTCAAGAAGAGTATGAAGAAATTGAACCGAGAAAGTATGCAGCGATTCCGTGAATGGAAGCTCAAAATCTATATTTCAACTTTGTTGTTATTATATATCAAGAAATCAAAAAATTAAGCATTCACAATCTTTTTTCACTTTTCCGATATCATATTACTTATGGTGAGTTTGTGATTGTAACTGTTTGTGCCTTTTGTTGTGGAGATAGGTACTTCTGTTTTGGTGATAACCATGTTAAAAATCTGTTGAGATAGGTTGAGTTTGTTTTGGTATTTATGAAATAAATACGTAGCAAAATGATAATAATTATAGATCAAAACATTGATTTCTCAAAATAGATTAAATTTCTTATTAAATATAATCACCATCTATTTTAGAAGAAAAGAATATTGTGGGCACAAAGATGAAAGGCCACCCTTTATCCAAAGTACTGTTATAAGCAGCAAAGATTACTGCAAGATGCCGGCATGGATGAAGTAATCGATGCTATTTAGCAGGATGTTCATGCAATTTAGTAGGATTCGAATTTGACAACTTGAGAATGTTTCCTAAATCCTCTATGTTGTAACGTTGGCTTTATTCATTCTTTCTAACAAACTAATTGAGCCAATTTTATTCCTTTATGATGATAACATGCATTTCGTCGAGGATTTTGCTAGTACAGCCGGAATTGCGTTTTTTGGGAAGGCTATCACACCCCAATCTGATTAAGCTGTTGGGATATTGTTTGGAGGTTGTGGGAGAGAATAAGGAGCTACTTCTCGTTTAAGAATTCGTGCGTAAAGGAAGCTTGGTAGATTATCCTTTTATAGGTGAGAACTGATGAAACAGTGAGAAAATCGATAGATTAGCATTAGGTACTTTATGAGTAATAATCCCAGATTTGGATGATTATGTAGAGAGACTCTGCAGTGGACCCTTATCTTGGAACTTGCTACTCAAAATAGCCATTGGAGCTGCACCAGGTGTAGCTTTTCTGCATAGGTCACAAGTCATTCATAGAAACTTAAAGCCCTCAAATATACTGCTTGATGGGGTTAGTTTTCTACATCCTCCAATTTACTTGTCTCTGTTTTATTCTTAAAAACTCTATACCCTAGCACGTTGGATGGTAGCTTTGTGATACTGATCCATTAGTTGGATGGTACAAATTTTTTTCTTCGGCTTTGTGGCAAGAATTGGTTATGTGTTTTTTTGGGAAGGTATGGGGAATAGAATTTTTTTGTTTCTTTTTGTTGAGAATGAATGTGAATGACCTTATAGGTCAATGTGGTCGGATAAAAATTTTACCAATTATTTAAATTCAGCATAGTCTGATTTCTTATAAGTATGCGTACTCTATAATGAGTTCATAACCATTGCATATGATGATAGTATCATCACACTTGCCGATCGAACAGTTGTGAACTAGTTGAAAGTGTTTCATGTCCACACAGAATATATATATTTTTTTAATTGGGGGGCGTCGCGGTGGCTTGTAAGAAAAGACGCGTTGGGTTGGTTAGCAAATAGGGCGTAGGGAAACGATATAACTTTCATGTAATAGTCTTGTGTTTAATATTTTTGAGTGTTGGCTGTTATTGCGTGTGGAGCCCTTTGATGGAAAGTCGCAAGCTGTGAATGGGGCGGTCGGTGCGCATTCTTCAAAATTTTCGCGGATTTAATGGGAGGAATTTTTAATTTCTAGAAAGAATATGCAAATAAATCACTTTCATGGGTCTTCGTCGATGGTATTGCCAACGTCCATACAGTTATCATCTCAACAAGGGCAATCATTTTAGGACCCCTTTATGATGATAACATCTACTTCATTCATTATTTTGCTGGTGCAGTCGGAAGTGTGCGATGACACCTCAATCTGATTCTATCACACCCCGACCCGATTAAGTTGTTGGGATTTTTGCTTTGAGAATGTGGGGATACCAAAGAGCTGCTTCTCGTTTATGAATTCATCCGGTTGAAGGATATTAAGGGCACAAGAATGAAATGCCAGTATTCATCGAAGGCAACGTCACGAGCAGCACAAATTACCTCAACATGTTTAGAAAAAGATATGAGAAGCCACCCCAACATGGATGAAGTTTTGCCGGTGTTGGAACAGATAGAATCAATGAAGGAAAGGCCACCGTAGAAGTTCTCACTCGTATGCGTTGTCTCTCATTTACGTATCATATCCAGAATGCGAAAAGTATCCTTGCAAAAGTAAAAGGTTGAAGGAAATGAAGTCTTCTGGGAACTTGCATTAAAGAATAAATAAAATAGAATAAAATAAGGGCGTACAATGCATAAAGCTTTTCACCGGCTCTGGGGATTATGTCTTTCCATAATTTTGTTGTCTCGGTGTTGTTATTCCATCTGGGCAGAGAGAGTCTCCAGGTAAAAATTGGGATAAGATTGCGTCCACCTAATCCTTTCAATTCACATCATATGTGTATTGGATTCTTTAAGTCCAAAGTTATAGTTTTAACGCTTTTCTTTTTTCATTTGGTTTTTTCCTTAAATTATTTGGCTTAAAGTAAGGATAGAATTAAAATTAAGGACAATTGTTGTATTTCTCAATTTTTAGATATATATATATACACACACATTGGGTCATTTACTTTAAATATAAAACCTGATTTTGATGCACTTTTCTAGTAATTTGGCATTCTAATGTTATAGTTATCTCATTAATAATCTCACCTCACCATTTACGCTTGACCTTCTCTCAAAGGTAAATTATCATCTCCAAAGGCTTCAAACACAAAAGAAGTAATCTGTGATCCATGACATGATCATTTGTCACATATTAAGTAAAACCCTATTCACTTCTACACGTGGGTAGTATATAAATACACATTATGTATAGGAGAGAGTATTTTCACAAATTTAATACGATTTTTTTAAAAATAATTATTTAATTCTCATATAATTTTTTATAATAAGCCTGACAACCACTAATTCTTATTAAAAGAATGCATCCAATCTGATGGCATGACAAGTTTAATAATTGCGCTGGTTGAGGCTTCTCCAACACAAGCCGAAAACCCAATCAACTAATTAAAATTAAAATTTCATCAAACCAAACAATTCTCTTCCTTCGAAATTTCATTAAGCTTGATAATTCTTGTTATTCGCCTTTGGAGGATGCTGACTTCCTAGCAGCTACGCGGCAAACGACGAAGGCCTTAGATGGTCAACGCCCCATTTGCTTTCTCCTTCCTACGGTTTTTCTTGACAGCTTCTAGGAAGCTTCTAGGTTCTGGCTCTTTCCCTTACGTTTTGTCCATTCAAATACAGGCTACGGAGAGAATGCAAGGCTAAACAAAGAAGTCAACATGGGCAACTGCATCAGACGTCTCTTTGAAGATCCTTATCATTGTCCAAGCGCTCCCATCTCTGATTCTTCTGCCACAGGTATAGATATCTTTCTCAGTATTTTTACTCTATTGGGTCAATTTTTTGTTTTTTTCTTGCTTGCTGGGGTATGAAAAATCGATTTACCGTACAGCCTATCCTTCTCGTCCTTCCAACCGACGTCGTTCCAACCCAGGTACTGAATCGATTTTTTGTTTGTTTTTTCCTTTTTGTTTTTTGTTTTTTTTTTTTTTTCTTGTTTGCCAATGTCTGGTTCTTGATGAAAAATCAATTTACCATACAGCCCCAGGTCAAATCTCTAATGTTAAGGGCAATATCTTATTCACGCCAACACATCCGGCTCCTCCTTCCAACACAGGTCTATCTATATATATTTCTTTCTCAGTACTTTTACTCTATTGTGACCTTTTTTTGTTTTTTATGGCTTGCTTGCTAAGGTCTAACGTGTAGTTCTGCATGAAAAATCAGCTTACTATACAGCCCTAAGTGAAATGCTTACTTCCAACACAGGTCTATCTATGTATATCTTTCTCAGTTCTTTTATTCTATTGGGTCGATTTTTTGTTTCTTTTTTCCTTTTTTTTTAATTCTTACTTGCTCGGGTCTAATGTGTAGTTCTGTATGAAAAATCAATTTACCATACAGCCCCGTCTACGATCTCTAATTATTCTTCTCGTGCTTCCCGGCGAGGTCCATCCAACCGATATCTATTCAACCCAGGTCTATCTATATATATATATATCTTTTTCAGTACTTTTACTCTATTGAGTCGATTTTTTGTTTTTTTATACTTGATTGCTAGGGTCTAATGTGTAGTTCTGCATGAAAAATCAATTTACCATACAGCCCCAGGTAAATTCTCTAATGTTAAGGGCAATAACTCGTTCACGCCAACACAGCCCGCTCCTCCTTCCAACACAGGTCTATCTATATATATCTTTGTCACTACTTTTACTCTATTGGGTCGGTTTTTTATTTTTTGCTTTTTTTTCTTGCTTGCTGAGGTCTAACGTGTATTTCTGTACGAAAAATCAGCTTACCATACAGCCCGAAGTCAATTCCCTATTGCTAACACAGGTCTATCTATATATATATCTTTCTCAGTACTTTTACTCTATTGGGTCGATTTTTTGTTTTTTTCTTGCTTGCTAGGGTCCAATGTGTAGTTCTGTATGAAAAATCAATTTACCATACAGCCCCACTTAGGAGCTCCAGCTATGATTATCCTACTCATCGTTCCAGCCGAGGTCTATTCAACCGACTTCTATCCAACCCAGGTCTGTCTATATTTTTCAGTACTTTTACTCTGATGGGTCAATTTTTTGTTTTTTTTTTTTTTTTTTTTTTTTGTTTGCTAGGGTCTAATTGTAGTTCTGCATGAAAAATCATCTATGTATATCTTTCTCACTT
Organism: Rhizophora apiculata; assembly: GCA_037832385.1. NCBI lineage: Eukaryota > Viridiplantae > Streptophyta > Magnoliopsida > Malpighiales > Rhizophoraceae > Rhizophora > Rhizophora apiculata. The sequence continues at coordinate 5,318,930 of CM075437.1, forward strand.
TTATTCTATGGGGTCGATTTTTTGTTTCTTTTTTCCTTTTTTTTTTTAGTCTTACTTGCTAGGGTCTAATGTGTAGTTCTGTATGAAAAATCAATTTACCATACAGCCCCGTCTAGGAGCTATAATTATTCTTCTCGTACTTCGAAGCGAGGTCCATCCAACCGATGTCTATTCAGCCCAGGTCTATCTGTATATACATATATATATATATCTTTCTCAGTACTTTTACTCTATTGAGTCGAGTTTTTGTTTTTTTATACTTGATTGCTAGGGTCTAATTTGTAGTTCTGCATGAAAAATCATGTTACCATACAGACCGAAGTCAATTCTCTAATGTTGAGGGCAGTAACTCCTTGACGCCAATACAGCCTGCTTCTCCTTCCAACACAGGTCTGTCAATATATGTATCTTTCTCAGTACTTTTACTCTATTGTGTCCTTTTTTTGTTTTTTTTTGGCTTGCTTGCTAAGGTCTAATGTGTTGTTCTGAATGAAAAATCAGCTTACTCTGCAGTCCGAAGTGAATTCTCTACTTCCAATACAGGTCTATCTATATATATCTTTCTCAGTACTTTTACTCTATTGGGTCGATTTTTTGTTTATTTTTTTTCTCTTTTTTGCTTGCGGGCTAGGGGCTAATGTGTAGTTCTGCATGAAAAATCAGTTTACCATACAGCCCGAAGTCAAATCTCTAACGTTGAGGGCAATAACTTGTTCACGCCAAAACAGCTTGCTTCTCCTTCCAACACAGGTCTATTTATATATATATTTTTCTCGTTACTTTTACTCTATTGATCGATTTTATGTTTTTTACGCTTGTTGGCTAGGGTCTAATGTGTAGTTCTGCATGAAAAATCAGTTTACCATACAGCCCGAAGTTAACCGGTTCACGCAAATACAGTATGAAGGCAAACGCAGGAGATCTACCAATAGGAGATTCATTTCAAGAAGAGTATCAAGAAATTGAACCGAGAAAGTATGCAGAGATTCCGTGAATGGAAGCTCAAAATCTATATTTCAACTTTGTTGTTATTATCTATGAAGAAATCTAAAAATTAAGCATTCACAATCTTAATCTTTTTCACTTTTCTGATATCATATTACTTATGTTGAGTTTGTGATTGTAACTGTTTGTGCCTGGTGTTATGGAGATGGATACTTTTGTTTTGGTGATATATATTGAGTTCGTTTTGGTATTTATCAAATAAAGCCGCAATAAAATGGAAATAATTATTCGTTAGATCTAAATTTGGATTTTTCAGAATAAATTAAATTGCTCATTAAATATAATCACCATGAAAAGAATATTATGGGCACAAAGATGAAAGGCCAGTTTCCATCCAAAGCACTGTTACAAGCAGCAAAGAATTACTGCTGCTTAGAAAAAGATGAAGTAATCGATCCTATTTAGTAGGATGTTCATGAAATTTAGTAGGATTCGAACTTTGACAACTTGAGAATGTTTCCTGAATTCTTTATGTTGTAATGTTGGCTTTATCCATTCTTTCTAACAAACTAATTGAGCCAATTTTAGTCCTTTACGATGATAACATGCATTTCGTCGAGGACTTTGCTAGCACAGTCGGAAGTGAGCTTTTGGGGAAGGCTATCACACACCCGATTTGTCTGTTGGGATAATGTTTGGAGGTTGTGGGAGAGAATAAGGAGTTACTTCTTGTTTACGAATTCACGCGCAAAGGAAGCTTGGCAGATTGGCGGAGTGGACCCTTATCTTGGAACTTGCGACTCAAGATAACCATTGGAGCTGCTCCAGGTGTAGCTTTTCCGCATAGGTCACAAGTCATTCGTAGAAACTTCAAGCCCTCAAACATACTGCTTGAAGGGTTTAGTTTTCTGCATCCTCCAATTTATTTGTCTCTGTTTTATTCTAAGTAAGTCTATGCCGTAGCACGTTGGATGGTAGCTTTACGATACTCATCCATTAGTTGGATGGTACAAATTTTTTTCTTTGGTTTTTTTTTTGGGAAAAATTGGTTACGTGTTTGTTGGGAAGGAATGGGAAGTAGCAGTTTTCTTTCTTTTTGTTGAGAATGAATGTGAATGACCTTATGGTTTTACATATGGTAACTATAAAGGGACAATGTGGTTAGTTAAAAATTTTCCCAATTATTTAAATTCAACGTCGTACGCTAGTAGTAGTCTTTTTAATGTGGTACAAATTATTTTGTCATCAACGCGTTGGGTTGATGACAAAATAGCGTGTAGGGAAAAGGTAAACTTTCATGCCGTAGTCTTTTTAATTTCTAGAAAGAAAATGCAAATAAATCACTTTCATGGGTCTTCCTTTGACGGCTACATGGACATGGATCATGTACAGAGTCTGAATATAGTTATGTCACGTCAGTAACATTAAACATTTTTTCAAAAAAGCTAATCTTGTATGTATAATAAAATTAATTAAATGTATAATAAATTCTTAATTGTATTTTTTAACTATTTATTACATATTTCATCGTCGTTATTGTACGTTTAATCAGTGTACGTCCCACCATTTTTGACAAGAAACTGAAGCTGCTCTTAAGAAACTGTAACAAAAAGACAGGTAAATCCCACGGGACCACCTCACTCCTTCCAATCCCAGTCCGAAGTCTCGGTTTACCTAACATTTTCCATATATTTAACTCGCAAGTTGATAAAAAAAAAAAAAAAAAGATTAAAAAGTGCAAACATTTCTAGAACAGTTTTGGAGAGTTAAGGTAAAAATTGAAAAATAATATGTTTTTTTAATTTTTTTTAAAAGAGAAGAAAAACTACAATTGTCAATACCTGAAACTTTGCTGCTTTTCCCGGTTGTTTCTAGGCTCCTTCCCAGTTTCTTTCTACGTCAAAGGAACTTGCATTATCTGGGTCAACACGGAGAATCTCAGGCTACACACAAGTCAACATGGGCAATTGCCTAAGAACATGATCGCCCATTAATGATGCTGATCCTGGCTATCCCACTCGCGATGCTTCCAGCACAGGTAAAATATATGTGTTATCTTTCTGGCTATTCCTTGTCTTGCTTGTAGTTTTCTTGTTCCTGAAAAATCCATTTAGAAGGTGGCTATAAATGTTTTAACAAAAGGTGGTACAATTGGGCACTGGATAATCAGTTTTCACTGCAGCCAAAATTTACTTCTCGGAGACAGTGGGCAAAGGGAATGAAGACGTGGTGGTGGCAGCTAACTTAGCGGTGTTTACTTTTGCGGATTTGAGGAAAGCAACTGTGAATTTCAAGCATGAATATATTCTTGGTGCGGGTGGCTTTGGGAAGGTGAGGGTGGTTAAAGGCAGGAGCTTTTGCACCTTCTAGGCCTGGTTCTGGGATGTTGGCAGCTATCAAGTGATTAAACCGAAATAGTTTGCAGGGACATGGTGAATGGCGGGTTAGTAATTCTCTATCCAACTCTGTTTATTTTTGTCTATCCAAAAAATCCCAAAATTAAGCATTTACAATTTTTTTTCTTAGTTTTTTCCAATATCTTATTATTTTTGGGATGAGTGTGAGAAATGGTAAGATTACTTAGTTGTGATTTTTAGGTAATGATCTCTTTGTAAAAGTCATGGTTTTTTTCCAATATCTTCTTATTTTTGGCATGAGTGAGAGAAATGGTAAGATTACTTAGTTGTGATTTTTAGGTAATGATCTCTTTGTAAAAATCATGGCAAGGCTGTTGCGTGCATGGGACCCTTTCTCAAACTCACAATGTGCGAAGAGGGACGCTTTTGTATTTTGTATGAGTTTGTGGCCATTAATATGCTTGTGTATTTGTGTGTGTATGAGAGATTTGGGAATAAGCACATGGTGGTATTTATACTGGGTTTGAATCATTTTCTCAAAATGGGTCCACCTGATATCACTTTTATGATGCACAATTTACTGGTCTGTATTTACTGGTCTGTAATTGGTGTGATTAGTAATTGAATGTGCTTTAGGCACACTCATAATCAGTGGTGGTGCTCCCCTTGAGTTGAAGCATTACAGCTGAGAGCTTTGCCAGGGGGAATGAGAAAGAAAAGAAAATTGAACCCTTTTCTTTCCTCTGTAAAAGCACATGCTCTTGTGTTCACATGTTCCAAGCAAAAAGAAAGTTTTCTTACCTTTCGGATTTTGAAGCCTGTGGATTTGGTGGAAGAAGATTGATCAATATGAGAGTGATGTCTATAATTCAGTTTAGTCCCAAACATGTTTGATGAACTGACTTTAGTTTCTTTATTCATGTCACATTTTTGGGGAAAAGAGATTGACAGAAAATGACATTGAGACAAAAATAGAAGCAGAAGTCGTTGATTGCAATTAATCAAAATTCAGTAATCCAATTCATACTTGTCTGGCTTTAGTAGTCAGTAGTGCAATGTACTTGTCCACTGACAGGCTAATTGTGAAAACAAAAGTAAGACCCTGTTATCTCTGATGATGACACTTGTTTCCTTTCTTACTTTGCCAATGCAGTTTCTGGGAAGGCTATCACACCCTAATCTTCTGATTAAGCTGTTGGGATTTTGTTGTGAGGAAAAGAAGCCACTCCTTGTTTACGAATTCATGCCAAAAGGAAACTTGGAAAACCGTCATTTTAGAAGTAAGAACGGATGGAAAATAGTGATGCAAATAATACTTTAATATGGCATAGTAAATTGAAATCTGGACTGATCATGCAGAGAACCCAGCCACTGGATCCTTACCTTGGGAGTTACGGCTTAAGATAGCCATTGGAGCTGCTTGAGGTTTAGCTTTTCTGCATACTTCGCAAATCATTTTTGGATATTCACGCTCTCAAGCATACTGCTTGATAGGGTTGGTTTTCGCATCCTCATTTTCCTTCTCTATATTTTACTGTTGGGAAGGCAGATAAGATGGAATTTATAATTTCTATAGCCTCCTACCGTATTGGAATGGTATTGTTGTGATCCCAATTGACCGTCTACTCGTGAGTATATTTTGTTTCTTCTTAATGCGGTTTTCTTGCTCTTTAAAGTGCATTTTTTTGGTCTCAAATTTCTGAGTTTTTCTTTTTGCTTCTTTTAGTTACAAAACAAATTACATTGTTGTTCTAAACATCACTGCAAGAATTTCACATCTCTGTCTTTTAGGACATTAAGAAATCCACCAACAATCGAGCAAGAGAACTATTTTGCACTTTCTTAATGTGGTCTAAAGTGTAGAAGTTGAAAGGAAAGAGAATTTAAACCCCTATTAGGATATAGCATATAGGAACATGCGGTTCCTGATTAATCTCACATTAATTTGGATATCATTTTTATTGTGTTTCAGAAGTACAATGCAAAACTATCAGATTTTGGCTTTGCAGAGCTGGGGCCAGGCGAGGGTTGTGTGTCCCCCAGGGTGATTGGTTATATTGCTCCAGAATACATTTCATCTGGTAATAACAGCTGTGGAAAATTCCTAAAATGTTATATTGTTTACCAAATCAACTTTGGCATTTATCCATCATGCAATTGATGTGGAGCTTTGGCAAAGAGGTAAGATTGTTCTTTCTAACCAAATGGCCGGAGTTTGAGTTGTGAAAATAGTTCCTTTGTAAAGTGCAAAGAAACAGCATTGCTCGGTAAACAACCTTCTTCCAACATTTTAAGGACAGTAGCCTCATCCATTAGGAATGTCCTATTTGCATTTTTATGCGGCACGGGATATGGCAAACCATTTAACTTATCATTTCCATTTCCACTATGATAAACAGGTCATTTATTTGTGAAGAGTGATGTATATGGCTTCGGTGTGGTGCTACTTCAAATGATGGCGGGTTTAAAGGCAATCGATTTAAGATATCCAGACGGACAGAAATATTTGGTTGATCGGTTAAAGCCAATTCTCACAGATAAAAAAAAGGCTGAAGGATATCATGGATGCAAGGATGGAAGGCCAGTATTCATCCAAGGCAATGTTACGAGCAGCACAAATTACTTGGAGATTCTTATAACAAGATCCCAGAAGTCGTCCCCATATGGATGAAGTGGTGGAGGTGCTGGAACAAATAGAATCAATGAAAGGAAAACCAAAATAGAAATTCTCACTTTGGCGTATCTGTCGACCTTCCTATTAGTTTTTATCCCTTCTAAGCTACTATTGGAAAAGTAAAGAAAGGCTAAGTCAGAGATGTTTTTTCATTGTGATTTGAACAATTTTCAAATATATATATATTTACTTTCAATTGAGACTAAAATTGAAATTAAATTTAATTTTTTTCAATTACTTAAAAATCATGTATATTTTATTTTCAAATGTAACTGAATGTGCTTAAATAATCAGATTCCACTAAAATTAACTAAGGCCAAATGTTTCATATGGGGACAACCCACAAAATGGGATAATGACCAAATTAATTAACAAGCATAGCTTCTCAATGTACTTTTTACATGTTGAATTTAGGTGAGTCCACCATACAATGCAATCTTGCACAATTTTTTTTTTTTTAATTCTTGAGAAGATTGTGAGACATTATATCTATTTTTTTATTTTTTGGACCAAAAAGGGTTTGTAGTTAGGCAGATAAATGTGGCAGATTAAGATGAATAAGAATTGGCAACAAGGTAGGCTTATGTACAAAAAAGAAAAAAAAAAAAAACAAAGAAAGAAAGTAGGCTTGTTAATTAATTTTGTCATTATAGGTCTGGCTGATTAAGATAAATGAGAATTAGCAACAAGGAATCGAGGATCTACCATCAGTGAATCACCCATGAGGGTACAGTTACCGGGCAACCACGAGAGAAGAAAAACGTCAACCTTGATTGGAATCCACCGATTTCAACCGACACACGCTCACACAAGAGACAATTAACCATTGAGTAATCCAAATAGTTTTCAAATAAGGAGGAAGCACTTACACAGATACAAAACTGATGAACACTACTAGACACAATCCATAAAATAATTCTTTTATCTTTTTTATCTAATCTTGATTAGTTCATATTTTCCATGATTATAATCATATCTGCATTATTTTATTAATTATATACAACTGTATCTATCAATTCTGTGTTCAACAAATGTTTTTCTTCAGATAAATTTCCACCAAAATTTGCAATTTAAACTTTTATGAGGTCCAACATGCCAGTTGCGAAGGCCACATACATATTCGATGGTAGTGCCAACGTCCATACAGTTATCATCGTCAACAAGGGCAATCATTTTAGGACCCCTTTACGATGATAACATCTACTTCATTCATTATTTTGCTACTGCAGTCGGAAGTGATCTATCAAACCCGGACCCGATTAAGTTGTTGGGATTTTTGCTTTGAGAATGTGGGGATACCTAAGAGCTGCTTCTTGTTTATGAATTCATCGCCAGTGAAGGTTGAAGGATATTATGGGCGCAAGAATGAAAGGCCAGTATTCATCCAAGGCAACGTCACGAGCAGCACAAATTACCTCAACATGTTTAGAAAAAGATATAAGCAGCCACCCCAGCATGGATGAAGTTTTGCCGGTGCTGGAACAGATAGAATCAATGAAGGAAAGGCCTCCGTAGAAGTTCTCACTTGTATGCGTTGTCTCTCATTTGCATCTATAAATTATCATATCCAGAATGCGAAACTTTTGAAGATGTTGATTAACGATCTCTTTTCGAGTATTCTTGCAAAAGGAAAGGTTGAAGGAAATGAAGTCTTCTCTGGGAACTTGCATCCTAGAAAAAATAAAATAGAATAAAATAAGGGCATACAATGCACAGGGCTTTTCGCTGGGTCCGGGGACTCTGTCTTTCCATAATTTTGTTGTCTTGGCGTAGTTGTTCTATCGTGGATATGTGCATTGGATTATTTAACTCAGGTTATAGTTATAGCTTTTCCTTAAATTATTTGGATTAAGTAAAGCATAGAATTAAAATGAAGGACAATTGTTGATTTACTTTAAATATAAAAACTGATTTTGATGCACTTCTCTAGTAATTTGGCATTCTAAGATTATGGTAATCTCATTACAATTTACTCTCATCTTCCCTCGAAGATAAATTATCATCTCCAAAGGCCTGGAGCACAAAAGAAGTGCTCTGTGATCCATGACATGGTCATTTGTTACATATTAAGTAACGATCCTATTCACTTGCATAGTACATAAATGCACATTATGTACAAGATAGAGTGTTTTTGTAAATTTAATATGATCTTTGAAAAATAATTATTTAATTCTCATATAATTTTTAATAATAAATCCAACAGATCGCTAATTCTTATCAAAAGAATCCATCTGACGTGATGACATGACAAGTTTAATAAGTGGGCTCACTGGGGCTTCTCCAACACAAGCCCAAAACCCAATCAACTAATTAAAACTAAAATTTCATCATGCTTGATGATGCCTGTTATTCGCCTTTGGAGGATGCTGACTACCAAGAAGCTACGCGGTAAGAGCTACGCGTTAGAAGACGAAGACCTTAGATGGTCAGCGCTCCACTTGCTGCTCTCCTTCCTACGTTTTTTCTCGACAGCTTCTAGGCTCTGGTTCTTTCCCTTACGTTTTGTTCATTCAAATATAGACTACGGAGAGAATGCAAGGATACACAAACACGTCAACATGGGCAACTGCATCAGATGTCTCTCCGAAGATCCTCATCATCGTCCAAGCTCTCCCATCTCTAATGATGCTGCTCTTCCTTCCACTACAGGTCTATCTATCTATACATACATACATACATGCGCATATATATATATATATATACATATCAGTACTTTTACTCTATTGGGTCGATTTTTTGTTTCTTTTTTTTTTTTTTTCGCTTGCTTGCTAGGGTCTAATGTTTAGTTCTGCATGAAAAATCAGTTTACTATACAGCCCAATATCGATTCTCTGATGGAGAGGACAATAACCAATTCCCGCAAACACGGCATGCTGCTTATCCTACCAACACAGGTCTATATATATATATTTCTCAGTACTTTTACTCTATTGGGTCAATTTTTTTGTTTCATTTTTGACTTTTTTTGCTTTTTGGCTTGCTTGCTAGGGTCTAATGTGTAGTTCTGCATGCCCGCGTTCAATTCTTTTATCGAGAAGACAATAAACGGTTCACGCAAACACAACATGAAGGAAAACGCAGGTAATCGACGAATAGTAGATTGCTTTCAAGAAGAGTATCAAGAAATTGAACTGAGAAAATAAGCAGAGATTCCGTGACTGGCAGCTCAAAATCTATATTTCAACTTTGTTATTATCATTTATCAAGAAATCTGAAAAATGAACACTCACAATTTTTTTCACTTTTCCGTTGTCATATTACTTATATTGAGTCTGTGATTGTAATTGTTTGTGCTTGGTGTTATAGAGATGGGTACTTTTGTTTTGGTGATAACCATATTGGGAATCTGTTGAGATATGTTGAGTTTGTTTAATAATTACTTAGAAGAATGGTAATAATTACTCGTTAAATCAAAACTTTGATTTTTCAAAATATATTAAATTGCTTATTAAATATAATCACCATCTATTTTAGAAGAAAAAAATATTATGGGCACAAAGATGAAAGGCCAGTTTTCTTCCAAAGCACTGTTACAAGCAGCAAAGATTACTGCAATGCCGCCATGGATGAAGTAATCGATGCTATTTAGTAGAATGGTCATGCAATTTAGTAGGATTCGAACTTGATATCTTGAGAATGTTTCCTGAATCCTCTATGTTGTAATGTTGGCTTTATCCATTCTTTCTAACAAACTAATTGAGTCAATTTTAGTCCTTTACGATGATAACATGCATTTCGTCGAGGATTTTGCTAGTAAAGTCAGAAGTGCGTTGTTTGGGAAGGCTATCACACCCCAATCTGATTAAGCTGTTGGGATATTTTTTGGAGGTTGTGGGGGAGAACAAGGAGCTACTTCTCGTTCATGAATTCATGTGCAAAGGAAGCTTGGCAGATTATCTTTTTATAAGTAAGAACTGATGAAATAGTGAGAAAATCAATAGCTTAGCATTGGATACTTTATAAGTAATAATCCCAGATTTAGATGATTATGCAGGGAAAACCCTCAGTGGACCCTTGTATTGGAACGTAAGACTCAAGATAGCATTAAAGCTGCTCGAGGTGTAGCTTTTCTGCATAGGTCACCAGTCATTCATAGAAAGTTCAAGCCCTCAAATGTACTGCTTGATGGGGTTAGTTTTCCGCATCCTCCAATTTACTTGTCTCTGTTTTATTCTGAGAAACTCTATACCCTAGCCCGTTGGATGGTAGCTTCGTGACACTCATCCATTAGTTGGATGGTACGAATTTTTTTTCTTTGCCTTTTTGGAAGAATTGGTTATGTGTTTGTTGGAAAAGATGGGAAGTAGAAGTTTTCTTTCTTTTTGTTGAGAATCAACGTAAATTAACTCATGGGTTTATATATAGTAACCATAAAGAGTCAATGTGATTGGCTAAGAATTTTCTCAATTATTTAAATTCAACAAAGTCTGATTTCCTATAAGAATGCGTACTCTATAATGAGTTCATAACCATTGCATATGATGACAGTATCATCGCACATGCGATCCAACGGTTGTGAACTTGTTGAAAGCGTTTAACGTCAACACAGAATTTTTTTTTTTTTTTTAAATGGGGACGTCGCGGTGGCCTGTAATAAAAGACGCGTTGGTTTGGTCAAAAAATAGCGTGTAGGGGAAAGGTAAAACTTATCTCACGTCAGTAACATTAAACTTTTTTTTCAAAAAAGTTAATATAATAAAATTAATTAGATGTACAATAAATTATTAATAATATTTTTTTAACAATTTATTACATATTTTATCCATCCTTATTGTACGTTTAATCAGTGTACGTGCCCACCATTTTTGATGAGAAACTGAAGCTTTCAAGAAAATGTAATAAAAAACATGTGAATGCCATGGTACCACCTCCCTCCTTCCTGTCTCTGTCCGAAGTCTCGGTTTATCTAACTATTTCCATATATGTTTTAGAAAAAAAAAAACGATTAAAAATTGCAAACTTTTGTAGAACAGTTTTGGAGAGTAAAGGTAATAATTGAAAATTAATTTTTTTTTTTTTTTTACAAAAATGAAAATAAAAACTACAAAAGCCGATGCCTAAAATTTTGCTCCTTTTCCCGGTTGTTTCTCGGCTCCTTCCCAGTTTCTTCCTACGTCAAAGGAGTTTGCATATCTGGGTCAACACGGAGAATCTCAGGCTACACACAAGTAAACATGGGCAATTGCCTAAGAACAAGATCGCCCATTAATGATGCTGATCCTGGCTATCCCACTCATGATGCTTCCAGCACAGGTAAAATATATGCGCATCTTTCTGTCAATTCCTTGTCTTGCTTGTAGTTTTCCTGTTCCCGAAAAATCCCATTTAAAAAGTCTTGGTCTTTTTGGAAAGATGGCTATAAATGTTTTAACAAAGGGTAGTACAATTGGGCACTGGATAATCAGTTTTCACTGCAGCCAAAATTTACTTCTCGGAGATAGTGGGTAAAGGGAATGAAGACGTGGGGCTGGCAGCTAACTTAGCGGTGTTTACTTTTGCGGATTTGAGGAAAGCAACTGGGAATTTCAAGCATGAATATATACTTGGTGCGGATGGCCTTGGGAAAGTCTTCAGAGGGTGGTTAAAGGCAGGAACTTTTGCGCCTTCTAGGCCTGGTTCTGGGATGGTGGTTGCTATCAAGCGGTTAAGCCGAAATAGTTTGCATGGACATGGTGAAGGGCAGGTTAGTAATTCTATATCCAACTCTGTTTATTTTTATCCATCCAAAAATTCCCAAAATTAAGCATTTACAATTTTTTTTCTTAGTTTTTTTCCGATATCTTATTATTTTTGGGATGAGTGTGAGAAATGGTAAGATTACTTTATTGTGATTTTTAGGCAACGATCACTTTGTAAAAATCATGGCAAGGCTGTTGCGTGCATGTGACCCTTTCTCAAACTCACAATGTAGGAAGAGGGACGCTTTTGTATTTTGTATGAGTTTGTGGCCATTAATCTGCTTGATGTGTGTGTATGAGAGATTTGGGAATAAGCAAATGGTGGTATTTTTACTGGGTTTGAATCATTTTCTCAAAATGGGTCCATCTGATATCACTTTTATGATTGGTGTGATTAGTAATTGAATGTGATTTATGCACACTCATAATCAGTGGTGGTGCTCCCCTTCACTTGAAGCAATACAGCTGAGAGCTTTGCCAGGAGGGGGAATGAGAAAGAAAAGAAAATTGAACTCTTTCCTTTCCTCTGTAAAAGCACATGCTCTTGTGTCCATATGTTCCTAGCAAAAAGAAAGTCTTCTTACCTTTTGAGTTTGAAGCCCGTGGATTTGGTGGAAGAAGATCGATCAATATGAGAGTGATGTCTATAATTAAGTTTAGTCCCAAAGATGTTTGATGAGCTGACTTTAGTTTCTTTGTTCATGTCACATTTTTGGGGAAAAGAGATTGACAGAAAATGACATTGAGACAAAAATAGAAGTAGAAGTCGTTGATTACAATTAATTAAAATTCAGTAATCCAATTCATACTTGTCTGGCTTTAGTAGTCAGTAGTGCAATGTACCTGTTGCTAACAGGCTAATTGTGAAAACAAAAGTAAGACTCTGTTATCTCTGATGATGACATTTGTTTCCTTTCTTACTTTGCCAACGAAGTCGTAAGTGGCTTTTCTGGGAAGGCTAGCACACCCCAATCTCATTCAGTTGTTGGGATTTTGTTGTGAGGAAAAGGAGCTGCTCCTTGTTTACGAGTTCATGCCAAAAGGAAACTTGGAAAACCATCTTTGTAGAAGTAAGAAATGATGGAAAATAGTGATGCAAATAATAATTTAATATGGCATAATAAATTGAAGTCTGGACTGATTATGCAGAGAAACCTGCCACTGGATCCTTACCTTGGGAGTTACGGCTCAAGATAGCCATTGGAGCTGCTCGAGGTTTAGCTTTTCTGCATACTTCGCAAATCATTTTTGGAGATTTCAGGCTCTCAAACATACTGCTTGATAGGGTTAGTTTTCACATCCTCATTTTCCTTCTCTATATTTTACTGTTGGAAAGGGAGATAAGATGGAATTTATAATTTCCATAGCATAATACCATGTTGGAATGGTATTGTTGTGATCCCAATTAATTGTCTACTTGTGAGTTTTTTATTTTTTTTCTTCTTAATGCAGCTTTTTTGCACTTTAAAGTGCATTTTTTTTGGTCTCAAATTTCTAAGTTTTTCTTTTTGCTTCCTTTAGTTACAAAACAAATTACATTGTTGTTCTAAACATCACTGCAAGAATTTCACATCTCTGTCTTTTGGGACATTAAGCTATCCACCAACAATCGAGCAAGAGAACTATTTTGCACTTTCTTAATGTGGTCTAAAGAGTAGAAGTTGAAAGGAAAGAGAATTTAAACCCGATTAGGATATAGCATATAGGAATTTGCAGTTCATGATTAATCTCGCATTAATTTGGGTATCATTTTTATTGTGTTTCAGAGCTACAATGCAAAACTATCAGATTTCGGCTTTGCAGGCCTGGGGCCTGGCGAGGGTTGTGTGTCCCCCAGGGTGATTGGTTATATTGCTCCAGAATACATTTCATGTGGTAATAACAGCTGTGGAAAATTCCTAAAATGTTATATTGTTTTCCAAATCAACTTTGGCATTTATCCATCCTGCAATAGATGTGGAGCTTTGGCAGAGAGGTAAGATTGCTCTTTCTAACCAAATGACCGGAGTTTGAGTTGCGAAAATAGTTCCTTTGTAAAGTGCAAAGAAACAGCATTGCACGGTAAACAACCTTCTTCCAATATTTTAAGGACAGTAGCCTCATCCATTAGGAATGTCCTATTTGCATGCAGCATGGGATATGGCAAACCATTTAACTCACCATTTCCATTTGCACTATGATAAACAGGTCATTTATTTGTGAAGAGTGATGTATATGGCTTCGGTGTGGTGCTACTTCAAATGATGACGGGTTTAAAGGCAATCGATTTAAGATGTCCAGACGGGCAGAAATATTTGGTTGATCGGTTAAAGCCAATTCTCACAGATAAAAAAAAGGCTGAAGGATATCATGGATGCAAGGATGGAAGGCCAGTATTCATCCAAGGCAATGTTACGAGTAGCACAAATTACTTGGAGATGCTTAGAACAAGATCCCAGAAGTCGTCCCCATATGGATGAAGTGGCGGAGGTGCTGGAACAAATAGAATCAATGAAAGGAAAACCAAAATAGAAATTCTCACTTGTGTGTATTGGTTAGCCTATCTGTCGACCATCCTATCCAGAATTTTAAACTTTGAACATCCTAATTTGTGATCACTTTTAAGTTATTCTTAAAGAAAAAGTATACCTAATTGAAATTCCATTTTCAAACTCAAATGAAACTATTAGTGAATTTGTTCAAAAATAAAAATATAGGATTCATAAAGGATATCCTATTTAAAAAATTTTACTAATTTTTTTTTTTCTTTTTATCCTATGTAAAGGTCAAATGTCAAATCAAACATCATAGTATTTTTTACAAACATAATGAATACAAGACCAATTTTGAACTACACTAATTAATAATTTTGAATAAAATAATTTTAAAAAATTATTCTTATTAAAAATCAAATACTAGTTTTGCTATAATTCTTTATCCTTTTTCTATGTATTATATATATATATATATATAAATTTTTGAATAATTTTTCAAATATATATATTTACTTTTGTGACTTTGAACAATTGGGATAAAATTGAAATTAAATTTAATTTTTTTAATTACTTAAAAATTCATGTATATATTTATTTTCAAATGTAATGTAAAGTGTGTAATAAATTAGATCATTTAAGAAATCGGTGGTAACTATAATTATTTTTATTATTCTAATTCTTTTAAGCCAATTAATCAAACAGTTTCAAATTTTGAATAGAGATAAAATAGAATTGTGAGTGCTGATAAAAAAAAAAATATAGAAATATATATATATATATATATATATTATAAAAAAGATGTATTGCGTGTGGCTAATAGGAGCAAACATGACAAGACGTGCAACGGAGGTGAGAAAGTACGTAAGAACCTAACAAAAAGGCCTGGCTGCTTCTTGCATAAGAACTCCCACCAAGGATTCTCATCCTGGCACTCCTACCCCTACATGCGCTTCCAGCACAGGTCAAATGACATCATTTGATATCAAAATGTAAAATTTTAAAAATTAACATGCTTTACAAGACAATTTAGTATAGTAAAATCTAAAATATTTTACTGTGTTTTATGATAAATTTAGGTAGAATCTAGCCCCCAAAAAAAGAAAAAAAAGACTAATTACAAATTTAAGTTGTGAACTTTACAAATTTTGTCATATTAAATTACCGAATTTTAATTTTATTATATTTATTAAAATATAAATTTTGTTTGTATTTCATTTAAAAGATTTAAATTAAGGTGTTTTTTTAAAATAAATTTAAAAATAATTCTTTTATTTAAAAAATAAAAAAATTAAAAAATTTTAAATTATTTTTATTTTTTATTTTCTGTAATTATGAATATTTTTATTATATAAAAATTAAATATATATATAAAAATATTAATATAAATTAGATAATTTAAAATAAATATTAAAAAATGATAAAATAAATTAAATAAATTAAATATATATTAAAATTTTAATTTTATTTAAATATTTTAAAAAAATTATAAATTAATTATTAAATAAATATTAAATTATAATTTAAATTATTATTAAAATTAAGTTATATTATTATATAGCTATTTCATTAGCTCTCTCTTAATTTGAATAACATATATTTTATAGACGTAGATTATGTCTCATGTAAACGTGTGAAAAGTAACTGAGCGCAAGGGAAAAACCTGGCTCCCGTTTGCGGCGCTGCAGCCTCGGAAGTGAACGACCCACGTCGTTAACCCAAAAAGAAAAGGAAACCAACGTCAAAACAAGACCCAAAATCAAAAGCAACCAGACTAAAAATCGACAATAAAGACCAGAATTAGAGAATCAGATCCACAAAGGCAGCCACACCCCAAGATTCAAAATGGGAAAATTTCGAAATTTCAAACTTGAAATTGGAACGTAGAACCCTAAGATCGTGATCAAATGGGCATCAAACCAATTTGCAGTCAAGAATTCACTTAAAACCGAAGTCCAAACATACCGTAAGCCAGTCTGTGTGGTATTGAGATTTTGGAAGTTGAAGAAACATGGAAATTGAGAGATAAGACACGAAGAGTTGTTGGGAGAAAATAGGGAAAAAAAAACATATTAGCAAGTCAAATGTCATGTGACGTCGAGTAGAATATAATAAAATAATATTATTTAATAACTGTTTTAAAAAAATTAACAATCTAAATTGATCAAATTAAGAATTTGTAATTCAATTTGACAAATTTTTTCATGTTTGCAACATAAACATAAACTTAAACTTAAAATAATAATAAAATTAAAAAAAAAAAAAAAAGAAGAAGAAGACCCGGTTTATTTTATTTTATTTTTTCAACCAAAAATTCCGACGGTTTTATTAGTCTTGCAGGTGCCTACCCCAGAAAAACGCAAAGAAACAGAGGAGTTAGGAGTCAATGAGTCAACTTCTGTTGCATCCATTTATTCTTTCTAGCTCAATTGAATTGTCTAGTTTGATGTCCAACAAGTTCGAAGGGTACCACGCTACTACACAAGTCAGGCAGAGGCCAACATGGGCAATTGCCTAAGAAGTGGATCTCCCACTGCCTCTAACGATCATCATCATTGTTCCATTCCCAACTTCGCTTATGGTTCCAGCACAGGTATTCTTATCGCTTTTGTTTTTTCTGTTTTAATTTTAATCAACTCAATTTCTTTTCTTGCTTTTAGTTTTCCTGTTTCTGAAAGTGGGGAGAATCAGTGTACAGTGCAGCCGAAAGTCGCTTCTCTGAGACAGTGAGTGACGGAAATTCGGACTCAAACACAGGTCTATATTACCTTGTCAGTGCTTTTACTCTGTTGGGTTGATTTTTTCCTTTTTTTTTTCTTTTTTCTTGGGGGGAGGGGGGCTTGATTCTGAACTGCGAGTAGCTAGGATCTAATGATTAGTTCTGCATGGAAAATCAGTTTACACTTCTGCCAAGAGTCACTCCTCTGAGACAGTGGCCAAAGGAAATGAAGGCAGGAATCCATTCGTTCGGAATGCTCGGGCTGCAGTTGGCTTAAATGAGGCTTTATCTAACTTAAAGGCGTTCACTTTTGGGGAATTGAAGACTGCAACTGGGAATTTCAAGAAACAAAATTTACTAGGTGAGGGAGGCTTTGGAAAAGTGTTCAATGGATGGATAGATGAGAGGACCTTTGCACCTTCTAAGCCTGGCTCTGGGATGGTCGTTGCTGTCAAGAAAATGAAACTACAGAGTCTAGACCAACTTGGTGAATGGGAGGTAAACAATCTATATTTCAACTCTGCTATTATTATTTACCAAGAAAACCCAAATTTAAGCATTCGCAATCTTGTTTGCTTTTCCACTATCTTTTTACTTATGTTGAGTTTGTGACTGTGGCCATCTGTGTGTGTCTAGGAAATAAAAAGGCAAATGCTGTTGTTACTGTTCGGTTAATGGGTTTAATCATTGACAAAAATGGGTACATCTTAGTCCTTTATGATGATAACATCTAATTCATTTATTATTTTTCTAGTGCAGTCGGAAGTGAGCTTTTTCGGAAGCCTATCACACCCCAATCTAATTAAGTTGTTGGGGTTTTGCTCTGAGAATGTGAAAAAGACTAGGGAGCTGCTCCTTGTTTATGAATTCACGCCCAATGGGAGCTTGGCAGATCATCTTTTTACGAGTCTTTTTATGAGTAAGGACTGATAGGAGAATAGCAAGAAAATCAATGAATTAACGTTAGCTACTTGATAGAGTAATGACTCGAGATTTGGATTGATTGTGCAGAGAACCCCGCTACCGAACCCCTATCTTGGAACTTACGGCTCAAGATAGCCGTTGGGGCTGCTCGAGGTATGGCTTTTCTGCACATGTCAAAGGTCATTCATAAGGCCTTCATTCCCTCAAATATACTGCTTGATGGGGTTAGTTTTTCACTTCCTCCAATTTTCTTCTTTCTGTTTTTAAAAACGCGTATCAAATTTTAGAATATGACATGTGACAAAATTTATACGTTAAAGACGGTACAAAGATAGTTAATTTTTTGTTGGAACACCATTGCAAGAACTTCACTTTTCTTTTTCTTCTAGGGCATCAAGGAATCCACTAAATAAAGAAAAAGAAAAAAAAAAAAAAGACCATTTGTCACTTTCTTCATGTACCGTAAACACTCAAAGCTAGAAGGAAACAGAGGCTCCTTATTAGGGTCGAGTCTACGAGCGACTGGGATTCAGAATTAGCCTTTCGCTTTAATGTGGCAATCTGCTTTTTCTTTTTTATTTTAATTTTTTTTTTTTTTTTTCAGAACTACAATGCTAAAATATCAGGCTTTGGCTTGGCAAGAGAGGGGCCTACCGAGGGACATTCACCTGGGACCACCAGGGTGATAGGTACCAATGGTTATGCTGCTCCGGAATACATTGCAACTGGTAATAATTTCTGTGCAAATTTCGCAATTGGTTATATTATTTCTTCATCAATTTGGGGACGTTATGTTTCCATCGTGCAATTGATGGTGAGACTTGTCAAAATGGTAAGGTTTGTCATTTTGTGAACGAAAGTCATACGATAGACAAACAAGAGGTCATTTGGGAAGGCCCCTTTTTGGTTTTATCTCATGGAGCAAAAACGAAAGCACCACCAATTTGGTCCTAAATTATTTGAGATATTTTTAAATTTAATCTTAAATATATTTTTTTATTTATTTGAATACTATAATTTATAATTTTATCCCAATTTAATACTTTTTTAGAAAATAAAAATAAAAATTATTGACATATTTAACGTGTGGATCATTTAAAAAAAAATTTAAATTAAAATATAATTTTAAGTTATAAAATTTAAGTAAAATTATCAAAATATTTAAGATTTCATTAAAAAAAATTTTTAAAAAAATTAGAATTAAATTAGTATTTATTACAGATTAAAAATATAAATAATGAAAAAAAATAAAAATCTTTTTTTTTTAATTTTTTTCATATTTAATGAAATAAAAGATTAGAGTATTAAATTTTTTTTAATTGAACATATAAAGAGAATAGATTATTTTATTTTATTAACCGATTCTAATTAATATGAAATTTTTAACTTTTAAGGTAGTTATCTTTAGACATGTCAAATCATTTGGTTTATCATTTCCATTTCCACATTGATGAGCAGGTCGTCTATATGTGAAGAGTGATGTGTATTGCTTCGGTGTAGTGCTGCTTGAAATGATGACGGGTTTAAGAGCAATTGACATAAAGCGTCCTGACAGGCAGAAATATTTGGTTGATTGGTTAAAGCCGATTCTCACCAACACGGAAGGGCTGAAAGATATTATGGATGTAAGGATGGAAGGGCAGTATTCATCCGAGGCCATGTCGCGAGCAGCTCAGATTACTTCAGGATGCTTAGAACAAGATCCCAGCAGCCGCCCCAGCATGGATGAAGTTTCGCAGGCGTTGGAACAAATAGAATCAATCAAGGAAAGGCCACAATAAAAGCTTTTAGTTCTTGTATCTATCGTCTCGCAGCACATCTACAAATCATCCTATCCAGAATTTGAAAATTTTGAAGTTGTTTTCCTATTGATCACTGGATTGGCGCAAGACTGTAAGGCAATTCTCCTTCTAATCTCAGGGTCTTGCTATCAAAATTAAAATATAATTAAGTTTACATATTCCCATTTCTGTACCAAAGATAACACGGTTTCACACCATAGCAATTGGATATTAAAAGCTGTAAAATCTAAACGATGTTAGAGTACGTTTGACAATTGATGAGAATCCTCTACGGGTTTGAGTCAAAATTGAGTGTTAACACTTCTAAGATAAAAAAATTAAAAAACTAAAAAATATTAAGATAAAGTCTCATGTTAATATTCTAATATTTAAGATTAGAAAAAAAATCTAAAAGAGTAAGTCTCAGGAGAGTGATTTGAAAAAAAATATTAAAATGTTTTTGTGTGCTCAGATAAGTTACCCACGACAAAAATGATATAATTATTAATATTATTATTATTGAAGAATTTAAAATATTACCTTTAATTAATGTGATTTCTTAATTTAGACATTAAGATTTCAAACTTATCTCCCAGAGCTTTCATAATTCGAAGTCATTGAATTTGTTATTTATCAAGATATTTTCAAGACAGTGTGAATTTACAAATTGATGAAACTTGGAGCAGAAAAATATTTAAAAAAAAAAAATTAAAAGAAACTGGGGACAAAATCAATTCAAGAGTTTAATATTTTTTTAATGTAATCCTAAACATTTAAAAAAAAAAAAATATTAAAACGTTTACTCAGAGACACCTTAATTCCTCCGCTAAGTTTAACATTTCTAATACTTTAAGCACAAAATAGGCAAAGCCATGACACAATCATCTGCCATTGATAGAAAATCAGCCAAATTCACTTCCATACATAGATACATCATTACATACACCAGCACATAATTAGATAGAATGTACAAAAGATAGATGGGTTCTTTGGAAAAGTAAATGTTGAAGGAAATGAATGACTTCTGGAAACTTGACTTCTCATATCTATTCACCCTAGATTTCTTTCACATATTCTACAGAGAGTATCATTTTAGGTAGAGGAAGAAAAGATTAGCAACCATGCGAATGCAGAAGTTGTACACCTAATCCTACTACTTCAGAGAAGAATGGCTTGCCGAAGTTACAATAACTAGAGAGGAACCTCATACTAATAGCCTATAGCCAAAAGTACTCACATGTCCATGTCATCAAATATTTCCCCATCGTCCTCATATGCCATGTTGTCCATGAGAAATCCTTCAGCCACCAGGTTGCTGCCAAAAACAGCAAAAATGAAGCAAGAACAGAAATGAAGGCACTTTGAAGGAAAGCTGCTGGGCCAAAAAGGACACAATGTTTTTACACATGCAGCTCAAACTCACCTTAAACAACAGAATCGAACACTTACAACTCGCTTCAGTTTTCGATTGTAGAGAAAGAAGTTGAAGGACCAGCTAGAGAAAACAAAAACATCCATGTCAAAGTTCTTCACAATTTTTCTCCTGTTCTCTGGAGTGCTAACTTAAACAGAACAAAATCTCATGTGTGGCCACCAACATATGAGAGGTGGAAGATAAGATAACACTTACATTGCTCCTTTCTCTAGAAATGGGTCTGCATCAAAATCTGGATCATAACTGTAGATTTCACATTCTGGCAGTTTCACAACCTGTATCACAATGTATCAAGAAGTTGTCCCTTCATACAACTTGCCTGCAATTCTTCAGTGTAGGCTTACCTCATCCAGAGCCTTGCACAATGTTTCCAGCAAGGAATTACCTCCATGCTCCACAGCCCATTCCTGGAACATTTAATAAAGCACCAAACAGAATGTTAGACACAAAATAATAAGCAGGACAGACCTGCCAGAAAGAAACAGGTTATCTATGAAACATATTTCTCATATTCAGTTAACCTGCAAAAGAACCCTAACAAGTTATTATCTAAAATAAACAAATCCAAGAACAAGAGGATAAAAAAATTTAAAGCAATCTATTAAAAAAAAAAAAAACAAATTCCTTACATTTCATGCATTAAAAAAGCAAAAAACCAACTACCATTCTTTCAAACATATGGGTAACTGTCCAACATTCCTATCACCCATCAACAAAAGAACCAGTCAGGGCTGGCATTGCAGATACACTTGATGTGAAATAGTTGAAATACAAAGTGAACAGCAGTGATGAGAAAGGGGAAAGCAGATTATATAGAAAGTGACAAAAAGTCAAAACTACTTCTAAAAGAAGAGATGTATGCACCAGCAGTCCATGTGATTTGACATACAACAGCAATTTTTTTTTTTTTTAATTTGGTCAACACACCTCAGGAGGAGGGGTTATGTTTCAAAGGGCATGCATGGCTCAATAGGCAAAAATGAAAACCAATCGGCTAGTACCTTTGATGCTTCAAACATGTATGTTTCAAAAATCTGCTTAAAAGCGTCCAAGCTTTCCTCTGTGAAGAACTGATGAGCTTTCATTGCACTGAAAACCACAAGGGTCAAAGGCAATATAATAACATAAAGAATTTGCAGAGAACATAGCATTGATAGGTCCATGCATAATCCCCTACTAAAACATAGATGAAGATTATAAGAAAGAGACCAACCACAAAAATGGCTAAAATTAGATCTGGGAAATGGAGAGACTTGAACTCTCAGCTCATCCTAGAGCAACAGTTTTGTGAACTGTCTGTCAAACCTTTTGACAACACTCCCAATGCAGTTAAGTTAAAGAGGATTATATAACGGGTTGTCATGTCGCCCAATAAGCTGACAATGACATTACCCATAATCCTCCTTTCTCCATCTGCACAGTCACAATGTCAATGTCTTCAAGCTAGGAAAATTAAAGGGTTACCTGAAGTCATAATCTGGATACATATGATAGAGTGTAAGAACCAGGTAAATCAACGTCTTTCGGCTGGAAAAAGAATAAGAAAATCCCATCAAAAAGCAAGAGGGAAAAACTAATAATTCCTGGATCCATGAAGCAACTTTCAGCACCTGGATCTGCTCAGCAGATATTCAGCAGGTGATGATGAGTCCATGTCTGAAGACTTCCCAAGATAACCAAGGATCTGATGTAACAAAAACCATAACAAAAACAGTAACTTTCTTTTTCCTTTTCTATTCCTCATTATCACAATACAAAATCACAATCAAACAACCAAAGAACATGAAGACATCACCTATAAAAACCTCTAAAAACACAAAGAAAAAAAAAATCTCTAATTATAATGTCTACTCGATTCCATTTTTCCTGTATAAATCTCTAAAACGACAAAATCACATTCAATAAATACACACACACACACACACACACACACACACACACACACACACAAAGAGACAGAGACATTATGCCAAAAAAAAAAGGCAAAACCAAACCGTAAAAAAAAAAAGAAAAAACATAAGCCGCTGTCCAGGCATCACGAACTACCTCGTTTTCCAAACTAAGCGAGAGCTTCTTGTCAGTCCCGGTGTGTTTACCTAGAAAAACGCCATAGAAACAAAAAGAATTTAAAAAAAAAAAAAAAACAAGATTCCATTACCTTGAAGACAAACCAAGCATTCGATACAACAAATGATGTCTTAACAATAACTTTTACATTTGGTGAACTTACAAGAGTAAGCTTCAAGACAGCACTTAATAGTTCGCTCTCCGAGGTTCAAATTACTCAAGAAATCATTTAATCTGAAATTCACACCAATAAATAAATAAATAAAACAAAAAAAAAAAAAGCGCAAAAAATCAACGGATAAAAATGGAATTAATTTAGATAGAGTATCGAAATAATTAAAACAAATAAACAATTACCTTTCGAGCGGAGTGTATTCTAAGTACTTCATGATTGGGTTAATTCGATTAGAAATCCGTAGAAATTCTGCAAGAGAAGTTGGAAAATGAAATTGGATTTAAATGAAAAGTGCAAACATGGAAAATTGAATTGACGAACGCACCTTAAAGAATTGAAATTTGTGGAAAATTTGCAGTGATTTGGGGTCGATTTTAAATGACTTGCTGCCTGCTTGGGGGATCGAAAAAGTGCCCTAAATTCGAATATTCGAATTTTGGGAAGTAATAATTGGGGATTTATTCTATTTTGAAATTTAGTGATTGGGCTTTTCGATTGTACGTTGGGCCAGGTTGGACTCGATGCACCCAATGAGGCTCGTGAATTTTTATTTGAAGCTAAATCGCATTTGGGTTTAGAAGAAGAGATCCAAAAGCCTGTTTTAAAATATTGTAAAATAAAGTGTTTAAAATAAAAAATATAATAAATAAAAATATTATAACTAAAAGTATTATTACTTTAAATTATATGTTATTAATTAATAATAATAAAAATATGATGAAAAAAATTCAATAAAATTTTAAATATTTGGTTAAAAATACTGTTAAAATAATTATTCGTGTGTAAAACGATTATAAAGGAAATAAATAAAATTTTATCTTATGTTTAAAAAATTAATTATTATTTTTATATTTTAAATTATGTTTTTATACATTTTTTGCTTTAACTCACTACAGTATTTTAGAAACGGAATTTAATATGGAAATTCAAGTTTTCCAAAAGCGCCACAATTCAAAAGTCATCCCAGACAAGGCTGTTTTAGAGAATGTGCAATTATGACCAGTTTGTTTGTTTAATTCAACTCCAATTTTTTATAATTTATGACAAATTAACCCAATTTTTACTAATTAAGTAGTAATCTATAAAGTAAGGCTGAAAACGAGTCAAGAAGTAATTTAGTTTGTAAGAGCTTTTTCGAATTTGGTCATTTACATAAACGAATGACATACCAATTTAATTTCAAAATTTTCTTAATAAAAGGAAAATTGGGTTCATAAATGTACTGTTTATGGAATTGTTAAAAAACTTACTTAGTGCATCGCTGAAGGAGGGTTGGAAGATTCATTTTCAAATTATATATTATGTAATATTTATAATTATACAATAAAAGGATTAAAACAGCTCCTTCACATGGGAGATTCTGGTAGCTAGGACTCGGCGTTAGATGGCATCCTAGAATACAACAAGCCTTGCTTAGGTTCACAGAACAGTAGCAGAGCATCTTACAACTCCTGGACAGGGTTCATGAAGCAAAGGATTGCGGCTAGTCGAAGTTTTAACTTTCTGGATCATTTGTTTCTAGCCTCCTATTTGCAATTCTTGTCAGTGCAATATGGACCGAGATGCATCCAACTTTTCCATTCTTGGAAAGCTACCAGGACTTCCATAACATGTGCCCCATTGTTCAATTGAAGTGGACACTTAATGCCCTCCATTTAAAGTCTCGTTTGGTTTGGTGATAGCCCTTTCTTGACTTATTCGGCTGAGCAGGAAAATGTGCAACTCTCTGACAAATTTTCTGTAGTTCATTATCCCATGCTATTCTGGGGCCCAAATTCCAAATTTGTATGTAATTGATGATGGACGGACAGGTGAACGCAAGCTTGATTAGATCAACAAGCAATTAGGCAGGCATGAGGTGTGAACAACCAATGCTTGTTTTTGTTCGAATCTTGATTGTCTTTTCCTACATCCTTTGAATCTAAAACCTTGTCACTTGAAAATTACCAGAAGGCTAACCCAAAATTTGAGAATATGTGTCACGCATACTATTCCATAAACATATCAGAAAGTGGTTAATTATCACAGTTTCTTCCAAGAAAAACACATTGTAGACACACCTTTTATTACCTTCATTATATGCAATTAATAAAGTAATGTATAATATAAAATATTACTTTCTTAACCGTGTTTTTTGATTTGTGTGCCTTTTTCAGTAATTAAATGTTTATAACGAGTCAGCCAAAAGATGAATCCACCTAGTCAATCTCTTCTTCCAAAAGCCCATCTCACACTTAGCTGAGCGTAAACAGGAGTATCTGAACTGAGCTTCAATTGCAATGTCCTGGAAGCTTGTAGCTCCTTTGCCCAAGATAGAATCATATTATCCACGAGTTTTTTTCAGGACCTTAAAAAATAATAATGTTTAGTTTTGGATGTCCATTGCCCCCCTCCACAGCAGCAAAAAGCTTGACGACAAGTTTCTAAAAGAAATCTCGTTTTTTTCTGGTTCTTGTTTCCACCTTCAAGAACTCATAACAAATGGGATCAAATGACTATATGATAATTAACATGGTTCATATTTAATAACGTCATCATGTAGGTTTTTCTTGCCAGTTCAGGACAAATTGATTCTGAGGCATGCATCCTGACTCTCTAATTTAGAAAAACGCTTGGCTTTAGATTAACTACAGCCTGTCCTTTTATGAATTAAAGTATATGTTACCATGTGGTCACAGCTCATGAAAAATAAACTGAGTACGTGTATTAAATGGAAAAATGTCATCTAGTCTCATATTGTGTATGGAAAGAAGCCTCCGAAAAATAAGTGTATGTATTCTCTCTATCGCTTGGTATGCGAAAAGAAGTTTCTTTGAGAGAAAGGTAATGAGAAAGGGAAAATAGGTTGACTTTTCATCAAGCTGGGTTGATGTCTTTAATATTGGCTGTATCAAACATTGCAATATGGAGAAATGTATTCCCATAGAGTTTGCTTGCAATGTTACACTAGTGATGAGACCTGTTTGCCCAAGTTCCTTAAAAGCATTTCATATATCATTGTTTTTCTTAATACTGACCTTAGTTTAATCCATTCTTTTTACGGCTTATATGGTTTTGATGATCATAAAAAGGACCCAAATTTGCTTAATTTAGGAACTCTGCCATTGGGAATGAGGATATTTTATCAAATGTATCGGACCCTGGATAGGTTTTCTTTGGCCATAACTGCAAAGTGGTTTCGTCATCTCAAAGGAGGATGAAAGTCAGTTGGCCAATACCTTTGATGCTTCGAGTTTGTATGGTTTCAAAATCTCCCTAAACTTTCCTAGCAAAGATGCAAGACAAGATTACGGCAAAGAAATTCCAAATAAAATGGACGTAAATTGGTTTTGAAAACTCGTGGTTAATTGAATAAAATCGAAGTGCTATTTTATATATTTTTAAGATTTTTTTCTCATGATAATAAGAATTATTACTAGCATATTAAATAATATCACTAAATTATTATCATATTTCACATAACTAAACATTTCTCTTATATTTAATAATGATTTTAATTTTTCTTTGAAAATCACATTTAAATTGCTTTTTTTTTTAACATTCAATTTGATTTTTTTTTTTTAAATCATAATTTACCTGTTAATTGCTTAACGAGTTTCAAAACACTAAACTATGTTGCAATTTTTGATTAACCAATATTCGATTAATCAAAAATTTTGGTTGAGTTTCTGTTCACAAAATGGCTGAACCAAGGCTTCTATTAAATTTGATTTAAACGAATCATGAACACCTCTAATATGCTCTCTGTCTCTTCTCCTAGGCACTTGCAGGCCGGCTGCCTATCTTTAGCATTCTCTTCAGGATTCCACCGTTGAACACTTGTATGACGAGAGAGAGAGAGACAGGAGCGGGTCCAAAACAAGCTTTGGCAGCCACACACATGGAACAACAGCAAATGACCACAGCCTTTCATAAGAAACCAACACGAAAACTTTGCCAACAAACTCCCACCAGAAATAGTCCTCTTATAAAAGGAGGCCCTGACTGCCAGCACACAGGCTGTCCTGTCCAACATTGTACAACTCCAACATCAATAAATTCTCCAACACAAGCAGCAAAACCCAAGACAATTAAAGTAGTACCTAATAACAAAGCAAAATGGCAAAGTACTACTCACCCAAAATCACCATCATCTTTCTAGCCTCCGCTGCCCTTTGCCTCGTCTCCTTCCTCGGCTCCGCCTATGCCGACCAACACCTCACCGTGGAGGGCAAGGTCTACTGCGACACTTGCAACGCCCAGTTCATTACCAAACTCGCCGAATACATGAAAGGTACACACATAAAACATGTCGAGTCTCAAGCCCAATCAGAGCCAATTAACAATAAACTGGCATGCACAAGGAGGTTTTTGTCATGGCCTTGAGAGTAACCGAGAACAGTTGCAATCTGTCCAATGAACCAACTAAAATTTTCTAAAATGGTTTCCTTTTTGCAGGGGCAAGGGTGCGCTTGGACTGCAGGGACCGTGAAGGAGGCAGCCTAACCTTCAGCGAGGAAGCTGAGACCGATGAGACCGGAACCTACCGCATAGAAGTTGATGGAGACCACGAGGAGGAAGTCTGCGAGGTTATTCCTGTCGAGTCCAGCGATCCTGAGTGCAGCGGGATAAGCCAGGGAGAGTTTCTCAGGAAAGCTTACAGGGTTAGCCTCACATCCAACAATGGGGTCGTTTCCGGAGTTCGCGAAGTCAATCCTATGGGCTTCTTGAAGGAGCAATCCCTTCCAGGCTGTATTGATGTCCTTAGAGAGCTTGGATTCACCGATACCGGCGGACTAATCGAATTCCCATGAAAAGCTTGTCTTCTAGTTTTTGCATTCTTTTTATGCAAAACTTGCATATGTTTACCATGCCTGGAAGGGCCTTGCTAATGCGCTAGCCTAGCAACTCTACTCTCTCAATCTTTTGATAATGACTAGTAATTAATCTTTTCTCAATATAGGGCTCACGACGATCAGCCCATTTTTTTTTCTTTTTTTTTTTTTTGTGATTTCTTGGTCTCTCCCCTTTTATCTTTACAACAATTTGTAACATTATATTACAAAATTGGATCACTTGATCAGCTCATCACCAGGTATAAGTTTCTGTTATAATCTAGAGATGAGAATCGATTAATACAATTATACACACTTAGCACTGAAAAGCCAACCCTCACTCCCTTGGTCTTGTGATATCTTTATACATGCTAATATAAAAAGAATTAAAAATAAATGAAAATTATATATATATATATATATACATATTTAAAAAGCAGGTGAAATTTTCATGACTTGAACATGACCTCAATTTGAAACGATCAGACCTGAGCACGCCCGATCCTAATTGACGCTTCTAGGCTCTAGTTGTACGATCCACTTTCTTACTTGGATTGTATGTAAAAGAAGGCAGTAATAAGAGTAAGGTTTTCTATTCAGAGTCCAAACCTGAAAATGGCTAGACTTGGATGGCCCAAAAACTTTTGGAAGGGGTCTGACCAAAGGTTACCAATGTATATAACAGAAATTATATAAAAGGTTTATTTCCGTTTTAAACTGCATGGATCCATCCTACTCCGATGAAGTTTATATATATATATATATATATATATATATAAAGACTGCATGTATTAATATCATTGGTTATATCTAGTCAGGCAAAATGATAATTATCCTGTTGAGGGTGCGAAATCGGAACATTGAGCACGAATACAATTAGTTGGTTCAATCTTTGTGGCATATAGTGATCCCTACCTAGCACTTATACTAGATGTGTAAGTTGAATTGCATTATTTTGGTGATTTGACGTGAATTTCTTTTGCCAAAGACAGGTATATTTGCCCCGTATTTTTCTTGTTTAAAAATTTATTTATGGAATATTTTTCTGACCGTACAATAACATTATAGGGAACAAAGTGATTCACGTCTGGCTACTCATGATTGAAGCTTGTTTGACTACTGTTTCTATGGAAGCTGGTGCCTGCTTCCCTCACAACTGATGTAGAAGACAAGACGTTCTTCACAAATCGGGATCTACTAAAACTTTTCCAGTGATTCAACTTGGGCGCTTCCCTTTTCCATTTGTTGATTATCATGGCATTTTATAAACAAATTAATGGACACTGATCGCATGGGGCTGCGCTTCAATGGTTGATTGCTCAGCTTCTTCATCAGGTGAAGTAAAAGATGATGACTCCTAATGGTGGACAATAAAAGGAGCAGGCAGTTAAATGTCAATAAGCATTGACTGGTGTATATTGGGGTTACCTATTTTAACCAAAGAGTACGAACAGTGGTTATAACTTACCTGCCGGTGGCGGTAGCGCTGCAGAAGAGTCACTGCTCTCATCATAACACATATTGGAAGAACAATCCCAGCCGTTCGTAGAAAAATCAACTGTCAAAGAATGTATCAAAGAGTTGATTTTTAGACATTGCAGAAATGAGCTGCACCAATTTCTTCTTAAATGAGGTAACAATATAAATAGTCCTACCATAAAGAGTGGGAAAGATAAATCATTGCTTCCGGAAAGGATGAGGGGAAGAATATGCCTTAGGATCAAAAGAAACATTAACTGCAAAATACACAAGAAGCAATGAGATGCTGGAGAACTTGGCATGCAAGTCATAACGAATGAAATTGCATCTTAAACTTTTTGCTCAACCAAAGAAATTAGATTGAAATGAATTATAGCCAACCACAATTTATATGAATTTAGGTCTAATATATTCACTGCAAAAATTAAAACATGAGATTTTGAATATTTTGGCACCAAGGTCTAACAAATTCCATCTGTTGAAGTTCAATCCAATTACCTTAGATTCCCTAAGAGATTATATTAGTGGACTTCCCACACTCCAACCCTTTCTCTAAAAGGGAAAAATAATGATTTCTAGAGTTGGCTGAGTAAGATATTTACCACAACAGCAATTGAGTGACAGCAGATAGAGCTCCACATTGTTGAAGCTGAATACTGCTCATACTGAGGATTGCGGAAATTGTGGCCAGTTGATACCATTGCTATAAATTGAGGACCACGCATATCCCTTCTTGGTGTCTCCCAATTCCTCCTGATAAATGTATTACAGGTAACAGTAAGATTCTGGTGAAAGGGAAATACATTTGGCTCAAAACAAGGTTACCTCAAGTTCACAGGAATACGACTAATTTGAAACAAGGGTGGTGCTGCTGTGTATCCAGGCTTGAATTGCTGAAATTCATCCAATCTAACATCAGACACTTATTTTAAAATTTTGCAATGAGAGGTTAAAGAGAATTATAACATAAGGTGAAACCCAGTGCCCTTCCCTTCTGCACCCAAAAGAAAAAAAAAACGTAAAAAAAAAAAGGCAAAGAAGAGAAACTGAGCAACCATTCATATCTGAATGAAACATGAAACCCACCTGGTTGCATATTTCACATATCGTGTTGCCTTTCTCATCACACCACCTCTGTATGCATCTGCGATGTGCATACTGCAAAATGTGAAGAATCAGATTAACTATGCAAAATGCATGTGCCATGTTCAGGATAGTTTCAGATCAAATGATGTGTGCCATAACCAGAACAAACCAGGGATACCAGGACAAATTCACATGGTTACCTTCTCAAAAAGTTTTGCTTTCGGCATGAAGAAAAATCTATCACTCTTTTTATAACTTCAATCTTAGGCAAGAAAGTATTTTCAGTGCTTCTTAAGCACCAAAACAGATGGAATGCAAAATTTGCAGAACCAGTTACAGCAAGGACTGAAGAAGAATATTAAAAAAAAAATCCCCCTTGTTAGGACCTTCTAAACTATGCAAGCAACTGTGTCTTCAATGGCCAAACATTGGTTGTCCAAATGTCCAACACGATGAATTCATAAAACTGAAATGCCTTGTTCTCCTTCTTACTAGTCATATTGATGTTGGACTTCTCAGCTCTCAACAAGTGCAATGTTCATGCAATTAGGACATCCATTGCTTATTTTCACCAGACAAATGCAATCATATAAGACGCAAAAGGCAAGATTAGTTGCCTGAAATGGGAGCTGCTTTCCACCAATGTTAAGAATTCCAATACAACAAACAAAATTGACCAAGGCTTCCCAAATAATTTTAAGAATTCCAATGGAGTTCTAAAACCTTGTGCAAGTGGACATAAAGAGTTTGCAAACATAGTTTATATAGAGTTGAAATTGGCACTCAAATCCTTCTAAGCTTATTTATGTGATTGAACAGATATGTCAATAAATCTATTGTGACTGTAATCAAATAATTTCTATGCACAGAGAAAAAAAAAAAAACTACTCCTGATTGGTTGGGATGATTGACTTCTAGAAGATGAATATGGTCCTCATATTTTCAAACAAAGAGGAAGATCATTCTCCTTTGAAAAGTCAGCAATGCCCAGAATGAGGGAAGAACCAAGAGTCAAGGTTAACAATTTGACCATATCCCGGTTCACAACCTAACTTCAAATTCACAAATTAATAAACACACAGTCTGAAGTACCCTAATTTGGCGGTCTATTTCACACTCATATATGCAGCAAGCAAAACAGTTAAATGATCCAATAATTCAACCCAAAAAAGCTGGGCAGAAAGAAATTTTTTTTTTTTTGCAGGAAAAAAAAGGTCCAATGTACGAGATGCCTACACTGTATGAGTTCTCCAGAAATGTCTACTTGACCTTATTTTCACAAAGAATTTGTTCCCTGACTCAACAGCTGTGACGTCCATGTCACAATAATATAAATTTACTGTTAAAGCAAGCCAGCCCTTCAGGACGGCAACAAGAGACAATAAATATTTTCCATAAATTGAATTATAAAAACCAACCTTCAGGCTGCCGCAACAAGAGCAAGGTGTCTCCATTTTTGTACCTTCGTCCTCATCCTGGCAAATCCTGCACTCCACCAATTTCCCTGGAGTAGACATGCTTCCAAAATCTATTGTCTGGGAAGATGTTTCAAATTTTGTGTCTTCAACTGCTGATGCTGTGGCCTGAAGCAACTGGTTTCTGCTCTCAATTGCAGACTCCAATGTGGATTCCGTAAGCAAGCGATCCACCAGCAGCACAAAATGGTCACCCATCATCAATTTCTCAAACAGTCAAAACTCAACTTTAATACTTACAATCAGAAACTTAAGCTTCAATCAATGCAAATCCAATACCAAGTTGGCTTATTTCTTCACCAGAGCTCCTGGAAACCAAAGCTCCTCACAATTAGAAAACAAAACGAAGGTAATCTATCAGTAGGCGAAGGCCCTTATTGAAATTAAAGGAGCCCAGAAATGATTTAAGAAAAGAGGCTAAAATGGCATAAGTGGAATAGAATGACTAAAGAATTGAAGCTGATTGAGGGAATGAGGATGTGAAAAGGAATCTAAAATGAGAGAAATAGTTTGACAACTATTGAAATGGTTGTCAATGGAAAGAGTTTACAATGGATAGAAAAATCCAAAAAATAGAAGCAACATTGTGAAGACAGAAGGGGAAAAGAAAAGCCAAAAACTTGATTGAAATTGCTTTTTAAATCACTCGAAGAATTTAACAATCACAAAAAATGGCAAAGGCCCGGTTAAGAAAACACCAAAAAAATCATTGAAAATTCGTTGAGAAAGTACCTGCACAAGAAAGAGAGAGATAGAGTGAGAACACCCAGAAAGGATAAAGAGAGAGTGGGAGAAACCCAGGTGCAAAAAGAAAGAGAGCTTTACAAATGCTAGGACAAAAAGGAAATAAGCATGAGCATCAGAGGAAGAAAAGGGATCTTAAACAAAAGATGAGGCCCAAATAAAGGAAAAAGAGAGACTTACAAGCTGGGTATGCCATAATCTTCAAGCTAAGAAATCTCTCTTTCTTTCTCCCTCTCTTTCTCTCCCCTATATATATAGAGAGAGACAGATCCTCGTATAAAATTCTCTGTTTTGTGATCAAGCAAGAGATTGAGTAAAGAACTCAATTTACAATGACAAGCCAAAAATTAGCATAACCCATTCAACAAAGTTCCTTTCTTTATCAAAAATCTAGTGAAAGCGTGCAGCATAGGAAGCAGAAACCATCAAACCGTGGTACCCACTTTCTCTCTGGGTTTATTCTGTTCAAAGCTCGGTCTTACTTGAGATCAAAGTGCGTATATATAATTACAAATTTGCATATACAGAGGATTAAAAAAATAAATAAAAAGATTTAAAACATGGTGCTTTTGATTTGTTTGAGCAAAAGGTTGAAGTAAGACAAAGAAGTGACACGGAGCGACGATAGAGCTGAAAGCTGTTTGCGGCTGTACCCTTTTTACCTATCCTGTTTGATGTTTTACGCATTGTGAAAGGAGCAGCAAATAAATAAATTTTTATATAAATATATAATCATAATTATTATTTTAAAAATTTTATATATATATATATATATATATATATATATTGTCACCAATGAGAATTTTTTTATTAAATTTTATATTTGTATATATTAAAATTGGGCATGAGAGTAATTTATTTTAAATTTAATAATACTTCGATGGCGCAAAAACGACTCCAAATTTGGTTTGGTTGGCAACCGTCCCAAAAGTATGCAAAGAAATGTCTTGGACTTGCATCCCAAAAACAAAGGGAATTACCTTTGACCTCGTCCAACGAATTAAAGTTTAAATAAAGCTAATTTGATTTTGATTCTGATCTTAACTTCCTACATGCATGGAAGAGAATCTCAACAACCTTCTCACTTGCAGTGAAAAATGTCAATTTTTATGGGCAGGCTAAGATATCTTAAGATCCTCTTAAAAATATCCCCTTAAAAATAGATACATTACTATTTTGATTTACATTTTTTTAATAAATCAAAATAACTTACTACATATAGTACTAATTATTAATTTTTTTCATTTTTTACATTTTATGGTAAATTATTTTCGGTTATTCAAAAAAAATGAGACAAATAAATTTCCCCTTAATTTTAGACTTAGACGAAACCGTAAACTACAGGTCAAGTAATGTTTTGCAACCTTATGTACACTTTAAAACTTAAGCCAACGTGTGGTAAATGTTGTAGACATTTAGACCAAGCACTTGTGTTCTATTGAT
This sequence comes from Rhizophora apiculata, assembly GCA_037832385.1. Taxonomy (NCBI): domain Eukaryota; kingdom Viridiplantae; phylum Streptophyta; class Magnoliopsida; order Malpighiales; family Rhizophoraceae; genus Rhizophora; species Rhizophora apiculata. The sequence continues at coordinate 5,353,197 of CM075437.1, forward strand.
GCGAGATTCAATATTCTTAACAACAATAATACATAAATCAATTATAATAAAGCATAACTAAATTATTAATTTTTTCCCTAATATTGTGATGATCCCCATCCATTATTTATCCAACTCTGAGAATATAGTAGTTTGGGATTATTTATTTTATATTGTCAAACTTCAAGATTAGAACACGGCTGTTGGAACAAAGCCAATAGCTTGGGCTAACATGCATGTGTAATACTCATGTTTTGGAATGTAGCAAGTGAAAGGTCAATCCCCCACAACTCTCCTCGTTTGGATTAGATTCGAGATTGACAATGACAAACTCAGGGGTTTAGGGTGGATCCAAACGTAAACAGAGTTGAGTACACAAAATGACTATTACAAAAAGATAAGGGTTGATCTTAAAAAAAATCATGGAACTTTTTTTTATTTTTATATAAACACGAATATTCATGGTTATTTATTTATTTATTTATTTATTGCTTTTGAAAATCTGAAACAATGGGGCACTAATAACAAAAAAGAAGTTTGAACCAACGGGCTGTCTTTAGTGCATGGATGGGTGGAAAAGTTTGGTCCTTTATAAAGGTGAAGCCACCACGGTTGAGTGCACTCTGTATTTAATTTTCTGCATTCACAACACACAACATGCTTTGGTTTTCAAAAAGCCTTCCATCAATTGAGTGCTTAGTTTGCCCTTTGATATATTGCAATTAACAAGGAAGATATAATTACTCGTGCCTATAGACCCAAAGAGCCATACAATAACGGAAGATAGATTTTGCTAATTAAATTAATAAATGAAATCTACAAACTGGCATGGTTCTTTGTGCATCAAAACCGAATAATATATTTAATTAATTAATTTTTAAAAAAAAAAATTAATGGGTGTTAATTCCAACGTCATTAAACTAAAATTTACAAAAGCAAATGCAAATTATTAGATGATGGGCTTAGAAGGTCAATAATACTAAATAAGCATGCATGCACAACATTAGAATTAAGGAACTACTGCCAAAATAACCGAGTCATAATTCTAAATTTAATTAGATCACCTCCACAAATTATTCTTTTCCTCTATTTTAAGAACAGAGATTAAGTCTAAAGAATTCATTAATGGAATTATTTGAATGAGGTCCATCTTGCCTGACAAATTGAAATCTTTCAAAAAGAAAAACTCATTTTTTCTTTATTAATTAGGCACATTTAAGTTTTTTAACGACAAGTTTACAAATTAAAAAGGTATTTTAAAGCATAAATAAGATAGAATCCGAGAGTCTGAATGCTAAGTGAATTTTATGATAATATGAATACTAAATAGAAATTATTTTTGAAAAACGGCCCCCTAACAAACTTCTATTAACGGAAAATATAAACAAATCATATGCTTCCACGTATCAATTATTTCCCGCCAAATCTCAGCTCTCTGCTGTAGAGAGCCTCGCCCTTACCCATAAACCCCAAAGCCACCATTTTCGAAGAAAATCTCTATTAATGGCGTCTCTGCTAATGATCGGGCTCGCCATCGCCGCCGCCCTTGTCTCTCTCTCCTCCGCCGCCGTTGTCCTCGGAGGCAACATCCACTCCGCCGCTGGTGTCCTCTCGGATTCCGGCTACCTTTCGATGTCCCTCACCTTGGAACTCCTCTCTACTTCCACCACCCCACAATCTTCCTCTCTAACCATCTTCGCTCCCTCCGATTTTGCCTTCACTCAGTCGGGTCAACCCTCACTGACCCTCCTCGAATTCCACTTCTCTCCGCTCTATTTCCCTCTCCGCTCCCTCAAATCCCTCTCTTTTGGCTCCAAGATCCCAACTTTCTTCGCCAATCACTCGCTTTTCGTCACTTCCTCGCCGTCCGATGGCGGAGATTTGACTCTCAATGGGGTCAAGATTAATGGGTCTCCGATTTATGATGACGGGTCTTTGGTAATTTTTGGGATTGACGAGTTTTTCGATCCAGACTTTGGGGTCAGTGTTTTAGCTCCAGGGCCTAGTGGTAGTAATAATGTGGGTTGTTCTGTTAAGGTTGGTGGTGTAAATGGAAGTTTTTACTCATTTAATGAGTCAACTGGGGTTTTGAGATCAAAAGGGTACTCGATTATGGCCTCGTTTCTTGATTTGCAATTGATGAGGTTTATGAATCAGGATCTGTTTTTCACAGTCTTTGCTCCTGTTGATGAGGCTTTGAAGGATTATGCTGGAAATTTTGGGGAATTTCCTTCAATCTTGCTTAGGCATGTCCTACCTTGCAAGGTTTTGTGGAGTGATTTGGTTAATTTTAATGATGGAGTTGTGCTGGAGACTTACATGGATGGATTTGGGATTAGTGTCTCCAGATCTGGTGGTGTTCTGTTCCTCAATGGAGTCCCGGTTGCCTCGCCGGAGATTTATCGCAATGACTGGCTTGTTGTTCATGGCCTTCACAGAATGCTGGAGGCACCTGAGAGGTTACAAGGACCCACAGCAGCATATTCGCCTGAGACTGAGAACCACGGAGAAGAAGAGATTATCTTTGAAGAAGATGGAGAATTTTGAGGCTGCTTTGATCTAGAGTACTTCCTGCTATTTCCTGTGTAAAGATGCTGGCTTTCTGCCTTCATTACATGCAATTGATTGGCTTAGATGTTGATTAGGTACTGTAAATGGCTTTTTCTGCAGTTTTGGTTCTCATTTTGCGTATCTTTCAAGCAAATTCTTGGTTAGGATTGTTCGTTGTAAGAACTTAAAACCACTGAATAGATGATATATCAAACATGTACTGATATTCTTTCCATTTTCATTTGTGGTTACTTTCTGGTTATTGTTGAGAATTCCTGCTGTCTAGGTTCAATATCATTTTTTTTGATTGTTGACTAGGGGAACAAAAATGAAAGCAAGATTGGTGCTTTAACCATTTAGACAACAGGAGAATGTAGAAGATGAAAACCATATGGCATGCTTTGCTTTGAACTTCATTCCATGGCGATTACCAGAGTATATAATGGCTATAAAAAAGGTCCATTTTATTGAAGTGCAATGGTTCGGTCACATCATATGAAAATTTTCCATCATTGAAATGATATTACGGCCCAAATTCTTCAAACACAAACGTTTCTTTGCATCATTTTTCTTCTTCTTGTTTTTTGTGTTTTTTTTTTTTATTTGGAATGCATGAAGTCAAAAATCAAAAGGATACTGTGGTGATTGGGAACTAGCACCAAGATTTTTCTTCGTTAGACCTTAGAAGAGCTGTGAGAATGAGGATGGCAAAGCCAAGTAGATAAGGATTTAGTACCACCGTCTCTCTTTTGGTTTTCTAAGACTTTTTTACCGATTGACAATGTGCATTTTGTAATTGTGACATGTGATGGTGAGATCCCACCTTTGAATTTAAGTAGGTAGGGGTCAAACAATTCATAATTGTTGAACTAAACTCTTAGTATCTTTGGCATTACGCGTTGAATGGATTTAGTCCGTCGCCACACGTCCTTTCTTGCTCAGCGCCAATGGGTTGTGCATGGTCTGTAATTCAGCTCACCAAATTCCTATTTAATTGAGATTGGTCCTATCATATTTTTTTTTTTATATGATTTCATTGTATCACAACCTTAATTTAACATAATATCAATATTTAAAATTTTCCTAATTAAAGATTTATAAGTTAATTTTAAGTTGTGTTCTATCGCTTTTCTCTTCATTTACCTAAATCGTGACATTTATTGGGTTATATTAGATTTGTCCAAATTAAAACGAACTACTCTCTCAATCTATCTTCAATCAATATTATGTGAATGTTCTCATTCGTTGATCATCCGCTACAAATTAATCCAAGTAACCCTGACCTCCACTACCACTCTTTTTGTGGACATGTTGTTTCTTTATAGTCTTAGCACTCACTGCTCTACAACACCACCGAAATAATTGATATTAAAATTTGCCTTCAACTTAATGAAAATTTTGCTTTCATACAAAATTCTAATTGCATATTTTTATTTCAGTTATCTAACTCTCATCTTATTAAAAAAAAAAAAAAAGAAAATCTTGCCTTACGTTCAAGTCCTTCTAAATAAAATGAACATTTTTAATTCACTGTTCGCCACAACACTTGCATAGGAACTCTATCGCGTGTTTTATTTAGATCAACAAATATTATGTAGAGATTAATATCCTGTTTTTGACATTTTTCCATCAACTTTTTTTTTTTTTTTAGAAGAATGATGGATTTTGTCATTAATCTAATTATCATAAAACCAAAATTAATTGTTTGAGATTGAGACAATCCCCCTCGAACGTTATTCCATAACGCTTTCTCATAGGTTCACAATTTGACTTTATCAAATTGAAACCACTATAATTTTAGCAATCTCGGATGTGGGATGGTAACAGATTGTTGTATTGACCTCAGTCTTTTATTATGAAATAATAAGAATTATTATCAAATTATCTGGTTTATAGCTATTAACACCAAAATCCAATTAATATTAAAATCAAACACAAACAAATTTATTTGAACCTAACTTCTTCTTCTTTGGAAAGGTAAAAAATAGACAAGAATGATGACTCAGTTTATAAATTTAATGACAAATATACTCTTTTTTTTTTTTTAATTTTTAAAAAACAGAACTTACTAGTATTTATTGCTTAGAGGTCGTAGTACAGTAGGTAATCCAATATATTTTTTCTTATATTAACTTAAATTTAAATTTTTTGTTGTTTCAATTAGTGAATCTTTTATTTGAAGAGGCAGAGCACAGACAAAAATGGTAACTCAATCTATAAATTTGACGACAGATTACTTGTAAAATAATTTTTTTATTAAAACAGAAAAAAAAAAAAAAAAAAAAAAAACAACCTGCCAGTCCCTTTTAACCAACTGCAAGAACACTTTTCACTTAATTGCACTAAGAACGCTCCTCGTTCAATAGAACTGGGAATGAGCTCTACCTTATCCGTTCTTCATTTGCAATTTTTCTTCTTTTTCTTTATTTATTCTGTTTTTTGCCAATTAGGTTACAAAAATCATAAATCAATAATAATTCCCAATTTCGTCACTAACCCATTAAAATTCTCCAAAATGGTTGAACACCCATCTCTCACATTCTCAATCTACTTGTTCTTGACGGTGATGCCAAGCTCGCCGGCAACAATAACGGTGGTGGCCATGTCAAGAAACATCCCATGCTCAATAACCCCAGCAAGCCTCAAAATTGCATCGCCGGCAGCCTTCAAATCCCCAATATCCTTCTTGAAAAACAAGTCCACAATGTAGTTTCCGTTGTCAGTAACAAATGGCTCGCCGCCGTTTGCGGCTGTGGACCTCAACTTGGCCACGCAACCCGCGTAGTTGAATAACTGCTGTAGCCTATCTTGCGTGAATTTCCAGCAGAAAGGCACCACCTCCACCGGCACAGCGCCGCCATTGGCGCCGACGTACGGCACCAATTTGGTCTCGTCGACGATAACGACGAATTTCTTGGTGGCGCTCTCGATCATTTTCTCCCGGAGCAAAGACCCACCTCGGCCTTTAACTAAATTGAGATCCGGGTCGACCTCATCAGCGCCGTCGATTGCGAGATCAACGGTGGGGTAGGAATCGAGATCGGACAAAGGGATGTCAAGGGACAAGGCCTGTTGGTGGGTCTTTTTGGAGGTGGGTATGCCGATAATGTCGTTCAATTTTCCTTGTCGGAGCAGATCGGCGATACGGTCGACGGCGTGCTTGGCGGTCGAGCCGGTGCCAAGGCCGACGACCATGCCGGACTCGACGAACTCGACAGCCTTATAGGCCGCTATTTTCTTGAGCTCGTCTTGGGTTAAGATTACGGGTGGGGGAGCGGAAGAAGAAGACAACGGGGACAAAGCTGCTGTCTTCTTTGATAACTTGTCTGAACCAATAAATGGTGGGCAAGGAATAGCCATTCACAAGTTTTTTTTTTTTAAGAAAAGAAATTTAAAATAAAAAAAAAATTAAAAATAAAATTTTTTTTTTTTTTTTTTTAAATAATAAATAAAGAAAGAGAGAAGTTGTGTATGTTTGGGAGTTATATTATCTGATGAAGGTGGGATCTTTATATGCTTGGGAGGGAAGGGGGTTTGATGTTTGTGGATGAAGAAGGAAAGTAGGGCTTTTGGTGGATTTTATAGAGGTAAGGTAATGGAAAGGAGGGAAAAAGTAGCGGTGGGGGATGGCGGCCTCGGTGGCTCTAGCGGCAGCAGCGATGGAATTGAATATCCTTGGGTGAGGAGATGTCATGGTGTAGGTCTTTTTTTTTTCTTCTATTTGGCAAAAAAATTAGTTTCAATGGTTTAAAGTACAGTGATGAAATTTTAAATTAATTAATATTAAAATTAAATATAAAAATTTTTATTTAAAATTGAATAATGTTTAAATAATAAATCGTCGTGGATGGAAACTGCAACAAGGGATAAATTCGATGCACTCTTGGCAATGTTGATAAAATACAAAAAAGATCATCTAATAGCTGTTGGATGAATAACTGTTGTACAGGGGCTGACGCAGCAATTCAATAAATGCAATCCAATCCAACTCTCATTTTGGCCGAAGAATTAATTACGAAAATAAAATTTTAATTTAAATTAAAAATTATTTCTCTCACCATAATAATTTTTTTATTTTTTTAAAATTATTCTCATATTAAAAAAATTTTTTTGATTAAAATTTGTTACATAATTACTTATTTATATTAATATCATTTATTAAAAAGTATTCTTAATTTTTTATTAAATTTATTATATAATTTTTAATTAGATGTAACAATATCTCAAATAAGACTCAAAATTATACAATAAATTTAATAAAAAAATTAGGAGACATTTTTTTTTATCAGTAATATCAACATGATAAAGTAATTTTAATAAAAAAAGAAAATATCTTCTGCTTAGAAATTTCTAAGAGGAGAGGTGGGACTGGAGTCGAAGGCGGCGTTTAAAGTGGATCTTTTTCCTATATTTTATCTACGACCCGTGTTCTCGGCCGACTCGTTTCACTAGCATACGCAAAACGTGAATAAGATTTTTGAGTCGCGAGTTTCTCCCCGTGTCTTTTGACAAGATCTTGCTTTTACCCTTTATTTTTTTAGTTTGACAATCTCCCTTTCATCCAACGTCGTTGTTAATTGATTATGTGAAAGTTTTAATAACAATTTTTTAGTTAATATGTTAATCAATTACATGATAAATTAAAATATTTAATTTTTTCATATATTAAATTATATCTATTCTTTAAACAACATTAAATATGATAAAATAATTTAATTTCTATTTTAACAATGTAATGAATTTAAATTAATTTCATCGCTTTGTTGTCTACTAACATTAAAAGTCCTAAAAATGCTCTCTACTAGATCACATGAGGCAAGGTGTTAAAATGTGGAATTTTTTTTCTATCGAAAATTTTGCATCCGGTCAAATAATTGATTTAAGTAGCATCACGAGAAACCTTATCCAAACGCGTGGACTTTAAATCCTGTCTCATGAAATATGTTAGTAATTATAAATTTTAATTTTTTATTTTTAAAAATTATACAATTTACAATCTAATAAATATTCTAATGAATCAAAAAGAGAAAATGAAGAGTGAGTTTCATTAAACCTGTTCATTTTTCTTTGTTTTTAATTTGGATTGTTAATGTAACTTGCGATTTTATTAAGAACGCTTCCACCTAAATATAGTGGGGGGGTCACTCCAAAAAACATGTTGTGATGGAGGGGACAATATTACCTGTTGTTGTGTCCAAGATATTATTTTGTGCTATATATCAAAAGGGATACCTTGTACTTAGTCATAAGTCACTGTGTTTTTCATCTTATGGATTAAAGATTCAAACTTGGAGTCACAATGTAAAAAAATGTAACTTTTTTCTTTATGGATCAAGCTCCAAACTAGATCTGTCTTAATTTAGATTAAAAAAAAAGAAAAAGAAAAAAGAGTAGGGTCAAAGGGGCACCGCTAGTTCAAAAAGAGTGTTTTGGGACACACTTGTTTCTTCCTATCAACACACTTTCAATGCGAATATATCAGCTGTAGACAAAATCTACATTCGTCACGTAAAGTTTCTCCAGGCATTAAATGAAGCGAAGTTTTATGTTCAAATTATAGAGATGGACAGACATTTAAGTACCAAAGTGTAGCTTCCATTTTATTTAATGGGGGTATCTTTTTGGAGACCCAACCAAGGTTAAACAATAGTACCGAGTAAGATGTGCTCAGGAGTTGAACTACTCCATAACTGCAGGCTCGAGCTTCTCAGAATTCGCAACATACAAGATGAGAGAACTGACAATTACATCCATTGGCACTTAAACACTCATTCCCTGGACCCCCCTACCATCATTATAGATATTGAAAAGCCAGTCTGAAAATTTAAAGACAATATATGGTGCAAGAGCTACTAATTGACGGTCACAAAGTTCTATGGAAAATACCTCTGAGAGCACTCATGCAGGCACTGCTGAAAATATGCATACAGCAGTTTTCCTGGGTTTGAATCATCATGAGCTGATACTGAGTGGTCATGCTATAAACTTAGCAGTGCATTTCAATGAATCTCAAAACTTGCAATAGACAGCCAATGAAGCATACGTTGAGTTCATCCATGCAAAGAACAATTCTGGAACTTTATTCATTGAACTTATCTCTTGTAACATTAACTGAATCAATCTTTTAAGATCATCCATGCGCTGCTAAGTTTCCACCAAGAAGAAGAAGCAGATTATATCCTTCTGCAACACACACTTTCTAGATGTTACATTCACAGCCAAATAAAGAAATCCATCATTAAGAAATGCTACTTGGCAAGAGGGCAACAGAAATGTGATGGCACTTAAGATGCTACAGTACACTAGAATCTGATGGTAAAATACAATGTTAAAGTAGTCAATCAAAAGAAAAAGATTGATCTTACCCTCAAATATAAGTGAGTAGCTTAAAGTAGACTATGATATACAAGGAAAGAGAGAAGAGGGCAAACACATGCTGCCAGAAAAGAAGAGCAGAAGCCTCCTTGACTGCATAACCTCTCAGGCTGGCAATTGCACCGAGTAAAATAGCACTTGGTGTTGTGTAATGCAACGAGAGCACAAATATGTACATGGGGTCATTAAGGGCAAGAATATGTAGCTTATCCGCCAATGCTATAATAGCAATTCCCAGAAGAGGAAGGATCAATAACCGTGCCACAATTATGCCAACAGTGGTTCGAAGACCAAGTTTAGAGTCATTAGGTCCCTCAGCTAGCATACCCCCAAGAATAAGCATCACTGAAGGAACCATAGCACCAGCTAAAATCTCTAAACTGTCAGTGATAAAAGATAGAGGAGCATCATATCCAAAGAAAAAGCCTTTTAACTGAGGCACCATCCCAATAATAATAGCTAATAGAGAAGCAATTGTTGGTGGCTGAAGTATGTGCTGTATAGGAGTTTGTTCTGCAACAATTCTCATCTTCCTCACAACTCTTGGCTCAGCCAAACACCTAATGGACTTAGGGCTGTTTGCAGTACCTTCACCAGAAGATTCAAGATCTGGAAATGCTGTCTGTGAAACATTTGAGATGCTGGTAAATATCTTGGCAATAAAAGGTGTCTTGCAATGTTCAGTTTCTTTGTCCTCAATGCCCGGCCATTCAGCTTCTACAAGAAGAGGCCTACTGACATCATTAACATTTGGCTGCTCTTCGATAATTGACCCCTGTTCTTCAATTTCAATCCCTTCTTCAACAATCTCATAATACTGCAATGGCGGTTCCATCATGTGATAAACAAGAGTGTAAACAAGAATTACAGCAACCCATTGAGCAAAAGACACATATGCAACTCCACTTGAATGGCAATGGGGTCCAAATGGGTTATCTTTAGTATGACAAACAGAAGTCACAATGGCAAGAGGGAGATTTCCAGTGTTGCCAAAGGCAGTCATGATCATGGTGAATCTGTTAAACTGTGGTGGGGGGCGGCATATGACCACAACTAAAGCCCCCAGAAAGACACCAACGAGTGTACTAACCAATACGTTAACTGGGATAAACCACCATTGAGCTATGTTGTCAAAAGTAATGGATTCACCAAGCTCAGTGAATATTAGACAGGGCAAGAATAGGGCAAAAACCAGCTTGCTTAGGAGCTTAAATGTTGCTCTGGGGACGATTTGTTTCTTTGGGTGTGCAAGAATCAGTCCTATCACCGTGAGGCAAAGGAGTTTCAACAAAGGCACTATAGCAGTAACCAGATTTTCACCACTAGATCTCATATTATTGCCATACAAACCAGCTGAATAATGTAACATCTTTCCTCAAACTGCTCCAAGCTCAAAAACAATATTTCTTTCTGCAACAAAATGAAGAATAAATAAAAATTGTGCTCCAAATAACAACACTCAATACCGATCCTGTAACATGGGTAAAGAAGCAGCAGCATTAGCAACAGCAACAACAACAAAACCTCAATCCAAAACTTAATTAGACTTAACTAAAAAAATCTTTTCTCAACATTTTGTTCTATTATGAATTAAGTTTGGTGTGAGATCCAATTGTTCCAAATCCTTATTCAAGATCAACTTAGATCATTATCTCCCTATTTTCTCACCATCCACTAGATTTGGTAACCCCTCTTGATTAGAGCATTCGTATATCTACATTAGACATGTGCAAACTAAAGCAAACTACAAATATCCTTATTTCTTATTCTGTCCTTACAGTGACCCCAGATCCATCTAAGCATTCTCATCTCAACAACAATCATTTTTTGGACATGTTATTTCTCAATAGTCGAACATTCACTATCATACACCATCACTCATTTAATTGTTATTCGGTAGAATTAAGGTTCAAATTACTGAAAGTCTTGAGGTCACACAAAATTTCATTCTCAACTCTCCGTTGCAACATAGGATTAGATGGGCAGGCACCGATCATCTACAAAAAGGCACATATGAAAATAAGTTTATAACTAGATTATTTGGGAAAAAAAATGGTGTTTCACATCACCCCAAAAACCCAAGAACAAAGAATAAATTGCAGGTCGATGGTGTACCGGATAAACAGTATTGCGAATCAGAGAAAAATACAACATGGGTTTTACATGTTAATCCTATCCGTCACTAAAATCAACTAAGATACTACATGGGTTTCGACAATTTTACAACTTTAATTCACCAAAACAAAAACCCATCAAATAAATCACACGAAAGATGCAAATATGTATTTCTTTGAGAGAAAGAGCTTACAGATTAGAGAACAGGAAGAAGGTTAGAAAGGGTAAATCCTTTTACAATCTGTGTTTCAAACTGAGAAAGAATCCAGATTTATGACTAGGAAGATACGTACTCCTCCCTCTCTCCTTTTCTCGTCCTCGATCGTTTGCTTTTTGTTTGCTTTTTCTTTTTTCTTTTTTATTTTTTCTAAATTTAGGTAAAGACAGACTCAAACCCCTAAAACCTGATTAACCTCCAAATTAATTCATTTTCTGCGTTTTGACTACAACTTTATATATATTTAAGATGTTTATACTCAAGCTATAATGATTTTCAGAAAAATAAATAAATAAAGGGTAGAGTATGACTGAGATTTTAATGGTTGAAAATGAAATTTCATTTCAAATCCCATGTGTTGTAGATTTATAAATTAATTTATGAATTTAATTTTTTTATAACTAAAATTAAAATGTAAAGTATTCATAATTTTCTTAAAAATAATTATATATTTAATTATTTATTTATTTTTTTAAATTTATAATTTTATTATACAAATAAACATTTCAAACCATTAGATTACTATAGATGGATTATGGCTCTTACTATAATTATTTAATGAGTGGGATAAGACAAGACAACATATAGTCCAAAAACATTTGCGGTGGGGAATGGTCATATTCTATTTTCAGCCTTTTTGTTTTTAATTTTAATAACCCAATAGTTTTTTTTTTTTTTTTTTTGGACATGTTCACATGTAGCACATAATGAAACCAAATATTGTAACTGCTAGGCTATTGTACCTGAAGGATCCATCAATTCACAAGTGGGTTTAGTCCATTCCCAACATTCATTCTCAACCCATTAGCTAGAACAAAGTATGATTGTGTTTTAAAAAATATATTTTAATAATTAAAAATTTAAATTTTTATTTAAAAATTTTATTTTTAATTTTAAAAAAATATGTAAGATTTATAAAAATAAAAAATTATTTTTATTATATAAATTATAATTTAATAAATATTTTAATTAATAAATAAATAAATTATAATTTTAAATATTTTTATAAATTTTATATTTTAAAAAAGTTATAGAAGTATTTTTAAAAAGAAAGTTAATTACAATGTTATATAAGATTAATAGGTTATGAATTTTAACTCACATCTCACAAAAATTATAATAAAGATATTAAATAAGTCAAATTGAATATATTATTATTAAGTTATTTTAAAATTAAATTATTTTTTAAAAAAAAAATTATTTTTAATTAATTAAATTTTAGTTATTTTAAAATTTAAATTGAATTATATAATTAATTTGTTATTATGTTAAATTTTTTTATTTTTTAATTATATTTTATTATATTATATATATATAATTTAAAATATTTAATTAATTTTTTATTCAATCAAAATTTATTTTATTTATAATATATTATAATATATATTATATTAAAATAATAAATTTATTATAAAATATTAAATAAATAAATATAATTTTATATTTATAATTTTAATAAAAATATTTATATTTATTTAAAATTTATATAATTATTAAAATATTTATAAAAAATATTATAAATATATTAAATACCAATAATTTGATTTGAGATTTCGACAAGTCATGAGTTTACTGATTGAAGTTGTGAGTTAATAATTTAATTTTTTATCATTGGTTAGATTAGATTTAATAACAAGAACTGACAACACTAAAAAACGTCAATCGGGAAGAAGAAAAAAGAACTGACAAGAGGGAGTACGATGTTGACAATGCCACTGACGGGTAATGTAAGCAACGCTACAACTGCAAGTCATCTAAGACATCAATAACGCCGAAGAACTAAGCTCAGAGTGTGTTAAAAAAAGGACACCAACTAGCACTACTCGTGGCAGAACTTCAGCCCAACAAACACTTGTAATTGTCTTGATTTTGCCTTGTTTTGCTTCCATCGGTTTGTAACAATTGGTTGGGAATGAACCAGGCTGGTTGGAATGAAATTAAACATTGGAATTAGAAATCAGCACTACATTCTACACTCGGTCATTTTGTCAGGAATTAGTGTTCGTATACTGTGATCATGAAGATGCCTGCCTTTGCCTGGCCTAAATCTTTGTTCCACTGTGCACCTAGATTTCCCTGTCGGCGTTTTGCTTTATTTTTCTTTCTTTACCCTCCTTTGCGATTACGAGCAACTCCTCCCATTGCTGGACATGACCGGCATGCCCTTGATATAAGTTTTTGTATTTCTCTTTTGATTGGCACGATTGAATTTAGGGTCTCTAGTGAATTTTCTTTTTCTTTTCTTTGTTTTCTGTTTTTTAAATTTTTTTGTTTTGTTTTGTTGCTTTGGTTAAAGGATGAGGGAAGAAGGAGCTCTATTCAGTCCAGGCCGGGGCAGTGGATAGCTGGAACTTAGCTGCTGAGTCGTTGGTTCAAGAGCTCATCATCATCTTTCATCGTCAAACCAGGAACTGACTTGATGAATGGGTATATCTATTAAGAGTTTAGAAGTGATATGTGTAATTGATCCAACGAAGCAGGAGCTGCAATTCAGTTTGTGGCTGTCGCGTCTTGGACTGAAGGGAGCTCCCTCCAATTTTCCCGGCTACCATCCCTTTTACTTCCAACTTTGTATCGCATATATTGCACAAAGATGTAGACATTGTAACTTACGGTCTTTCCTGCATTCCATTAATGTAGGTCAACTATTCCAACCAAGCAGGAAAGTTTGCTTTGGACGAGGCTCGGCTAATTGGAGCGTTATATTTTACAGTTTCATGAAGCTGTAAGTTACGCGTACCTTAAATCTATAACTAGTATGAAAAGGTGCGAAAGGGTGTGGAATATTGCGTGCAATTGTAACCAATGGCAAGCAGTCATCGTTTTTTAGTTAACCTTTTCCACGTTCACTCACTTAAATGTTTTTGGTAAGCAAGCCCAACTTACAAGCAGGATACCTACTCCTACCTGCCTGCTTCATAGAATGCATTAGGAAGATTTGAACTGAGATTGTGCTTAATCCACATATTTCTAAGTTCGCCTTTACTGTTGGGCCAAGTAAGAATGATTTCGAGTTCTAAGGAGACTTGTTTCTGAGTCACAGTCATATTGATGCACATCATTAATTTTGGTTGTAATTTCTTACAGCGATATCATTGGCTTGCAAGCTTAATTGGTAGAATCCTGGTATCTTAAATTAGTTCTTGTCCTTTCTCCTCAATATTTCTTCAAGGATAGCAAACACTTTACCAAGTCCAAACAATTTTGGCCTGTGCCCGTCTACATGTCTACTAGATTGGAATATGGATGTTATAATCAACATTGATCAGTCATGTCCATATATAACATTCCTGGTTCTTATCTGGTCTAGAATTAAACATTAATGCGAAAGCATTCCTGCTTGAGTATCAAGGTGGATGTGCGTGCTTGTGTTAAAAATTTTGAATCAATTCTCTTCTGCCTCGTTTCCTTGGATAGAGGGCCAGATCCTCAAGGATTAATAGATATTACCATGCATTAGCAAGGAAGTGGCGTGCTTTGCTTTTAAAAAAGAAAATAAAAAAGTAAGTGTTCTGTTAAATGTCTAGGCTGCATGATTAGGTGATTTGTGTATTGAATTATTGATTGATTTGTATAGGGACACTTTCTATGTTTAAGAGAAATTTTAATATTTCTACTGCTTCTTCAGCAATTATGTTGGTAACATTGTTTGCTTGAAAGCAGTCATCCATTCAATCAATTTTCGGTTACCAATCCCACCTTCCAAGTTGTTTTATATTTAGTCTTCCGTCAGATTAACCATTCTCTTGCATCACATTATCTAATATAACTGGCTCTTTGTATTTGATTTCTTAAATTACATAGCAGAACAATAAAAAAAAAGCAATTCTGGCTCATCGTTCTATTGTTAATTAATTGCCCAGCAACCAACATCCAAAAATAAATTATAATCCTGCTCTCCGGCGTGCTGCCATGTACAATATAACCATGGAAATGACTATCATAACATTATGTATATGCAACTCTTTCTTAGACTCTATGGTGGGAGCCACGTGCACTCAAAATACTTGGATGGTGAACTTTAACAACAAAGGAAAAGATGGAGTCTAATATGGTCCACTCCTTGATTTGTCTATGGCAAACAAAGTCACTTTCACAACACTATAGTCTCTGACTAGCCAAGATGAATCCCACTCAGGACCATCTTAGTTAACTCTATTAGATGGAGCAACACCATGGCAGTTGACAGTGGCACACTCAAAGTCACCAGGCCAATGATCCCCAACGCCATGGCTGGCCTTGCATCCATCAACTGGGATTGCAAAAAACCCACCATGTCACATATCAACGAATCATATCTCGCATAATATTGCTTCTCCCATTCCATCCAATGCGTCGGCGGCTCGTAATTCCTCTCCACCACCTTCATCTCACGAATCCTTCTCCTGAGAACGATCATGTTTTCATCCACTAGCCTGCCCCTGTAATTTTGGTCATGCGACTCTCCTCTCGATGCCAAAATTCTTGTGGTCAAAATCCTTTTTGGAGATGCTGAATCCGTGTTGGTTTTTGTATAACCAAGGCTTGATCTCGAGCAACTGGAAAGTGGTCTACCAAAAGGAAGTGTAGTGCTACATAAACATAGAGAAGCTGAATCCATGTTGGCTAGGTGGGTGTATTTGAAAATGTGAGTGTTTTTAGAATGAAGTAAGGAAATGGTAGAAGGGTTAGCTAGGAGGAACATGACATGGATGATATTTATAGAGGCCACATATAAATCTTAATGAACGGCACATTAGCTGTGGATGGGGGGCCATGTGATTATAATATTGATTGCCGATTGATCTGGCTTAGGTGGGAAAGGGTTGTGGAAAAACCGTGCCCTTCTACGCGTGAATTCTGGATGGTATTCGGCGAAAATGACACACGTCACATCTTGATGATGGCTACAATCATATGAAACGAGATTCACGTAGGAATACATCTAATTTTTTTCACAAGTCATCGTTAGAATCTTCGCACTAGTTATTAAGATTTTGTTGCGTGACTACAACAATTTAGCACGGTATAATATTAACTTTTAAATGTATATTTTTCTCGTATCTATAGATATAATAATAGTTATATCAGTAAATTTTATTTTTTTGTTAAAAAATTGTGTATGTGCGTATAAATTTTTCATTGTGCATACATATTTTTTATGAATATTACTATTATTTAAATTTAATATTTTAAGTTTGTTATTTAAATATTTTATCAAGAATGATTAGTTATGCCAAATGCATAATTGTTATTGTTAAACGCATATTATTACATTATTCATATCAATGATGAGTCTCGTATACATGTAAAATTTTTGAATAAATTGTTATATTTGTTCTTTTTCTTTAGTAAATGTGTTGTGGCTTTGAGGAGATCAAATGGTCATTTGGTTCACTTGATTATTGTGTACGGTAGATTTGGTTAGACTGCGATAAGTTTCTTGAGTAGTGAAACTAGTTGTTCTTTGAAAGTTGATAGTACGAGCAAACAACCATAGACACTTTTGTATATTATTGCTGCCATTCTGTGATAGATAAGCAACATAATTTATAGGCAATATTAATTTTTTTTTTTTTTTTTTGGGTACATAATTTATAGCCGTTATTAATGATTGGATTTTTTTGACGTGCCAATTGGTTATTGAATTTACTTTATGAGGACGCGCAAGGGGATATAAATTTTTTCCTTTATGCTTGTCACATGGATTTTAAATATAAATTCAAACTTCTTATACTAAAAACATACAAATTCAAACTACATATCTTTTTTTGTCCCAAATTACTATAAATCAGTAGGTTAGCTCTATAGGTCTACAAATGCCAGTTGAAGGAGTTGTCTAGCACTAGCAACAAGATCCTTAATTATCAAAAATAATAAATTATTTATAATTATCTTTATTTTAAGTTTTTTTTTTATAACAAAAACTTATCATTTAAGTATTATTAAATTTAAATTAATTTTTTTATAAATTTAATTTTAATATTAACAAATTTAAAACTTCACCATTATTATATATTTAAACAGGTTGACTTACTTTTGACTAGGGTGAGTATCAAATTACCTACCACGCTCGCATTTCGAATGTTGTATAAGTAAAAATTAAATCTGGTGTATTCTTCTAGCAAGAAAATTTCGACTAGTTGTGAGCCATGGATCCAACCCGTCAACAAGAAGGGATCCGGGAGCTTCATGTCTAAGTCCACCAAGGCTTCTGGGTGAGCCTCGAATTGTAATTGGGCCAATTAAAAGAGGAATCGAATCCTGTAGTTGGGGAAGACTGAAGACGTCCAAGAGAACATTTCTCATTCTTTTTGGTTTCTTCATTTTTCTTCATGCTGAATATTTTTCCACCTTCGTTTAAGGGAATAATTTTCTACGGTCTGCATCATTCTGGCATAGATTATAGAATTCTAATTTTAACTATCACACTTGGTGCAGTTATTTTATTCGACTTTTTTCCTTAAAATTTTTGTGTCTGTCTGCTACATGTTGGGAATTATAATTGATAAGCATCTGTAATTGGTCATATGGCTCATTGGCCGCCTCTTAGGTCTGAGATGGAGGGGGTGAAAGGTTCGGACCCCGACTCCTTTTTACAGAAATAAATAAATAAAAAATTAAGAATTTAAAAAAGAGAAAGCTTAAAATGGACACTCTACATTATATTATTACACCCATTGATTTCATATTTATAGTTTTTTTTTCCATTAATTGTAATTACGCATCTAAATAATAAAAATATGCAATTAATAATAATGATAATGCAGTATGTGAATTTGTGTTTATCTCGAGTCAACTCATATGCATTAATGCAACATTTTCGTTAAATTTCTGTTCAAAATAATAGTGGACTAGTTCCATCACCTGCACTATGTGTGTGTTTTTTTTATTACTATTTTGTGTTAAGAAATTTGTTTATAAGAAAATTGGATGGAAAAAAGTTTTAAAAAAAAAAAAAAACCATAAGTTAATTGCTTTAATGAATGAACATCATTTAGTCAATCACAACCCAGTTACCATATTTTGATGATTGTTGCACTTGAATTGTAAGAGTTAAAAGTGGAATTGAAAGAGAGCTTTTCCCTTCAATTTTCGTACTCTCAGTTCAATTGTTTTCTTGTCTTTAAGTCACATTAAATCTCTCTATACCCATTAATATCTAATTAAGAGTTGCCATATGATGAGTGAAATTGAAAGAGTGTTAGAAGTGATAAAAAAGAAAGGGGGTAAAATGGAGAAGTATATCACATGGTACATTAGCCTGATAAATTACTTTCTTACAGACATCTTAAAAAAAAAAAAAAACGGAGGTGCATTATATTTGCTACTGCTAAGTGCCCTACGTTGATCACATGTTTACTTATCAACTTCAAAAGTAAAGCATCATGACATTGAAGAAAAACCACACTTAAACTTGCCCAAACATTTGAACTTTTTTTCCAAGCATGCCCATAACTTGAACCAAACGTCATTGTGATTGGAATTGAGTGGCCTGCGGTTTTCAAATCCAATTCCTTCTCTGCCTTCAAAGATGGAGGAATAATAAATTGATGGAAGGAAACCGCTAAAAGATCATAAGATGAATCCCAGCAACAACCCATTTGGCCACCTCCACCAAATGGAAGAACGTTACCCCAACTGCCAATGGAACGCTTAGGAGAATGAGGGCAGCCATTCCCAAAGCCAAGCAAGGCCTAGTATTGATCAAGAAAGACTGCAAGAGCCCCACTGCTTGACATATATCTGAAGTACTGTACCTTTCGCAATAATATCTCTTCTCCCATTCCATCCACCCATCTGGGTCCTTACAATTTGCCTCTCTTATCTTCATCTCTTGAATCCTTTTCCTTAGAACAACCATGTTTTCGTCGACGACTTTTCCGTTGTATTCCCCCCTCGATGCTGCTGAAACAACGAACTTGGTGGCATAAGGTCTCTTCTTGTTGTATCTTTGTTGTATTGCCTTTGGTGGCAATAGTTTATTGCTTGGAAATGAATTACATGACACTGCTGTGTAATAAGTTGCATTATTTGCCATGGACTAACCTGATTCAAATGGTGGCAATGAAATGAAATGCTGTAATATTTTAGAGAGAACAAAGCCACCTTGGCCATGTATTTATAGGGCATATTGGACGACGGAGAGAGAGAGAGAGAGGACACTTCTCGTTGTTTTTTAGGGCACTGCGGAAGACTTGGCTTGGATCGCCGATATAGAGAAGATAAAGTTTTTGTCTACGTAAAAATATTTTATATCATGCCGATACGATTTTATACCATGTAAAAAATTTTTATAATAATATAATAATATTTATATAATTTTTTTAATATTATATATAATATTTATTTGAATAGTATAAAATATTATATTTATTATATAAAATATTTTATATTTACGAGATCATGTGCCAATGCAATGATTGTCCGTTGAAAATTGCTCCGCCGTTGTGCTAGAGCACGCCAAAAAAGAAAGCTGTTGAAAAGAACCGAAAGAAATTGTCGTGCCACCTGGCCAATATGACCACTTATTGAATGTATCGGGTTTGAATTTTGCTGGCAACATAAAGGTCATCCACGACCTTCGGGGCACGGTTATTATCAGGTTGAACGTTGGCTTAGTTGGTGAAACTGTTTTTCCTTTTTCAGTAATTAATTTTAACTGAGATTAAAACTCAGAAATTAACCATTGTAAAAATGATAATACGATGATTCAGAGTCTAGATTGCACAGTTGTCGCCGTTTCAATAGTTAATTCTTCGTACGCGGAAATGCATGTGGCAGGATGGTATCTGGAAATATCAGGATTCCCTTCCCATTTACAAAGGCACGTGGTACAATTAACTCAGTCATTGAACAAAATGATGTGTAACGCCGTTTGAAATTGTAAAACCTCATCACCCAGACGTGGTAGACACCGACTCTTCCCTTTTAAATATTTTGACTTTCGAAGGTGCCGTGTGACATGATATGTGCAGTCAAACCCAAATACATGCAGACAGATCTTCATTACATCTACGTAATTAACTTGACTTATTCTATGCATAAACTTCAATTGCACTAACGTAATCATATGCACATTTACGTAGGCGTGACCTCTTCCATTTTAATTTCATTACGACAATTCAATTACGGTTTGATTCTAAGTTTTGATTAGATTAAAGTTTTGGTTTCGATTTAATTCAATTTTAGTTTGATTAAATTTAATGAATTTAATTTAACTTAAATCAGTTTAATTTATTTTATATTTTTTATAAAATTTAAAATATATCAATTTTTTTAAAAATAAAATTTATGTAATTAATTATATTAAAAATAACGTTAATTTTTAATTTAATTTTATTATTTTTTTAATAATCTTTGATTTATTTTTTTCTCTATTTTAATTTAAAATTGTTAGTTTAATTAGTAGGTCATGGTTCTTGAAAATGGTTGAATTTGATTTGAACTAAAATTATAACAACTACTTTTAGTTTAATTTTAATCTAAATCAAAATTGTAGTCATATAATGATATTTATATTTATATTTATAATTGTTATGCATCATCAAGATAATGTAATATAACGTGTAAACTCAACTCACATCCAAAACACGTTCACTTGACCACGTAATTATAATTTTTCCAAGCATCTATTCAACATTTATATCAATAAGATAGAATCCCAGCATATATACAGCAAGAAAATTTGGACAATACAAAGAAACTAAATTCATTAATGCAGGAATTGAGACAACAAAATGTTACATATTTTTCTGTCCAAAAGCAAAATGCAGTGACCACTATAATTGGATAGGACATTTACAATTATCTTGCTCTTTCACTTCATTTTTATCAAAAAAAAAAAAAAAAAAATTATGTCGTGAATTTTTTTTTGTTAAAGGAGTAATTATTCTATTTTTCCGAGCACCACGTCGCTAAGTTTACTCGATGTGCCCCACCCATCAAAGCATAATAAATAAGTGCTCAGGGATATAATTTCTGAGAAATAAATAAATGATATCATCACTATGTGAACACTAACCCGAAAAGGAAAAAAAAAAAAAAGTTTTTTTAGATTAAATTACATATAATTATTGCGTAATTTTTAAACTTCGCTGGACCGGCCCTGTTCGGCCCAATGTGACTCGTTTCAGACATCTAAACTGCGACTTTTTCCAACGGTCCAAGGCAATTGCGGGAATTCGATTACTCACCAGCTCGACATCATCACGTGGCAGGTGACTTCCGCCCCCCACCAATGTCAACCATAATCTCAAAACGTGACATAACACTATCAGTGGTTGTGTGGTGGGTCCCATTCCCATCGGGGATCCTACGCCGTTTTTCCAAACTTCCTGATCTTCAATCAGACGGTTCTTAAAAAGAGATAAACAACGGCTTGGAAAACCAAAAAGTCACTCTCGAGGGTGGCAAAGCAGACAGGATTACAACTAAAATGTTTAGTGGGGTTTTTAAGGTTTACTTATAGCTAGTTTACGCTTTATTAATACTTGGGGATACTTTTAAATTTTAAATTAAGAGTTCATGTGATTTTATTATTATAGTTTATGATTAATAATTTAAAAATGTTTATTTGGTTTCCAATTAAATCTCATACTAAGGTTTTATTATTGTTGTGTTGGGATAGTTGGTTGCTGCATTCCAGTCTTTGTTGCCTCAAATTAACGAACTTCCAAGTATTGATGCGGCCCATTCTGTTTTTTTCTTTCAAATGTAAAGGTTGAGGTGGAACAAATTGATGTTGGTGAGCTACAGATTCCAGGTATTTACAGTATTCTTTCAGGTTGAAATACATGTTTTTACGTAGAGGGGCTGAAGAGAATCCAACTGATCCCCCACCTCTATCCACTTCCTTGCCATTTGGCAAGCCCCAGGGATAACGAAGTTGAAGAACATCATGATATAGACGTTGAGGATTTGCTTGGTGGGGTCTCGTCGGATAATGAGAAGAGAGCTAGACAGAAAGTTGACGTTGGATTCGATGTCAATGCGCCACATCGAAACGACACTATTGATGAGATTGCCGATGTGGGTAATAGTGGTGACAAAGTGGAGAAAGGACGCCGATGAGCATTCATCATACCGTTGCTTGTGCTCAGCATTTGTGTAGATCCCTTGTTCAAGCCAATACCATGCATTTCAAAGAATAGAAAAGGCTAAGGAGTGTCTGGTGTTGACACTCTGACACTTGCATCTCTGGAGTCATAGACAAAGGAGGGGGATTTGGTGGGATCCTCAGGCTGACGTGGCCGTGAAGATTCTAACGGCGGAGGCCGATGGGGCCTGTGGCGAAGGGTCTGCAGGGAGGTTGAGGGGCCCAATTGGAGGAGTCCCCTACTCGGGAAGAGGGTTGGGCCAGAAAGAAGGTGGGCCCAGTGACCTGCTTGGGTTATTCTTTATCAGACACAATGCCGCAGAAACCCTTGGGCGCCGCTAAAGAGATAGCCGACCAGAATTCTAATTGAGCACCCCACAAAGCTTTATTATATCAAAAGATTAGCAGAAAATATCAAATGGCATACTAGCAAAAAATTCCTTGGTTAAGAAACAAATAAGCCAGTCTTGTGGAACTTGTGGTATTAATTAAAAATCTGAAAATGTGCAACGAAATATAATTAAATGGATGGATGTCACTTGTGAATTGGGCTTATTAGGTCATACAATTTACATTACGCAGCATCTAAGCACACCATTTGCTTGCTTCAATTTTTACGTTCTATGCTACGCCAAATGTCATGTCACCATCAGAAAGTAAATTACCGCTTAAGGGTTTTGTCATTTTCAAGACAAAATGTCAAGTAATTTGATAAATATAATTCCGGCTAAATTGGAAATTGATTTGAAACTACTTTGAACATGGTGTGCATATTTTTTTTTTTCCTTCCTATTTGGAGTTAAGGGGTGAGTTTAACTATTACTAATATCTAGGGTTTCAAATTTTACATTTCACATTTCACTTCAAGTTTTAAATTGAGTAACTATTAAGTTGTATTTAGTAGTTATAGTGTATGCATATTGTAATTTCTATAGGCTGCTAGTTTATTAAAAAAAAAAAAAGCACAAAACAAACAAATAAACAAAAGAGGAAAATTCTTTGAGGCTAAAACGAACTTAATTATCACCTTGTTAATAAGAAGTGTTTTCCAATGCATTAAATTTTAAAACAAGTTCCTTTATTTTAAGAAATGTTAATAAAATTATATTTAAATTACAAAATTAAAAGATACGAGATTATGAAAATATAAAAATTTATTTTTGTTATACTGTTTGCTATTGAATAGATTTATTGATGGACAAGAGAAAAGTAAACATTTGTGAGCTTAAAGAGTTCATAAAACTCAACTATTACAACAACCTACTCTTTTTTTTTTTTTAAGACAGGACCAAAAAAAAAAAAAAAAAAGAGAGAAAACATAAATTTTAAAAAGATAACCATATTGATTATAGTACAGCTTTGAAATGATGACGTGGCTTGCCTGATAGCCCATTTGTGTTGCCACGTCATGACAAAAATAGAACCGGAAAAGTTTAATTTTACATCGATCACAGAAGGACTTTACATTGATAATGTGGTTTCAAGTGATCAAAAAATAAAAGATGTGCTAACACTTGCAATTTTTATTTTTTATTTTTCAATTTTGAATTCAGAAATTTTCCAACATGCACTGCAGAAATTTATGGTCAATTATCACATAAATTAAGATTTGAAGATGTGGTTGTAAATCATCACACTCTAGGAGTTTCTACCATTTAAGTTACGTAACAACTAATTTATGCTATTACAACATCCCATGGAAAATGAAAAAAACAAATTCAATTTTAGACAAAAAAAAAAAAAAAGAAAAAGAAAATCATACTAATCAATCGCCTTCTTCTAACAATTCAATCAGAGACAGCTAAAAATTCTCTTATATTTTGTTTTATATATATATATATATATATATATATATATATATATATATATTTTTGCAAGTTGTGTCATATTTTCTCAATAGCTGGCCTATATTTATACTCACAGAGACTTTAGTTTCAAGTCTAAGTTGGAACGTTCCTCGCAAATTATAAAAAAAAAACAAAAAAAAAGTGAAAAATATAGATATTTTTAAACGTAAATTCACATACTATACTATAAAAAATAATTAATAAACCATAAATTTATATATTATACTATAATAAAATTGTCACATATTCGGCTGACTCTGTAGCGGAGCCGAGAAAGAACATTTGTAGCCGAAAGGTTTATGGAAAGAAATTCGCAGCCCCAAAGTCGTCCCTTTCATAATACAAATCGACAAATCCCCTTTAATTTGGTCAAATGCGAACAAGACAAGTGAAAGTATTTGAGGTTAAAATCAGATTCAGACAAGCCATTATAACCCATCATTATCCGCCAGGCACATGTCTTAGTCGGCTTCATTTTCCCGACATTCCGGCCGAGATGTTAAACAGGCAATCGATGACTCCAATTACTGTTGCATGCCAACAAAGCTGTAATATATATATATTTTTTTTTTTTTTAAGTCAAGTGCCGACATAATATTAAAAAGCAAATATATTCTTACTGTATTTCTCAGATCTTCGTATAATTATAAAAGAAAATTTAATTAATATGTTAGTCTCGATGAATCTTGTTAAAAACGAAATGAAGCAGACAGACATGCCAAGTTAAAATTTCTCCTTCAATTAGTTTCCATAAAAAAAATTATTTATTCTACATTTAAGACAACTTATAGTAATAATTATTAACTATATTTTAAAATTAATAATTTTGATAACAAATAAAATTAACAATATTTAATATAAAGGAGTTATAGTAAGTTTGTAAAAAAAAAAAAAAATAAGAAAATTAGATATTATTATAAATATAATTTTATAAATATATATATATTTATAAATTTATATCTAACCTGAGTCTTTTTTTCTGCTTTTTGTAAAGAAATTCTACCTTTTGACTGACCACGTGTAAGTTAACTTTAGGTGGAGTAGATTTTTACTCCGGTCGTACCGTATTAAACACCTGATCTTTATGCTAAAACAGAATAATTACAAAAATTTCTTCCAATAATTGGGTACAGCTACCATTTATTAATCAATAATAATCAGGTGCCAAACGCCACACGCCAGCTCACGGTGCCGTTTACTCCTTTCTAAACTGGGCAGTAGCCTATTTCCACACTCACAGGAAACCCCATTGCCTCTGCTCGCAAACATTTTAGACAGACATATTAGCAACAATTTTAAGTTGTAAAAATTAATTTTAGGGAACAATTTATCTTCTTAAGTTATAAAATAGAAAATAAAAATTTTTCAAATTTAATTGACTTGACAATTAAATTGATAAAATTGTCTATTTTTTCTAAATAAAGTAATTTATCACCATGATTAATAACTTAATTGCTAACAAGGGAAAAAAAAAAAAGGCATGAGTAAATTTAAATAAATACTATAGATTACTAGCAAATATTACTCTTTAAAATGTTTGATGGAAGGTTTCTAGAAAAATGTTTCAGTGATTAAAAACATTAAATTTTTGTATTTAAAGTATCTTAAAAAATTATATTTATAAAAATGAAAAAAAATAATTTTATTATATAATTTATGGCTGATTGAATTACTTAATAAGTGAAAAAAAAAATAGAAAACATATTTGATGGGAGGAATTTCATTAGTTCTTCCTCACGCCATCAGTGGCCACTTAAACTGTACCAATAATTAGTAAAATTATATTATCTAATAATCAATAATCATTGGAACAGGATTAACATTCCCATAAGGAAAAATATGTCGGAGAGTGTTCTCACGCGCTCTTGGTTGAAAGTGAAAATTTCTGGATATAAACTATCTTTCGTCACCCACAGACAGACCCACACGTACAGTACAACTTTCAACTGTTCTGAGATTCAAAATCCAAATCAAAATTGACATTTAGCAAAAGACAAGAGTGTTGGATAATGATGGATCTTCTAACGACCATCCATTTTCTTCTCATGCGCGGCAGGAAACAATGCAAAGCTGAACTGAAAACTCTAACCGTAGCTCATTTCTCTGTGATGGAGAGAAGGAAGTAAAGAAGTTAAGACGGAAAGAGAAGGAGAGTTTGACCCAAAAAAAAAAAAAAAAGGGGGAAAAAATGGAATGAGAGAGTGAGGTTCAAAAGTGAAACTTCTGACGTTTACTGATCTGGGTTTGTCTTGCAATCTTATAGTTGTGGTTTCCAACTTTTGGCACCTCTGTTCAAGAACCATCTGATGACGCTCCATAGCAAGCCTGTGAAGGTCACAAGATATCCACTTGCCCCCCATTTGTGCATACCCTTTATAAATCCAAATTTAACCCCAAAATTCTTCATTTGATGAATGCCCATCTCTTCATTTTCCTGAAAATTGTAAGTTTCTTTTTTCTTTTTTGCTCTTTTTTTGGGGGGGGGGTTCATACCCGTCTTTTCAATTTTAATTCAAATCCAGAAGTTATGGTGAGACAGTCTTGATTTTGATGCTTTCCCATTTCTCCATTTCCTTCAAAAGCCCCCAACTTACAGCTGAAAAGTTTTAACTTGTTTTGATTGATAACACCCAATGCTCAAATCCAGAAGTTACGGTGAGAAAGTCTTGATTTTGATGCATCCCTATTTCTTCATTTCCTTTGAAGACCCCAACTTTAGCTGAAAATTTTGAACTTGATTTGATTGATAACACCAGATGCTCAATCATCAAGTTGGTTATTCTCAAGAACAGGAACAGAAAAGAGGAGTTGCTTCCACATTATTATTGTTTCCATTATGGGAGCGGAGAAAAGATGCCTTTTCACGCTCTTCTCTGCAACATTCCTCTCTCTTCTTGTTCTATTGCTTTACTCACTCTCCACTTTCAGCTTTCCAAAGCCTTTCCCTTCTCTAATCCGCCATGGCAACCACTATCCACCCTCTTTTGCCTACTACATCTCCGGTGGCCGGGGCGATGGAGATCGGATCTTCCGACTATTGCTCGCTGTCTATCACCCTAGAAACCGGTATTTATTGCATCTTAACACTGATGCCTCGGATAAAGAGAGAATTCAACTTCTTGGGACCGTAAATGCAGTTCCTGCAATTAGTTCTTTTGCTAATGTGGATGTTGTTGGGATGCCTAATCGGATTATCTATATGGGATCCTCTAATGTGGCGGCAATATTGCGAGCTGCTGCCATTTTGCTGAAGGTGGATGCAGGATGGAATTGGTTTGTGGTATTGAGTGCCATGGATTACCCCTTGTTGACTCAGGATGGTAATTTTTTTTTTTCTTCATTTATTTATCTCTGTTTGTTCTTGGATTTGTGAGATTGGCGTGTTTTATTCCCCTTTGATTACTAGAATTGTGGAGTGTTTTTTTTTTTAATTGTTGGTTTATATGTTAATTTTGGGAAAATTTCCTTGGAGTGCATATAGGTGTCCCAATGCTGGAAAACTTAATTAGTTACAGATACTTCTTTGAAATTTTCTGTCTTGTTGTAGTGTGGAAGATATGCATGGGAGTTCCTTCCGTCCACCTGGGCATTTTTGACTCCCCTTAACTTTGAGAAGAAGCGAGGGTAACTGTAATTAGGTTCTTTACTGGGAGGAATTATTTGGTATATATACTTGATTATGGATGGATTAAATCACTCTAAGCTAATCATAATTTGAGAACACAAAGCTTATAGCCTCTCCCACTTAAAAAGGATATTGCCAACAGTAAGTGACTTGTGCAAGTTGTATAGGTCATCTCAAAGAGGAGTATTTCTACCTTTTTTTTATCTACCATGTAGGTTGAAAATAAAGGTATCTACAGACAGGGTTGTTGCCTGGCAATATGGTTGTAAATGAGTTGTTGTATGTGTAACATGAGGGGCCTTACTTTAGGCATTTCATGGTGAGTGAGAAGCATTTCTGTTGCTAAATGGCTTTTCCTTTCATGAGTTAGGCATGACAGAACTGGAAAGGTTAGCTGTAATGTTTCAGATGTTTTCATTTTCAGGTTTGATATAGACATCAGGAGATCATGAAGACTGTTATTGTCCGAGGTCATTGAGTGGTTGATTCTTTTTCTAGGTAGTTTATCATGAATGTTATGTAACAGTCATTCAAATGCTTCTCTTATGTTTAACTAACATTCTTAGCTGTTAAAGAAAAAAAAAGGCCAATTGCCCAGTTAGGGAATTAGATGATAACATCCCTTTTCTTGGCCTATACATCTACTAAGGCAATCATAGGTTTTGCCATACAAGAACAATGTCTTGATAGGTCTGACTCCTTACAGTCATCCCAATACTTTGTTCTAAAACAAAAAAAATCTCCTTTCATTTCTTCTTCTCTTTGCATGTTAATGGCATGGGTGCAACTACTAAAAGTTTAAGTAGCAAAGGCATGAAAATAGATATGGAATAGGTGGAATGTAATTGAAAGACTTGATGGGCAGACTCAAGTTTCTATGTGTAGTCAAATTGGTCCACATGATACAAAGCATTGAAATTGAGTTGTCAAGTCAAGGATGGAGGAGGGAGTAAGATCTGATGCCTTCTGCCATTACATTGATGTCCACAAACAAGTGATGTGATCTCCTCGTAAACTTTTATGATGATTTGCCTGTTTCTTTCATAAATGCTCCATGAATTAGTAGTGTGTTTCAGGTTCTGTGCCATCAACATGATTCTAGTACCTGAGGCTTATAATTGCTGCACCGATGGATGATGCAATGTGTTATACGTTATTGAATCAATAGAGACTGTCAATGGCAAGGCATACTCATGAACAGGATGCCTGACAATAGGGACTGATTTGTTCTGCTTAGGGATTACTGAAAGATTTTGTGAAGATATATGCTGACAAATTTTGTGTTTGATTGAAAACCTCTGTTGGTGGTCTTGGTCTATTTTTGCATGTATATCATAATGGCTCTGGATCTATTTTCTTCCATCTATATATCACTAATGAGCGTTTAGTATCAGTTGTTCCATGTGGTCAGTTTGCTATGTTTTGGTCAGTTTGGTGAATCTGGTTATATATACTACTGCTTTGTCTTGTGCTATCTTCCTTCACAATGCTAACTTTTGCATATGAAATGCTTTCAGACTTGTTCCATGTATTCTCCTCCGTTGGCAAAGACCTCAATTTCATAGATCACACCAGTGACCTTGGATGGAAAGAGTAGGCAACTTTTTTTTCAAGATATAATTACACCTCTGTGTTACAAAGTTTAAGATAATCTGAAGCGTATTAATTGATTTGGATGCAGAACTCAAAGGTTCCGCCCTATTATAGTAGATCCAGGGCTTTACCTAGCAAGGAGAAGCCAAATTTTTTATGCTACGGAGAAGCGGCCAACACCTGATTCTTTCAAAATATTCACAGGCAAAGTCTAATCTCAATGCCTTTCAGCTGGAGGAAAAGAAAATATATGATGTTTTACATTGATTTGCTTGAAATACTAGGTGAGTGTAACTATATATCCTATTGCAGGTTCCCCATGGATTATTTTGAGCCGTTCATTTTTGGAATTTTGCATTCTTGGTTGGGATAACCTTCCCCGAGCCCTTCTTATGTACTTCAGCAATGTGGTTTTATCTGAAGAAGGGTATTTTCATTCTGTCATTTGCAATTCGCCAGAGTTCAAAAACACAACTGTGAACAATGATCTTAGATATATGGTTTGGGACAATCCTCCAAAGATGGAACCTCACTTTCTTAACATTTCTGATTATGATCTTATGGTTCAAAGTGGAGCTGCATTTGCAAGACAATTCCAAAAGGATGACCCTGTCCTAGACATGGTTGATGAGAATATCCTCAAGCGCAGAAGAAACAAAGTGGCCCCAGGTGCTTGGTGTACTGGCCGGCTGAGTTGGTGGTCAGACCCTTGCTCACAATGGGGTGACGTAAACATTGTTAAGCCTGGTCCTCTGGCAAAAAAATTAGAAGAAACCATCTCAAACCTCCTTGATGAACGGAATTCACAGATGAATCAGTGCAAATGAAAGTGCATATGTGAAAGGTTATGTTAAGACTTGTTCTATCATGTTTACATCTGCATTTAGTCAATCAGAATGAAGGAGACAGAGATCAACGGTGAGAGACACTTAGGTCCTTGGGATCGTTTTGATAGCTTCTTCACTGAAAGTATATGATAATGTATCTTTTAGGAGTGACAGTTGAAACAGCACGTCGAATTTCCTGGCACCACTTTAACCAACATTCATTCCAGAGCCAGAGTCATTCAATCAATAGGAGGGTCCTTGTCCTCTTCAGACAGCTATTAGCATGCCATTGTTGTGCAACGCTTCATCCTCTGTTGTTAATTAGCAATCTCTCCATGTTGTAACAGAAGTCTCATTTATTCAAGTCATATTCGTTGTGTTATCTCCAGTGTCCGGCTTCTTACAGAAGCATAAAATGCATGAGCAGATCAAGAAAAATCATGAGTACCACTTGCATGAGATGAGATGTTGCGCAAGCTAGTTTTTATTAGACTGTTGGCAAACTCTAGAATTGTGTTGAATGCCATGACGTGCCCGGATGTTTGTTACGATGATGGGAAAGTCCTAAACTTTTCAACCATATCAAAAAGTGGTCCTCAAGTTTCAGAAATCAGACATTTCTAGTAAATTAGGTTGTCCCAACAGAGAGTTCCCATAAGCCAATTCTTTGCGAGTCCATTGTACACGGTTCAGTAGTTTCAAAACACAGATGGGAAGGCCGGCGCGTCCATTCAACTATTTCATTGGTTTTGTCGTATACGCTATTTGATCAAGAGATGAAAGGAGTGATTTTTGCTTACCCTCCAAGATTATCAGGCTATTGAAATGGGCACCGTCGGCTTGACACACGAGAAAGTCAAAAATGTGATTATTGCACTACGTTTATAAAAGTCTATAATTATAAATTTGAGTCAAAAACATAAATAAATTTAAAATACAAATCGTGAGCTGAATAGATTAAAGAGTGACGCGAATCGACGTTTATTATAAAATTTTCTAATTTCCTCATCTCACTAAATCCTACTGGACCTGCGCCGTTTCTTTCTCTTTAGCATTTCACAGCCTCTGTTCTCCAGAACTGATACTAAAATTAACTAAAGTTTATTAATTCTAGGGTTTTTGGAAATTTGAGCTTCCTTTCAAAATGGGTCTTTCTAGATTCTTCAATATCCTATCAAGAACACTTAAAGAACCCAATTTTCAGACCCTTCGTCTACCAGAAGGCGTTAAAACCCTAAATTTCACTCTCAAATCAACACCCTACGTTGAAAACTCAAATGGGACTTTGTTAAATCCTCATTTTAGTTCTCAAAGATCAATCCATAGCAAAAACCCAGAAATCTTACCCTACGAATTCAATGAAAACATTGAGAAAATCTGCAAATTATTGTCAACAAATCCCAAAGCTGACATTGAGACTCTGCTTGATCAGGCCATGATCGAGGTGTCATCCACCTTGGTCTCTGATGTATTGAAATGGCTAAGCAATTCTGGTGTTCTTGCTTTGTCTTTCTTCAGATGGGCAGAGAAGCAAAAGGGATTTAAACACAGCACAGAGAGCTATAATGCATTGATTGATTCTCTGGGAAAAATCAAGCAGTTTAATGTAATTTGGAATTTAGTTAGTGACATGAAGAGAAAGAGGGTGTTGAGTAAAGAGACTTTTATGTTGATTTCAAGAAGGTATGCGAGAGCGAGGAAGGTGAAAGAAGCAGTGAATGCATTTAACAGAATGGAAGAGTTTGGACTAAAGATTGAATCTTTAGATTACAATAGATTGATTGATATTCTGGTGAAGTCAAGGCAGGTGCGTAAAGCACAGGAGATGTTTGATAAAATGAGGAAGAGAAAATTTGTCCCCGATATTAAGTCATACACGATATTGCTGGAAGGATGGGGAGCAGAGAAAAATATGGTGAGATTGAACGAGGTGTTCGGAGAAATGAAAGCTGAAGGCTTTGAGCCGGATGTTGTGACGTACGGTACTCTTATCAATGCATATTGCAAGGCTGGGGATTATGATGAGGCGATCAAATTGTTTGATGAGATGGAAGAGAAGAATTGCAAGCCGAATGCTCATATTTTTTGCACTTTGATTGCTGGTTTGGGAGCTGAGAAGAAGTTGAATGAAGCACTTGAATTTTTTGAGCGATTGAAGGCTAGTGGGTTTGTGCTGGGTGCACACACATACAATGCTGTTGTTGGGGCTTATTGTTCATCAATGAGGATGGATGATGCATATAGGATGGTTGATGAGATGAGAAAATGTGAGATTGGTCCAAATTCAAGAACTTGTGATATAATTCTTCATCATCTCGTAAAGGCTGGCAGAACAGAAGAGGCTTATTCGGTTTTTCAGAAAATGAGCCGTGTGGAGGGATGTGAGCCAACGGTGAGTACCTACGAGATAATAGTCAGGATGTTTTGCAATGAGGACAAAGTGGATATGGCATTAAGAATTTGGGATCAAATGAAGGCTAAGGGAGTATTGCCGGTTATGCATATGTTCTGTACATTGATTAACGAATTGTGTCATGAGGATAAGCTAGATGAGGCTTGCAAGTACTTTCAGGAAATGTTGGACATGGGAATTCGGCCTCCAGGGCCAATGTTTAGTAATCTCAGACAAGCTCTTCTCGACAATGGCAAGAAGGATACAGTATTCCAGTTGGCACGGAAGATGGATAAGCTTAAGAAAGCCCCTTTAGTTGGTTGAGGTTAACAATAGATGCTAAGGGCTACTGTACAATTGCACATCTCAAGGTCATACAAGACTAAATTATATTCGGCTCATGCAATGCAGAATGCTGTTTTTCTAAACGAGCTCATTCTGTTTGATTAAAAGGTATTTCACATTAAAAAGGAAATTGGAAACATTTTCTTTTTCATAAAGTAAATTTTTATTACTGTTTGACATCAGATGTTTATGTATTAGTTTCGATTCCCTGTAGAGTAGGTAGGTGATCACTTGATAATCCTATTTCATGGACTTACACAATTGCCATTAAATCGTTTATATATTTGTTGCATTATTGAACAAAAGATTACAACCATAATTAAGAAAGAATTATAGGGGAGATAGACTCGAAAAGATGATATTTTCAATCTTCAACATTCCATTTCCAATTCAAAAAATTCTTAGGTGAAATTGTTATAATTTTTTTTATATATAAGTTGATAAATTTTTATTAATAATGGCTTTGATGGCCAATTGGCAACGGATTAAACAAAAAAGACCCTTAATTTTTAGGATTACATTTTTTTTTTTGAACTGCACGAGAATTTTTATTCATAGCTGCCTCGAGCAGAGGCGACCCACGAGAGTCGAGCATTTACCAAAATTGGCTTTCCATAGCCTACAACTTCCACTAGAGTGAAAAATGTAGTCTATCTCGATTGTGCAAAAGCTGATGCTTTTCTACACAAAAGTCAACTTGTTAGACAACACCGGTCCTTTTTAAAAACAATGGCAGCGTTGTGTTCCAATCCCTACATTCATGAAAAGACAAACCCCCGCGTACACTAACGTAGTGCTCCTGTGCAGCAATCTCGTGTCCATTCCAACCCCAACAAGAACAAAAATTTTTCCAGCATTCTCCTCTGTAACTCAGACCAACCGCAAGGTGAAGAGATAGGCCTATATCCCTACCAAGGCCTTAGTTCTGGTAGTCTCTAATTTAGCCATGGTATTTGCATAAAAGTTGCCTTCACGTGGCTGATGCGCAAAAGAAATGTTGTCCTTAGTTCGGTTAACCAAGGCTTTACACCACAGGTGTTTAACTAAGCCACTGCAATGCTCGAATCACTCTCAATTGTCTTCAACTAACCCTGCTTAGCTGGCCTTTGGCTTCAATCTTCTATTTTGGAGTCCCCTCAATAAGTTAGTGAAATGAGACCTTCCTGACGAAGTTCTCGAAAGGCTGTCACACACTTTCTTGGTTTACGCCCCTTTGATTTGACAAGTGATGACCATGTTAGTCAAACATATATAAACTCAAAAATGAAGTGACAAAATAGATGAGATGGGATATGCATATAGTCCTAAAAATGGAAAATTGACGAGCTAATTAGATCAAATTTTGTGTTATGCAATGTCATACCAATATATACATAGCTTAAGCTATTGGGTAGTATTGTTCTAATCATTTTGTGGATCGATTAGCAGACATGAGGGCGGGAAAAGAGGATTAGGCTTAAAAGATCTTGTGGGCGACGCCTGTTGCTGTGTGTAATTGTTTGGAACTTTTGACTTTGTTATCTAATTGTTTTGATCATGGACTCGGTCTAGGCAGCTGGTTGATGTGCTTCGCTGATAATTTTTGACCATCAAAGAAGGCTTGATCATTGCATCTCATAATTGTGAGACTGATTGCCCCTAATACTTGGCATTGGAATTAAGGAAAGGGTATGGGAAATGAAACAACTAAGCCAGACTTTATTTCAATGGCTGAGGAGTATACATATGAGCATACATGATTTCCACAGCTCTTTCTCGGGAAAAAAGAGGGAGAGGTGATTTAATGGGTGGCTTTAGCACTACTCTACGTGGGATAGGAGATTCCAACATCTCATTTATCTCACAAATTTTATATATCTTAAGTAATATGTTTAAATTATATTGCATTAAGTAAAAATATTTTAAATAATAAAAGTATAAAAAATTATAAAAAATGTAACACAATTTTTTATTTTATTAGATAAATATATTCTTAATAATTTTAAAAAAATATTTAATCTTTTTTTAAATTGTTTATTTAACTTTTTTTCAATGTAAAGTTAATATAATTTTTAATATTTTATAAATATAACGTTTATTTTTTAAATTTTATTTCAAAATAATTATTTTTAATGTAATTATTTAAATTATTATTAATCAAAATAATAATATTTATTATCTATTTAAATTAAATAATAAAATAATTATTATAAATCATTAATAATATATTTAATATTAAATATATAATTTAAAGAATAAAATTAAATGTTATATTTTTAAAAAATAAAATTAATTTTTAATTACATTTTTATAGTCATTTTTATATATTAACACATATTTTAATAATATTAAATATTCATAATTTTACTAAATTTTTACTATAAAAATTTTATTATTATTACTAAATAATATATAATTTTAGAATAACAATATTTTTATTTTTAATACTTTTATTTATAATATTTTATTTTTTAATACTATTAAATAAAATTATAAAAAATTACTCTCATTGTCTTTAGATGTTCATAAATCTCTATTTATTAGGAAGATAACTTTTCAGACAAATCTCATATTGCTAGTCTGATTCCAACTGTTGGGTTCTCACTAGTTTCGAAGAAAGTATTTATGAGGTTTTAAGCTTAATAACGGACATTTATTCTACAAAACTCATGTTTCTCTTTAATACTAGACTAATTTTAGGTGGTTAATAAGTGTTCGTAAGTCTTAGCAGGCCAATATGATGCTACCAAAAATTCAAATACTAAAAAATGTGGATGGGAACCCCTAGTTTGGATGTAGCTAACTACAAAGTATCATTTGGCGACATAGTTAATATGCTTTGCAGGGGGTACAACTAACCTGCAAAGAGGGCTACAGACTGTGGCACCCTCGTTGATCGGGCAGTGTACAGATGCGGAATGCGATGCTTACGAGGCATGAGGCTTGGAAGTAAGTCCGTTTCACTTTCAAATGCTAGATTAAGCCAATAATACTTATAAGCACCAATAGTTGACATCGGCTTGCTTGTATCCATGGTCAAGAAGGAGGGTTAGTTGGTTTTATGGAGGTTAATTCAGATTAAAAATTAATTTAAATTAAAAATTTATTATGATAAAAATTTAAATTAAATTTAATTTATAATTTAATTATTTTAATAAATTTAAATATTTATTTTTATATAAAAATATATAATTTATATTATTTATATATTTTTAAATTATTATTATAAATATTTTTTATTTATCAATATAAATATTTTAAAATTATTATATAACTGTCTCTCATTATATTTTTATTTTTATATTAATAAAATTATAATATTCTCTGTTAAGTTTTTTTGTGGTCACAAGTCACCGGTTACTTCCATATTTTCCGCCGTTTGAGTTTAATATATGAAAAATTTCTATGTCTCATCTAATAGTATAAATTTTTTGGGTTGATTAATTCGTACGTTCACACTCTATTTTTATGCAAGCTTTGAAGGTTGAACTTCCAAAGGTGCGAGAAATGCCGTAATAAAAGACAAAATGTATGAGAAACATGTTTCAGGATTCCCGAGAAGACAATAGTAAAATCGAAAGCTTGCTGGGCCAGCTAGTATATTGATGCAGCTTGACTATATACATCGAATTGCAATATCACAAAATGACACATAGAGATGTATTAGTGGACACTAGCACCTTACCAATCAGCAAAATTTCCTCTCAAGTGGATGCCGGCCATATGGAGAGAGACTTGAAATGGGACTGATGCAAGAAGGGCTGCAGAATGGTTACATCAATCACCTAATTTTCTTTAATTTTTAGACCCCATCTCATTTATTATAAAATATCAATACATAATATATTTTTCAGTCTCACTCAATAATTTAAACTATTGAATTAACGTGTTATAAAGGGAATGGTAACCGAAGGAGTGAAATAGATGTGGCTGCTACAACTGTATGGTGCCGCGTGTTCGTGTGAAAACTGTCTAGAGCATGGATGAACGCGGCTCGATCGAATCCATTTTTCAAGTCTGCAACAATGATGAAAGCCAGATGGGTTCCAGAGAGTATAAACGTATCTCGCCCGTCTTACATGTTAAAGCCAACTAGCTGTGTCAAACACAGCTAAGCATAACAAGTTCAAGAAATGATTAAGAGACTTCACCATAATAATCAATAAGTTGAAATATAACTTGGAAAATTGAAACGTTGAATACAGGTGCATGCAGTTGTGCGACCCATCATCATATTTTCATTATGGGCTAGAGGGGCTTCGTAAAATGTTTTAAATATGGTGGCTTCTAGCCCACATAATTTCTGCCGCAAGATTGCCCTTTGACCTCATTTGATTGCTTTTGTTGAGAAACATCTAATTCTAAGTGGTAAGCAGTTGTTAGAGGTCACAAAAGGCACAAGTTGAAAAAAATTGAGTCTTGTTGTTTTAAGTTATTTGAATTTTAAACATTTTAAATTTATTAAAATATAAGTATATTTAATTTTAAATTCATTATCTTTTAATTTATTAAGTTTTATATTCATTGTTATCATCAAACCTCAAATATTTTAAATTTCATATCTTTCCAAGTTTGATGTGAAGATTCTAAGTTTTTTAGTTTTTTTTTTTAGATTTCAAGTTAAGTAAGTTGCTAGACATTTAAAATTCAAGTTACCGGTCATTATTTATTGCAAGTACCTTTTTTCTTTTTAATTTATAAGTTAAAATTAGAATTATTTATTAATATTTTAATTTAATTATTTTTATAAAAAAAATTTATTGTTTAAATATTATTAAATTTAAAATTTAACGATATGATTTCAATATAAATTTTTATTTAATAAATAATAAATAACAATATAATTATTTAAATTCAAATTAAATAAAAAAAATACTTTACATCATTATGATATGGAATATTTTTTAGAAACTCTCCTAAGTTCATCTCTTATTTGTAGTTTTGTAGAATACTGTACAGAAAACTGAGTCGGCCACAATCGAGAAGAATAGCGTAATTGTTTATCTGTCTGTGGGCCATAGGGAAACAGCGGGACGACAGCTCCTCATCATTAACGGATGATGGGGCGGATCCACGCGTTTCTTAGCGGAGGCAAAGGAAAATTTAAAATTATCTTATCAGAACTTTTGTTTGCGTCCAATTGAACAGTGGCGTTTCCCCCCACTAAATTTTTAGGTGAAGACTAGATAATAAAATATAAATATTTGTTACAATTATTTAATTTTTTTTTAAAAAATATAATTTATGAAAATTTTATAAACTCAATATGATCTTAAAAAATTCTTTTTATTAAAAAAAATGCAATTATTAATACCAAATAAAATTTTTCTCTTTTTAATTAAATTGCATAGCAATTAAACAATATTAGTGTTGTCTAATTATGATTGGACCCACTTTGCCTCTATCATACAAAGCAGTAAATTAGACATAGTTCAACCGATACCAGCCATTGGAATTTCAAGTTAAGGTGTATGATTGAGAAATTTTATATTGAAAAATAAAAAAATAATAAAAATTTGTAAAAATATAAGATTTCAATCATTGAATGAGCCGAGGACAATTCACCTTATTATAATATAAATAGACCAACAACACCTCGTTTATTTCAAGTCCTTCCCTTCAATTGTTGCAGCCTATCGCTTCCTCTCTCTCTCTCTCTTTCTCAAACTCTTTGCTCTGTCTCTTGGGAAGCAATTGGCTAATATGGGTGCTTTAGACTCTCTCTCAGATTTTCTCTCTGACTTCCTTATAGCTGCCAGGAAAAAGAGGAAAAGAAAGCCAATGCAGGTACTCATATATATCCTGTCTTCCGTTTATGACAATTTCTGTGTGGGCTGTGGTGTCAGCTTCTTTGGCTACTTAATTACCATTAACTGGCTTCTATTATTCCCTGTTGTTTCTTTCTTCTTGATTTCTTTTCTTCCTCCAGACAGTTGAGATCAAAGTGAAAATGGACTGCGATGGCTGTGAAAGGAAAGTTAAAGAAGCTGCTCGCAACATGAAAGGTTTGTTTTTTTGCTTTTTTGTTTTTTGAAGCTGATGACCCTCTGTTTCTCTTCTCCATGAACACATCAAAAGCTAAAGCTGGCTGGGTTAATATTACATGTTCACTATAGTTTTGTGTGTTCTACAAAAGCAAAGCTTGTAGCTAGAACACAAAATTTGAGGCGGGAGTATAATCTTTCCTGAAGGAAATAAGCCTAGAAAAAGTAACAAAAATCCCATCAAAATTCAAAATCATATGAGATGATTTTTCGGTGAAAAAAGCAACCTCGTGATCTTATTTGAAAAGAATTTTTGTCTGCTACCTTTTTCTCCCTCAACTTTCTGCGCTGTTTCTAGGCATTCCCTTACTTTCAGGGTGGTTAAACTAAAGGCATGGGTTGAAGAGATTGGAAGACGCAATAGAGAGAGAGAGAGAGAGAGTAATGATAGAGGTCAAAGCTTTTCCTCGTATTGGAAACTTGGCTTCCCATCATAACATCATTTGGCTCTGTCCTGTCTCTCTGCAGTACTTTTATTGCAGTAGGTTCTTACATAATCGAATAGAGTTTTAGTACAAAATCACGTGAGAAGGATAAGAATTTCACGGCAGTTTATTTTATACATAATATACACTAAAATTTATTTTATATATTTTTAATTTTTAATTTGATATCATAAATTTTTAGGAGAGAGGTTGCCATTTCCTGACACCTTTTTGCTACTTTTGACCATACGTCGTCTGTCTTCACACGATTAAGACAAAATTTGATCGCTGGATGCCAAATCAAAATGACAGAAACATCACTGGAAATAGCAACTTTTTTCACCCATCCAAAATTTTCAGAGCAGCAACCCGCATATGGTTTCTGTTGGCAGAACAGGACATCATCATTCACAACCAACCTTGCAAGTTTCAAAATAGAAAGCCATTAAAGCTTTACTTGCTGCCACAATAAATGCCAATAACCAAAACACGCCCTTTGGCGTGAGGTTGTAAAATGAATCAATTCAAATAAAGATTAATTACTAAAAATTCTGATTTCAAGTGTTTTTCCCGTGTAGGTGTGAGATCAGTTGAAGTGAACAGAAAGCAAAGCAGGGTAACAGTTAGTGGATACGTGGAGCCAAACAAGGTGCTAAACAAGATAAAAAGCACAGGAAAGAGAGCAGAGTTCTGGCCATACGTGCCTTACAACTTAGTGGCCTATCCCTACGTGGCTCAAGCCTATGACAAGAAGGCACCATCAGGCTATGTTAAGAATGCTGTTCAAGCACTTCCTAGCCCCAATGCGCCTGACGAAAAGTTCACGTCAATGTTCAGCGATGAAAACCCAAATGCATGTTCCATTATGTAGGAGATTCTCAACCGGGAAAAATGGATGAACTATAGGTTATATGGATATTTTCCGTATATGTGTATGAGTTTGCCTTTTGGGAAATACTATGATACTAGGTTTTTTTGTTGAGTAAATCACATGATATATATGAAGTTATTGAAAAATTCTGAATTTACAGTATTAGTTAATAAAAAAAATGTTACCAATATTATTCTTAAAAAATGAGGTAAAATATACCGATAAATTTATATTATTGTGATATGTAAAATATATGTTTCAGTTAAAAAAAATATTTCATTATAAAAATAAAAATAAAATACATACATATAACTTTTTATTAGGTCTATTACAATATAAGAATTATTATGAAACGTGATGTCATATATGACTAATGTTAATTTTTTTATTAATTTAAGTCAATGTGCAGGAATTGCTAGTTTTAGGATGTTTGGGGGAAGGAAAAGACATTAAACATAACCACCCTATATCTGCTCTTCCTCACTTGTTTCAGGAGTAGTGAGAGAGTACTTGGAATTAGCTCCTCTTCTTTATGGGATAACATGACAGGCCATGTTGAGTGAGTCTAGACCTTTGATTCTAAAAATTATATTTCAACCTTTAATTTAAAAAATCAATGGTGTAGATTCATCCAACATGAAAGGAGCTCAAGCCCGGTATGGCATTCCTAGATGAGGTAGTGCATAATATATTTCCACGTTGTTTAGTCGAGAACCCAGACGCCTAAAGCATTCAAGATTGAACATATGGGAACTCAAGGGACAGCTAGGGAATAATTTTCCATGATTAACCCTCTCCGAGCTCAATTGATGATTGAGTGTGTCAAATCTAGTATTTGAACTTTCTCAAGAACTGAATCAAATATTGTTATATTAACAATTTTAAAAAAAAAAAAAATTCTTCAAATGAAATTATGGACCAAAAATTACAGGAGGGTATATAATAGATAGCTCCAAACAACCGCAGAATAATCAGAAACACCAAGTGACATCCACGAATTAAGCAGCCATTTGGGCACTAAGGCAGAAAGGCAAACTCCACTGGAACCAGACCAGCAGTGATACTATACAAAGCTCACAGTCAATCCATGCATGCAACCAAAATTCCAAAAAATTGCATTATCAACCACGACTAGCCTTCAAACAAAATCAGCACCACAGAGAACCAGAAGCTAAAAGGGGAATAGCAGGAGCCATGAAAAGAGGTTCGATGTAGTCTAGATGCTGTATACATTTAATGCAACAGTTATATTTTATTTTAATTGGTTGAGGACAAAAACATAAACATATACAATTATAATAAGTGCAACATAAAATCTTATGTCCGAATGAAAGTGAAGGAATAATTGTCAGTAGGACACGGCTGCTTCTGCAAAAAGCACAAACACCCTTTTAAATTGATGATCTCTTGCTTGTTCATATCGTACCTGTACCCACAATCAACCCTCAGCTCCAATTTTTTTTTTCTTTCATGTGTACGAAGGTTTGATCTCTGTTCTTAAAACTAAAATCCAATGTCTCTACCACTACCAGATCCAAGAAATTATTCTAAACGTCCGTTTCCTTTCTTACAGGCTTTCTTTTCATTTTGGCCAACTTTCTACTATGGATAAATGTATGACTACTTCAAGATTTTATGTTGTCTTCGAAGGTTCAAATTTTTTAATTAAAACTTGTTATTGTTAAAAGCATAAAGTCTCGCATAGATAAAATACAAAGCAGGACTCGACTGACACTGCTTAGGAATTTTACCACCTAGAAACTTAAAATTTCATATTTATAAAATATAATGACTTGGAAAGGCTTATAAAGTTTATAAATTTTACCATCTATGAACTTAAATTTTTGAGTTGTACGATTTATTCATGGTTAAAAAATAAAGTGTGTGTATATATATATATATGTCTTCATCAGATTCCCTTTTGATTTGCGTAGCTAAAACAAAATCTCATATAAAAATGACTAGCTCCTTGATTTGATACTAAATATAGTATTGAATCTACCTCAAGAAGTGTTTCTTGAGGTGACCAACCTGAATAAGATTTCAAGCATTATATGGGTCCAGTCGACAAGGATGAGATATGGTTCTAACTTATAAATTTAGTTACTGTAATATTTTAATTGTAAGTTGATGCTGTTGAAAAAAAAAAATTTTATGGATAATTTAAATTGAGAAAATTTTTAATTTGATAAATGAGTCAAGTTAATTTAATATTATATGTAAAAAAAATAAAAAAAATTAAGTGTAATTTAATTAAAATAAAAAATACGATTTAAATTGATAAATTTATTATACTAAAAGAAAAAAGTATAGCAAATAACCAAAAGGAAAAACAATGTACCGTCCTGGCACGATGTGTCGATCAAAAGGAACTAACAATCAGCTCAAGTGTATACTGATGGAGATATTTAATTCCATATCTGTGTTTAATCAAATCCAAAATTGGCAAATAATCTTTCTCCGTCCTTTTTTGGACAAAATATATCTCCCTATTCTTCTTGGATTGCCAGCGGACTTAAAAAAGGACATGTACAACCACTCGATAACAAGAAAAGTCAGTGAGTTTTTGGCAACTGGTACAAGCAATGTCATGGGTGTCATCTCTTTTTTATTTTTATTTTTATTTTTATTTTTTGAAGACATTATTATCTCTTTTTTGACAAGTGATTCCGTTTCATCTTCTAGGGAGAATTATGAATGCCGGATTTCACTCCTTCCCCTTAAAAACTCTTTTAGGTTTAGGTTGTCACTGAACCAAACATTTGATGGTTGATGAGCGTTGGACATTTGCAACATAAAAATGACTACGAAGTGTCATGCTAAAGATTAGTATTAGAACTATAACGTCTAATCATCATAATAGTTAAAAAAAAAAAAACGTAATTTTAAAGTGGGAATTAGCAGACTATTGTCTTAAGAAAGTCAGGGTATCTATAAAGTCGAAACGTTCCATCCAACAAGTCTTTATGAGGGACCAAAGGCGGAGGGACACTGGCGGCGTCCAAATCTACTAACACTGTAGTGTTTTTTTTTTTTTTTTCAATTGGTTGATATTTAAATTCGAGACCTTTAACCTTATGTTAGTCTGACATTTGGACATGGGGGAGTGTGGCAGGCTGGATTCAGGAGGATGTGGTTCGGTTGTATTGTGTTGAGAGGCAGACCATGGGCCCCCATGTCCAGGGTAGTGGGGCAAATGGCAAGGATACGATGGGCTCCGGGCTGTCCGAATGAGGAGGGCCGACAAACCCAAGTGCTATCCCCGTGTCAATGGATTATCTTTAGTTAGGGTGGACTTTACATTTCTGAGGCAATAACATTACTTCTACCCATTGACCATCACTTTGAGCAAGCAAAATCAATCTGATTAGGTATATTTCCATGTCTTCGAATCGTCGCGAATGTTGTATATTTCCATATTAATTTTTCGGAACCTTCAAAGCGCATGAGATTGGGTAAGGGGAGGAAAGACTATAAAGCATGCGAATGTTGGTGATGTAGTGAACATGGACCAAAGTAAAGCACACGTTCCGGCTTCTACAGCATCGATCCTTTTTATTGCATGTCATTCGAGTAAGAATATTAGATTCTGTATATAAAGGACAAAAAATAAAGTGAAAAGGAAACGGGTAGGATGGGGAATAGGTCGATTTGCGTTAACTGTAAACCAAGCAATTCCATCCTAGCTTTATACTTCAAAGAGATAGAAAGAAATGTGCAAGATGCTCCACTTTATGTTGCTAGGAGAGTCAGACATTAATATTCTCCCACAGAATCAAGTAGCTTAAATTTGACAACATATTGGGATGGTTGATATATATTTTTTTAGTTATTTGATACCATTTGATTAGAGTTAGTAAAACTTGAGGTAACCCTTAATTCAAATTTTAAATAATTAAAACTTAAATGACTTAAAAATTTCATCAATTTAAAACTTAAATAATTTGAATTCAAAATAAAGTCTCTTATATTTAAAATTAATCAAATTAAGATATAAATAATATGAAAATTAATGTATTAAGAAGTCAAAAAATTTGAAATATAAATAACCTAAAACTTAAAATAATTTGATTTGAATCTGATTTAATCTGCACTTTTGTCACATCTTTGATGAGCACTTATAAATTCTAAATAAGGAAAAGGAGATTCGAACCATTTTCCTTTTACCACATTACTTTGGATGGCCCTAGTTAAAGGGGGACCAAAATTAAAAGTTGTTCAGAATTCTTTTT
The DNA here is from genome assembly GCA_037832385.1 of Rhizophora apiculata. Taxonomy (NCBI): domain Eukaryota; kingdom Viridiplantae; phylum Streptophyta; class Magnoliopsida; order Malpighiales; family Rhizophoraceae; genus Rhizophora; species Rhizophora apiculata. The sequence goes on from CM075437.1 coordinate 5,397,690, forward strand.
CTTTCCCTAAGTCAAGCTCACCTAATCAAATGAGAGTCGTTCTTGTCCAGCCAAAAAGGAAAACCTCATGTCTCCTACTTGCCGCATATAGCCGAGAATCATCTAGGCCCATGCTCTAGTTATTATTATTATTTTTTTTTTATTATCGAAAAAAATTCCATTTAATCACTATTAGCACAATCTACACCATATAGCCGCCCCAACTTATTTCATGGTTTGATTATAAAGAAAACCAAGTTCATAGCATATGTCTTACCACAAGATATCAAGTTTGCTCTTATCACTGGACAATCCAATGGGCGTTTCTTTTTGGCAATTCGGTGAAGGGAATTGTTATTGACGGGTAGATTTAGTTTCATACAACCAAAACCCGTTGCCTTAGGTGTAGAAACCATTGCCTTATATAGTTAAGCCAATGTTATTGCATGTATAGGGGTCGGGCGTGTAAATAGCAATTCTCTTTCTCAAAAGCAAACCTTTGCTTGCGGTTTGACCATTTGGGGAATCTTTTGCTTCGAAATCTTCTGGAAACCCTGCCACTTAATGTTATTGACTCATGCATTACCTTCTCAAGTTATGGCTTTCGAGATAGACATTGCTTTCTTTGATGGTGTGCTACAAGAATCGGCATCAAAGTGATCTTTATTATTTGCTCCACAGTTCATCAAAAGGAAGATCCAAAGGTGATGATGTGATAGTGACATGCATTAACTAACCGAATATCAAAAGTTCTCCCACTGAAGCCATTGAATTTTGGCACCTTTTCTTTTCTGTAGAAGCTGCTGAATTTATGGCTATATCGTCGAGTAGACGTGATCAGATTCATTTCTAGAAAAATTAGGTCACAGGGATGTACTTCTTTAAGAGCCTTTTGATTTTTCCATGAATGACCAATTTGTAATCAAACTGGAAAAGTGGATTAGATACAATTTTCATAAGAGTAAATTAGCTTGCTAGTTAACTGGATTGACCCTGTCCAAGTTGCTGCAGAATTATTTTCCTGAAAAAAAAAAAAAGAGCTAAACATTTTCAAGTCATTTCATTCCTCTTTTCTCCTATTTTGGATGAACTTCAGGGCATTAGAAGATGTAGCAAACAGCTGGGTCAGTCAAATTGTTTCGAGTTTTGGGTCTTTGAGTTCATCATGTTTTGAATTTATGGAATTTCAGGTTTTTGGAATTTTAAGTTGGTAACTTTTGTCGATTGAGTTTGAAACCATTTCATTTTTTTTTTTTTTAATTCTTAAACCTTCACAACACAATATCAATTTCGTTTCGTTTTATTAAAAGAAACCAATGATTTCACTCACATTACCAACAAAGTTAAATATATATATATATATATTTAAACACTGTATTACATAAAACATTTTTTGGATGAGGGAAAGAGAGTGCTTGCCAGGATTTTGTATGTTGCAGAAAAGTTTCGACGCGTCCAAGCTCATAGAGTCCAAATGGACCGCAAATCTGGGAGACTTAGCATGGACCTGGAGGAGCTACCTCGCTGTTGAGCTTTTCGGCTTCACTTTGCACAGAACCATTTGCCGGTGGATCGGCCTCAAGCCCACTTATCTTGAGAAGTTACCAAGTCACTCACAGGCACTGTGCCAATTTGGTGATGGGTCTAAACAAACCGGGCCTCCTAAATTGAGAGTGCAATTTTTGCAGTTTACCTTTTCCTGCACTTGCCTTGCTAGTTAGAGCACAACATACTTTAAGAGGTGGAGTCCGTCAAAACCCACCTCAATAGTAAACTTATACCTTTATTTTTAAAATCTTATGTTCTAACCATATTTATGAAAATAAAAAAAATATATTTTTATTATATAATTCAGGTAGATACTCCAATTTTCAACAATATAGAATTGCTCAATTTATATTAATTAAAAAAATGGTATATTTGTCCGAGTATAATGGACTAATTTTGTTGGGTTTTTCCATCCTATGTGGGTTAGGTCCATTACTCAGGCATCGATTCTTATATTAAAAATTCGAATTTTATAGATTATAATTATCCCCATATTAGTATTAACTCAACTAGGCATTTGTATCCCTGACACAAACTTATATAATAATGCACAATGCTATTCTGATGAATAAATCATGCAATTACTTTATTCACTAACCGCTAATGATAAATCTTATATATGTCAAATGTAATATTTCTTTATAAAGCTTCTTTGTTTCTCTTATAATCATCAACAAACACAGATAATTTAGAATATAAAAATGATTAGCTAATTACTTAGCGTAGCTGACCATCCAAGACACGCGCATGCCTAAAAGACTCCAAAATGAAGCATGCTCCACCCATTAAAAAAAAAAAAAAAAAGGAGAGAGAGAGAGAAATAAAGTTTATATGCAGCTTGCAGATATAGAAGTAAATAAAAAATTTAATTGTTGATACTATGAACAGACCGAGTAATTTCTTTTAAGTATTGACTGTTAGTAAGATTTAAATTTAATACAGTATGCTAAAACTATATAATTCTCGCTTTAACCACTAGGCTAACTAGCAGGAGATGATCGGATACTTGTTAAAGCCATCCCCACGTCCTTGACGGTTCAAGCCCACTTGGACAAAAAAATTGTACCATTCACCTCTTTAAATTCATTCCCAGATCTCAGATCCTGAGCTCTGAATTCATGGGCCAGAAAGAGAATTCTTTTTACCTCTTCTTGTAGAATTGGTGCAAAAAAAGCCAAGTAAAAAACCTAAAATCCAGTTGCAGTTAGGGTAACCATGATGGTAATAAAAAAAACAAAAAAAATAGATTGACTCAAAAATAGAGCTCATCGAGTTCAGCTTGGTGACTTGAAACAGAAGCAAGGACAATAAAGAGAAGTTCTCCTTTTTCCATTTAATAAAGAGAAATTGGGTTTAGAAGAAAGCGAATATAAAATTTCAGAAGTGGGGCATTCGGGGAGACAGCATGCAATGAGACTTGCAGTTGCAGGTCCTGGGGAGCCAGTCATGATGGACCTATCACATGCTCCCCAGCCTTTTCTAGATCCCTATATTTTAAATTGCCTGACACACTTTTTGCAGCACTTTTCCTTGTATAGCATTGCAGTTAATTATTTTTATAATTTTTATAATTTAAATTAAGTCATATATATTAATTTTTTATATTTAATTATAATAATTATTAAATTTAAACTTTTTTTTTTATTGTTAAGGGAGTGCGGCAACGTAATTTAAACATGAGTTAAGTACATAGTAACATATCAAATTATGATTAAAGGTCATGTGGTACTGTATTAACTAATTCTCCCTTTTACTTTTTGTTTCATCATCTTAATTTTGTTTGATCATGTGCTACCTCTGGTCAATGTTGTCTCTGAAACATAGAAGAACCAAACAAAAAGTAGCCCCTCTTTATAGGACAATAAGGATTCAGTACCCCGAGTTCAACGTGATTTGAGAAAGCAAACATACAAAAACAAGCACGGTTGTGGTAGTAAATATACGGACAGAAAATGGTTAAAATAAAAGGAATGATGTTTGGGAATTGTCTACTAAAAAAAGTCGAGAAGTCGACTTCTCTTTCCATTGTTACTGAACCGGTGTTTTCTCCTTTCAATGAGTTACTGAACACAACTCTGGTCAATTTTTATTTTTTTCCCAAATTTCTATGAATTTGTAATTTTTATTTCCTACTGGGAATATCAATTTAATGCTTTAACAGAAGTTGAGCCCACCTCATTAATTGGCTACTGCTTTTGATGGTGAAACCTGGAGGGAAATGAAATTTTTTTAAGAATTGAACTTCCATTGTCCAACTTCCTTGGCAGAGTAGCCTCGAAAAACCCATTACGACCTTATTAGAAATATCTATGACCAGATCTCCTTCCACAAATATTAGAAAAGAAGAAATTCTCTGGTGTGTACAAAGTTTGAAATGCTTCTTTATATTAAAATGTGAAGCTCCCAAATAAAGAGCACCGTGACAGGTAACTAAGTCAGCACTGCTAATACTAGACTCTTTTGGCACAAATTTATTACAATTTATCATGCAAACTTTAATAAAAAATTATTTAAAATAATTATATATATATATATATATATATATATATATGCACCTTTTTATGATTAAAAAGTAAAAAATATACTACCTGATTCCCTTCTGGGTTGGCCACCTCCAAAAGCAGTATGAAAGTGTCAGGTATCAAGACTGCGAGCTTGAGCTTGCACAAGACAGATCATGCTGTCCTTCAATTAGGTGCAATAACCAATGAACTGGCACCATGCCGTCAAAATAATCACTGTTTTTTTTTTTTCTTTTTACCTCTATATATATACTACTTGTATTGTATTGTATTATATTGAAATATACCATTTTGGGTTTTCATGTAGATATACTTCCTTTGCCGTTGTCAAAGCCATGTAACTCTTGCTTTCCAGGAATTGGAATCCCGCACATACAGTTTATTTGTGAATTATGGTTGGCCTGTGTACAAATTATTGGGGATATTACTAACTATGCATGTAAAGGGGTGTTAGAATTTCTTGAATTGTAGCAACGTCAAGTTGTCCTGTATGCATGTATCTGTAGTTGATGTTGCTGCTAGAGCGTGTTGGCGACTTGGGATCAGTTTTGGTTTCATTTCTAAATTGCTAGGTTACTTTTGTTTGCTTGGCTTAGTTTCCCATGGAAGTATAGGAGTTGCGGTAGGGTTCTATTCTAGCAGCTGTTATGCTTTCTTGGCAAGGTTTATATATATATGTTTTGGCATCATCCACGCTCTAAAATATCATACTTGGTCATGCTTTAAAGAAGAATTTTTAGTTAAAAATTAATTAAAGTAGTAAATTTTTTATTTACATATAATATTTTAATTATTTTATTAAATAAAAATTAATTTATTAATTTAATTATTTAATTATTAACTATTTAACCGATTTTTTTTGTTTAAATTTAAATTTAAATTAAATTTTAATACGACGATATTATCTTTAATTATGTTTATTCAACTCTCTACAACCATATCAACTAGTGCTACAATACTACTATTACTACTCCTACCGATCATTTTCTTTCTCATTTTCACGAGGAGAACAAGCAGATAATATGACAAACGGGACAGGGATAGAAGTCGGCCTGTCAAGTCGCTGTTCTTCGTTTATTGTTTTTCTGTTGCCCCCATCATTTAACGTTAAATCACATCATTTCATATTTCAGAGAGAGGCGCAAAGAAAAAAGAAAGCATCCTTTGTTTCTCTCTCCCCTTCTCTCTTTCTGTCTCTGACTTTTCATCATCTTTCTTGCTGCTCTCCACTGTAACTTTCTTTTTCTCCTCTTTTACTTTGTCTTGGTTCTGGTTTGAGTTTTGGCTTTGGTTGCATGCTTGTGCTGTTTCACATAAAAATAATGCCCTTCTTTTTTAAGTGTGAAGCTACAACAGAAAACACCCATGTGCTTTGGTTTGGTTTGCTTTGCTTTGCTTTTGAGCAACTGAAAGAAAAGTGGGGAGAAGTGAAGGAAATAAAAAATAAGTAAATATGTAAATTTTTATTAAAAAAATTATTAATGTATAAATTATATAATAAAATTTTTTATTGACTATACAAACTCACGTGCAAAGGCTTTTTATTTTGTTTTGTTTTTTATTTTATTATTTTTAAACCCTACTACCAGGCACTGGCTTTATTAAGGCGGATTGTGCGTTTACGAGCTCTTTTCTAGTTGAGTGTAAGTTGAGAGACCCTTCCAATTTTCAAACAGCACTGCAGAAATGACTAAAGAAGAAGACTTTAAGCTCCTCAAGATCCAGGTCTCTCCTTCTCTGCTTCTCTCTCTCTCTCTCTCACAATCACATTCTTTGTCTTTTTTTAAGTTCACTGTTATATATCTTTATTTCTCCCGCATCTATGGGCAAAGTATGTTGGTGGTCTTTTCCTCAAGAATCTTTCTTCTTGTTTTTGTTGGTTGCTTTTTTTAATCGTTGCTTTATTTCATTTTACAGACTTGTGTTCTCAAAGTGAACATCCACTGTGATGGTTGTAAGCAGAAAGTCAAGAAACTCCTTCAGAGGACTGAAGGTGCTCACTTCATTACAGTCCTCTTTCATTTCATTTTTTTTTTTTTCTATATTGCAGTCTTTGCATTTTCCCTTTTTGTATGTTGGATTTTGGGCTGCTTTGTTTGGTCTCTTCTTGCTCTTTGCTCTTATATGTTTCCTTACATTTGTTCTTGTTTACCATAAAACTGAAGCATAAGAGGAGTATGCTTGTTTCTGAGCCAAATTACCCCTTTTTTTTTTTCCTTCAAATTTTCATGCAACTTAATAGATGAACTGTTGTTTTCTTGTCCTCCATGTCAGGTAATCAATCGGTGTATTTTAGTTGGTAGTTCCACTAATTTTCCTTGAAAAGTGGTACACTAATAATTCTTAATATAATTGTTATATTGTGTTTATTTAGTGAGACATTTGCTTAGGGAATGAGGAGCTTCAAAATTAAGAAAAGAAGACTATTTACTATCAGATAATAGGAATGGTACTATGTGTTACTTATTCTCAGAATTTAATTAATTTTATCTTCATGGGGGGATGATCTTAATTATGACTTTGATTAAGCCACTTAAAAGGTACTTAATTGCTTCAGGGGTGGCTATTTATATCCGGGAAATCTAAATGTTGTCATGTGGTCCAGTAAATCGAGTTGTACAGATCATCTGTAAAATCTCTCTAATTTTTAGTTTATTAATCTCTTTTGTTTCAGGTGTTTACCAAGTAAACATTGATGCAGACCAACAGAAGGTCACAGTATCAGGGAGTATAGATTCTGCAACTTTGATAAAGAAATTAGTCAGGGGTGGCAAACATGCTGAGGTTTGGTGCCAAAAATCCAACCAAAGCCAAAAGCAAAAGACTCACTGCATCAAAGATGACAGGTGCAACAAAGGCCAAAAGCAAGGCGTGATCAAGGGCCTTGAAGCCTTAAAAAACCAACAAAAGCTTCTTGCTTTCAGCTCTGAAGAGGATGATGATTATTTTGATGAGGATGAGAAAGATGATGATGATGATGATGATGAAGATGAGCTCAGGTTGCTTCGAGCTAAACAATTGGGTCTTCTTGGGCAGCCGGCCATTAATGCTAACAATGCAAGAAAAAGTATTGGAGCCATTTCTGCTGCTTCCAACAATGGGAATAAGATGAACAATAATATTTTTGCTAATGGGAATGCTGGAAAGAAAGGAAACCCAAATCAGAATATGGGAATGAAGGTTAATCAAGGTGGAATAGACCAGAAAACCACGGCAGATTTCAAAATGAACAATCCCCAATTAGTTGGTGGAAACATCAATGCTGTGGAAGGCAAAAGGGGAAGTGATGTTAGTACAATGATGAACCTAGCTGGTTTTCATGGAAATAGAGCTAGTGTTGGTAATTCTGCTGGTGGCGGTTCAGCAGGCAATCCCAATGGTTTAGGAGGATTTCAAGTTCTATCAAATAATGCGTACCAAGGATCTTCCGCAGCGGGATTTCCTTCTGGTGTATATGCTGCAGGTCAACATGCTGGAGTTCAACATCCATCATCATCCATGTTGATGAACATAGATGGGTACAACAATCCATCATCAATGATGATGAACATGCAAAACAGACATGTCATGCAACAGCAACCTCAAATGATGCATCATAGGTCTCCATTTATTCCACCCAGCACCGGCTATTACTACAATTATAGCACTGCACCTTATTATTACTCTGGACAGCCCAATTACGCTGGTGATCATTCTGCAGCAGCATCTCATATGTTCAGTGATGAGAACACAAGCGGCTGTTCAATAATGTAATGAGAGAACGTAAGAAAGGACAAGAATTAAAAAAAAAAAAGGAAAAAGAAAAGTGTGGTGTTTTGACTTGAGATTTGTATCTTTTAGTGGAGTTGGTGGATTTTGACAGGATTCTCTGCTGTGGTCTGTCGGAAGTAAAAAGCTGGCCTAGGCTTTTGATGCGATGTCTCCGTGAAACTTACCTATGTATTGTGTAGTTGTTAAGATGATGTTTCTGGTTTTCTTTCCTTCTCCTTAGCATTGCCCCCCTTTTTTATACCCTGCTAGTAAGAGGCAAAAATGAAGTTCGAAGTAATTTATGCTTGGTGTTGAGGGGTTCATGTTCAAGTTGGAGTCTCCCTACTCTTTTTCCCAATATACGGACGGGGTGAAATTGGATAATGCACACAAGAGGGCCCTGACGCGGGGGCCAGCAGGGTTGACAATGTTTTCACTTTACTAGTGGCGTGAAAGTATGTGTGTTGTGCGCGTTGGGTGGGCAAGCACGTGTGTCTCGCGTGCGCAGTGTGTGTAATGGCTTCACCGACAGTACCACAGCATCTACGAGGCCCAATAGTGTTACATTGGTGGTTGGTGCAAAGTGAATGGTAGAGAAAAAATTTTCTGATAAAAAGAGTTATGCGGTTAATTGGACACATATCTATATTACATTATTATGATCAGTGGATACATTTACGTGGTATTTATAATTAACTATAATCATATATCAAAAAATAAAATATACGACTAAAAAAATCTGATAACGCAATGTGTTGGTCTGTGTCTGGATGAGTCCAATTCACTGGTATACAGAACTCTTCTGCGTGGATAATGTCGTGTCTTGCTTGTTTCCAGTCTACAACTCAAATTCCCATACCAAAACTGCCCAGTTTCCGACGCCAGGGTTTATGGCATTTGTTTTTGGGTAACTTATGCCAGACGTTATTATTCAAGGAATCGCAGAATGTAAGTATGACTACAAGTTGGGTCATAAAGTATTTTATCCCTGAAGCTGAATTTAATATTTTAGGCCTGCGTTCGTGCTTGTAGTGACCAAATGGAAGCCTAACGAGAATCCCCAGGTCATTTTTAATTTAGGTGAGTGAATTTTCCAAGGTGTGAATCTGCATTTGGGAAGAGCTTGTTGTAAGTTAAGTCTTATGGATTTAATTAAAATGGTTAAAAGTGAGATCCAACGGATCAATAAAACATTCATTTATTCCAAATGAATTCAATGACAAATTACTCAATATTTTGTGATTGACATGGCAGCCCAATGTCCAAATAGTGAAAAACAATCTTCTTGTAAAATGGGAAAAGATCATATACATTTGACTCATCCCTAACCTCTCTCTCTCACCTGTTGGAACTCAATCTTAGCCATTTCAAGGATACCTATTTTCATATCTATGAACATCATACTCAATCTTTTTGCACATTACAAATTACCCTGGTTACTAAGTATGTCCGCTTCTCTGTGGTCTATGTCTTCCAAGCAATCTGCGCGGCATTGCCCTGTTGGTGCAGAAAAAGTGTACTTGCCATCCAACATTGTAATCTAAGTAATAAGCATGTCGTTAGTTATCATATTAAAAATTATGCGTTTGATTATTAATTAAGAAATTCAATAAGATTAAACGTAATTTTACACAAATTAAAAAAGAAAAAGGGAAAAAGTGTACATTAGGAGAACATTGATGGGATTAGTCACTAGCATTGTGCTCATTCACTGTAGCCATTCATTCAATGAATATTTCGTGACAGAAGTGAGAAAATGACACCATACTAAATGCTTTTATTTATACAAGCAGTGTAGTATGAGATGTTAAGCTTAAACTGCAAAATGATCCACGAAAACTGCAAGTAGCTCAGGAAAAAAATGAAATGAAATGAAATCAGTCGCCAGTCACCCCGCATAAAATGCTTAAAAGATTACTTTGAAAGGGTTTTTCATTTGATTAGATTAAGACCGAGAAGAACAGCAAACAAGATGTATACAGCGTAGGACTTTTTGTCAATCGTATGTTCCAAGTAGCTAAATGTGAATGGGCTGATTTTAGTATGTTGGTGGGCTTATATGACAATATAAGAGGGCCTTGAATTAGGTTTCTAATAAGAATTTCAAATTAAAATTAATTGACCTAATCACAAGCCTATAAAGAAGATATATTCACATAAATTCCCTTTCCATTAAATCAATCATCTCAATTTTTCATGCTAAAAACAATACCAATTTATTATATATGAATGTTAAATGAGGTAACCTAAGGATTAAAAAAAAAAAAAAAAAGCAAATACAAGGATTTATAAAGGTCCGCCTTCTTCGCAAACCGCCAGCCCAGCAAGGCAGAGAGACAGGTACACAATATGGCAAAACAAAACTCTTTTATCTCAGCCCTCCTTGTACGAACAAGTTCAGTTGAGTAGCAAGATTTTTATTTCCTTTTATTTTCACTGGATTTTCCGTTAGATGCCCCTTTAACAATTGCTTTTGTCAAAAGTAGGTTGATTGAAGACGCTTGTGGCATTAACTCTTTTAAATGCGCATTCGTTGCTCCAGCCACAGCTGACGGGTAGTTGGGCTTTTGTCCTGTGGAACGTGTTGTTTCTACCCTCCATAACAAACACTTCCTATGCTAATTCCCGGAGCCTGTATTGTAAAAAAGATGGTGTCACATAAGAAAAGGGACATCGTTACGTAAGACCACAACTTTTAAGGTATGTATAATATTTTGTGATAAATTCAAATAAATTTAATTTATTCATTTTTTAGTGAACTAAATTTTCACCCACAAAAACATATTAAAATATAATAATTTATATTTTATTTAATAACTTAAAATTTTAAATAAAGTGATTTCTTAACAACTCTAATGTTCAGCTGTCATCATCGTTGACCTTTAGATACCATTTTCATTTGTTCGTAGCTTCAAAGACTTAGGAGCTTGCTTAGGTGTATTGACTTTAAAGCGATGTAAGCTCGACACGGCTGTCAAGATTTTTTTATTGAGATTGCCGATCGAATTAGGAAAAGCTTCAACTACAAACTGCTAACAAATTAGAATGTGCGAAAAGTTGAGCACCAAGAATTACAGCAAAATTGAAGATATCATAGAGACACAAATCAGGTATATCAAGTGTGTCTAATAGAAATTAAACCATGAAAACTTTACTTTTCTTTCGATTAGAAACGTATGATCAGCTGTGTTTTCTCGATAATATGGACGTCATTATTTCATTTCAATAAAATCAATTAATTTAAAAGGTCACAATTTCAATTTCATGTTCCACAAAATTAAATAATTATGGAATTGTGAACTCAAGCAACTTTTAAACCAACAGTTCTACGTATTTTAACATACATCATATTCTCATCTTTTGCCAAAAGTCAAAACCTTCTTAGCTCGGGGATCCAAAATCATGCCAACTGAGACCCTGTATTTCAATATTTGTACATTTGACTTGACCTTAAGTTTGAAATTTCTCAAGTAATTATAAATGACTAATGATATTTGCTTTTAAATAGCACAGATTGGATCAATTATTTTTATTGGGGCAGAGTAAGAATGGTCATTCTGACCCTACACTTGTTGTGAGAATGAAGATGAGGCAATTAAATGGACTTCTGTTCCATTCGTTGAGTAACATTATTCAAAGCAGAATGCCCATTGTTTGCTGAACTTGAATCCTTAAATCAGACAAAGATGATATAAAACAAGAATTTCTATAATTTATTGTGTCTCAATAAATTGAGACAATTGGTCAAATAATTTTTAAGCCTACAATACGCAAGATGTATATAAAACTTATTATGAAATAGAGTTAGATCTGTGTTGCTACCATTTTTTATTTTTTCGATGTTTTGCTACCAATATTTAAATTCAATAAACCGTCTCGCCCATTTCGTGGGCTGAGAAACTAGATAATCTAATCAGATTTAAGGGTGCATTGGATGGTTTAATATAATAACGCGGTGTAAATTATAGTTTTCTTAGGCCGACTTCGGAATTAACTGCGTAATGAAGTCACTGCAAGTAGGAAACACTGATTGCAAACCCCCACAAGGAAAAAAGATTAAATAAAAAAGATCCTCTTACGACATTAATGGTCCCTAGTTCCGAGATCAAGAAAGTCCACGAGGGAACCTACCAAGAAAACGAAAGTCTATGTAAGAGTAAACCAATGCAAGTCTATTAATTCATATCTTTCGACCAATGATTTCAAGACATTTGCTTTGGGTCCATTGTGTTTTCCATAAAACTCATTTGCTTTGGGGTGAATTTCAATATTTGTAAAATATTATTTTGTAACAAGTTACGGCGATGAAAAATGTTATGAGACCTCTTAAAATATCACTCAATTTCATGTTTAATTTCAACCAGAACCTAGCTTAAAATTTCATTTGGTGCAATCACATCATAGAGGCGGAGTTAAATTTCTTTTGGTTTTAGGATACAGTTGTGATGTCTTCTTCTATTATTAGGATTTCGTGTATTTCCGGGGCCCTGCTATTTTGTTCTTAAGGTTGTTTCCACGTGCAGGTCATCATATGGTGCTTGATTGATCTTGTACTGCATTCTGCTCTTTAACAAATTATTTAGCCTATCAAAAAAGAAAAAAAAAAAAAAGATACTGAAATGATCAACCAATGTCATCAATATGATCTTAAAACGTCGTCATTGATGTGAATGTGTACAATATACAAAGCCAATTATCCGAAAAAAAAAATAAAATTCATGAGGATTAATTACTTATACTAGGTCAACCATGGCACCAGCGCACGAAATGTACACACACACGCACACACACACTCACACGTTCAAACTCAAGCTGAAGGGGTCGTGCCGTTGAGAGAGCTGCTGAGTTTTTGTACGTGACATTTGTCTGTTGAAAACTATCAGTCAAAGCGGTTGCATGTGATATTTCTACTTTCCAACTTCCCCATTGTTGTTGTTCATGTCTTGTCCCTGCACAAGATCTATCTAAAATAAAAAAAATTCCCACAATCGGGAATACAAAAGATTAAAAGGAATAAAGAGAGCTACTGAAGAACAGCTGCACACAAGAATAAAATCTGAGATCTGGTAAATAAAAATTGTACGATATCGAATAACACGTTGAGAAGGTTAAAAGTTAATACGACAATAGTTATGACAACTTTTTGAGTGGCCTTCCGTTGAAATTGCTTTTCATGGACCAATCTGAGGTGTCACCCAAGTGAGTCGATAATTTAAACGGTAAATAAAGTTATATGGACACAATTAATTTAGTATGTTCAACAAAAAATTTATGTATCTTAGATCTTTGATATCACAATTAAAGTATAATCAATTCAAATAATATAGACATAGTAAATTAGATTAGTTTTAATTTGCATATTATATTATTGAAACTATTAATTACCTATTCTTAATTTTTCAAATGTACGATGAAACCTACCAATGTAGATCCAACAACTAAGATAGTGAACTGTAAGTTACACTTGAAACGTGTCAAGTTAATTACATATTGAATCTTTTGTGAAATCTTGCCATTAATATGGGCCCTCTGTGTGTGTGCGTGTGTGTGTGTTTGTTAGGGCTCACACAACACCCACTCATGCAATCACGCACGGCCAAACCACCGGTTGAGGGCTCACACAACACCCACTCATGCAATCACGCACGGCCGAACCACCGGTCCAAGTCAACCTCGCCATTTCTTAACTTTTGTTATGTCCAACTTGCTCCCCAAATGGATGAATACAAAGTTATATACCTCCGCATTATGTCCTTTTCTATTATACCCTATTGTCTTCCTGGATATATAATTCTCTATGTGGGTATGCTTCAATTGTTCGCCATTCCTAGCCATTCTGGGTCTCGAGCAAGAGTTTAGGAAAATAAGCCAACAATGAGAAAGCCTTGTTGCGAGAAGCAAAAGACCAACAAAGGCGCTTGGTCCAAGCAAGAAGACGAGAAGCTCATCGAATACATTCGAAAACACGGTGAAGGTTGTTGGCGTGCCCTCCCTCAGGCAGCAGGTTGTTTTCAATATTCACAATCTCGACACATTTATTTATAATAACATGGAGAAAAAAGCCTTGAAACCAAGACTTAGTTTTTTTTTTCATGATTCGTGTGATGATGATTAGGTCTACTTCGCTGCGGAAAAAGCTGTAGGCTGAGATGGATAAATTATCTAAGGCCTGACCTTAAAAGAGGGAATTTTGCTGAAGATGAAGAAGATCTCATCATCAAGCTTCATGCACTCTTAGGAAATAGGTATGATTATTCAATCCAATACATAGTCTTAATACATAAACATCTAAAAGAAACATAAACAAGTGTTTCCAATTTTTATTTATTTGCCTTTTTTTCAATGATTTCAGAATCTACAAACAGAAACACACACTTCAATTCTTTGAATTACAAAATTGTCATGGTTTTATGACATGAGGATTGATGTAAACCACCCATGGCCAGCTTTGTGGTAAGAATAATTTTGAGACGATGTTGATTAGGTGCACGATCTGAATTCAAATCTCTTTAATTATATTCCAAGAAAAAATTATGGTTGAATGTTATGCTCACAACTTTAGGTTTGCATGAAAAGAATTTCTCGTTATAGTCTTGCTTGAAACATACGGAAAATGGAAACTAGATATAATTTTCCTGACAGGGAAAAAGACAAAACCATATACAGGTCATTTCTCATTGTGTCAAATGACTCACAGTTCTTAGCTCCATTTACAAAGAAAAAATCTCTCGGTTCTGTATTTGCATTTTGTGCTCATTAGCTTGCAATTTATAAAAATGTTCTCAGGTGGTCACTAATAGCTGGGAGATTGCCTGGACGCACGGACAATGAAGTGAAGAACTATTGGAATTCCCATTTAAGAAGAAAGCTACAAAAAATGGGGATTGATCCAAAAAATCACCTGAGACATAGCCTTCCTCGTCCACAAAACTATCAGAATTTGTCATCTGGCTTGAAAACTGCTGAGGAAGACAAAGACGGGCATTTAGCAAATCCACATAACGATACTAATGAGCAGGTATCGGATGCAGCAAGTTGCCTGGAGAATGACACTTGTGGCTTGCCTGATCTAAACCTTGAGCTTTCAATGGATGCTCCTAATGCTTCAATTGCCCATGTAGACGAGATGGAGCACAAGGATAACCATAAGTCTCCTCCTCATCCAACTCTTCTTCTTTTTCAGTAATGATCAATTGCCTCCAGTAGGACATATTTGTAGATCCATAAGGAGGGATAAAATTAACTACTATGATTGAACTAGATCCTGATTTATAGAAGAAATTAAGAAACATGACAAGGGATTCCATTACCTGTGAGGACTAGCTTTTGGACTGGCAACTTGGTGTTTCCAAAATTTCAAGCTAAGTCCATGCCACATCTGGGAGGGTAATTAGACTAATAACTAGCTGTAGAGAAGGTCAGAGAAATCAGATAGTCACCCTTAAGGACCTCCAAGCAATGCCAACGGATTGATTACCAGTTGATTGCACTGATTATGAACATCTTTGATTTTTTATGACGGGAAATTCCTTTCAGGTAAATTTCGAAGTTATTAGCACGACACCTGCGGTTTCCAAGGAAAACCACGAGGTCTAGTAGCATTTCTTCTACCGACCAAGGACCTCTCTATCCTCAAGAATCAACGGAGAGTCCCTTCTGGTGGCCTTTGTTTTATGAACAGGGATGATGTATTTTCTTAGCCTTCTGTTTCTTTTTCTGTAACATGGTGGAAAGAGTTGCATCTCCCAACTACTTTTTTTCATAAGTTCGTAGTAGCATTAGAAGGATAAATACATATGTTATAATGTATGTTAATAGAACAATTAAATCTATTTTTCTTGTGGAAGAGTGCTTCTAACATGTAAATCTCTATTTTTTGGAACTTTCTTCCTCAACGCTTGACTTTTGCCGGAATTGATGTAAATGGACGTAAAAGATGCTCTTTATTTTTGCTTAATTTTTGTTAAGTATGTTATTTGTATAATTTTATATTATATAAATTTATTTGATCATATTTTTATTTTAATTAAATTTTATTTATTTTTTTAAAAAAATTAAATTAAATTAATTTATATTTTAAAAGAATTAAGTTATACATCTCTTAAAAAATATTCAATTTGTTATAGATATAGATTCATATTGGAACCGGATAATAATGTTGTGGGGTCTTTAACTTGAATATCTCTCGATAAACCTAAACTTCTGAGCACTATCATCATCGATAAAAGATCCCAGTAAAGGTATTATATTTTACTTGTTAACATTAGATTTTTTTTTTCTTTTTTTTCTGTCGCTTTGCAGTGATATTTCGATGTAAAGTTTTCATGTTGGATTCTTGTTTGCACGAGTACTCAGAGAGACATTATAAGAACATAATTCGATGAATTCCGTTGGGTGAGGCCGAGATGGAACTTTTGATTTGATGACTGCATTTCAAATTTAACTATGTCGTCCATTGCGCCGAAATTGAAATATGATTTGAATTAAATATTTCTTAATTATAAAAAATTTAATAGCATATTAAAAAATTATTTAACATAAAAATTTAAATTGTTGGAAAAAAAACTAAGAATAAGTCACATTTCAATTGGATTTTAACAAATTGAAAATGACTTTAATACTAATTAAGAAGACTCATTCCTCGGTTCTTGATAATATCTTGTGTTCGAAGATTTTAAGAGTGATCACGCAAACGAGTTCATTCTATTTATTAGATTAATTATGAAGTAGGGAGCAAGAGCAGGTTTGTAGACACTGTGGAAAGGGACAAATCTCAAATTTTAAAAAATTGTAAATATTTGAAGAGGCTGAAGGTTCAACCTCCGCTATAATATTGTTCCAAGTGCTGGTATCTTCTAGGGAAAATTCAGATGGATCTGAGTTTCATTTCCTTAGGTGGGGTGGTAGTAGTAGTTGCATGTGCATCAAAAGCCACACCAACTAACGTGAGATTACAGTACAAGGCATACCCATTTGACTACGCCAGACATAATTGTGGCAGTCTGGTAAGATATATTCACCGGTGACACTCCGAAAGCATGTTGATCCATCTACCATTCAATGGAAACTGAAGTGTAAATATGGCATTCATTATTGGCTTTTTCATCGTTCAATGTGTTACCTGTCCTTTCTAAGGTTGTCAAGCTTGCAATCTTCCACCGAAAGGTACCTTCAAATCTTCCTGATACGCGGAAAATGAAATTTGAGTTGGACAGGTAATTGAGTGGTCTGGGCCTGGGCTCCGAGCTTGTATTTCATGGCTCGGTGCTTTTTGCTTATGTTTTTAAGTGATTGGACTGGTTAGTCTCCTTGTGGGCCCTTATTAAGTTAATAGGTTAAATAAGTTTTAAGTCATTAAATTTTAAGCTTAAAGTTATTTTATTTTAAAATTTTCTAAATTTTTGGTTTTAAGTTAAAAATTTAAATCTTAATACTTATATATATATATATATATATAAGATGTAAAATAATAAGTAAATAAGTACAAAACCACACATCAACATATGACGAGAGGAAAATAAAATGATTAATACACAAACAATTGATGGTGAAAAAGGCTATTTCTCATTACTGTATCTTGCTGTATCTATAACCGTGTACACTTGATATCAATATTAATATCGGATGGACGTGGCCAACAGCCATGTAGACTACTAAGCCATTCCTTGATACTGACCTAGAAAATTAAAACAAAAATGGAAAAAAAAAAAAAAAAAAAGGGTGGTCAATCTCTCTACACCCATAATAATTAAAACTGTCGATTCGTCTCTCGCACGTTATCCAAATGGCCGGAATCCTTCGGCATTGGAATGGCCGAGGATAAAGAAAATATAAACAAAAATTGCAGGTATACGTTGAGAGTTTATGAATGACAACTTGAGTTAATTATTGACAGAATTAGCATTTTCTGCATAAGTGCTGGCGTACTATACAACGTTCAGTCTTTGGAACACAACGATAGAGTAATGGAAACCTATTTTGTATTTGGGTGCCGGTTAAGTTGATTTTTGATGGTTGGTTTTGCTTACAGATTAGCCATTTATTGGTTATGACTTCATGACATTAATATAAGCTATCTTGACTAAGGGAGAAACACAAACTAAGTCGCTTTATGTGCATAACTTCCAACTCCCCTCTTGTTGAGTGGATCCCATGCTTTGTACAAAGAAGATGGCCCCCATAATTATTTCTTTCATTTGGAGAAATCTTTGAGAGAAAGAAATAAGTACTCGATGTTTTCGTGTGTCTGCCGTTGATGTGATCCTTTCTTTCACATTTTTTTTGGGTTTTTTTCTCAGGGTGTCCCTTGAGGGACCTGCACCATCTCTTTCTACAATCGTCTAGTCACCCATGCACTGCAATTCCATAATCTAGCGGTGCTAATATCAAACCAACGAAAGATACATGAATTCACTTGGGTTGATTTTGTGGGTTTCACATATTGTAAATGAGCCCTTAAACAAGAGTTGTAAATGAGTCGAACAAAGTCGAGCTTATTTTTTATCAAACTAAATTTTAAAATTTTGACAAATATTTTGTTTGACATTATAATATTAATAAAAATAATTAAAATTGAAATATATATATATATTTAAAGCATTTATAGCTCATTTTATTCACGGCATTGAATCAAGTAATGTCGATAACGCAAAGCAAATCAACAAGGAAGCAAACAAAATAATATTAACTGTTGGATGATTGAATTTTTTTTTTTTAAATTGTTAAATGTTGTTGAATAGACTATGTGCTCACGTGTACCCCCATTAAAAATCAGCTTCCTGGTTGTGCTCGAACGAAACATGTCAGCATCTCCAAGAAAAACAAAACGCGTCAGCTGCTCCTACAAAAAGGCCAACTTCCCAAGAATGTTCCCACCAACGTGTGTTGTCCCCAGCTAGTTCCAACTCCTTAAAAAAACGAACTGGCACTCATGTCCGACTGGACCCATTGGTACGGCAGGCAAGCCACCGCTGTAACAGAATTATTGTTATATATAATAAAATTAAATTCATAATATAAAATGTTTATAACTAACTAAAAAATAAGTGTTTAATTTTGATTTTTAGTTATGAAGTATAAGAATGAGTAAAATATATATAGTCACGTTCTTATATTAATAAAGAGTTTGTTTATGTTATTTAACTACAATTACAAAAAAATATTTTAATAACATATAAAGAAATATTTTTTAATAGTTATGTAAATTAAATTTTAAATAAGTTGTTCATAAATTTAAACGCGTTGAGTTTATAAGTCCAGCAGAACTGGATTCAAGCCCAGCAATTCCATAATTATCTCAAAAAGGTAGATAAATAAATAAATACCACGCTTTATTAAAATGCGTCCATTATGAATAATTGGAAGTAGCCATTTGTAACGGGGTGCGGAATGTCAAAGGATACAACCATGGATTGCACCATTTCGTCTCTCCTCTACAGTTGTGCCGTCGACTTTTTGTGGGAAACAAACCTTGTACGGTATATGCCAATGTGCAAAACGACAATTTTCGTCCAATTCAACCGCCGAATAAAGTGGGATTAGTCTCTCCAATTTCCATGGTAATCTTTCTTTACATTTGTCGGACATCCGACTATAACCAATGTTTATAAATTATAATTGTTACAATAGAAATGAAATGGATATGCGCGTTTGAGAGAGAGAGAGAGAGGCACGTTCCATGCCTTGTCTCTTACGCTCCACAAATTGACCCAAGGACAGATCCACAAGTAATATTATAATAACTAATTTTCTCACTCCCACTTCACAAAAAATTATTTTTAAGACACTCATTTTTTAAAAAAAAATTGTAAAAATTTAAAATCCAATCAAAATATTACAAAATATAAAAACTTAAGAAAATATTATAATACCAAAATTCAAGAGTTGCAATCTGAACAGAAAAAATGGACGTACATATACAATGAAGACCGAGCAATGGCCGTCGATTGGTAATATAGATAAAACTTTTCAATATATATAGAAGAAAAAAAAAAAGAAATTAATTAAAGAATAAGAAAACTTAAACTTAATGTTTATTAATGGGAAAAGTATTTAAAGAAAATGTTAATTCAAATATATAAGCACGATATGCACGCCTCCACACAATCACTTAGGCAAAAGTGATCAAGCGTCTAATATGTATATATAATGATTGTTAATTGTACTTTAATGACAATTTAATATATAATTATGATTAATAATAAAAATCATAAAAGATATAATAAAGCATTCTGATGTTAATATATTATTTACAGACCTTTGGCAAAAAGATATTATAAATAAAGCTCTTTTATTAATTCATTAAATTCCCTTATTTGTCTTTGTCACGTACATATGGTCGGTTCTGCGTTGGCGGAAAATGAAACAGAAAGGGAGTCGATTTATTGGGTTCCAGCTAGCGCCGTGGACAATGATAACCCCGAATTTGAAGCAATAAGTCTGACCACGATTTCGCGTCTCGAGGGAAAAAAAGAATGCCAGCTCTGTCTCCGGCTTGGAATCCAAGTGATTAATGATTTTGCCAACCTGTAAACATTTAGCTTTCTCCGTTGCCAACCTACCTTTTGAGCATCCGTCGTCAAGACGGTTTTCCGACTTGACCCTCCAAAAACAAAAACCCTATTTCTTTTTTTTTGGAGTTCTTTCTAGATTCAGCATTTGTGTGGGAAATCTACCTCAACACTCTTTATATGGACAAAATAAAAGTAACGCATTTCAAATATAAATAGATATTATGTTATTTTAGATGTATATATATATATATATATATATATATATTAATCATTAATGGTGATAATTTATTGAAATATTAAAAATATATAACTAACATAGTATATATGTGAGTCCGAGTCAAAAGACCGTTGACTTGACTGCACCATGAAACTTTCTTTATGTCCATTATCCTTGCTATCTCTTAATATATATAATAATCCAAATTCTTAATTTACCTAATTACAACCAAATGATCACTGATGATATCATGCTATGCAAATTTTTCTAACTAATTCAGTTTGTACGCGGCACTATACATTGGTAGACTGAATTAATTAGATAGAATATGACATCTACCTAGAATATAGACAAAAAATAATAAAAAAAAAAATTAACTGACGGAAAACAGGAAACAAAGTGTTAATATATATTGAACATTTATTCATTTACTTTATCTCCACTCCATGGGACACTTGGTAATTACTATACGTTAGTTTGA
Organism: Rhizophora apiculata; assembly: GCA_037832385.1. NCBI lineage: Eukaryota > Viridiplantae > Streptophyta > Magnoliopsida > Malpighiales > Rhizophoraceae > Rhizophora > Rhizophora apiculata. Next base: position 5,418,699 of record CM075437.1, read on the forward strand.
CATATTATTTAATAATAGAAAAGGTTTAGATGCACGATTAAATTACTATCAATAAAAATAATAATGTATTAACAAATTTTGGTGTTGTGCCAAGATATTATTTACATGGTATACAGATTAATCCTAATGGACACACACAAAAATTATAAAAAAAGAAAAAGATTTAGCCCTAATTATACACAACATCAACAATAATTTGACGCATTAACAAAATATTGTTTTAATTTATTGTAGATAAACTCATCTAAGAATGTCTTGGTAAGTCTTTTCTGACAACTAAACTGACAACTGTCTTTTTGCTTGGCAGTGTAGTGACTCTTTATTTAGTTAGGTATTGGAGCAATATTACCTATTGATAAATCCTTAATTTTAGTTTTTTTTTAATTAATTTAATTAAAAAAATAAAAATAATAAGATAAATATATTTTAAATTTTTAATTATTAATTAAAATATTATGATGACTGTACTAAGACAATTACATTAAATTCTAAAAATTTTCTTAACTCGCTTGTTAAAAGGTAATGGTGAAAAAGGTACTGAGTTTCATTTTTTTGACACAACTTCAATTTCAATCTCTAACTAATAATTTGCTTGTAATAAAAATAATTTATTTTATATTTTGTAAATTTTGTAAATTTTTAAATATAAATTTTATTTTTAATAATTAAAATATTTAACTAATAAACCCTAATTCAATAATATTAAAATTATTTTAAAATTAAAAAATTTGAATTTGAACTTTACCGGCTATAATTAAACGAAATTTTCTTTGAGGGACTCCAACGACTCTGTTTAGAAAATCTTTGCGTCTCGACCGATACAATTTTTTTTTTTTTAATTACTCTCGTATTATAATTTTTGATCAATTTTTTAAATTATTTTTATATTATGAAATTTTTAATTTAATTTTTTAAAATTATTATTCTATGTTAAAATTTTTAATTAAAAAATTATTATAATATAAAAAATAATTTTTAATTTATTTTTTATATAGGATAAAAAATAAAAATAAAAAACCTAAATTCAGACAACAAGGCCTTGAACAGTATACCAGTGGTCCAGTTGTTATGCAAGTCATCGGAGGCTTCCAATTTCAAATTGTATTTCTTTGTTCTTTTCTCGGTCCCTTTCTCTCTTTCTCTTTCTCTGTCTCTCGCATAGCTTTGAACACGGTTCCCTTCTAAGTCCTAAGCTTGGTTTCATATAGCCGGAGCAAATTGCAAGATAATCCCAACAGGGAGAGAGTAGGAGTTGAAGCAGTAGCCAATCAGTGGCGTCCACGTTGGAGATGTCTAACGGTGGCTTCGGTGGTGGTGATGGGGACGGCAATGCCTCGGTGGCGCTCCTCCTTGGCCTCGTCCGGGAGATTACGGCCATGTCTGGTGGTGGTGGGTCTGTGAGTCATTGTGATTTGGTGTTCAGGAAGAGTTGCACGAATCTGGGACGGAGAGTTTCATTGTTGACGCATTTTCTGGAAGATATGAGTGAATCTGGCCCGGTGAATGGGCTTATTTCCGGGAAATGGTGCTCTGATCTGCTGGGTGCGCTCCTGGTTGCCAAGCGTCTCTTGTTGGATGTTTCCACTTTTAAGTCCAGCCACTCCGATTCTGTAAGCTGAATATTTCTCTTTTTCTCGCTTTCTCTTTAGCAGTTGAAAGCTGAAACTTTAAGAAATCTAGAAGTTAAAATTTTACAGTTTCTTTGTTGAATTGCCTCATTTGGGTTATTTGGAATGTTACATTTTAAGTCATAGTTACTAGGATGCGTTTTGTGTTTTGATCCACTTATATTTTCTGTTAAGCCCAGGAAATATATCAATTAAGAGATTTAAAATGTTTTTTCTTTTTGTACGGTTACCCGTAATATGTTGTAGGAAGTAGGAACATTCACTTTAATCTGCATTAGTATCAACTGACTTTATTGGGTTGTTCTTGTTCTTGAATCTCAGTGAGTCATCCTTTGATATTGCTATATTGTGATATTTGATAAGAACATGTTTTATGTTAATCTCACTTCCTTGCTTTGGACATGTTGAATCATACAGTTTTGTACTTATGGAGGGGGTCTCCTAACAGATCGTTTTTAAAGTTAGATTTTTTTTTTTTTTTGTTTTATTTGGAATTGAATTCTTATTGCTTTTACTATTTCCTTTTCATTCAAGGATGGAATTGCCAAGAAAATTTCTTCCCAATTTCAGAGCGTGACATTGAAACTGGAAAATGCTTTGGCTAGTATGCCATATGATCAGTTTGATGTCTCAGAAGAAGTGAAAGAAGAGGTATATATGGATAGAGAAATGTGCAGATTTTTTCTTCTTTCCAGAGCTTAATCTGAACACTCTTTTTATCTATTAGGTTGCATTGTTGAGGTCACAGCTGCAAAAAGCCATAGAAAGATATGGGCCTATGAATTCAAAAATGAGTTCATTACTCTTGGCTCATCCTGTGGACAAGGAAAATATCCTGGTACAAAAGGTGAACAGGTTAACTAGAAGCTGGCATGTTGAAAATGGTGGTAGTGGTATTACCAAGCTTGAAGTTATAGAAGAACTGGAAACTGTTTCAGGAAGTGATGGCTCAGCTAACCAAATTGCAGATCTGATAACAAGCAATCCAAATGAAGTTGATGGTGGGAAGAAAGATAGTTCAGCTAGCTACAATTTAGAGGAATTTCGAAAGACTGATGAAATTCCCATTCCTGAAGATTTCCTCTGCCCAATATCCTTAGAACTGTTGAGGGATCCGGTTATTGTGGCCACGGGACAGGTATAACTGTGATTTTCAATGGCATAAATTTCCTACTCATCCTTCAGGACAATCTCATAACTTGTTCACCTTCATTGTCCATGCTTACTGATTTGAACCTATAATAATTCTGCAGACATATGAGAGGTCTTACATACAGAGGTGGATAGACGCAGGTAACACTACCTGTCCGAAAACTCAGCAGAAGCTTGAAAACTTGACTTTGACTCCAAATTTTGTGTTGAGAAGTCTAATAACTGAGTGGCGTGCCAAGCACAAAATGCAGCAGTCAAAGGGGATAGAAAATGGAAGGTTAAAAAGGAGTGATGGATCTTTTCGTGATGTCAGCCAGGATATGGTAGCCATCCATGCACTTGTCCAGAAGCTCTCAAGTCAGTCCATTGAGGAGCATAGAGCTGCTGTATCTGAAATCCGATTACTGTCCAAAAGATGCACTGACAACAGGATACTAATTGCGGAAGAAGGAGCTATTCCTGTTTTGGTCAACCTGTTGGCTTCTGAAGATTTGTCAATTCAAGAAAATGCAGTTACCTCAATTCTTAACCTCTCCATATATGAAAATAATAAAGAACTAATAATGCTTGCTCATGCAATTCCTTCTATTGTCCAAATTCTTAGAGCTGGGAGTGTGGAAGCAAGAGAAAATGCAGCAGCAACCCTCTTCAGTTTGTCCCTCTCAGATGAAAACAAAATAATAATCGGTGCATCAGGAGCAATACCTGCTTTGGTAGAGTTGCTTGAAAATGGAAGTCCTAGAGGGAAGAAAGATGCTGCAACAGCGTTGTTCAATCTGTGCATTTACCAGGGGAATAAGGGCAGGGCAGTCAGGGCAGGGATTGTCAAGGCCTTGTTAAAGATGCTGACAGATTTGACAAATGGCATGGTTGACGAGGCTCTGACTATTCTATCAGTTTTAGCTAGCAACCAAGAAGCTAAGGTTGCTATCGTGAAGGCTAGCACAATCCCGGTTTTGATAGACTTATTGAGAACAGGTCAACCCCGCAGCAAGGAAAATGCAGCAGCCATTTTGCTTTCCTTGTGCAAGTGGGATCCCGAGAATCTTGCCTGTATAAGTAGGCTTGGAGCCGCCATACCTTTGACAGAGCTCGCTAATGGTGGCACGGAAAGGGCAAGGCAAAAGGCTGGTTCGTTGTTAGTGCTTCTAAGGAGGCTACAGCAGCTCTAACAATGGTACTGGTTCCAAAGGGCCTATTTTCACTCCTTCCCGTTATTTTATATACACATTTTTTTTTTCTTCTCTCTCTCTCTCTCTCTCTCTCTCTCTCCCTCTCTTTTTTTTTTCTAATTTTGAATTCCCATTATTTTTTACGATGATTTGAGTCTTAATATTCAATATTGGTGTGAAAAGCTGCGGATACAAGCATGAGATGCAAAGTCATTCTCATTACTCTTTGCATTTATATTGTAATGCAACCAATCTATTTATTTTTCAGTGTAAATTTTAACTCAATGTTACATTTTTTCTGTTTGATCTTGCCATTTTAACGAGAACAGAAGATACTTATATGCACGAGTTGTTTCAGTCTTTCCCATGTCAGTGGGGTTGATTTATCAACCGTCCTGAGTTTTTATGACTGTCAACGATTCTTAATTAATGCAAATCTCCACCGATTACTAGAAGTCCAGTTTGAAGACCACAAATGCTGCAAATGTAAGACGTCCATTACGGGCTAGTCCCAGAGGTTCCCAGCCAAGCCCAGGCAAGGATAGCAGGCTGTGCTGGGGCATGGCTCATACTGCTCTGGCCTGGGCTAGTCAGCCCATCGCTCGATCTATTTTACATGTCTAGATAGGCGTATCTGTGCATGATAATCATGAATTTGAATGCAATTGAATCTGACAAGCAAACAATCGAACTATAGGCCACTCTGAAGTGATCTCTTCATCAATAAGTAAAAACAATATAGTAAAAGTTTGTAGTCTCCTTGACATTATCCCATGATTTTTCTGAAATTCAAATCACGATGCCTTCGTTTAACTAACAAACCAAAAACATCCTATTAAGTAATTAGGCAATGCAAAATGTTTCCTCGAAATAATTGCCCCCACATGCAATTCACTCGAGCTAAGCTCTTTCAAAATTCTAACAGTCCCTCCATCGAAGCTCCTTTGTTGTATGTACAAAAATGAGACATGGACTGTGTGATCCGCTAGAATCTGAAGGCTGACATAAAAAGAGAATGCAAATAGATCATTCCCCTCCAACGCATTTGCCTCATCACTTCCATTTATTAAATTAGATAGTGCTTGTTTTACATATTTGAGCTACTTCTTGTCAGAAAGTAGCCACAGCTATTTGCGTCTCTCCTTCACTGATCGGTTGGAAACTCACTCTCTTCTGCAAAAACAAATAAGAATATGTAAACAATATTATCCAGCCGTGCAAGTCTAACATTAAAATATGGAACAACTTATTATAATTTTCTGAGCTTAATTATTTCTTTGCCCGTAACTACTAATTAGTGGGAAAAAGAACCATCAGTAGTCCTTGGCTTCAGAATTTTGGAAAAAAAAAAAAAAAGGACAAAGATTAGGAAGTTTTGCATTTGGATGAAGTCAAAATTAGGTGGTTTGGAGAAGAACGCTAAGGTGTCTTTGACATTGGATGTCATCAAAAGAAGGATATGTCCATGACATTATTAGTTGGGAACTACCCTTTTTACCCGTTCTAGACTAATCTCAACTTAAATGTTAATTTCAACCTGTTTGATTCACCTTGACTAAATCAAAAATGGGGTAATTAATTTCTCTGATTTCCCAATAAAAATTAGCCGTCTAATAAGGACTGAGTCTTAAGCAATAGGAACTTCGACCCAATATCGATTAAGTATTAGTCAAAGGGTTTGAAAAATTCTTAATGCCAAGGACCAATGCTTGTTTAAGCCAACGTATCAACTTATTCGCCCTCCACATTTCAAATGGTTGATAAGGAGTGGGACATCAATGAACATGCACATGGTCTCCTAAGTCATCACTTTAACTTTTTGCTTTGCTCAAAGCTACAAAAATGAAAAACAATAAAGTTCATATAAGAGAGCAACCATGAGCATGGTTGAGTTCATTTGAATTTGGAATTATGTACAACACACAGTACTTGGTGAAATATAAATTGAGCTAGCTGCTGCCTTCAAATGATCAAATAGTTTAGATCTAAAAGCACGTCCCACATGCGATCTTTACAGCTTTAGAAGTTTTCTTCTAGATCCAATCGTATAATTAACTTATGTTTAATAGAATGCAATGGAATTTAAGGAGTGTAGTCGGTTGGATTTCTGTATAAAAATAAGAATATAATTTTATAATGGCAAGTTGTCGTTGAACCTGGCAACAATTAATTTAAGCCGTAGAAATTTGACAATCAGCTAAGTCTTCCATCAAGAAACGAAATAAATTAAAACAATGAACCCAGAAATTTCCAGTTAAAACCATATTCCAGTCAACATTGATCTCTCAACGACTTGAGCTTTGGTTCATCAGCTTAGCTTCCCCTTAATCTAGTCCGATTAATGTCTAACCCTCCATAATCCACAATTTCATCATTAACTAGAAAATTATCAATAAAATAACTAGGGGTGAAAACCAAACTGTAAGCTCCCTTTAGCATTCTCTAATATATTCAAATTAAAAAAAAATTTCTTGAATATTATATAATTGACTCAGTCACGAACACAATAATATGACATGAATCATGCATATCCTTGTTAATATTTAAGTGTTTGAAACAATTAAATAACAAATAACTGTCGTCATGATATATATTGATGTATATATGACCGTGTCCAAAAAGCTGTATTTTAGGAAAAGCTATGAGGGGGTATTACCCCAGTAAACATGCCAAACAACATGATTAATGTAGAAATGAAAAAAAAAAAAAAAAAACTTTAGAGGACTTAATTGACACAAAAAAAGAAAAAAAAAAAAAAGATGCTAGACCGGGTAGGCGAAACATAGAACAGGGATCTACCAACAAGAAAGTAAATGAACTTAGATGGTAAGCACGCGAAAATAGACTTACCTCACGTCCCTTGAGGCCTTGTTGAACGCGACCATGGCCGCTTTTCCAATGGATTTGCTGCTCTAAGTGCACACGACTCTCTTGTCCATTTTCAGCAATTCCAGGCAAACCATCACCATTGCCATTGCCGCACCCACTATTATTTCCTGTATTTGCCAGGAAAAGATCCAAAATCTTAGCAGCTACCTCGGCCTCATCCTTACTCTCTTGCTTCAACCTATCCACTTCAGCCTTTGATAACCTCATCTTGACCCTTTTTGCCCCAGCACTCTCCAGCCCACTATTCTTTATCTCCTCCTCGGCCCCGTGCCCATTAATGCTTGTTGGCTGCATGATTGCAAGATCCGACACCGATCTCCGAGCCAGCATTAGGCTTTCCAGCCTGTCTTTAGCACTCATGTTGATTCCTGACCGAACCTTTCTTGGAGCTACCTCAACTGGCGGCTTTGGCAGCTCTACTAAGAAGTAGAGCCTTTTTGAGACCAAGTTTTGGTGGGGCTCCAGAGGCTTTGCCCTGACGCCATAATGCTTCACAGCTTCTGATTCTAGCACAACATGGCCTGGATAGTCCTTAACCACCTCGCCGGCCGTCACCGGCGTCCTGAATTTGAACGTTTCTCCATTTATCTTCATCACCTTAGTCGTCTTTTTCCTTCCTAAACTGTTCCCCATAGCTTGTTAGCTTGTTACTAACTTTCCTCCTTGGGTTCAATAGAATCAACAAAATATTGATGAACCCTTAAGTTGGTGTTGTACTTTTATGCAAGAGGAAAACAGTATGGGGATTACAATTATGTGGGGGGATCGATCCAAATATACATAAGCGAAAAGGCAAAAAGACGTATTGGAGTCGGGGGTTGGTGCAGGCGCGGGACACCGTGTTAGTAGTCAAATAGTGGAGGCAGCCTTGAAATTTGACGAATGTTTGAAAAAGAAAAAACAGTACAAAACCTATCGCTTTCTTCAGTTGAATTTAAACAAATGCAGGTTTGATTTTCCTGTCATCTTTTTCAAATAATCTTTGATTTGTATATTCTCGTTAATCAGGAACAATTCAACTTTTGTGTCCTTGTTTTCTACCAAAGATCGTGGAAATCTACAGTCGGCATAAGTTCCGAAACAATCGCGATTTGGTGGAAAGGACTACGATTAGACTGGTCTTATATTTACTTTTCTTTTAAAAAAAATTATTCATAATTTTATATTATATAATTTTTTAATTTTATTATTTTAAAATTTAAATAGATTATATCTATTATGTAATGTACAATATAAATAAATAATATTTTTTTTAAAAAAAAATTAAAAACTAAAATTCCATAAGGATCGTCTCAAACGGTAATCACGGAGAAAGTATAACTTCTCGTTGAGTTTCCGCGTACGTACTCAATTATACACGTGAATTTTGAATTGGCGATGATGCTAAGAAATATCCAATTTCATCATGCTTGAAATTCGTCAGGTCTTTTTTAATTTCCCCTTTAACGGAGAAAATTGGTAGGTCAACACTTAAGAAATTTGTTGGACATAGTATCATGGACAACGTTATGTGTAAATATAAGTAACAAGAGTCATTCTTTTTTTTTTTTTTTTTTTCTTGTTTGCTGTAATTAAGATTTGAGCTGTGTACTTGAAATTGAAAATTTCGGTAACTTTACTGTTAGAGCACATGGTCAGCGGTTTTATAACATGGGTCTTTGAATGTTTAGGAAAATAAACACTCAATATGCTATAAATAAATCCCAACCAAACCTTTTTATATACTTCTTTTATTATTATTATTATTTTAAAAGTGTAATTCTAAGGATTGATTTAACTTACAAAATGAATATTCTCTCAAAATTATTGATCAAGGTTTGATTTCTAAGTTGGTATCATACAAAATTAATCTTTCCAAACATCTAAATTTTGATGATGACTTTCCTTCGATTGAATTCAAAAGAAAATAAATATTTCAATGCACAAAAATTGATATCTGGTACAATGTGACCAGAATATCAAACAGCGCATGTCTTTGTCAAACTCGTGATCGACATCTTGGAAAATAAATGAATGTGAACGTGGACTCGTTCCAAACTTCAAATTGATGATGGTCAGCTCATCAACTTGGAAGGGGTACTTTGCAAGGATGAGTCATTGACAAGGAAATTTGTGTGTGTGTGCGTGCGCGCGTGTGAAACTAATAATTGAATTTCTCAAGGACACAAATTTTGAAAGAGGATCAGTTATAGTTAAGGACAACATGATCTTCTAGATCACATCTTTGTTCTTTTTTTGGGGGAGGGGGGGGGGGTTTGGGGTAACCGGGAGCTTCTACTTTGATTGCTTTGGGTTCTTTGCTTTCTGAATTATCTTGTGTGACTACCATTACCCAAAAAAGGACTTTTGGCAACCAGTAAATTTTGTTGCGAAAACTTATATAAATCTATAATTGATAAAATTATTAGCCGCATGACCTCTAGATCGATTGATTTGTTACATTATTGTCAGGACATTATTTAAATAATGCTAATTGTTTTACGAAATTTTGTAAGCATTGTTGATCATTCAGTTTTATAGTATATTGGGATCTTTTTAATTTTATTTATTGCCAATTGTGACTTTTCTTTTGATATAATAACCAATTGTTATTTTAACAGGGTTATTTTAGCTTGGAGCGTATTCTTTTCCACAATTGTTCTCCTATTAGGTATCGGCGGGGATGAGGATGGGACGTAAAAGCCAAAAAAAAAAAAAAAGAGGGAGAAAATTAAAAGAAGGGAGGAGGAAGGAAGGGGGGGAAAATTGTCCTCGAGCTAGAATAATCGCAAGACACCAAATGTAAACAGCAGGAAAATTGTGGGGAAATGACAAAGAAGCCGTTCACAAACAAGAAGACCTAGAAAACGTAGGCCAGCTATGGCTGAGCACATCCCTTCCAGGCATTTTCCGTCTTGATGATCTGATAAATTAACTCAACAACTTTCTCGTTGTCGGTTTCCATATTCCTATTTTGTAATTTTATTTTTAATGATAAATATTGTTTCCGCTAGTTAAGCTTTGGACCTGCGAAGATTATGCTGACTAAAATCTGAATAGTAACCTACACTTATAGGAAAACAGTCGTTGATACAATATGGAACAGAAAATGATACCGATATTGTTACAATAAAATAAAAATTTCACTGTCACATTATCATGATTATATTATAACATTTAATTATACTATTATAATTATTAATTACATATTTCTCGTAATTTAATGCATGATCAAAACAAAGCAGTAGAATTTTATAAAAATATTGCTTCAGTTGTTACTTGTCCCGCGTCAAAATGACTCAGCTAAACGTGGAACCTAGCGGGCGATGAGGTCCCTATTTTAATATGGTCAGCAAAAATATGTATAACCGAAAGTCACACATAATTCCACGTTTTCGATGCTCATCTCTACAGTCTCTTCAAACACTTTTTCACGTTTTTTCAGTATCCACCTTTTGCCTTCTAGATTTATCATGCACGCTTTCTTTTTTCGATTTTTGATGTGCCATTGTGTGCCGGCTTTGTTCGGCAGTCGGCCTATGGCGGAAGGTGGTCAATTTGTACAGCTTCCCTTTGTTCGATCAACCAATTCTGCTTCTTTGCTTCATCTTTTATAAAATAGGGGCTTAACGTAGAGTGTGTTGCTAAATATTGAATCTCCTCGAACCTTGGAATTCATGCTTTAATTGGTTGTTTATCTATTTTGTTTGTTGGTTGGATCTCAATACTCTCTAGTTGTATACCCAGATCACTTGGAAATGTATTTTTTTCCATTCCTTTATTTATTTGTTTCTTTTTGTTTTGTGTTGTTGAGGTTAAAATCTCTTGATCTTGAGCAATTGTGGGGCTTTTGGTGCATCACACTCTCTTCCAATCAAATCCAAAAGCACATCATTTGCACAAGTGTTTGAATCAAGCTTATGCTAAATGCATAACTACTAGCAAAATTACGACTTCTATATTTGTAAACAGTGCAGTGAGCTCAAGCATTATGATTCAAGTTTGTGCCTCGTCCCATCTTGGCTTCTGCCACCATACAATGCTAGACTTGAGCTCACTTTGCAGCCTCGACAGTCTCTCACCAATGTCTACTACTTGAAGGATTAATAGGATATCAAACCTGGCAATTTTAGCTCTAACACCAATCGTTGCTAGTTTTTTTAAGGATTGATTTCAGCTGTTTTGATCTCATTACCTGCAATGAGAGCTGGAAAAGAAGAGAGAATGCAGCCAAGATGATGTATCCAAAATTACTTCTTTCCCAAAAACCAATCGAAAATTGCGGCATTAAAGTGGTTACAGTCTTTGTTTAAATGCATGCGTTCAGAATGTACATGAAAAAGATGGTCCAGTGATGGTTGAAATTATTTCACAAAATTAATTCTGAGTCTAGTGGTAGCCTATGCTGCACAAAGTTTTCTTAGGAAATTGCGGGAGAGCTCCAGAGTCTAGAAAAGTGGCCAGCATCTGTAAAGCATGCAGCAAACCTGAATCCAGTTTGCTGGCAAGCTCACTGACAGGTTGTCTGTGTTGCTTTTTGGCATGGTTCTCTTCTCCTTTCAAAATGTAAATTCAGAAGGCTTGTGCTATTTAACAACTGATTAAACATTATTACATCTTAATTACGTTACTAAACTGCTGATGAAGGGGAAGTGAAATCCCTGAAACTCGGACCTGGACTACGATCATGTGAGAAATCTGCTTGTAATCCAACAATAACGATGCAAACAACAAAGAAGGGCAGATCATTGGCATTGCATACAACTTGATTGGAAGAAGACTCGAGTGAGTCTGACCTGATAATGATAAGGAACAGAACAGGTAAAGTCAGAACTTATGTACCTCAAGTCTAAACACCAAACTTTAAAAATATCCAGGTATACCAGGTGTGCTCCCAGGAACTCTTTGAGATGACTTACAGATGAAAGCCTGTGGTACAGTTTATTTTGAGAATAAACATAATTAGTTGCAGAAAACCAGACAATTCAAGAGTCACCTCGTTTTCAAAAAGCAACCATTTTTTTCGTGGGAAATTTAATGCCTGGCTTGTCTGAAGTTGAGCACCGTGCGATGCAGAAGGCACGGGATAACCCAAGGGAACATTTAATTTCGTATGCGATAATCACATATCAAATGCAGCGCAGAGGGCCTCATAGAATGGAACCATGCTGATCAAATAAATTGCAGGGGAATTTTTCTCCACCAAAGATTCTGACCCATAAAAATAAAGTGAATGACTGATGTAGATCTCTATGGTGACATTATTAAAATCAACTTATGTCTTTTCAAGATTCAATCTCAAGAAAAAATTTATCCCACCATTAAAATACCTATACTCTCATCAAAGGTTCTGATTAACCAACCTTATTTGGCCTTACAGCACAGAAACAGAACTGACATTCTAAAGCTAGAGCAATAAGAACACATGTCAAACTGAATCTGACCAATGGTGAAGCTGGAATATGTGTTCTGCACAGGATTTTGGAGGCCTTAAAACTCATGACTTAAGACTGTAACTCCGAATGGAACTAAACACCAGCCAGGAGCTTGGATCCTTCACAAAATGACAATGCTGAGCTAAATTTGTATTGTTTTTTTGCCAATTCTTCAACTATTTCTGAGGTCCCAGAACTTGATCATTCCAATGAACTAAGCAAGATCCATATAAGTTAGTCAGGGATATGTACTGCAAGGAGTTAATTGATGTGGTCTCTTAATCCCATGTTTGTCTGAATTTCCCTAGATTACACGGAGGAAACAATCGAGCTGATTAGACAGAAAACCAAATATCAAAAGAAACAAAGTAAATCAGTTTCCTAAGTACCTAACAAGTGTTGCTGAATAAGTCTAAGTCTACAAAGTTGTTTTCCCCATGGGAGCTTACTTTCAAGCTAGAAAATGATTAGCCTCATGCAACTTGACTGTCTAATAAGACTCTGTCCCAGACTCAATATTCATTGCCTTTTCCTGCGTTGTGCTTGTCCTGCTTCACATTTTAGACTATGACAAGAGAAAGTTGAATGATAGCTGTGAATGCACTAACAGAAAATATTAAAAAGTCAAGAAGCTGGAAAGAAAACAAAATATACCAATCAATGTGTGAATTTCTACAAAATCCCACTCGCGCAACGTCATGGAATTGCTCGTTCAAGGACTTCTCATTGTCAAAAAGGCAAAAAGAGTAAGTGAAAGCTTTCAACTTTTGTTTCAACATGCTAACTTAATTGTTCTTATCTACCCAATTAATTAAATTGTGTTTCTTTACCTGCTCGGTTGCTATAATTTGGAACAAGTAAATCAAACATATATGCGATTAGTCCAATGTATGACATTCCATCACCAATCGGTTTAGATTGGCAGAGCCAGCCTCTGGGGGTCCAATTATTATTCTAGTCCATTAAGATTATATGATAAGTATATGATTAGGACCAAAGCCAGGCCCAAGAAGGTAGAACTCAGACGTCTGAATTCTGAGGTCCTATACATACGAGCCACACCCACAGGATCGGACCCTTATCCGAGTTGGGATTCAGTTCAGTTTAAAAACTGTACTCACGCCAAGCTAGGCCGAGAGCCATCAACAACCTAAAGAACGCATCTAGTGAGACGATGCCCCTGTAACCCAAGGATAGATGTCCAGTCCGTGACTGGCAACCAAGAGACATGTCCAATGTGATACTGCCCAACGACTCATTGTGCTAAGTCTGATTAGCCTTGTGAAGCATCCACTAGAGGCATTTCTTGGACCCCATAAATGCTCAGGACCCCACTGCCTCTAGGTAATCTCCGATCCCACAATCCATGATACTTCCCTGATTTAAGCATCAGAGTATTAATATTAAACTGCAGTTCGATATTCGATAGCCTTTATAATTTTTTAGGTGTTCAGATCATCCAACTAATCACAGTACCTTTGAATATGATATTAGTAAGTGTATGTACCGTGCACGGAATAGAATGTGCAATGTGCACGTTTTATTGCATGCCCAAAGAGAGCCTGTTCTTCAAGTAAAGCACGCCATGCAGACACACATATTCAATTCATTAGGCCAATCTTTTAGTTTGTTAGTGGGAAGCATTTGAAGAATACAGGGTACGCGGAAGTTGCTACAATAGACCGGAGCCAGAATGTCACAAAAATCAATAGTTTCGTGCGTTTCTAAAATGGCTGCCAACAGGGGTAGTTTCAAATTATGACATCCAAAAATTGACAGGTGAAATATTCAAATAGGCAAAGTATAGTCAATTCCTTGCGTTCAAATCTATTTCATACACACAACTGATATTGACCACCACCTTAATTAGTCCAATAAAAGCAGCACTCTGGATCAACCGCAACCTCTTCCATGTGACTCGCATAAATGCATATTCTTTGTTTATGGCCCAAAAATAAGTTTCACTGCCAGCTTAAAGCTAGCTACGTACCAACAACACCCTCGAAAAAAAGAAGAATAGCAACAAGTTGCAGAAGAGAAATTGGTCATGAGAATTTGGTTTGCTTTGAGATTTGCTTCTTTTATTTTCTGGGTTCTCATTTTGGCAATGGCCTCAGTTGGAAGATGCAGCAGACCGATGAAAGGTGCAAGCTTTGATTACTTGCTCGAAAATCGGCTTCCACGGGGTCCGGTTCCACCTTCCGGTCCATCTCATTGCCATAACAAGCTCGGCCCTTATAAACATAGCCAACTGTCTTATGTTAATGATTATGCTGTATGCCCCTGACGATTTTTACGTATCTTCCCAATCTTGGAAGAGCTTCACTTTTGTGTTTTAATCCCTTTTCGTTAGCTTGTTCTTCTTTTTCATTTTTTTATTTTTTCAAGTGAATGCAGCGTTTATAGTGTTTTCTGTTCAAAACCCAAAAATGTCCCTCGAAGATCAAGCAAGTCTTCAGGTTTGCATAGTGGTAAGGGCAGCAAGCTTAGGAATTTGTGAGTTGCTCACTGACAGGCAGGTGGGGTGGATATGCCAATTAACCAGTATTTGCTTGAAAATAATTCCTTTTTGTTAAAAAAAAAAAAAAAAAACCTCGGATTACATGAAAAGCTAGCACTTTTCAATTTTCGTGACTTTTAGATTTCTGATTATGTATATTTGTGCATGGATGTATAACGATAGACAGTATCTCGTTTATCATTGTCCGCTACCGTACTACTAAACTTGGGTTGCCTGAATAAATGTGGGAATGCCCACATTTTCAGTTAACCCCACCTCCACCTTCTTTCTCTCCAAGAAGGAAAGATTAAAAGATGGGTATTTTAATTCCTTAATAATTTTCTTTTTCTTTTTTTTTTTCCTCTCACAAGATGGACCACAATGCTATTGTTTTTTATTGCACATCATAGTTGAATAGTTGTCTTGTTCTGGTAATTACCAGCGGTTAATCAAAGCTCAAGTATTCGAAATTTATCAACTTGGGCATGGCTTTTCTTACAGGCGAAATTCAAGTTGACCCATCACAAGACCAAGTGGTTATTAATAAACTATCTATACAATTCTATTAAAAAGAGTTATAATAAAGACCATAATTACTTTGATTACTATTTATTTTAACATTATTGTTATGATTATTCCAGAAGAGTATTATTTATTTATTATTTTTTTTTTTTTGTGTGCAAATTTACCTAACTAAATTGCAAAATGTATTTCGGTTGTTTAAAATATTTGAAATAGGATCTTATTATTAGAAATTATGTAAATTTATGTTTATTTTGAATAACCCAGATAAAGAGTTAGCAACCGAGAAGTATAAACATTGAGGTATATAAAATTAGAGGTATTGAGTCTTTAAGAAATACTTAAATAGTTAAAGATTTAAACTTTTGTCATTGAAGTCTTATACCTAATTTTGGAAAGAGGAGTATAGGTTTTATAAAAATAAAAAGAGTTATCTTTATTATATAATTTATGACGTGTTGAGTGTTTTTTGTGCTTTAAAAAAAAAAAAAAAAAAAAAACCAAAGGTATTGAAGTGAGGGGAAAAAACAAAGGTAGTTGGAAAGAAACGACACTGCAAAGGCTTGCTACCAGCCCACTTCACAAACTTATTAGAAGCACAAAGTACCAATAGAAGAACCGAATAATCGTTCTATTGCTCCAACTGGGCTTGGTCCATCAGATTCCCCTTGGTGACTCCGACCACAATTAACAGGGACTCCAATGAATTTGAATTCTTTTCTTGACATTTTCAGAGTTGTGAGAATATATATCTACCTAGGCTTCAGCTTGCACGTTGTGTAGATTTTAAGTATTTTTTGTTAAAATATATTTAAAATAATTTATTATTTCAAACATAAAAGAAAAAAAAAATTGAAACGATTTGGGAAATATTGAAATTGTCATTAGTTGTAATATATGAATGCCTTTAATAACAGCTAACAAATGAGAGGAAATCAATGGTAACTGCAAAGTTTAATATTACAGTTGTTAAGGATGAAGAAACAGTGAAATGGGTACCTTTAATTTAGTGATTGCAAGACTTTTATGATAGTTGTTGCATTATGTTATTATTATTATTCTTATTATTATTAATTTTGACTTCTATAATACTTTGTCATTAGAATAAAATTTTCATTAACTTTTTAAATATCCACCTCAACTATTTTTATCTAAGATTGCCAAAAAGCTTTTCCTCAATTTCTTCGATATACTATTTAGATAATAGTGATTATCCATCCATTCAACAATAGTCCTAATTAAAGACATCAATTATTCTACTAATAAAGTCAAGAAAAAAAAAACTTACTAAAATACTCAAAGAAATTGTAATTATAAATGTAAACATTCACATACAAGAATAGATCATACATGTATCAAGAGGGCGTTAATTTCTTGTATTCATATAATAGAGTTCTTGTCCATAAAGTCTTCTTTTATTTTATTCAAAAGGGCTTCTACATGCTATTAGTAGTAATTACTAAAAAAAAAAAAAGAAAAAGAAAAAAGAAATTATTGATATCGTGAGATATACATACTAGTTACTAAATAAAATAACACATACCATTCACTCACAATACTTTATATATTTAAATTTTTAAAAAGACTATCATTGAATTTAAGGATAGATATTTATACATTTTTTTTTAATCTTTTTTACATAAAAAAAAGTGACACTGCAAATATGTTAGTTATTGCATTTATAGACTAAGGTTAAAGGTTACTTGCTATTGTCATTTAATCTTTTCAAACAAAAAGACTTACCATCTGAGTATTGTTGGGTCAAAGTGAGTTTTCTCTATGGTTGACTTCAGTATTAATAAATCTAAAACTTTATATCATTGCATGTTTAAATACTTAACTTATATTTTACTATGGTGGGTGTGAGTGTAGGAACTTGAACTTAAACCAACAAAGACCAAATTGTACATTTTTGTTATTACAAAAACTTTTTCAAGGTCACATTTCATTTTCTTAAACATCAAGTAAGATAAAGAAAACTTATGTCTTTCCTTTCCCTGTCGTCCTTTATTAGAATTTAAAGACTTAGATTTTGGTAGGTTCTTCTTAGAGTGCTTGCACTATAGACTAATTATATTTGGGTTTAAGATTATACACCTATATAAATATATATGTATTTTATTTGGGTGAAATAAGTTCAAACTAATCTCTTTGTTCTCTTTCTTTAAGTTAATGGATTTCCTCCTCTTTAGCCATGGGTGTTACCCGATTTGGGGTTTTCCACATAAATTTTATATCAGACTTAGGATTATACACTTATATAAACACATATGTATTTTGATAAGGTGAAATAAGCAGCTCCAAACAATCTCTTTCTACTCATTCTTTGAGTTAGTGGATTTCCTCCTTTTTGCCTATGGGTTTTCCCTAATTTTGGGCTTTCCACATAAATTTTGTGTGGTCATAATTTCATGTTTTATTGTTTTTCATGTTATTTTAGGTTACAAACTGCTATTAGAGTAAAAATAGATTTGATTTTTGCAGTGGCAATTATGAAATACGATATTTTGATGTTAGATTATAACACCATGTTTTCAGAACGGCAAGTCAAAATGCAAGCTATGCTTGTGCAACTAGATTTAAATAATGCACTATTAAGATTTAAAAAGATGTCTTCGTCTTGGTAATCAAAGGAAAAATAACATAGGGATCAAAAGGTCTTATCTTAAATTCATCTGCATATGTCTAATTAAATTATATAAGATGTTTTAAAGGAGAAAAAAGTTGTTGCATTATAGTTGAGATTGGAGTAATTATAAATGACAAAAAGTCTAACTAATAAGATACATTTGAAGTAATGATTATACTCTCATCGTATGATAAAAGGTATCTTTATTGAAGACTACTTAACTATTTTTTAAAAAATAATATCTGACTTAAAGAATATGGAGGTTAGGTAAATGAAGAAGATTTAGTATTAATTTTGTTATGTTCTCCGTTCTTCATATTTGACTTTTAAAGATATTATTTTATATAATCATGATACTTTCACTTTAAATGAGTTATATATGATACTCTATTTTTTAAGGTAAAAATTAAATAACTTGTGACTAGTTCCTAAGCTTAGGTAAAAAGCCTTATTGATTGAGGCAAGTCATAACAAAGGAATTTTGGTAGTGATAAAAGAAACAGATCGAAGTCAAAAAAATAGAAAGAAGACCTATAATTATTGTAAGAAAAAAATAACATATCAAAGCTAAATGCTTTAAGTTATAGAATAATAATCAAAGAGTTGTCGCTAATTAGAAGGAAAAACAACCAAAAAGCTCTAATATAACTAATGTTGCAAAAGATGCTTTTAGTGATGGGGCACTTTTAGTTATTCCTAATGATAACTCTAAACCTTACAAAAATTGAATTTTTGATTTCGGTTATACATTTCATATATATCCCAATTGGATTGATTTTCCACATATGGGATAGTGTCTAAAGGTGCTGTGTTACTGGGAAATAATGTACCTTGTTAGATAATTGGCATTGGAAAAATCAGAATTAAGATGTTTAATGATGTTATCAACACACTTAAAGACGTGAGACATGTTCTAAATATGTGAGACAAATTTAGAAGAAAAATTAAACCAACACAAAGGTATGTTAAGGTTGACTTGGTTACTTATGCTTTGAATGTGGCTGAAAATATTAATTCTAGTAAAGAACTTACTATATACTTATAGGTAGTTAGTTGTGAAGATTTTGGCAAATGGATGATTACTATGTAGGAAGAGAAGGAATCCCTTCATAAGAATGACACACGGGATCTAGTAAGATTACCTAAAGGTAAGAAAGTTGTTCATTGCAAATAAGTGTTTAAAAAGAAAGAAGGTATACCTAGAGTTAAAGAAATCAAGTATAAGGCAAAACTGATCACAAAAGATTACAGTTAGGTTCCAAGTATAGATATCATAAATGTGTTTTCTCTAGTTGTAAAGCATACTTCAATATGAACCTTACTTGGTTTTGTGGCCAATTATGGTTTTAAGCTTAAACAGTTAAATGTGAAGATAATATTTTTACATAAAGAACTTAAGTAAGATATTTATATGTAGTAACTAGAAGGTTTTGTTGTTTCAAGAAAAGATGAATATGTATTCTTAGTGAAAAATAGTCTCTATGGCCTAAAATAATTACTTAAATAATAGTATAAGAAGTTTTACTTATTTATGACCACTTATGATTTTAGAAGATGCAATTATAATAATTGTGTTTACTTTAAAACATGTGATGACGAGTTATTTGTATATTTACTCTTATATGTTAATGATATCTTAATAGCAATTAAGTTTAAAGGATAAATAAGGAAGGTAAGAACTCAACTTAGTAAAAAAATTTGAGATAAAAGACTTAGGGGTAGTTAGGAAGATACTTGGCATGGAAAGTATGAGAGAAAGAAAAGTAAGGAAATTATACCTAAGTTAATAAGGGTACGTTAAGAAAGTTTTCTACATGTTCAATATGCAAAATGAAAACCTATTAGTAATATATTAGTTACATATTTTAGACTTTCATTTGTTTTATTTCTACAATAAGATAATAAGGTTGATTATATGTCACAATGCAATGGGATCTCTCATGTATGCTATGATTTGTATATGTCTAGATTTATCATATGTTGTTAATGTGGTTAGTAGGTATATAACAAATCCTAGTAAGCAGCATTGGAAAGTAATTTAGTGGATTTTCAGATAATTGCGTGACACTATTGATATTTGTTTGTAGTTTTGGAGAACCATAAATGAGATCATTGGTTATATTGATTATGATTTTACTAGAAATTTTAATAAAAGAAAATCACATATTATATATGTTTTTTACTATTAATGGTTGTACTATCAATTGAAAAGCTACTTTACATTGTCTGTTACTAAGATTGGGTATCTAGCTATTATTGAGACTTTTAAGAAAATTATTTAGTTAAAGAAATTATTTGGTAAATTTAGTGGAGATCTATATACTACCAACATTTATTGTAATAACATGAGTACTATATATTTTTCACTAAAAATCAATTACTTTATGAAAAGATAAAATATATTGATATTTAATATTATTTTATGTAAAATGTCATTACTTCTTGTAATATTATTGTGAGCAAAATTAGTACCCACGACAATCCTATCGAAATGTTGACTAAGTTTCTGTTGGTTGTCAAATTTGAACTTTGGACTTAATTGGTACTTTTTGTTGAGTTGTAGTCCTTGGGACTCTCGTGGAAGATAAGAGAATTTTTTTCGTCGAAGATTAGAATTTATTCTTTGTATTGAAATTTGTGCCAATGTAGAAATTGTGAAAATTCCGTGATTCGAATTTTGTTTGATTCGATTTAGAAAAGTTGCTATGAAGACCAATTAGATTATGATTTAGCATTACGCATTTATATAAATTAATATGTATTTTGTTATAGTAAAATAAATTATTTAAAATAATTTTTTATATTATTTTTTAAATTAATAATTTTTTTATCAATATTTTTCTTCAATTTAAAATTTTTTATATAAATATTACTATTTAGGTTATTTCTGGTTTCATTCTCTTCTCACCGTTGGTAGACTGCCATCAACATTAATTGTTGATTTGATTTTGAATCTTAGGGCAGAATGAAAGGAGACCATTGAAAATTTCACCGACCGAAAACAGAAAATCTGACCCAGAAATCAAAATAAGTGAACGGCGATGGAGATGACATCAATTATTCGCACCTAGGTAGTCTTTAGTTGCTGCCGCCCTATAGATGTAGAATATGACAGGGCCAACGTCTTTGATCCGCTAGAAATGATAGCGAACGCCAAAATAGAATATGTAATGATATACCCCACCCAATATAATATTGAGAAAAACTGCAAAATTAATTTGGACTATAATTTCCAATTCTATTCTGGCTGCATTTGCACAATTTGGTTTTGTCATATCTACCTAAAACAATGGTATCTATAGCTAAGGCAACAATTTGGTGTGTATTAAGTCAAAACGTGGGTGGAAATAGCAATTCCCATCATGTAAAGGAGTTGGGTAGTGCTTGTGCCAGCTATATTACGGTTGAGACCATTGGCGCCCAATTCAGAGCACAAGTTACAGCACATTGAGAATAAAGAGAAAAAGAACACAATGCAGGGTTGATATATATATATATATATATATATATATATTTTTTTTTTTTTTATTAAAAATTATTAGATTATAAATTACATAATAAAAATATTTTTTTAAAAATTTTCATAATTTTTATATTCTTTTTTTTAATTAAATACAAGACTTCAAAAATAAAAATCTAGTTAGATTTTTTAATCATAGAAATATCTCCTGAAAATTGAGTTATTAATAAAGTAATACATCTAACTCATATAACAAGTACTAAAAATTATGAATATGAATCTTCGTAAGGATATTTGATAGGGTTCAACGCTCATAGAATTTGTTCCTCCGATGGTGTGCAATACTCCTAACGAGATCATAGGTACCACCCCTCCCATGGAGTTCGTTCATCTAATGATCTGCAATCTTCTCTGATAGAACCGTAGGTACCACTCCTACTTTCTTATTTTACTTACCCAGAAGAAAAAAAAAAAAGATTGTAAATCTCATGTTATTCTATCCAAAGACTTTGGAATGAGATGGTTTATGAGAACAAAAGCACTGCCCTTTGTTGCGCAGCCCCCCCTGTAATCGCAAAAGGAGCCAAAACATTTTCTAATAGAAATTCACATGACTTGAAAACAGAAAAATACCCAATTACTATCCATGCATAGCATCTATTTTTTTTGGTCAATTTCAGTGTCCATCGGGTTATCAAATGTGAACCAAATCTCAACCAACAGCCATAAAATCAATCTCAATTGCGCTTTCAATTTGTGGGGAAAGTGGCATCATTAAATTGCAACTTTCGTGGTGAAGCATACGAGGCTAGCAACGACCTTGTCCTTTCATATAGTTGCAGCTGTCAAAAAAGCGCACGTCCTTTCATAGACCACACGGCATGTTAGGAACCAGTTATCAAGTTCATTAATGATTTCAAAATAAAATAAAATAAAATATATATATATATATAACTATTTTTAAGGATTTTTTTATTTTGAAAATTATCATAATTCAGTTTTTGATTATTTTTAGTGAAATCCAATAAAAGATTCCATGATCAGAAACTAATAAAATTAAATATATATATATATATATATATTTATAAAATATAACTGCAATAAAAGATTTATATAATTAATCTAGTTAAATCGAAAATTAAAGTTTTGTTGTGATTTTTATACTAAAAGTTGACATCTTGTGGACCCAATTAGAATTTGTTGCAGGACCTGTGGTTGAGTACCTGCCAGAGTGGGCATGGCTAGCCATGCACAGCTTCTATGACTTTACCTTAATTTCTTTTTGCACCTCTGAAATCTGAGGGGAGACAGCATCGTGCATATGCAGACAAGGTAACAGAGAATTGAAGTTTCCGGACATAAAACTTCAGGACTTATTAACTCAAATTTTTATGTTAATTTGATACCCAATCTAGTTGTCTCAAACGAGGACTTGTAAATCTATGGATCTGGTTGCCTGGTAGCAAATGCTGAACTTTTTGTGGGTGTATGAGATATAGGTCAAATTCCTCTCTATTTTTGTTTGTTTTTTTTTTTTTAATAGGACCTTTAAATCAAGCACGCTTTTTTATTATTATTATTATTATTCTTTATTCAAAAGTGAATAATGTTTTTCTCGGTAAAAAGAAAAACACCCTTTAAGCCATTTTCTGGTACTAACAGTCTGAGATGGAGACCACAAACAAACCATACAGAGTCACCACATGGATAAGAAGAATATAGTATATGATATAAAAAATAATTTATACTTTATACAAAATATTAATATAATATAAAATATTTTATATATAATATAAAAATTATTTATGTTAATTTAGATCTATCACTTTTGTTTCCACCAAAATTTTCCACTAAAAGGAGTTGTTAGTTAGAAAGGCGATACTGGTAGTTGGTGGCGTGGGGGGATTGTGGGGGGTTGTTGGAAAGGAATCAACACAGTAACATTGATTATATTCCAAGTTGAAAACAAAAAATGAATAAAAAAAGAGAAGTTCTTGCGGCCGCTGTTAGATTACATATTCTTTTAAAAAGTGTGTATATATATATATATATATATACTTACTGAGAGAGAATTAGGTCTAATTAATTGGATTATTTAATTTTAACTTAAAAAATTATATAAACTAAATTTTAAAAATATATATGAGGTATTATTTAATTATCATGTAATTTTAATTGATTAATTAAAAATTTTTAATTTTTTTATATTTTATATTTTGTATTGATTAATTTATTAATTTAGTTAATTAATTAAAATTTTTAAAAATTTTTTAATACATCACTGAATCAATTAATCTAGTCCATTGATGTAAATTTTCTGTCCAAAATTTGTTTGTGTCAGTTGAAGAGTGGCGTGGGCTTGGTATTTTGAATGGGGCTCGTGGCTTCTTCTCATTTGCCTTGGGGACTTCTCTATTCCTACTGAGCTTTTATTTCTAATAAAAATGTTCGATTCTCTAAACCTATCTAGCCTTTATTTCTTATTAATTTATCTATCTGGACACACTAATTAAGGTTTTGGGGCCCCAAAATGTTTTTGAGACATGTGCTGAATTTGTTGCACAGCTGTTTTTTATTTTTTATTTTTTCTACGTTGCGTTGTCCGTGTACATTATACATTCGTACACTGCATGGCCACGACTTCGCGAGCCAGCCTGCTGTCCCCTATCAGACATTTCTCCTTTTTTTGTTTTTTATCTTTTTTATTTTTTATTATGTTTTTTTCAAACATATGTGGTTTCCAAATCATCAACGTTGATACCACCGAAATCTTAAACCTGCCTGCTTGCAAATTCTGTCATTTTCTCATTATTATCTCCTTGACGAGTAACGGCCAGGCTCAATGTATGAAACCTCGTGGTTCACAATATCCTTTGGCCCAAGGCATTGGGGATTAAACCTCCGGTCGGTACTTCTCTTGAAAAGAAAATTGGGTGGCACACATCTAAAGAAAATTTCAAAAAAAGAATATAATAATAAAAATTGAAAAATTAATTTTCTATTAAACAAATAAAGGTTCTTCGGATAATATAAAAATGAGTTATTATTTAGAAAATATCATCTTTATATTATTTTATACATTTAATATAATTTTTAAAAAATAATAATCTATTTTTTCATATGATATTATTTTATAATAAATTTAATATATCATCAATTAATATTAAAAGAATGAATTAATAGACATATAAAACATGATTATATATAAAAATTAATAGTGTAATGTATTACGTATTATTTAATTTAAAGTTAAAAAAATAAAAATATTTAAATAAAATCAAGATGCGGAAAATACCATACACAAGAAAAAAAATATCGAGGCACGGAAGTCAAAAGAGTTTAAACGTTTTAATGCTTTTTTTTTTTTTTTAAAAATAAAATTCAATACATACACTTAACGCGGCGCAGCACCCACACAAAATACTCGGGTAAAATTTGCCATTCTTGAGCCTTTCAAATAGCTTGAAAAAGTCATACCTCTTTCTCTCTCTCTTCATTCGACTCTTGTCTTTTCTGTCAGCCATGGGTTCCTTGCATTATTATTATTATCATTATAATAATAGCTAAGACATAACTGGCATGAATGGGCGTGGGATCCGATAAGAAGACATGGGTTCCACCATAACGGCAATCTCCTAAGCTCAGCTCCCAGTCGCTGCTGCCTTCGTTCCATGGCTCCTTCTCACCATGAACAGTCATGTTGAAGAATGGTTGTTCACCGCTACTATTCCTCAGCTTTGACCTTTACATTTTTTTTTTTTTGGATGCCATTAACTTTGAGCTTCGAACGACTTACCCGGCAGCTTAACTCGTCCGATGGATATGATCGTTGACGATTTAATATATCAGTGTAAGAGCGGGTCAGTCCCGATCCGAATCCGTAATATACTCTGGTGGGACCGGACGAACCACCACCACCACCAACAACAACGCGGGTATTAGCCAGAGTGCAGTGAACTCTCCAACAACTGTCAATGTGCTTCCAACAGGAAACATTTGTCCTTCTGGGAGAAACTTGAAGACCGGCATGGGAATGAAAAATCGGAGCTCCAAGTCAGATGTTTTAGGATCCGGGACTGCAAATTACGGGCACTGAAGCATAATGCGGGGCGGTGGAACTGCCAAATGCAACAATTATGACGGTGTACTTTCAACATTCTGCGCGAATAATAATGCGCGAGGAAATGTTGGCTGCGGCCGAAGCAGTATGGGTACGGGTGCGGATGGAGAAGAATTGAAGAGGGCAGGCAATGAGATGCACAAGAGAGGACATTTTGGGGAGGCGATGGGTTTCTATGATAAAGCTATTGCTGTGGCACCGGGGAATGCAGCTCACAGAAGTAACAGGGCCGCAGAGTTGGCGGCGTTGGGAGGGTCACGGAGGCGGTGAGAGAGTGCGAGGAGGCGGTCAGGTTGGATCCCAAAATTAATCGCGCACGCTAACTAGTTAATTCTTTATACATTTTATTAATATCAATTAATAATATATTAAATTTATCATAAAATAATTTTATAGAGATAAATTATTATTATTTTTAAAAAATTATATTAAATTTATAAAAAATGGATTTTTTAAAATATTAATTTTATAAAACTATTATTAATTCATTAATTATAGCACAAGCATCCAATTTTTCACCCAAGAAAAAAAAAAAAATTGTACTTGGGACAGAGACCTTCATCGGTCCGATACTCACACGGCTACAGCTAACCTTTTGCGCTGTCTCTTTCAATTTGCTTCGTTTCCAACTCTACCCATCTCATAACAGAGGTAGGCTTCAAACGCGATTAACGCAATGGATGACGTTATTTATAGTAAAAATATATATATATTTTTAAAAATTTAAATTTCTCGTAACAAATAATTAAAATGTGTAATAGGATTGTTTCAGATGTGCAGCACAAGCACTTCAAATATGTAAAAGTATGCTATTGATTTTTTTTTTTTTTTCAGCAGCATATTATAAATTTAAAATGATTTTGTTACACATTTAAAATAATCATTTATATAGCTTTTTTTTTTTTTCTTTGGGAAACTCAAATTTTCAAATATATATTAATAGGAATAACGTCAATTGACATCACATCATATGTCTTTAAAGCTGAAGCTGAAGTCAAACTTTACTGTATTTTTTCATGACAAGAGATTCCTTCCAAACAAATCTCAATTACGAGCACAACTCTAATGTCTTGCTTTATAGAATACGCTTAAAAGGATTTGAAAGGAAATTGTGTCTCTAACTCAAATAATTCCAAATTTACTCGTAGTACTAACCACAAGGGCTAAACTACTCAGTCTCGGTCCTCTTATATTGTATTATCCGAAATGATTTTTCACAGCCGTTGGATTGTCTAATTTTACTAAAGAGTCAACTGGTCTAATGGCTATAGGCATATTCGCATTGCAAGAAAGAACTCCAATTATCAGGCAAGCTGACCACTGAATTTGAGGGTTGATTAGGCAATCACGTATACAACCTGTTTTTTTCTTCTTCTTTTTTATTTTGCGAAAAAGTATCTCTATATCTGCCCAGGTTGGTTGTCTGCAAGTGAGGCTGTTGGTTGCACATGAACCACTACATTCCATTCCATTCCGAAGGGTATTGTTTGCCACCCGCAGGTCAAAACTTCTCACGTGTCATATGTGGCAGATGGCACATCAGGACACAACCCCACATGCTCCAACCGTAAAAACAAAGCAGATCCCATTTTATCTCATCATCCTCCTTCTATAAAAATGAACTCAGCTAGACCCCTTCAGAATAATCAAAAGTCTGAGAAGGTATACTCTCTTCTTCTACTACTACTTTTAATTCTTAGAACTTTCTTCTCTCCCAAGTTACATGTTTTGTTTTAGAACCTTTAGCTTAATTTTAATTTGGTTTTTCTCAGATGGGGTTTTATGTTTACGTGCAGTTCAACTAGAAAAAGGAGTATATAAATGGATCATCGGCAACCGGGTGTGTATTCCATGCTATGCCTTGTCAAGTGAGCAGTCTTTTGTAGATTAGCCTTTGTTTCATTGTCTGTTCGACCTTGAACTTACATGGTTAGAACTACGATAAAACCCTAATTATTGCAGTTTCTTTTCACCAAAACAATATGTTGTATAGAAGAAGAACCATATATCTTGATTAGCTTCTAATCTAACCTGTTCTCCCCCTACAATAAAACATCAAATTGGATTCATCATCTTGATTCTTAATTTACACCGTGCATCAGTCTCTTAGGCTTGATTGATTCTTTAGATCACATGTCTTATTGAACTTGAAACCTTATGGTAGGTTTATGCACATGCTTAAGTCCATGGGATATTCGTTCATATATATACATACATATTTTGTTTTTGTTCTACGGACAAATAAAATTTACAGATCGTGGAATCAAGATCATGGAAAGATGCATGACTTTGTAAATGCCACTTGATTTCTTATATCTTTGTTATGACTTTCAGATGTAGCTCAAAATATTGAGGGATGCAGATTTAGATAAGTTACATAGTTTGTTTTGGTCATTAGGATATAGATCATAGTTATCTAACCATAGGATGTTAGATTGTTAGGGTGTATGCTAATATGAATGTATGTGATCTATTAATCCACTGTAGAGCAAAAGTATGATATGTCTATTAGCTGCAATTTGCCCAAAAAAAAATTAAAAAAAACAGAGAGATACATACGTATTGTATAGAAAGGACTTAAAACAACATACTAAAGATTTGGGAACAAAAAATTAGAGAAGCATAGTCAAGGGAAGCTCTCCATCTTGCTTTTCCCCCTTCCCTCGGGAAATGAAAAAAAAAAGGTAGGAATTAGAACTTTTGCAGATGATTTAGTGGGGCCTCTGAAACGGCCCTTTGAGCAATGGAAAATATAAAGACATATATTTAAGTTAAGTTGGACTAGCCAGATTATATATAGGATTATACAAGACAACAAAGGCCATTGAAAGTACAACTGCGGGGGATGATATGTAGAAAGCACAAATTTCTGATCTCTGGGAGGGGATAAGTTTATGAACCAAAAGAATTGCGGGTGAGGAATATATGGGGCCTCTACAAAAGGGTTTCCTTCTTTTCAATAAGCTGAGTGACCTCGTAGAATCTATATAACTAAGATAGCACATACATTATTATTATTATTATTTTTGGAAAAAAAAAAAAGGTAGCTTATACATTGGGAAGTACAAATTATTGCAACACATATATGAGGCTGTAATTTAATGCGGTGGATGTAAGCTTTGTTTCGAGTCCATATCATATAAGAATTTGTATTTGGTGGGAATGTGTGACATGAAATTTACGTACCTTTCCTCTCAAGTCGTGTGCGTAAATTGCAACGATCAGCTAACAATCGTCGCCGAGTGTCTTCAATAATGATGCTCGTCCCCACTATATACGGAATGTGTCCAGGTGGACATTATTGACTGTTCACGATCATTTGTAGATATCGACAACCTTTTATCTCAGCCACATAATAGAAATTTTGGAGCTATGGCATCTTCACACAGTTTGGTTTATTTCAGTTGTTTATTGACAGCCAAGCAACATGGCTCATCGGGTAATTTGTAATTACGTGGGCAGAGTTCGTTACTTATAGACTATACCTTCAATAGTACAAGTGAGAGCAGTAGTTTGTTTGAAAGAAAATTCTCGTCAGAATAATAATAATAATAATAAAGATTTGGTGGGTTAGTGCTTCGGCATATTTACTAATTTCCATATGTCCTGCAAATATGATCGCATGACTATGATTTCACTGTAGTTTATTTTCTGGGAATCTGTGAAATAATACCTTTTTTTTTTTACTTTTTTAAACTACAACTTTTCATTGAAATGGAAGATCTAGGCTTTTGGATTTGTTGTAAAAGTAGGTGTTCACATGTACGGACGATAAAGAAATGGTGAAAGGAAATGATCGGGTGTTTTCTAAGTTCCAACAGAAGCTTAAAAGGTCGAACAAACGACGAATGTGAGGTGCAAGCAAGAGACTATTTATTTGACAGGTCTTTTTAGCATGGAATCCAACATCTTTATATGGTTTAGAGCTGCTGATCAATTCACAATAACGAGTACGTACCTACACAACATTTCTTTGCGAATGTAAAGGTACACACAAAGTCATCTCTCTCTCTCTCTCGATGCATACATATACATACATGTGTGTGCATTTTGTTCCTAGCATATTATTCAGATTTGTCCCTTTTTGTAGTTATTGTGGCCTGGACTTTGGCTTCAATCCTGATACTATGCATACTATAGGAACATGATCGCTTCTTGTGTGGTCCATAACCCTAAAGAGTGGGTTTGTCATTTCAGTATATCATTTACTTGCGGAGAAAATGCTTCTTAAAGCAGCAGCATAGGCATAATCACAGATTTAGAAACCTTAAACTGAACTAGGCTAGCAGTAGCTGCTGCCTTTCTTTTAATATGTGGGGTCCGATTATGTCATCTACATTGGCGAAAGAATAGTTTATATAACAAAATTGGTGATGTATATATATATATATATACATCAGGACACTAAAATAAATATAAAACAGACACTTGTCGCCGTCAGTTGTAGTTATAAACAAATGTGTCAATTACACTACCAACCATAATGGACCCGTCTGCATTTTCTCCATCTTAAGTATCTTCTCAACTTTTTCTATATCCAATGAGTGGTTTTGTGTTACTCGTGCTATCACCAATTTGGATTCAAATTATAAAGGGAAAAAAAGTGCATTAAATTATTAGCCCCGACGTAGCTTTCCTCTTCCTATTTCATGTTATATATATGAACAGGATCGAAGAGCCAGAGAAATGTAAGAATGATAATGTACAACTATTCAAAGATGATGTTTGTAATTAATGTTTCTAATTCCTTCGTAAATGTTCTGGCCGTTGATGATCCCCTTCCGATTAAACATCTATTTAAGTCAGTGTAAATTTATTATAGTTGACTGGAACATTAAAAGAAAAAAATTTGTGGGTCTTCATAAGTCGAAGTTTAGCCATGAACGAGGACAATGTTCTGCTAGACTTTAGGAATTCTCATTTTACCTTTTCAACTTTTGACTTTTTTTATTCATTCAAGCTCTTTTTCCTTGCTTTTTGTCAATTGACTATCGATATACTATGCAGAAAACTCTCTCTCTCTCTCTCTCTATATATATATATACATTATTTACAACCCTGGCTCACTTATTAACCAGTTGCTTAAAATATAAAAAATTAAATTGCATTTTTTTAAACCCATCTCATTTTTTCCTATTAATTAATGGGAATTATTTCAACAAAAATTAGAAAGGATTACGCAAAAGAAAGAAAAAAAAAAAAAAAAAAAGGAAGGAAGAAGAAGAGTCAATCATGCGGAACTCCCTTGAGTTTCGCTGATTTGCTATATAAGAGTGCTTTATCAATTTTCCATTTATTATAGAATACAAACTTCACTTGTACGAAAAAAAAAAAAAGGCATTCCTCAATTAATACATGAGCACGACTACTTGGGTGAGACACTCAGGGCCACGGAAGACTGCAATCAAGAACAACAGAGCCTTTCTGTTTTTTCTTTTTTTTTCAAAAAAAAAAAAAAAAAGATGAGCATTTTTGGTGAGGAGGCACCCATTGCGCACCACAAATTTGTGGCGCTATAGGATTTTCTGTTCATATGTTGTGCCCCTAAAATGTTTTTTTTAGCTCTTTTTGTACCATAATATTCCCATTCGTATAATTTGCTCTACTGATTTATCAGGGAAAAAAAAAAAAAAAAGATGTTGTGCCCCTAAAATAACTGATTCTTGCAGATTATTTCTTGTCTACACTTGGAATGAGATGGACCAAGATGAGGAGGGAGAACCTTATGCGCACTTCATGTCACGTTAGGGCCTTGAATGGGCTAAAAAAAATAGTAATAAATACCAGTCCAAAGTTTGGAAAGGTCTAAAATCACTGTTGTTTTCATCTGCAAAAGAGTAAGAGCGAAGTGATTGTGATATATCTCCTGGGAATTGAAAATTTGTTCATGGTAAAATGTCTACCTCATTGGGGTTAAATTCTCAAAGACGTGCTTTAGATGTTTTGATTCACAACATTGTTGTCATTTCACAGCCTTGCCTCTTAAAATACACTCCCCATTTTATTGCGCAAACTTAGCCATATTTACCGAGATCGCGGGGTGGGATGTACAAATATTCAAAATCCAACTCAATTTTATTAATTAGCGAGCAACAATATGTTTCTGTATTGATATTTCTGATTTGTACCTTTGTAGAAAAATATGACATCTATATTGAAGGTAACATGAATACAGAGGTATACATGAAAAAATCATGCAGACATATGTTAAGTTTCCAGGAATTAAGCAACTGGGGTAGTACTGTTGTACCGTTGACGTTGATGCAAAAGAAAAGGGGAAGATTGATGTATAAAGTGGATGCAACATATGAAAATTCAATGCTCTCAATGAAATTAAGCCGCAGTTTGGTGAGCAATAGTGCAATTTGTTCGATAAATTGATTTTGATGTGATTTAAGTTAGACACAAACCAGTAACTTTTATTTTCCACAGTAGCTTAGATGGACCTTGTTGTATATTTATTGGAGTTAATATATCTTAGGCGTCATCCAACCAACGTTTTAAAAATTCAATTGATCATCAAATTAAAAAATTTAAGAATTTAAAATTGAACTAATTTAGTTAAAATTTAAATAAATAAAATTAATATATAATAATAATATATGTTTATAAAAATAATTTAAAAAATAACAATTATATGTAATATATTTTTATTAAATTTTTTTTCAATAGTTAAATTTAAATACTTTTAATAAAAATAAAAATTTATAAAAAGATTTGATTTTATATTAATATTTTAATATATAAATTAGAAATTTAGATAAAATTAAAAATTTGAATTAAATTTAAGATTTATTTATAATTTAAATAAAATTTTTAGATAAATTATAATTTTGATAATTAAAAAAAAACTCATCTCACTATAAATCGAACTGAATTTTTTCTTTTTTCTTTTTAGCTGATTTTAACCGATTTTTCCAAGTTTGACCATTTATGATAGGTTTAGATTTGTTGGATTTTTAAGATCTAATCAAACAAATGAGCTAACCGGTTCAATATTAAACTAATCCAATCGATGGATTCAACTTAATTTTAACAACAATGCATCTAACAATTCAAGTTTTTGGGTAATTCCTTTTTAATGGTATTAGAACTTTTATAGACAAATACTAATGAATTCAAACCACGCAATCCTATTTCTTCTAGTTGAATTGTGAATTTTGTCATATAGTAAGTAGGTCTGCACACTGCACTTTTTCAACTTTTTGTTTTTTAAGCCTAATGAACTTGGGTGAAATTTTCTAATGTAATGATTTCTTGTATAAAAAGTGCAGTTCTAAATGCATTTTAGGTGGCCGGTTGCACAGGGAACCTAAAGCCAATAATGGATCGTCCAAGGGTCATGTATGTGTTATTTGCATGGTTCATTGCATGGCTCCAATATTTCCTTGTCGGCCATTAACAATTTTTATCTTTCTTCTCAAAAACCCAATGGCCCACCATAACAGTAAGGAGACTAAAATCTGTTGGGATATCTCGAGTCTGCTGTTGCTGGTTTTTTCTAATCTTCTAGGAGAAGCTGTGGGATTCTAGCAGTTTCCATGGCTTTGTTGTATGCAGATACAGATCCTGGTGGTTGATTTTTGCTTGCTTGTTCAGGACATGGACGGTCATGGTGATTGATTGTTTGTCAACCAGAGGCACATGTTTCCGGGCCTTTTGTTGTTGTGTTTGTACAGGGCCATTGCTGACGAATATGGTCTGCTTGCGACGTTGCTGTGTTTCTGGGGCCGTTGCTGTCAGTCTATAGGCACTTTTTATATACTTGAGTATCCTTTATTTCCGGATAGCTTAAGCATCCGGTTGGCTGGGTGGGCACCAGCCGAAAGGTTGGGGACAGGTCATGTCTTTGTGACTCTCACCTCCGTCGAAAGCTTTATAATATATTTGTTTTTCTTCTAACACCTAGTATAATAGCTAATAACACCTAATATGATGACTAATGACTATTATTGTGTTAAAAAAGAAAAAAAAAATTCAGATGTCTTATTGCAGTCCATAAAATTAATTTTTAATTAAAAAAAAATCTTCATTAAAAATACTCCTTTAAGCCTTATAGTGGCTTGGGATTTATGAATAATGAGTGCCGATGGAAACCTTAGATAACTAAGTCATTCATCCAATTGCAGGGCGAAATTTTTATTAGCAAGATATTAAAATTTTATTTTGTACGTGATAGTTTGTTTGATCGAAGTATGGAATCAACCATCTTAAAACTTTTACTTTAATCACTGGTTAAGATAAAAATAAAAAAAACAGCTGATTTTTCTTCTAACTTATTACTAATCTTGTCACATCATTTTTGAAAAATGAAACATAAAAAAAAAAAAAAAAAGAGGACCATATTATTTCAAAAATAAAAATGAATTCTCCTCAATATCCATGGTTCATGGTAACTAAAATTTGAAACATAGCCTTATAAGAAATAAAATATTATGCTATGTGTGAAAAGTAGTTATTAGCGGCCTATAGCCTCAATCAAAGTTTATAAAAAAAAAAAAAAAAAAACAGAGAGAAAAAACACCACACAGAAAATTATTCCAATAAACCAAAAACTTACTACTTCGGCGCATCTCTGCTTTGTGCCCTGTGATCTGATCAAATAATCTTCAAGGCTCAAAAGGGAAAATCTCCTTCAAAATTGCAGGTGATCTTCATCCAAATTTTTCTATGGCTTGGTTCAACGTCACAATCAAAGAATCGACATGGCCATGTATACATACCATCGAAACAATTTAGATATAAAAAATGAAGATATGAGTACAACTGGACACGAACTCAGGTCCTTTCATTATTATTATTATTATTAATTATTATATATTAAGAAAAAGGTATAAAAAGTACCCATTTTAATTGTTTATTTGTGAGTTTATCTGTGCTTCCGTGACTTTTTGAAATCGAGAAATCGTATCTTCCTCGACACCAACAACCCCCCACACGTCGCAACAGACCTCTCCCACAAATTTAGGTGGTTGTTAATGAGCAACACGCAAGGTGCATATGCACGCACCAGCGAGTCAAATTTTCCACACTTGCCAATATTAAATTTGTTATTGGTACACTCATGCAGGTAAGATACACGAATTTCGGTTTCTTATATGATTACTATTATTATTATTATTATTTGTCACAGGAAACCACTGCACAATAGTCTAAATGATTTACTTTTTAGTCATTATCTTAAAAATCTTCATTTCTCTCGCCATTCATTTTGCATATCAAACTTCCAGTTTACATATTCAAGTATTCAACCTTTGAATATGATGAACGAGTGTTTGAACCGTCAAATGGAATTAAGTGCTCAAGAATTCTACCGCTAGATGCTGACCATCACAGAAAAGTACCTTTTTACAAGGTAGGTTAGAAACTACCACTGCAGGTGCGCGCACCCGTACGCACACTATAGCATACCGGTTTCCAATCCCTCTCTCTCGCTCCTTAGAGGTTGGTCATCTTTCTCCTCTCTCATTTCTTCCCACTTCTTCGTTTTGCTGAGTTCTTGCCAACTGATCTTGTTTCATGGTTTTGTCTTAATTATTCATCTCTAATATTAATTTTGCTCCTCATTTCTTTGGTTCTTTTTCATGTATTAAGTTGATAATTAACAAACAAATTAATTAACTTCATGTGCTAAAGTATTGTGTACTATGATTTTGCCAGTATCTTAGTCTCCACGGCTGAAAGAACTGAATGAAACACCAGAGGGAAGGATTCATCAAATGGGTGTATGGTATATATATACCTTGATGGGATATTTGGCTGGTGAGTGAATTCCTTGCTGTGCTTGTCAAGGGAGCAGGCTCTTGCAGATTTGCATCCTTATTTCATTGTCTGTTCGGCCTTGAATTCATGGTTAGATTTTGGATAAACCCTAGTTAAGTCTCACTCTTAATTTGGTTGGTTCCCAGCTAGATGGGACTAATCAACTTATCCACGAAGTTAATTATCTTAAGTTATTTGAATTAAAGTCAACTCATGTAATCATACTTCCTTTTCCCCAAACTTAATAAATAACAACACTAAAGCCTTAATTTCAAATTTAACTGAAACTAGTTATATAAATATTTCTCGTTATTCTATTTTACAATGCACCAAACTCGGTTTATTGGCTTGTATTTTTACTATGGAGAACCACACGCGTTTATAGATTTAATTTAGAAATTTTTTTTTTTAGCCATGGTATTAAACAGTGCTTCAAATCTTATTATAGGTTGAAACTAAGTGAACTATCTTTCTCTCTCTAGTACTGTTGTACATAAAAAGGGATACTTTATCATTGTCATGACTTGCTTCTTGTAGTTAGAATTGTTCTTCATGCCATGTGTTTGCAGGAAGATCTGCACATTTATATGCGTATGTATATCTGTGTGTGTTTGTGTGTGTGTGTGTTCATAAGTGTATATGTCTTATGGACAACCTTGCTTTTCATGCAATAAAAGTGAAAAATCAAAACATAGGTAAGACTTAAATGTGTCGGACATCGTTAGCTTGCTGGTTTGATAGAATTTGAAGTTATTTCTAAACTGAATAAATTGCATGCTCATCATGTTCTAAATATGTACAAACACAACAGATGCACATCATCCATCTCTCTGTCACTGTCTTTCTGGATTATTTTTCCACACCATACAGTACAGAATGCATGGAAGATTGTACTGTTAATGGCGACTGGTGAGAATGTTAAGCCATTTCAATAAGCCTTGGTGCTTTATTATCTTTCACTTTGAATTATCCATCCTTAAATAGCCCTTGCACTTACTGACAATAGATTAGAACAATTAAAAACTTACGATCACTCTCAAGACGAGAGTTTTTAAGTTTCGTGTACCATGGTTATGGATTGATAACATATCTACGTTATGTAATTTAATGTGCAAGAGTAATCTACATCATGAGTTGATTTGATGTGCGTAATGGCTTCATTTGACAACTTTGCCAATCTCTCTCTCTCTCTCCTTTTCTTTTCTTTTTTTTTTTTTTTTTTTTTTGAACCCCCAAAAGAAGTCCTTAAACTTAACAATAGGAGACCTTGGGTTGTTTAAATGTTACCATGTTGGCTTGGGCTCCAAACCCCAGCAACTTGCTACATTAGGGTGGTGTCAACAAGACCTAAAATAATTATTCTTGCAAATGCATTTTTGGACTCTTCTTCGAAGACAGCCCAACAAATTTTAGATGGCCGTAGGGCCTGTTCGGCTGTTGCCCACTTTTTTATTTTTTTTTAAATAAAATAAAAAACTGACAAAATAACTGTACTTATCCTTAATAAGTATTAGTACATTCTTTAATAAAATTTTTTCTCGTTTATTAAAAAAAAAAAAAAAAAACTATTACACTATAGTAGCAACAACGGTGCATTATCGCATCAAATGGCTTCATTGAAAAAGCTTTTTTTAAACGAATTCATTGGGCATTTCAGCCGACATGTCGACATGTTTCGAGTATCAGGATCAAACTAAATGCAAGACCAAACAAGGCAGATGCACAACTAGGCATAGTTACGAAAATTAGTGTTTTAAGCATATTAGCGGGATCTCTAATTTCATAGCACATAGTTTAGTGAAACAAGGAATTATTAGGCAATTTAATTTCATCGCTTGGTTGCAGTCTTTGTTTTGATTAATCTTCTACATTACATTGGACTTATGTCTTTTCGTCTGCTTTTTTTTTTAAAAAAAAAATAAAATTGACTTGATTTATCAACAAAAAAAAAAAACTAGTGTAGTTTTTTTTGGGGGTCGAGAAAAATATATTAATAAATGATAAATACAACAATAAATAAGAGAGAATGTTAAGAGCAGTGTATGGAGCTCTCTTGATAATGCCAATTACAACAAGATATCAAATTCAAAGTCTGAAATCTGAGCACCTAGTAACAGTCTACTTGGTAAGAGCATCAATATGAACAAAAGCACAACCATTGGTAGATTGTAATAGTTTTTTAATCTTAAATAATATGATTATAAGTCTCAACGCTCTCGAATACTTATAGTTGCGCACAAGAGGCAACACACACACACACACCCACTCATGTAGAAAGACAGTAACTTTCGATGACTACACGCATGGCAAAGTAGATTCAGCTAAGAATATCAAATCAATATAATTTGAATGAAATAATAATGTCATTAGCATTAGTAGATTCAATACTGACATAAAGTTCACGGTCGAACAGACAATGAATATGAGGGGCATTAGCAAAGGGACTGCTCGTTTGACAAGGCATTTGCATGGAATTTGACTTACCCTAATCCCCTTTCAGTTGTTTTTATGAGGCAAATAGGCATCATCATCAAGGAGTTCAACATTGCTACCAGAACTATATATCAAATCACCAAATGCTTTCCAGGTATGCACCTCCACGAACCTCTCTCTCACTCTCCCTCCCTCCCTCCACAATTTTGTCCATAGATCAAAGATCTTTACAATTTTGAGATTAAGGCTCGAAAAAAATATAAGTTTCTGTTTCTTGTTTATGGATAACATTTCAGAAAAGATTGCTGAACTTATTACGTCATCTCAGAAACCCACAATCCCTTGAAGGCCAATGGATCACAACTGATACCTCCTGTTCATTGTGATGGTGTGAAACACATTATGTTGATATTTCCAAACTTTCAGCAAATTTTTGTGGGAGCACATTTGTTATTACCTCGATATTTCCAAACTTTCATGTCCAGACTCTGGGGCGGGCATGTTGTCACCTTTGCCCATTCTCTGTTCCTTGTTGCAATCAAAGCTTAGACTTGCTAGAGTTTGCCTCCTACCAAGTCTCATGTTCTTGTCCAAGGAAGTGCCACAATAGTAACCAGTGTTCTGAGTTCCTAGACAATGCCTTCAAACTTCAGGAACACTTGGAGAAGTCACAAAGACCCACAAATTTAGGTTAGCCTAGTCTTCTCTGAAAGGATCCAAACGCCTAGTTGGTGCGCTTCCAATTTCATACTTGTTAATTTACTTCCTGGTCGCTATTTAAGTCTATCAGCTCGAGCATTCTAAGTAAGCACATATTCTTTGTTTATTATTATTATTATTATCATTCTTTAAAATTTTTAGGTCCCCTGGGAACCTCGTATAATGAAAATGTTATTTTAATGAAGTTTGCTCGGCGGTGGGCTCGTAAGCAAGGCCCTCTCGGTTTGAGATCGGAAATTGATAGCGTGTGGCTTCCTGGCCTTGCTATGGCATGGGACCCACCAGAAGGATGAAGAAGAAGATGAACGATGGGTTGGTAGACAACATCATGGGTGGCGCTGGTGGTGCGTGACACTGAATTAGAAATGGTTTTCTAGAAGGGCCTTTGCTCACGAGGGTTTTTGTTTTGTTTTATTATTTTTTTTTAAAACCCTAAACTCTAATTAAGATTCGAACTTAAATTCTTCGATACTGGAAAAGTGAGATAAAGCTCATTGATAAAAAGCTTTTTCTTGATTTCTTTGCTTGTTGTTGGTCTTCTTTTACTTCTCTTTTTTATTATTATTATTATTATTATTTTAATTATTATATTAATTAATTATATAATTTTATTAAAATTTTTAATTAATAAAAAATAAATATATTTTATCTTTATAATACTTTTCATATTACAGTTTTAAAGAATTTTTTTTTATTTTATCATAATTAAATTTATTATACTGTAAATTATATAAATAAAAAATAATTTTTTATATTTTTATAGATTTTATATTTTATTTATAAGATTATAATTTAATATTTTAAATATATAAATTTAAATTTTAAATCATCAAAATATTCTTTTAACTGTGATAAAATTTAAAAATTAAATATATAATATTCAAATTTTTTACGTAATTTATTAAAAAATAAATTAGTTAAAATTCAATTCTTACAGTTATTAGAATGCCAGAGAAAATATTTTTTCGTATTGTAATTGTAATTTGCAAAGTCTACGTATTAATTAATGAAAACAACAAGTGGAATACTCGCACCCAAGAACCAAATTTATGACCAAAATCCGGGTTCTTTTTAACTGCAATCAACGCAGCAAATTATTTTGTTATTGCATTTATAGAAGGTGATTATTTTTCTTTTTTTAATTATTTTGCCCTCATTCAATGCATACCGTATTAAATGGTTTGCTATTAAATGTGTTTTGTTATTCATTTAATGGTTCACTATTTGTTGCTTTTAGGCACCCATTAAATGCAGAAATATTTTCTGAATATAAGATGTACAATGGGGAACTATTTGCTTTAATGAAGAACACACGAGGAAAATTTGCATAAATTTTGTTTCGCGGCACTCAAATGTCAAACGTCATATAAAGACACAAAAATATTTAAAAAAGTACGTAATTAAGTTAAATTAAATTACATGGTCAAAATATGGATTTAATTACTAATTTTATTATGTTCTTTTTTATTTTTTTAATCCATAAGTATCTTCAATTCCTGTAAACCCTTTTTCTAATTAATATACCGAATGTAAATTTGATAGTGGATCATTGTTTTTGGGATATTAAAACTCCGTGTTCACTAATCAACGAGAATAAAAATATTGTTGATAACTTAGGATTTGGAAATTAGGAATTAAAAATAAAGTTGAGAATTAAAAACTGAAAATAATGATTTTATGAAAATAAAAAAAATAATAAGATTGATTCTTTTGATAAAATTAATTTTTTTAAATTAAATATTTTAATAAATATTATTAATTATTTGAATTCATATAAATATATAAATTTAACTGATTATTATTACGGATGTAATTATATTTATTAATTTAAAAATAATAAAAATAAATATTAAATAAAATAATTAATAATAATAATTTCATCTCATCAAATATTAATATGGTTAATATAAGGTAAAAATCAAGGGTTATTGAATACTTATGTTAAAAAGAAAAAAAAATCACTTAAAATATATATATATTCTTCAAAGAAATATAACGATTTACGATGGAAGACAAAGGTTTTAAGTTACTGCAAATATCACTAGTTTTTCCTAATATTTTTTCGGGGAACCACCTGTCTAGGTGATCGTGAATTGAAGTTTTACTTAATTTAATTGTTAATCATGTTTATGTTAATAAATTACAATGGGAGTATCCTAAATTTGTTAAATTTGCTTATCGTTTAAATATTTTAGACGATGCGTAACATTATATAAAAAGTGAACTATATAGCTTAAAAATTAGAGAGCCTTTATTGTTGCATTTACCTTTAATAGCACATTTTGCTATTTAAAGGACTATTAACTCCTCTTATTTTATATAGACATAATTAGAATTTTTTTTTTTTAGTTTAATCCTCACAGAGGAAAAAAATAACCAAAACAACTAATTATTAGTTTGACATTTTCAAACAATATCTTGGCTTCCAAAGATTTAAATTTTTTATTTTAAATTAAAATTATTTTTTAAAAAATATAATATTTATAAAAAATAAAAAGTAAATATTTATTTTATATTATATTATACATTTTATAATTTAATAATTCTAATAAAAATTTTAAAATTTATAAAATATTAAATAATTATTTTATATTGTATAATTTATAATTTAATAAATTTTAACAAAAAAAATTGCTAAAATTTTTTAATATTAAATTCAGATAAAAATGAATGAATTTAATGCGTTTTTAAAGAGAGTGATTAAGAGAAGAAATTGATTTTAAGTGCGGAGTAAATGACTCGCTTTTTTCTTCTCCTTTTAGAACTTTTCCTTCTCACTTGTTTTTTTATAAATACCTAATAGCTAATATGAGCCTTTACATCTATTCTCTAAGTTATTCATTTATCCAATAGTTTTGTATTGCCATGGACCTCTCACTTTGGTCTTTCCTTCTCAATAGCCCTGAAATTGCCGTTCCCTATCCATGGGAGCGTTGCTTTGATGTTAAAGTTAGCTTTCGCTCTCTTTCTCACTCTCTCTCGCTCTTGCTTCCTCCCTAAGATTAAATTCTAGCATATATTGAGATAATTCGAAATACAAAACATTTTTAAATACACTTATAGGGATTTGATTTGATGTGCAATTTGCAAGCGTTTACGCGTATGCGAGTGGTTCAATCGAGAATTTGTATAACACATATGATTGTTTGCACAACTTGTTCTCATGTGTGTATTTAATTTTTTATTTTTTTTATCTATTTCATAAGGCTGCTGGGATATTAGACCATACTTCTGATTCAAATTACTTAGAAAGTTCCTTGATTAATTTTTGATTTTCTGCTTTTTTTTTTTTTATCTCTTCTTTAATTCTTTTATACTTTATTTATTGAGTAGAAAAATGGATATGTTTTTCCTTTTGAATTAACATCATTTATTTGAAAATTAATACATCTTTTAATAAATTTATATCTACTATTTCACGTGTAGTAATAAAATTAAAGCATATATCGTGCCCAATTTTTTTTATAGTTATTCCTTCGGCAATTTACATTAAATGGGTCAATTTTAGTAAGGAATGGTGTTCTTTTCTATCATTTATTTTTTGTGTGTTTTGCAGGCTGAAATACTGTTATATCAAAATAGATTGGATGGGTCCATAGTGGTTGATTTAAGAAGAAGAGTGAATCTTGGAGGAGGCCTATACCACGCCAGCAACTTGTGGGACCAAATCACCATTGGATCAAACTCCAATCATCACTCTTCCATTCCCTTGGAGGATCAACGAAATGAAAATCCCCCTTTTCTCATCCATGCTACTTGTTGTGGCCCTTTGGTGTACTTGCTCACCCCAGAAGCTGTCAACAGATGCCCTCTCTGTCAATGTGAAATCATTGCCGTTAACTAGCTGATTCTCAGGGTACCCTTTTATGTTTTAGTCAAAGTGTCTTGTCTCATAATCTATAGTGTTAATCCAAACTAAATGGTTTGGTTATTAATAATGTGTGTGCTCCTTAAGGGTGTCTTGGTAAGTGAGTATTGTGTGTATTTTCTTTTTTCCCATTCGACCCAAAAGAATAAAAAATAAAAAATAAAAATAAAAAACCCTTTTTCTATTACCTGCTTATTCCCCTTCTCTGTTTCGTTTGTTGAAATTTGGATGCAATTAGTGGTGAAGATGGCATTGAATGTCATTTTAATAATGTTCTGGTTTTACTCCATGATTCCAGATTGTCAAGGGAAATCTAAGAGGAATTCGGAAATGGAAATGTAATCGCATTTACGGATAAATAAATCCAAAACTTTTGTTCTCGGAATTTCGAAGCAGTGGTCCTTAGATAGAACTTGGTAAATATTTTCATCATAAATTGTTTCAATTTAACGCTATGGGTCTTTTTACTTTTTGAATTTCTCATTATG
The DNA here is from genome assembly GCA_037832385.1 of Rhizophora apiculata. Taxonomy (NCBI): domain Eukaryota; kingdom Viridiplantae; phylum Streptophyta; class Magnoliopsida; order Malpighiales; family Rhizophoraceae; genus Rhizophora; species Rhizophora apiculata. Next base: position 5,461,456 of record CM075437.1, read on the forward strand.
ACCTGTAAGGTCAATTACTAAAGATTCAAACAGACGTAAAAAAATACAAATATTAATAGCAATACACTGCATTCTTTATTATTACATTTAAATTTATCAATTTTTACATTAAACTATCTCATTAATGACGTGGGATCCATTAAATTCTCAGATTCGCTGCTGACTATATATGACACGTTTTACTAATTTCAATAACTACGAGGAGACTATGATGTGAGTCTTAAATGCACAGTTAACATAATGAGTAAATACGTTTATATGTCTTTTAATTTAAAAAATTAATGCACATTTTTAAGCAAAAGTTTTATTTTAACTATGCTTATTCCACTATTTAGTCTTTTCAAAGTGCATGTATTATAGCATATATTTATTTTTTTTTTTTTCTCTCTACGATACAAATACTTTCATTGATCAAGAATTCACATATTATTCGAGAGTGAGGGCCTTTTGGCGTCCATGTGTAGGGTCCACAAAATTAAGGACTATGGTAAAATAAATTATAGAAAAATTTTATGGTCAGAAGAGTCAACCAAAATGCATTTACAATGTGGGTTCCATTGACTTTTTTATTATTATTATTATTATTTATTTTAAATAATAAATATGTAACTAGGTTAGTAAAATGTACAACCAAAAATAAAAGAATATGTAACTAATATATTGTGATTTTTTTTAGTAACTTATTTCAAAAAATCTCTTACTTATTACACATTCTGATTTTATGGTTGTAAATGTACTAATTTTGGACATGAAACGAAATTTTTAAAAATATAAATAAAAATTTTTTATTCAATGAAATCCATATTTTTTATTAGAGTTAGTCCAAATAAGTAATAAATACATTGAATTGACACCACATTTTAATTTATTGAATATATAAATCATTCTACTTATATGTTACTTTTTTCTTTTTTCTCTATTTTAATAAGAAATTTCCAACCTATACTCAATCACTAAATGTAAGTTTCTTCCACGCTAGACTTACTTTCATCAAACTTGTTATTACCATTCTACCAAGATAGTCTGCCCGATCCCGAGGTGTGCATCTGTCATTCCTTCAAAAGCGACTCTTGCAGGATACATATGATCACTCCTTTTTGTTTTTTTTTTTTTTTTTTTTTTTTAGAATTACACCTTACTAGTCTCCAATTAGTGTAATCGATTTTTTCCATACTTTTCACTCCACTTGAGATAATCGTTGTCAGTATAATTTGTCTTTTCTTTGTTTATGGAGTAATAATCATAAGAAAGATGTCCTTTACCGAATCATTGGGTCTAATGCCACCGAAATTGCACATTACTACTTCACATGGCCTACTCTTAGTGGATATAGCGAAATTCTAAAAAATTTTAAATAAATAATAAATTTTTTTGTTTGGAATTATATTTTAATTTAAAATTTTGGAGTATTAGATTGATAATGTTAAAAAACTAATGGTGCCCAACATTCTACTGTTGATGGTCCTCACTTCAAAGCCAAAGTTTTTGTTGCGGAGCATTCCCCAAAAATTGAATGAAAACTTGTGAAAAATTCACAGTTGTGTAATTCTGCTCTGGTTTTGCTGATTTTAGCTGTGACCCAAGGTTGTTTTCTTGGTTTGTAAGGGAGTTATTATGAGGTTTTAGCATGGGGGCAAGGGAGAAGTCTCACTATACCATTCTTGGTGTGAGTTCTGAGTGTTCCATTGAAGATATAAAGCATGCACATTGCAAACTCGCTATGGTGAGATGAGTTTTTGGTTTGATTTCTAACTTGGGTTTGCATTTCTTTGTTTGGAATACAAATTGGGTGTCAACTTGTGTGTTGTGTTTGTGCAGCAATGGCATCCTGATAGGTGGACAAGAAAGCCTTCACTTTTTGCGCCAAGCCAAAAGGAAGTTCCAGCAAATCCAAGAAGCTTATTCGGGTATAATGAATGAAGGAGGATCCCATTGCTGGAGATTTTTTCCTTTCTTCAATATTTTTGTTTTGTTGGTGACAGCGTCATCAGACAAGGGAAAGAGAACTTTGTAAGGTGCAGGATTATATGATCCTGATGATGATGAAGACGATGAGGTGGGGTGGCTTGGTTTTTATTCAGTTACTTAATTTTCTCTGATTTGCTAATGTCTGATTGACTTATATGTGTCCTACTTCCGCTTCAGGGTTTCTCTGATTTTGTGCAAGAAATGATTTCCCTCATGGCCCAGGTGAGGAAAGAGGTATGAAGAATCTTCTTTTTACTTCTCAACCACTTTTTGTTGTGATGATCATTTAATTTCCTTCGCCTATTCAATTGACCTGTTGTATGCAAAGCAGCATCAGGATTCACAGTTTCCACCAGCTAGCCAAACTCATTTCAGTAATAATGAGAAAAGGAAAATGAAAATATAATCACCATTTATATAGCTGCTTTGTTTTGATCATTTAGTCTCTTGCATTCTTAAACAGTAGTCAGGACTGGGTTCATCATTAGCTAAGTTTTACTTCTGTTGCAATTAAAGCTAATAAGACTTGAACCCTCATAGTGTGGATGATTGTGCTCCTTAACTGTATTAACCATCGAACATGGCAAACTCAAATATGATCAAAAGATGATCTCTTTGCTGCATCACGCTCCAACAGAACAGGCGTTCAGTTACTTTTGAAGATAAATTCAGGTTCCACAATTTAACAAAGTGATCATACTCTGGAAAAGATTGCAGTAAATACTCGGGACCTGCGTAGTCCAGGTTTAGTGTTTGCCTAAGTGTCTTTATTTTGACTAAGATATCAGGTTCAGAAAATTTTCTAATGTTTGGAATCAGCAACTAACATGATCCATTATTCCGAGATGTGAGTTCATCTGTGGATGTAAGAACCCTGAGAACCCTTATTTTAGGTGGTAGAATTTTTTGAATTTACCCGAGGCCTGCGATAATGCTTGTGCTGTGGATGCTTTGGGGAACTCTTCCCATCAACTTTGGAAGTTGTATCCTTAATGAGTAAATAGTGGAAGGGGCTCTTTCTTGTCCCTCTCCTTCAGTCCAGTGGATTTGAACTTGAAATTTTCAATCTGGAAGTGTCCCCTAGAGGACAATGTGTCCTTGAGCTCAACATATTTCATGGTAGCATTTAACAGGCGCGACCCACGTATACAAAGTATGGTTAAAGAGAATGCCTTAGCCTTGTTTGTAATGTCTGCAAGCGTACATGAGCTTTTGTGGTTAACTGCAACCTGTTCCTAATAGACCAAGAAAACAAAGTAAGGCAAAAGATTTGATGCAGTTTGGAGATGCAAGGTAATGCACCAGCTCATGGAAAAAAGAGTCTGTTTTTGTTTGATCCCATAATAGCAGCAGGAAGATGAAGATGACATTATGCTAAATGATGCAATGAAACATCAGCTTTAAAATTTGGCTACCAAGAGAGTTACAATTTCAGGATACTTCAAGTTATATTGGGCATTGATGTGTCCTGACTTATTTATTTATTTATTTTAATTTTGTTGTTCGTTGTCTTGCCACATTTCGTTATGCTTACTTATGCATGAGTATTGTTTTTGGAAATTTGATTTGTTAAATATTTGATTTATTAACCATTTAGGAAATGAAAGTTCTTGAATATACATCAATTTGTTTGTGCAGGATAAGTACTACAGCAGGGAGGAACTGCAGGCTATGTTGCAGGAAATTGCATAAGGTTTTGAATCTTCCTTGCAGTATTGTGAACCCTCGTTTCTTGATAATACTCGACATTCGAAGGCAGTGCGATGTGACTCAAATTCAATGATTGATATTAGTGGTTCACATTTTAACCAATCTGAATGGTCTGCATATGGAGAAAGCTGCTGCTGTCGCTGAAGGAGTCAAGTTTTTTCAGTTATTTAGAAAGAAAGAAGGGCAGCTCTTTCTTTCTCTCTGCCAATACAGATCATCCTGGAAAGCTTTTGAAGGAAGCCTGTGTACTTTATAGCATGACAAGAGTTTTCAGACCAGTAATATAGGCTGTAGAGTCAGCTAAAGATCGTTGGAGTGGCTAGTTGTTGAATCTTTTGATGGGGGTTATTGGATACATTAGAAACAATGAGAAATGTGAAAAAGATAGATGCAGTGTCCAACTGTTGGGTTGTCCCTGGGTTACGCAGCTATTCTCAGAGAACTGACTTGTGAAAATTGCTGCCATCTCGGTGGATACTGCAGACAAGATTAAAGGTTGAAGAGAAGGTTTGTAAGTCAACTCATGTACTTGCAATGTAGCAATGGTTCTGAAAGGATACATGATAATACATTTGATGGCAACTAAGTATTGTTTTTTCTTATGACAAGGGCGAAATTGTTTTTTCTTGAAACAATTTTGGGTACAAAATATGCATCTTCTTGTCCACCATCTGCTTGATTACTTAATCCAAATTTTTTTTTTTTTTATTTGAAGTACTATTACCAGAAAATATTCATGTGGCTTAATCTTGTGTTTAAAGTAAAATCATTTCTCCTTACTATTGCTCAATCTTTTAGATTGAGAATTAGCTTGTGATTTAACAAAGAGTGGGAATTATCTGGTAGGATGCTACCAAAGTTATTAATGTTGAAACATACAACAAGTTGCATGATTTGGTAGTCGAATAAGAAACAATAAGTTGCCTAATGTCTAGTCTTTCTGCTTCACCTATAATTGTTTATGGATTCCTTTGTTCACTACCCTCTGCTTTTTGCCCTGCATTTTCCTTCAGGGTTAAGTCCAAGCAACTCTTTCATGTAATCCTATACCAAAGCATTATATGATTCTGTTCCATGTGCCAAGAAGTTAGGCCCAACACATTCATAAATGCTTTACACGTAGACCCATCTAAAAGGAATCAACTTTCCCCTCTGTATTTTTTCCTCGGAAACAAATCAGCAACAGGACAGGTGGCAACAGGAGTCATTGACTCAAAAATGCCCAACTGCGAACAACATTTTGAAAAAAAAAAAAAAAAAAAAAAGCAGGGAAAATCTCCAATTCTAAAGCTAACCCACTAATTAGTTCATTAATTAATGAGACTTCCCTCTCAAGAGAACCGACTACCAAGCATGTCTAATGGCTTCCTGATCATGCTTTCCATTCATCAATCTCCAATTACCGACCAAATGTTCTGGTGCAAAAATCATGCGTGGTATCTTAGAAATCAAAACATTACTCCTGGATCGTGAGTGTGTGGGTTGGATATTAGGGCATTGGGTTCCAAAAAACAATACTTTTGTAGGAAAAGGCATAAACTTTAGTCTTTTGTGCAAGGCATTCGCTCATCTTGGTACATGACACTAATTGGGCTTTCAGCCACAATAATGCCTGATGCATCCAAGACGACGACCAAGACCAAGAGACCAAGAGTTTAGTCGCATCACATACATTTGATTGAAAGCAACGATATAACATGTGTAGACTTGAGACTAATGGTTATCTAGAAGTTTTCATGGTGGGCCCAGGTTTTGAAGCATCCAATGCTAGGGGGAGCGTTGAACTCGGACTCCCCAGTCAAGGAAGGCAACACACCCTACCGATTCCAAAAAGTCCTAAAAAACAGTAAAAAATCCTAAAATCTCACCTCACTTTTTTTTTTTTTCTGTTTTCTGTTTCTTGTTTTGAAAAAAAGGAAAAAAGAAAAAACAGAGAGAGAAATCAACCATTTATAGGTATCCAATACATGAATCTCTCATACTGTTGATTTAAAAAAAGAGTTAAATATATGCAAAAATCACAGTTTTATAAATAAACTATTATTTTTCGTTGATAGGAAATGAATTTATGGTCGTGAATTGCAAATAAAAACTCATACAAAAGGCCTAAATACAAAATTATGTGTGCACTTCGAAGTTTTAGGATTCAACCTGCTTGCACTTACCTTCTTAAAAATCAAAAATCACCAAAAACCCAAATCACCATTTAAGACCATCCAAAGGTCCCCGTCCCATCCCACACACCCATTAAGGAAGTAACGTAGTAAAGTAGCTCACATCTCCCATCTTCCTCAAAACCCTCCAAAGGTCACCCTCACATAGCCACACCACAGTCTCCGCACAGCATCTACGTATCTTTCCATACCTTCCATCAATTCTCTAGCCGCTGCATACCCAAAATGGTCTTAAAGATCCAATCTTTTAACTCTATGCTATTGCCACCACTTCTTCTTCTTCTGACATCGGCTGTTATAGGCCCAATTCATGGCTTTGATTCAAGAAAGCTTGATGACACCACCGCACCCGGAACAGCTGGCGAGAAGTGTTCTCCATGTAGCACAAGCCCCCCGCCTCCGCCGCCGTCGTCGCCACCGCCACCACCGGTATGCCCACCGCCGCCCCCACCAGCTCTACCACCTCCAGAACTGCCACCGCCTCCTCCAAAGAAGTCTCCATCACGTTATTGCCCTCCACCTCCGCCGTCATACATATACATGACTGGACCACCGGGGAACCTGTACCCAATTGACAATAACTTCGGTGGCGCCGGGCGTGGCTCCGCCGTGGGATGGCCCGTCCTGATTGGCTGTGGATTTTTAGGCTTGTTGGTAGCACTGGGATTTTAAAGTGGAGGCCCCCATATATCTACATATATATGCTACAAATGTATTCCAGATTCTTAGGACAAACAATTTTTGTGTCCAGAAGAGATGACAAAAGCTTATAGCATCTAGCTTTGGTACATCTTGCTATCTTGAAAAAATAAAAAAATTGTTCAAATAATCTGAATTCCACTCTTTTCACTCTAATTTCATTTTCTTAGCTTCATTTCTGCAACAATCTTCTTCTTCTCCTTCTTCTTCTTCTTCTTCTTCTTCTTCTTCTTTTATGGGGTTTCCCTCAATGTTTGCTTTATGTTCTTAACATGGTGATGATGACAATCTGATCTTATGGGATTGTGAATGCTTACCCTTCTTTGTGTCTTTCCTTGTCATTCTAATCCATTCCTTTTCACTTCATGTATTGACTGGCTAATTAATTAAACACAAAACAATGGTAACCTCTTGTTTATTTTGGGTCCTGGAACACACATGATAATGAAACAGTGCAACTATGTAAAAAAATAAAAAATAAAATAATAAAAAATAAACAAAATTGGTGCTTTTTTTGTTTTTCATACCAATCGCCTTAATTTAGGTTACCCCACCAGAATGTATTTCCACGGCCGTCTTAATTGAAAACTCCTTCAGTTTGGCCCACCATTAGTGGCTGATGTTCTTAGACATATCCTCATTTTGCACAGATGGAATATACATTCGATTTTCTAAGAGCAAAGTGGTCAATGTTTGATGGATGGTTCGTACGTGCCAAAAACCAGGAATCCAATAATTTTCTAATGGCTAATAGTCATGTTGATCCTTTCATCGTCTAAAAAGATAATGATTGAGAAATTGAGCCTTGAGATTGTGCCTTTTTGGAATTTTTTCTTTTTTTTTTTGTTTTGAAAGATGATTGATTATGGGATAAGGATAGACTGTTCCATATTGTTTAGTACACAATTCAATGAGCCTATTAAAGAACAAAAAAAAAAAAAAAACAAAGAAAAAAAAAAACAAGTAGATAATGGTTGAAGTTGATCAAGTTAAAAATTGTACAGTATAAAGTTAAGTCGATCAATTTATTGTACTACACTAGAATGACATATTTCGTCTTCCCTTAAGAAATTGACTAATGAGCACCAAAGAATGTACATTTGCTTACCCTAAAGGGTTCAAATGATCTGATTCATGGGCATATGATTTAAATGATCAGAAGTAAATAATTATAAATATCATTAATTTATGTGGACCAAAAATTAAGAAATTAATGAAATGATGTATATTGATTACTATATAACTAATCGCTTTGATTGCATATGATTTCTTGGAAATTGTATCATGAAAAAACTGTTTTGAGCGGGCAGGAAGATTTTTGTTTTTTGTTTATTTTTAATCTTTCTTGCTCACCAACCAACCCCTCTTTACCTTGTTCCTAAATAGGAAAATTAATTGCGCTTGAACTACCAAATAATAAAATATTGACCAATAACAAACATAAAATCTTCAAGATGCTCAGCTTTCTTGCATCTTTTAAGTTCCTGAGATTCAGCACAATATTTGAAGGATTTAAAGGTAGGTTAAAAAAAAAAAAATCAATTCTCAACCATTTCATTGTTTCAACTTTTTTTTTTTTTTTTTTGAAGGGGGTGGATCTTTTCAATAGACAACACTCAAAAGGGTTACAAATTCACAATCAAGTAGCCAAAAAGATCTCATTAAAATTGGAAAAAAAGGAACCATGACCAGCAAAAGAGCTTTCAATAAGCCAAAAAGAGACGCTTTTTAATTAGCATCGCATCAGAAGGAACATAGTGTATTTTAATAACTTAAAAATAATTAAGGGAAAAAGATAAATCTAGATTTTTCTAAAGTAAAGAGAAAATATTCAGCCCGTCAGCAAATTAAAAAAGAACGGCAAAAGAAATCATCCAAAAAACACAGAATTACTGGAAAATGTGACAAACAAAAACGCCAGCAGATTCGCCTGTCAGGGATATAGTTTCAGTCCTAGACTACGTGTCAGATGGATGCCAGTGCCTTGTTTTCTTTTTGAGATCAACTTCGGTTTCAACAAACTGTAGGACCCACCTTAATAAATTTGTTTACGATACGAAGGTTAGGCTTTGGTGGTGGGCCTTGGCATAACTCATCAGCCTTTTGCTTTTTAGGTACCATGAACTTTAGACTCTATCTTTTTCGGTTTCTGCTACCAAGGCATGTGAACGTGGCCACTTGATGAGTTTAATTATCATTCAAGGAACCACTTGCAGAGGATGTAATAATTTAGTTAATAATTTGTTATATATATTTTTTTATATTATTTTAAATTTTAATTTTTAAAATATTATTTTTTTATAAATATAAATTTATATTTAAATTAGAATATTAAGTTATATATATAATAATATTAAAATTAAATATAAAAAAATTATTTAAAACCAACATTATTTGAGTGGTAAATGCTTTTTGTGGGAGATTTTAAAGGAGAATAACAATAAATTACTATGATATTAACTCATAAGCATAATAATTAACATATTTATTATATATAGATATATATCATTGAAGGAAAAATTATTGGATTTCATTGAATGCAATAACTTGACGAAACAAGTAAAATATGAGTAAAGTGATAGTATAATAATCATTTATTTACAAAATAACACTTTATTGGTTAGACTTTAAAGTCTAAATTGTGTCAAAAGAGTCTTTGATTGTGTCTATTCAATATAAAACATTGTTCTTCTCAAAAAAAAAAAAAAAAAAGGAAAAAAAAAAAGAAAACAACATTGTTAATTTTTTAGGTTTATCATAAGATAACTTAGGTTTTAGTAAGAGTATAGTTTAATAAACTTTTTGACATTCAATTCAAGTGATTCAAATTTAAAACTTTTAAATTCTAATTCTTAATTACTAAAGTAACTTTTTAATTAAGCTAATTACTAAATTATCTTTCTCTTTTAAGCAATGACTCCCCTAATCTCCATTAATCTACGGTACATAACTATTGTGCACGCACTTTCATAATTGAAAAATTGCCTCCGACAAAAGATTGGTTGAATTTTGATAATATTAGTAGTAGCTAGTACCCGAAAGTGATTCTAGGCCTTGACTAAGGATGATAAGTGGCTTGTAATCAGCTTCCTTTTCGAGAAATTCTATGCTAATTTGCGCAATAATCGGATGGGCCTTAAGCAAAGAAATGTGGGATTGCAAGTGTAGAGCTTAGACCATCTACGAGCTAGCTAGAATTAATTAAGCTCAACTCTTAAAGGTAAATCACCACTCGGAACCCTCCAATTATCTAGCTACTTTAGTGAGGAATTTGATCAGATGCAGAAAAATAAAAAAAAATAAAAAAAAGGAGCCCCAATTGTAGCATTCACTTTTTTGGTGTTTCTGATGGTCATTACTCAACGATTGAATTGCAATAATTAGATAAGAGATCGTGCCATTGAAGCAACAAAGGCTAATAAAGAAGGAAAATTAACTAGTTTCTTAGTGGGTTGTTAAAGCCGGATTAAGAAGAAAAATAAACTTTATCCAACAGACTGTCTTTATGAAAAATTTAACAACTTTTGAGAGTGCACTTTACCATCTCAGCTAAGCATACAAAAGAAAAAAAAGAAAAAAATCAGTAGTAAACTAAAAGTCTATATAATCATCTATTAAGTAATACCTTAATAGTTAATAATTTAAACTTTTATTCTTGAAATTTTGAGTTCTAATTCTGAAAAGAAATTATATAATTTATGAAAATTTAAAGGGAAATCATTAATTGTTTGGAATCTGAGTAGACTTTTTGCCTGGTTTCTTCAACTTGAGTAAAGAAGAGCAAATTATAAGCGATCCCATAACAAAATTATTCAGTTAAACGAAGCATTTGGAACAATAAGAATTCTTCTAATGGGCTTGGAATCATTTGGTTAGCTATAACTGCTAACATACGTCAAAATGAGTGGAAACAGAAACCCACCAACAAGATCCTTAATTTCCACCGACAAATTAACAACTCCACCTAAGCTAAGCCCTTTTTTTTATTGTCCTTTTAGAATAAAACACATTATTAAATTGATTTAAAAAAAAAAAAAAAAGATTCTTGTTGAGTAGTAATACATGCGATTTAACTGTAGAAGAAACATATAACCAGTTTAAACTCAACTAATAAGTCATTTGTTTAAAGTAATTGAATCAAGACATTAATGAGTTGGAGGTTTTTGCTTGAGTTGGGGACATCATGGACGTCAAAATCACTCAACTGGCCACTTTCCAGCCATGTTTTTATAATTTCCATTGCGTGACGAACCCGTCTTGAGGGATTGAAATAGACTTCAAAGTCGGAGAAACTTTGCAAGCCATCGAATTGGACGCTTACCTTTCCGTCTCGCTGCACATGGCCTCCATTCAATAATTGATCCCCACATTCATTAAAGCGGTCTGTCGGTATATACGGGGTAAGTGCAACAATTTCATTCGTACCTAAAATTGCGTTGACTACCCTACCAATGGCTACTAATTATGAGTAAAACCGCAATATGGGTATGCAATAGAAGTGGACGATCTAAGGGAAAAATAATGGTGCACCTTCGGTTTTATAACTTGGTGGTACCCCCCAAGTAAAGGGGTATCGCGTGATCCGAGGCTTAGTGCTTACAAAACATTGTAAGTCATTATAACAAAGTGTAGATTATAAGAGTACACTTTTTGAGTATTCCATTGAGCTCCTTAAACGATGTTTGGGATCGTGGAAAATTTGGAGTGTGTAAAAAAGAAAAAAAAAAAGAAGTCTGGGAAAATTTTCAAATGTACAAAAAAGGAAAAAAAAAAAAGAAAGAAAAAGATAATATCTTGAAAACTATTAATTATCTTTGTGCCAACAATTAGCCAAAGAAAATAAAGGAGGCCAAGTCATAAGATACCCCACCAAAAAAATAGAAAAGAAAAAGGGTCCAATACAACAGAAAAAATGGGCAAGGGAAAAAAAGAAAATTAGAAAAATTACTCTGTAGAATGACAATAAAGTTTACCATACAAGCACGCCATTGTCTTTGGGTCAATTGTCATAATTACGATTTCTTGACTTAATAAAAGGAAACTATATTTTCGAAGTCATTATCCACAATTTCCGCACTAGCAGGGACAGTGTACGAGTGAACCTCGCAGTTTTAAGCAGGTTTGGGCATTCAGTTGTGAATATTGAGCAATAGAAAGGACAGTAAATATCAATATTAAAAGAAAAGGATTCTATATAAACTAAAGAGTGGTAGTCCCAAGAATAAAAACTAAAGAGTTTTTCTTTTTTTTTTTTAATATATGTGAAAAGTATTTACAATTGTATATGGGGCTACCTGGGCCCTTGTATGAATGATTAAGGATTTGTTAATTTGAACTCCTGTGCTTCCCTTTTTGTCCCTTGAACTTGGAAGTAAAACAGAGATACACAACTCCATCTGGTTGTCTCAATGGGGGCAAATGAGACATCTAAAAACTTTTTTCCCTATTTTAATGGCAGATTACGCGCTAATTTTACTTTCGGAAGAAAATCCTAGAAAAGATTCTGACCAAAAACGTTTAAGACATTAGACCGAAGGAAAATTTTTTAATATATAGACAGAACAATTTAATTAAAAACCCCGACATTCCGATGTAGCAGTTGGCTGTAGGTCAATTTTGCATTCAAGGTCACAACCCGGTGAGGCCAAAACGCTGACACTCGAATTGCACAAAAACAAAAGACAATTTGTTTTCTCTTATGTTTGGTTTCCTATGCTTAGGCACTTCAGGCGTCTCATTAGCAGATCTAGATTCCAACAGCCACTTGGATATCAATTTCTCAGCAACAACGAACTAATAATTTCTTAGTAGGCACCCGGGGCAGGCCTGAAAATTCAGACTTCGAGAGCAATATATTTTGGGAGGTTGCCACAAAGACGCCATTAACATGAAATTTTATTAACAACTTAAAATTCAAAAACATCAACCCAAAATTTAAAAAGCTCAAAAATTAATTTATATGAAACTTAATGAGTTTATGATCCGATTTATTCAAAATTCAATGACTCCATTATTACCTAAGCACTTTTCTTTTATATATGGGTTGGTTAATTAGGTGAAAACACCCCAAAAAAGGTATCTAAATAGATCACTCGTATAAAGAACCCACTCGCTAGTATAATCGCTTCTTTGCTCACTCAAATCTTTTCTTTCTTTTCTCCACTTCTCTTTCACTCTCACCAAATGGCCGGCAGCCTAACCTTGAGTCTCTCCATCTTCTTCTTTAGCTTCATACTTCTAAACCTTCCCACCTTGACCAACTCCGACGGCACGTGCCCTTACCCATGTTACCCTCCTCCCACTGGCTCCGGTGGCACACCGGTCACCACGACACCGCCACCGTCGCCGTCATCGCAGTCGGGATCATACCCACCTCCCGGATACTACACTCCGCCTACAGGAAACTTGCCATTCAATTATCCACCACCAGCTGGTAGTAATAATGGTAACTATTACCTTGGTCCTCCCCCTCCCGATCCGATCTTGCCATATTTCCCATTCTACTATAGAAAGCCTCCTCATCAAACCGACCAGTCATCGGCAACCAAGCTCCAGCTGCCAAGTTCAACTGTCTTGACTGCCACAACTGTTGCTCTTGCTCTAGTCAGTCTTGTTTTTGGTTTGTGGTTGATGTAAGTGAAAATTTTGATGTAATCAAGTCCCTTTTATGGATCGTAGGTTATCTTAAATGATGATGTATTAACCTGAACTTCCTCTCTCTATGTGTATTTTTTTTCCCAGAATTTAATTGAAAGTAAACTAGCTACAAGAGTTGATACTTACTAGTTTTGATACTTATTATTGCAAGAATTTTGATGTTGCAAATTAAAGAGATGGGCAAGAAGTGGGATTTTTTTTTTTTTTACTGTTTTTGTTGGCAAGATAGTGTAGAAACAATGATGAAAGACAAGAAGGCGAAACTGCGGAGAAGGTTGGCTCAAGTGCCTCTATCATTCGTTTGGTAATTTGGACTATTCTACTAATTTATATTTTCCTTTTCACCAATAAGACATCATAAAGGCAGAGAGTTAATTATATTTTTAATTATCAGAAAGTGAATTTGAAATTATGAAGTTGAAGTAAACAAATTATAACAAATTTGTTTTGAATTATATAAAATTTGAGTATGTATGTTATATTCTCGAAATTGAATATTTTTTAAATTTTATTACAGATTCAGTTGATCATTAGCTACACTCAAGCGTAGGCAAAATATGAAATATTGAACAATACAAAGAACTTTTATGGATTTTTCTGATAAGGGCTTACGTTAATTTTTATAGAGCCTTAATTTCTGTTTTTGTTTTTTTCTTTTGAGTGGGCAGACAATTTCGATGCTCTGTTGATTTCTTGAATACTTTAGGTCTCGATTGTCTTGATTGGTATTTTGAAACAACTTGATAACATCACCTATTTTAAATGATAATGACGTATGGACCAATTTAGATGGTTCACAAACGAGCTCCTTCAACCTTCTTGACGAAGCCAAGTTACATTATCCTTCTATTTTTTGGAAACGTTACATCGAAGGGTATACCTTGACAGTCAGACTTACAAAAATTATTATATGGCAATATCATAATTTAGTTGTACATCTTATACATTTGAGGTCATCCGATGTATGGTAACAATTAATGATAAAAACAACGAGCATGCTATGAACAATTTTGATAGTGTCAGCTCACATGACTTTATTGAAATAACCAGCGTTGAAGCCTTCTATTTGTTATCTCAGGGTTTTCCACCTCTTAGGAAATTATATTATTCTCACTCAGCCTTTATAAATTAACAACACAAGCCAATCCTATGCTACAAAAAATTTTCTGAACAGTTTTTCTTTTGGACTTTCCATGCTACTGTTTCTTGTTTTAATTTCCAGTTTTTCTTTTTTGGGGGGTTTGCATTGGTACAGATCTCTCGCAAAGTGTAAATGTTGATCCTTGAAAGAAAATTCTATAGTTTTAATTCATATAAATATCCAAAATTTCATGCCCTCATCAACTTTTAAAGTAATGCATATGCCCTGAAGACGACCCCAATACCAATAACCTAGAGCTCCTTTGTTAAACAACATGATATAGTGTGAGAACACAGCTATGTGACTGACAATAGAGAGCCAAAGGTGTGCAAGTACATTAATTGCATTTCAGAAGAACTGCAATTTGTATACTCATTTTCAAGCCATTCTCCAGTTACTAATCTGTCATGGAGTGTCCTCGTACCTAAAATCTACATTCAGAGAGCAACCAATTATCCAGACACAAGTGCTTTAGTGTTTCATTACCCTTCTATGTAGAAAACATATTAGCGTAAATGTGCAATACATGGAATGCAGATAGATTACATGTTATTCATGACAGCAGAAATCAGATTGAAATAGGCAAGGTATTTTAGTACCTGGTAAATACTTCACTACACTAGCTTCTGATGGTCTTCAAGTGTATAGGGTGGCAAGGACTTAGAAGTTGAAGAACTCTGCTATAGAGCAGACATTGCTGAACATTCCACTCAAATGATACAGTAGCTGCTGCCGCATGTATGATACTTGGTAATGTGATGGAATGGTGCGAAGGGAGCTCCAACCGTTGATTGTGATGCTTCCAATCTTTCTCTTCACAACGCTAAATCATGATCTTGTTTATCTCACTCGATTCTTCCAATCTCTTTTGCAACATGTCCATGTGACAACTAACTGTGAGAATTTTAATCCAATGGCAAATGCAACTGACTTCAGGAGGCTACACCGACGGCTAGATGACCTAACCCAGAACTGTTGCCAATTCCAATGTCTTTCATACTACTTCTCACCATCTCATGGCCAATGCTATGTCTACGGTTTTCCATTTTCAGTCTTCCCTCAACATTTTGGTCTTTGCATACTCCATTATAACCAGATACTGCATGCCTTCGCAAATTGGTGTCCTTCACTTTGTCACTATCCCTCCTGCCAGTGGCACCAGCTTTAGTCACAACTTCTTGGTGGGAGTTATGGTCGGTTGGTGGAGTACCACAGCCTTCAGAGGGCTGCATTGGAGGGCAACGAGAGGGCTCAAGCAGATCAGTTGTTTTCACAGAATCTCTAGCAGAGTGTGCTTGGTCATTTCCTGCTCTGGAAAGCAATTGCGATCTAGCAGCAGCTCCACGCCCCACACTTGTTGATCGCTGTTGTGCCTTAGCTGGTTTGGGGTTTGATACTGCAGCCTGAGGTGGGAGAAGAAAATGATGAATTTGACCTTATTTTTTATAAACAGTTAAATTGTTTAGAACAGAGGTGCAATAAACACAAACGTTGCATCAGAGTATAACTATAATTCTAGAGAGGCTCTGAATGCAATGACCATGAATCAATCAATATTTCAATCTATCACACACTCTAGCCAAATCCCACTTCTTTCTTTCACCATTCTTTCTTCCACAGCTTCTAATCATATCTAATAATGTGGCCAATAGCAATAATTGGTGATGTGCTGAAAGTTGTATTCAGCCAAACTAATTGAATAATAATTCCCTATTATCCTACAGATAAAGTTGGTCTAAGGGGCATGAATTCTAAGTAGTGTAAACAATGTTATGGCCTACTTTATTACTTTACTATTAATTTCACCATAGAATAATGGCCATGGCAAGTAAAAACAAGAATGGGAGACATATTGATGTACCTTGTTAACAGTGGAACTAGCATGATAGAAGGAAGGCATAGGTGTTGCCTTAAAGTTAAGGCTTTTCCGGAATTGTTTAACTTCAGCCTCAATCTTTTCCTGCAGATAGAAATGCATTAGTATGGCTCAGACGTACTTACTTAACATTTGACTGATACAGCTATTTTAAAACTTTTGCTTGCCCATGAAAATAAGCATCAAAATCTTCCTTTGATAAGATGAAGTAATCCATGCCAGAGTGAGCAATTCAACTTATTGGCAATAATAAAAAGCCCCCGATTGGATGCATTCATGTACCTGTTTTCTTGCTTGAATCTGATTCATCTCAGCCTCCTTAGCGTGCAATTTCTCTTCTAATTTCACATAGTACTGAATCAGATGGATTGAAAGACAATGGTAAGAATTCACATCCATTTCCAAAGTCAAAGAAAAACTCAGATTGAGACATTAAGAAGCCTGCTTACCTCTTTCCTTCTTTCTGCTCGTTCATTGCTTTTGAAACTGAAAGCTGAAGGGCTTGCTCTTGTTTCTGGCTTAGCTGAGGTATTACTCTGCTTAAACCTGCATAGTGATTATTCTGTTATAGTGACAAGCTCACAATACAAGATTGCAAGAAGAGCCCTGCAAGTGCATCTATTAGACCTGTCTGGGCTTTGCCGCGCTCTAGGTTCGACCTCACTTGATCCAGAAGGCAGAGTTTTAGCTACTTTATTCAGCCTTGCTTCTTTAGCACTGCCAGAACAAGAGAGACATCTTGAACACTGGATAAAATTGAAAAATGCAGTTGGGCATTGAGCAAGAAACAGAACAGCGAATACCTTTTGCTCCCACGGTTTAATCTCATATTGCATGTTTCAGAGTCCTAAGCATGGAAGACCAAGCAAACAAGAAAATTTTCCGTTAAGAACATCAAATCAAAAATAAAATGCAATATTTGTGGATTTTGAATATTTTTCATCCTAATACAAACTTACCTCTTTTTTCGTAGTTCTATGGGGTGAACATCTGGTTGGAGCGACAGCTTGTGGTGATTGCTTTTCCTGTTTCGTTCTTCTTTGAGGACTTTCTTTTTCCCTATGGTTCCGATTTCTTTCAGCAGATTTTGAAGCATGGCTATCAATGCACTTCTGGACTTGACTAGCTTTAGCTTGAGACTTCAATCTGGCCTTGGTGGATGTTTCTTCCTTTGCAGCTTTGAACTGGAATCAGAAAATTACTCAGTTATGGTGAAACAAGAAAACAGGATAGGAGACTTGAGTCGAATAAATCTAAAATGAATGAGTGAAGAACAGAGGCATTGATCTTTTGCAAGTAGGTAATATTGAACTGAATTGTTAAATGCTTGCACATCATCAAGTCTTCTGGTTTAATTGGCAATTGACAACACAGCTTCTGATGGCCTTTCCAGACTTTTTGATCAAGAACAAAAATTGGTAAGAACATAAAACCACACCTTTGGAGTTCGCTGATGCAGTGCGCTGGTTTTATAAACCTTCCCAGCTGTCCTACTTTCAGTAGATGAAACACTGGGCCTAGATGGTTTATCAGAATTAGCAGCATCGTCTTTGAAAAGCTCCTTTTTCTCTGCTTCTCGTTTGTCATTGTTGAGATGCAACTTGCCACATTCAGTTTCAAAATGTGCTTCCTTGGGCTTAGGTTCTTCTAGGGCACCTTCCACCGAAAAATTAGAATTGCGCAAAGCTGATTCCATCTGAGATTCAGAAGACGAAACACCACCATCTTCTCTTTCACATAGCACCATTTCACAGTCTGCATGATATTCTGAACCTTCAGGGCTCTCGTCAACGTGGTTACGACAATTGCCATCGTCTACATACTCAAATTGGCCGTTGAATTTTCCACGGTCATCCTCCTTCACGCGCTGATCAGACTGAGCATAATTTCTATTCCCATTCACATCATCATCTTCTCCTTCACAACCCACATTTTCAGAAACGTCATTTTCGCGGGATTGGTATTCTTTCCGATCAAACGAGCCTGGAAACCGAATACCCTTTTTCTTGAAGTGGGCTTCAAAATAAGCTTTCTTCTCAATAACTGAACCTGGCTTTGAGTATTTCTCTACCTCTTCAAGATACTTATTGTGAGAAAAAGTTGACCTCCTCTCCCAAGACAGACCTTCACTTTCAAACCTTCCAAATGATATGGAGCCAGACTGCAGAGAATCCACCAATCCCAGTTCAAAACAGACTTAATTACCTCTAATAGTAAACCAAGAAATGAAATTTTATATATCCAAGCAGGAAAACTGCAGTTAACACAAAGATTTCCCTTCAAAGATCAGCAACAACAGCCTCCAGAATTTCACTTTTTAATGGAAAATTTGTCGTGTACATACAAGCACATCACTTCCATATTCACTCCAGAAGATCCAACAGGAAAAAAAAAAAAAAAAAAAAACAAAAGAACACAAAACTTGAAAATCTAAACAACAACTAAAACTAATAAAATTACTCTAAAAAACCAACTAGAATACTGTTGCCAATTTAAAATTCACATTCGAATAAAAGTAGTCAACATTATTGGACGTCAGATCCTCGTCAAACGAAAAAAACAAAAATTAAAAACAGAAAGATAAATACCCGAAAGCTAAAGCTGGAGGAGCCCCCTTCAATTTCACCCGCCATGAATTGCCTCAAATCAAGGACTTAACATTCCTGCTAATTCAAGGAAAGAAATTAAATCAAATTAAACCCCAAAAGGAAAAAAAAAAAAACTAAAGTAACGAGCAAAAAATCTACAACATTACCCTCCTCCAAGTCTCCTAATAATCACTATAATCAGTCATAATAAATAGTAAAATTACAAGAAAAGAGCACCTTTAGACACCCATTTCCAGAAATAAAATTAAAACAATGCACAAGCTTCAAAATTTTCTCTCGTTTTGTCAATAGAAAGGTTCTGTTTATGAACAAAGGACAGAGAAGACACAACGAGCCTAAGTAGTCAGATTGTGACTTGCAGCTGAATTAAGGAATAATAATACGGAGAATGCGTGTTCACGTTACACTCTTAGATCTGTCCCTTTCTCTTGTCCTTCTTCCACGTTCACATGCAAACACATGTTCACAGGAAACAAAAGTGTATCGAAGGAAAATCGTTACGTATGCACAGATTTATCAAAACTTAAAAAAAATAACATGAGAATAATAAAAAACGTGAAATATTTTATTTGATGTTATAAATAAATAAAATTAAATATAAAAAAATTATTTACTTATATCAAACTTGTTCTTTAATAAATGCTATTAAATAGATTGCTTATTAGATTATACATTTAGAGCCCCAATCCTGTGCGATTAATCCTGTTAGAAAGTTCACATGTGCCGCGAGTTGTCACATTTGGTCTGGGAATGGACACTTGTCAAGTTTTCTGTTCTGTTTTGTTTTTGATTTGTCGCCGTCGATGTTGACGGATGATCAGACTTTGGAATAATAAACAGCTCAGGTTTTGGAAGGACTCGAGGGCCCACAAATCTGACGGCCCAGGTCCGAGCT
Organism: Rhizophora apiculata; assembly: GCA_037832385.1. NCBI lineage: Eukaryota > Viridiplantae > Streptophyta > Magnoliopsida > Malpighiales > Rhizophoraceae > Rhizophora > Rhizophora apiculata. The sequence continues at coordinate 5,481,185 of CM075437.1, forward strand.
CGGGAGCCTTGGGAGGAAGGAACAGTAGGGATGCTTCACGTGTCAGTTCAGGAGGAGGAGTTGACTTTCCAGCTGGCCTAAACTAATGCCGCACAGTAACCATATTAATTTAAGATTAGCAAAATACTAGGTGACGTAGACGAATTCTACCTATTAAAAAAATTATTTTAAAAAACAACGTGTTACAGTAAATAATATATAATATAATAATACAATTTAAAAAATCAAATTTTAGAGCCATCTTCAATAATTTTTATTATTATTATAATTTTTTAAAATTAAAATTTAAAAGGTCCATAATTTCCGACTAAAGCCGGATGTACTTCATGCGAAATGGCGCCGAGAGGCTTGTGAACGATGAAACCGCAATGATTACAGCCGTGAACGATTTAGATTAGGGTGGGTCCACTATTAGATAACGTTAATACGGACAAAGCTCATTCTGTCGTTTGGGCACGTGGATGTCTCGGAGTTACACAGCAGAATGTACGGGTACGGTGCCACCCATGGCATTGTAATCCGTGCTCAGATCTGTTGTCCCACCATGTGGATATAGATTTCAATCTTGACCGTCCATATCCGAAAGTTGGGACCACTCGATGGCGTGATCCACGCTGCATGTTCATGAATGGAAAGGAGTGCACCGCGTATTCCCACATAAACTCCGTGCACATTCATTTTTATTTTTCTATTTTTTTTTTTTTGGAAAAAGAAATATCCAAGTTTATAAGATTTCTCAATCAGCCTCCCACTTTGCAATATTTTTACAATTATGTCCAATTGGAAAAGCGAATAATTGCTGTCAAAATCACAAAAACCAAGGAAAATTATCGTGGACCCATGGATTGTAATCTATTCAATGCATATTGTACCAATCCCATTTTGCAAAAATTTATACCATAAGTGTTGTTTTTTTTTTTTATGGGTTTTTGCTATGATGTTTTTTTTTTTTGATAAAAAGTAAGAATTACAGATAATATTTTACAATATTGTGAGTATGTACCATTAAAAAATAAATTTGTCAGAGAAAGATTGCAGCTTTCCCCTTTTCAGTAGTCCAAAACTTTGGGTCAGAAGCTTTTATTTGTGTCTCAGTGGTCCACAATTTTTCTCTTAATTACTACTGCATGTGGCCTTTGTCGCCACCGAAACCATTTATTTATTCGGGAGAATTAAATATTTTACTCTGATTTATAATTTTATATTATATAATAAAAGTTTATTTAAAATAAATTTATATAATATAAAATTATAAATAAATTATATTTATAAATAAATATAATAAATATCTATAATTAAATATTTTATTTTCATTTAAGGAGTAAAAATAAAATTAAAAAAAAAAAAAAAAAAGAAAAGCGCATTCCTCCTCCCTTCCCTTGTCATTTTTACTTTGATAGGCCCTCCGCTTGACAAATTGCACTGAAGACAAGACGTGGATTGGAGAATGATCTTCATTTATTTGTCTGTCTATCTCGGTTGAGCACAGGCCGAATTCCACCCAGATGAGCTGTTGACCACAGTAGTTACCCGAAAGTCATATCAGAGTGTCTTTTAAAGTTACTTAGTCGTTAACATCCTAAAATTTTATTTTTAAAAACTCGATATTTATTTTAAAAGAGAAAATGGTTCACAATTTAATAAAAATTTTAATAAATATATAAAAATAAATAAATAAATAAATAGAAGAGCAAGTGAGGAAGCATGATGCAAGTAACTTTTGGCCATGAGCAATAAACCAACAATAAATAAGGCAGACCCATGAAAGGAGGGATCCCCACATAAAGAAAAGGGACGGATCATCAATACAGACTTGTGGCTACCTAATCTAGAAGATAAATTTTTCTCATCTTCAGTTGAAATTTGTTGTACATTAATTATGTGAGACATTTAAACCTGATTTCACCTACTCCCTGCCCATGAGGCATCACATAATCTAATTGAGGTTTCTAGTTTAAATCCCAATCAAATTCAATGGATCAAATAATAATAAAAAAAAAGGGTATTTTGTGTTCTAAGCAGAGACTGTGGGAATCACTGGAAATTAAGTGATCTATCTCTCAATATGCTTCTTTTTTTTTTTTTAGATTTTTTTTTTTCCAATAGATACGGAATAACTGTAGCAATAAACCTAAGTATCGAATGAATGTATTTTGGTTTTTATGTAGTAGTGTTTTTGTTTACTTTTTATCTAAATGAATGGGACAAAAAAGTAACTTGAGTGAATGAGATAAAAATTCAAACCTCGGATCATACTCCTATGCAAATGACTTAGAGACCACTGAATTGTACTGAATGGTTGTATTTTGGATTTTCTTTTTCAAATATGGATTCTACAAATTAAATTTCCCATTCAAGTTTTCAAATTTTTTTTTTAAAAAAAAAAGGTTATAATTGTACTCTATATATACATGTATTTTTTTTAATCATTTGGTGATAAATTGTGGTTAGAAAACTCCCATGAAAAAATGGAAACAAAGAACTCATGATGAAGTATTTGTAAAAGTTTCACAAGATATGTCAAAGGTATCCTAAAATGTAACCATAATTCCGTGATTATTTCCCAAAAAGACCCCAAAAAAAAAGATTAAAAAAAAAAAAACACAGCCCCCTGCAGTGGGAAAGGGTGAATGATGGCTTCATAAGTAGGGAATAGAACTCACATGTCTAAGAACTTGTTTTGGATAAGGCATTGGCTATATGTTATTTATTTTTTGGGTTTGGTTGTGGCTAACGTGGGCTAAGATAGAAAGGAACAAGATCATGTGAGAACTTATATGTTAGAAAGGAGGGATTTATTCTTTTTCTTATTAAAAAAAATTCATTCAGCCATAAACTATAATTATTTTCATTCTCATCAACTCTATGTCTCATTTTCAGAATTAAAATTTGAGATCTCAAAAATATAAATTTAAAATTTAAATTATTTGAATATTTTTTGAAAGACAGAAAATTTATTTTTTATTGTATATTTCAAATAAGTCTTTTAATAAAATAAAAAAAGTTGCTCAATCAATCATTATGTATTAGACGAGAAAATGGGGAAATTTTTGATATTTACCGCAAAAGGAAATTAAGAAAGGGCAAAATGAAAATATTTGTCATCACCCTCTTAGGCTTAGAAAAGGAAGAGAAAGAACCAAAGTTTCCCATCCTTGTCATTTCTTTCTAGCATTCTCTGTCTACACCGCCACGTTTATATAAGTCCAAAAATTGTAATTTGTCATGGCCACATGAATGCACATGCAATGTCTCCTTGTTTAATGGTTTAATAATTAGATATAGCCGATGTCTTAACCCCAAAAAAATAAAAAATAATAAAAAAAACGATATAGCTGATGAACGCTAACAAGCCAAGGACTCGTCAAAATAACACGTAGCACTACAACAACGAGAAATATAGGCACAAGACCTCCAAGAATGGCACCCACTGTATGGCCTGTCATATAGACTCAGATTTCTTTGGAATGGCCCAGTACAATGGCAGGCCCTAAGCTCCTAGCTGGGGTTTCACTGATGCCCCAGACACTGGCCTGCAACATTAATCGACTCATTTTGGTAAGGGAAATTAAATATGATTTGTCATACAAAATGTTCCTTTTAAAAGGCCAAAGAAATTATCCAGCAACAAAGACGTTCAGCATAATGGTCATTCCATCAGTAATTCCTGCCAATTCTCCAATCTGCAGAGGTTGACAATTTAGTTCAATTAAAGGGCAGGGAAAAAAAATTATGGAAAATTTAATGAAGCTGTCAGTTTTTACAACCCTGCCTTTAGTTTTGGCAAACTGTCACGTTCCCTCTTGCAAGAACTGATCCAAGTAGCTGTGACAAGATGTATACAAGTAACTGGCAACCATAATGTTTTTTTTTCTTTTTTCGTAAGTAGTTTTTTTGTTCTTTTTGGCAATAGAGAGTGGAGAATGCCCTTTGTTCGGTGCGACGCAATCGATCCGTTTAAATTGCTAACTCAACCAAACTATGGTTGTAAATTAGTCGTGGTTGACGATTACCGCTGTCATCTATTTGGAATTACAACTGAATTTTACTGTAATTAACAAATTAACAATTATAAAATATATTGTTAATAAATATAATTAACCGTTTGATGATAATTTATGATATTTTCATGAAAAAATAGGAGTCATTAATAAATAAAAAATTGTTAATTAAATTATAATGTAATTTTTTTATTTATATTAAAATATTATATTTTTTTCAAAAATAAATTTAAATTATGGTGTATTTTTATTAAATATAAATTTTATAATTTACTAAATATTAACAAATAAAAGGAAACATTTCCTTAAGAGGCCTTTTCTAGTTCTCTCGCGTGGGAGCCAGAAGAAACTTTAAATCTCTCTTGGATCAAAGAAGGATCGTCCAATGGGTTATGAAAAAAGTCGCATTCAACGAGAGGGCGACCCAAGTTAAATTTTGGCCCAAAATTTGCAATTTAGATATAAATTACATCTTATGTTCATAAAATTCCCTTCAGATGAGATTAGCGGTTTCCGTAGACAAGACATTGAAAATAAACATGGTGAGGTTGCTCGGCGGATACCAAGTCTAAATGCTTGGGAGTGAGGCATGGGGTCCGAACATCATGTCCCACTCATAGATAATTTTTCATCCCCTAAGTCAACTAAACCAAATAAAAAAATGGAACCCCTCCTCAACCCCACTTATCTTATGCATGCCTAATTGGGCCAAGGACCTTTCTTTTCATGCATTGTGCCCCATATATTTGACCATATGAGTTGCAAATTTTCAAATCTGATTCAGGCCTTTGAAACATTGTCACACCAGAAGACAACAGGAAAGGAAAAGCAAAAAAGAAGTCGGTATTGTCCAATTGGACTTTTGATAACCATTTTATAATGAATTTGAAGACCATAAAAAAAATTTAAGAGAAGTTAATTTATTTCACGGTCATGGAGTGCAATGAACTTCAATTATGATGATAAAATATAATTTATTTCCTAAATCTCTGCAAAAGTCCTCAATAAATAATTTTGCAAAATACCATCTCCATCCAAACTCATTATTAACTCTCTTTTTTTTATTATTATTATTATTTTGACCTAAAAAAATGTGTAATCTAGGAATATAATGGAAAAAAGTTGAATCTAGCGCGAACATGAAATTCAGTTTAGTATAAATCTTGCGACAATTCAACTCGCATTAATCGGGTCAACGATGATATGGACAAGCGAGTGATGACTACCAGAAAATTGACAATTCACAAGAAGGTTAGGTCATTGGGCATGCTTTTTCATACCAAACAATCCCAACTGAGAATTATGCTTCTTCCTTTAGAGATAACAGTCCCGATCTTGTATAAAAAAATTGGACCAGTCATTTGTACATAGAAAATTTGTCAAGCTTTTTGATCTAGACAGCTTTGTTATCAATTTTCTTTTTTTCTTTTTTTTCTTTTTTTGGTTTTTAAAAAAGGCATATACAACCGAGCTGTCAATTTCTACTCATACAGCTATGTTACTCTATCCCTCTTGGGAATCAGTTCCCTTACAGCACTCGAAAGTCATAAATCATCGCACATTTGTATGTGCGTATGTCTATGTCGGCTCCACCATACTGGATCATCACTTTGACTTTTAGTTTCTTAAAAAGTGCAGAAATAAAGCGTTTGTATAGATGCGAAACACTTTGCACATGCATGTGAATTAGAGGTGCCGGTGGGTTTATATTCAACTCAGCTTTTGTTGGCATTTAAGCTCAGATATTTATAATTCTAAATAATTGAATTTCATATGTTGTTGAGTTTTAAATATATTGGATATCACGTTTATTATTAAGTTTTGAGTACGAGTTTTTAGCATATAAAATTTTAATAATATTAAATTTTTAATTTTTGTTATTAATTTTGATTATTTATATTTTGAATTAATTATATTTTAATTTAATTAATTTTTTAATTATTTTAAATTTAAATTATTTAAATTTTAATTCTTTTAGTTTTGAATAATTTAAATTGCAATTATTAGATTTTCTTATTTAATGTAATTTGTCTAAATTAAATATGAAAGTAAATTAAACCAATTAAATTAGATTAAATTATTTTAATTGAATCATTTTTTTGTTATTTTTCATATGACTGTTTAATTGAATTATTATATATTTTTTTTTTTATCTTGACGTGTAAAAAATTTTTTAAAATTAATCATAAATATTATCTATTAATATATAAAAAATATTTATTTATCACACAACTTATACATTTATATTTAAATTTTCAACAAATTATTTCAAACGACCCATATATATGTTGGAGAATCAATCCTCGCACGCGAGGGAAGCAACATAAGTTATTTCTCTTAGGCCTACAAACTATATCATTTTCATTGTCATGCCCACCCAAACCCAATAATGGGTCATTACATCGTCTTGATTATCGTCCTGTTATTAGCAATGTCATGATCCCTTTGCCTTCAAATGCGCCTGCTGCGTTCAACACATAAAATTCCTCAACTTTAAACCTTAATCAAATGCCGAATTGCTGCTTCTCTCCGCGGCTTTGTGATTTTAAGTAATAAGTCCAGATAAAACATTATTCATGACATGCTTTGACTTGTCTCATAAAGTTCTATGTTGACATTTATTATGAGAATGAACTATCATTATTATTGATTAAGAAGATGCATGTAAAATGACAAATGAAATTTAAAAAAGAAAAAAAAAAATCTTCCTGTATGTAGATTAAGATACGATTGAATGGTTGAGATTTGTGTTTTCAGAGATACTTTATCTAAGTCCATAAGCTAGCCTAGTTGGTCACAAGAACAAAATTCTAGTTCAAATTCTACTTTCCTCAAATTTTCATAAAATGTAGACTAAAAAGCAAAAAAAGAATTAAAGAACAGAGAGAGATACTTTATCCACACCGAAACATAGCATGTGCAATTGAAGACTAAATCAGCAGCCCTGACACTTCCATCGTTGCTAGAGTTCCATTAGCCCATTGGTAGGCACCCTTTCTGAGCTCCCTGATCCCTTTGCTATCTTGCAAACAAAACACTTGGATTTGCACAAATCAACAACAAAATAGCACTTGTACCCTATTACAGTTTCGTCATAACCCATAAGATGCAATTTAAGCACTGCAGTTTGTACGGTATATGCCATCCAGCAAGTTTCAATTTTTTTTCCTATTTTGGATACATTCCGTGCACTATATTAATTTGCTTGGATTCCAATTGAGGAGGGATTGGCCAATCCCAAAAATGAAGTCATCTGAGGTTAATTCCTTACAAGTTATCTGGTTTCAGCATGAATATATGTTTTTAATTGGACGGAGAAGTATACTCATTCCACATGCAAAGCTTAATCTGTAATTTAACTTCGCCCAAAAATACTCAAAAATAAAAATTACCCTAATACCAACCACCCATTGTTAATCTAATGGAAAGGACGAATAGGTATCGTGTGGATTATACACATAATCGCATGTTCAAATTTTCTTAATTATATATATATATATATTTGTTTCAAGTAGGAGTTGTAGCAATTAAAATCGCACTAATAACTTTTGCGTTTGTCAAAAGAGTTCCTGTTGCGTGAAAGCAATTCTTCGTCGTCGAAAAATCATAACGGTACCCCCCAGGTTGTGCCAGACAACCGTGCTCGTGATTCAACACCTTATCCCAGGACGTGGGGCTCACTTACAGTAGAATCCTGTGGCTAGACAACAATAATCCCTCTTGGATTGTCAGAACTTTTCCAAGCAAACGACTGACCATATATTCCTGCAACGACTGCCAAAAATTGAAAGGCCAGAGGTACATTCTCATTCAAGTCTCAAGCCTTGTGGGGACAAAATCCAGGCCACCCACTTTTGACATCCATGCAAATTTTTGCTAGGTATTGACTCTCAACGAAGTGTAGGTCCCAATTTGGGTAGCTGATGTCAATAATTTGGTGTCCATATCCCTTTTAATTGGAGTAAAAAACTGGAATTGCAGCTACAAAGTCTATAGTCTTTGCCATACTTCATTTTCGTATGGCCCCTCCATTAGTTGGATCCTATAATCTCAAACCTTCCCGTTGATCTCACCTTCCCAACTTGTAATAATTCACAATCGCAAAATAACACACCTTAGATGTTTATTTTTTTTACTGTTTCATGGGAAAATTTAGTGATAATTTGATAACCTTTTCTCTCATTTACTTAGATTTTAAATCTCTTCATTGATACTCTTTTAAAAATTTTGAAAAAAATTATGATAAAATATGATATTAAATTTTAAATTTGATATATTGCAATTTAGTATAAAAAGTATCACTTGAAACCTGAGCTTGGGTCCAATGCATAGGGAACTCTGATGAAAACTATTGATCATGCCTAGCTGTCAATGAGCCAACGTGGAGGCAAACAATAGTGAATTCATGGATGCATGTGTGTCAGCACTATTTCATTTATTTTGACCGTGTGAAATGTGTTCCGTTTGACAAAATTAGAATCTTACACCAAAAGTTTGCTTACATTTTCAAAGATTTAAGCTTTACCCTTGCCCCAAAATTAGTTGTATTTCAACCTTGGTCCCCCACGTGTATTCTAATTTCGCTGCTGGAGCCACCGATTATGACGCAGAAAGGAGGAAATTAATAAAGGGGTACAGTTGATCAATGCGACTCTTATCTTTTGATGGAACAAATCAAATGTCTGACTAAAAACTCAGAAATTTCTTCCCATTTTCTCAAGAAATTAGAATTTTGGGATAAAGAGGGTGCGACCATCATCATTTTAGCCATGGGAAATTGAATTTAATCAATTTCAACTTCAAAGTAAAAACCATAAATGAAAGGACAAGGCATGACAAGGACCATACATAATGTCTCGGAGGGACCATTGTGTGAAAAGGTCGCCCCAAAACAGGCGCCTCCATAGATCATCCACACGAGGGCTTTCACAACACAACTCAAAATGAAATTGAGAATCTGAAAAAAGGAACATGGAGAAGGATACATGAATCTTAAATTATGAAGAAGTCCAGAGGAATTGCCTTTGATTGTACGAATTATCGTTAGTAAGTTACATTGCAAAGAAATGACTAGAAACCTAATATGCTTCCAATGTAGCACATGGGGTAAGGAGAAAAATACAACAATATGCAAGATGGATATATGCTGACTGCCAAGTTGAATATGAATACAATTTGTGTGTATATGAATGCGTTGAAGGTTGCGTAACTATTTTTATTTCACATGCATGTACGAATGCATGATTGCGGGGACAACAGAGGGGAGTCCAAATCTAAGTATGTTATCCTAAATCTGTAGCGTTGAGGGGGGTGGCCGGTTGAGTTGGCAAATAGGCCGGTGGAATTGAATTTTAGTTGGGTTATTTTGTGACATAGGTTTATTGAGTTTTGGATTCATTGAATTTTTTAGTTATTTAAATTTAGATATTCTAAATTACGTGTTTATTAAGTTTTAAGTTTATTAAATATTAAATTATAAAAATTTAAATATTTAAAATTTTAAATTTATTAAATTTTAAATATATTAATTTTTTAATTAATATAAATTAAATAAGGTTAAATTTTAAACAAATTAAGTGAAATTATTTTTATCACCCGCCATGACGGGTTAGGGTCAGGATCACCGTCACATCAGCATCGTCTACCGCATGGCTTGGGATCATCTGGTTGGGCCCTAGCCTCCTTTAACGTATCTATCTTGCGCCTAGGGTTCGCTTAAAGTTAACCTCATAAATCTGCAAAGTTTTTTTTTTTTTTTTTTTGTTCTTTTTTACTTTTTCCCTTAAAAATCATATATATATATATATATATATATAGAGGCATCCTTAACACATGAAATATATTGCAAGATTTAATTTTATACTCTTTTAAATTTTCTTTTTCATCTTATTGGTAATTGAGCTTGGGAAAATAAGAAGCTTCGTTCTGATATTTATTGAAATAAATCAGACAAAGTCTCTATCTTCATCATTTTCTAGAGCACTTAAATTATCATGTCAATTACGCTAAACAAGAAATGATCTTTGACCAGCAATCCTTCCAACATTAATGCCACTAAAAGGGACACTTTGAAACCTACCACTCCTCTCCTCTAGATGTGGTCTAGACCCTTTTTTTTTTTTTTCAAATATATATATATATATATATATATTTCAACCCATAAATTGGCATAGAAATTTGAGAGGCTCATTTTCAACACACGTGAGGGGCACTAAGACCTCTCTTTTTTGTTGCAATCTCCCTACAATACCATGTGAGATAGTCATAGCCAACGTGACTCACTGTCTCACCCTCACCAAGACCCATCGCTTTCTCCCTTGGCCATATTGATCTCTTTACGTGGCTTGATTGCCCTTCTAATGAAAACCTGAATAACTCCAAGATTAACCTAGTTGACACTTTCAATATTATTTTTAGGGAAACGTTTCGTAACCCACCTTGTTGATTTGACCCGTTGAATTTTTGTATCGATCGGGTGTATGTTACTATCGATTGGATGTATATTATTATAGATTAGTTGCATGAGTTGTTTGTTTTTTTTTTTTAAATAAAATAAAATAAAATAAAATCAATGGCATATATACGATGTGTTTTTGTATCTTCTTTTTATTTCAAACACCAAGATTCGATTCCTACACCTAGGGCTTGACAAGGTAATTCTTTAGAGATTGCTTATGAGTTAGGGCAAGCGAAAAATTTAGTGCAATATGGGGAAGTTGATTTATGATATCTCCCAAGGAATAAAATAATCTGTTGATACTGTTTTGCTACAAACTAGAGTAATTGGAAATGAGAAAGTTTTTTTGTTTTTTTTTTTTTCTACTTTGACTATGGGGTGGCTAATTGATTCGGTTTTGCGTGTTGAGAGTATTCCAAAGGTGGCTTTTTGTCTAGCGTATGCCCCCTTCCATTGCTACAAGCTGTAAAGTGTAATCTTGGGTTTGGTAATAGCTTGCCAAAAGGTTTATTCGATTGATGAGAATGTTGGTGCTAAATGGCGAGACTTAATTGGACATTGGAAGAAGTTTTAGTAGTAAATTTTATTTTAAAAAAAAGAGAGAGAGACTTGTGTTGCGGCTTAAATGTGTGATTTTCATATCAGTAACCTTATAAAACTCTTTCAGGCCACTGCATAAAAAGAATGTTTTATCCGATGTACCAAAGGAAAAAAGAAAAAAAAGGAAAAAGGTCAATTGATAGATGGCGAGATGAGAGACTCATCACAAATTGTAAGTTATTTTAGTTCCATTCTCGTGACAGAAAACGCAAAGTTGTGAATTCCAAATTTCAAGCTTTTCTGTCATCAAGCATCAGCCATGCCAAAATGGCTATATGAAAATATAAATGTGCAACGCCAATGCGAGGATCTTTGGAAAGCATGCTTTCCTTTCTAAGCTCGACTGACAATTGGGTTTTTATTATTTTATTGATGCACCGACACGGTTCAATCTTATTCAAGTCCTTAACTAGAAATAATTAAACTTCAAAAAAAAGAAAAAAGAGAGAGGGAGAGAATTAAAGAACAGAAAATTTTCTGGTCTTTGAAGCAGCATGAAATTCCTGTTAATTAAATAAATACCAAAAATTCTAAATAATTAGAAAAAAAAAAAAGAAAGAAAGAAATATTGGGAATTCTGTCCTATTTCGACTGCAGCCTTCGTATTCGTTCTGTCCTATTGCGATTGAAATGATCTTCTCCTCCGTATAAACACAAACAACTTTTGCGGCCTTTTTTTTTTTTTTGACCATAATGAGTGAATGTGAGGTGCAAGAAAATTGGGGCATCAACATGTGAAATCATGTTCATTGTAGGAAAAGTTGGGGGGAAAAGCTGGAAAATTCGAGGAACCCACCACCCTCTTCACAGTGACAAGCCTGTGGCTATATGAGGTAGGGGTAGGATTGTGGGCGGATCAAAAGCTAGCCAAATGGCAAAAGTAAGGCTATAGGCTACCTGCTTTTGCCTCCAACCTTTCTCTTTTCTTTTGTCATCGCGGCCGAAAGTAAAAAATAACTGAAATTCAAATTTTCTCTCATTTTAGTATTTGTCCCCTTCCCTTTATTCTTTCTTTTTTATTTTTTTATTCTTTTTTTCAAATGAAGGCTATTCATTAATTAAATTTTTAGGCCAAATGTCAAGTCAAAACCGAGACCAGTGACCCAACATAAGATTGCGGGTTGACTTCAAATATCAAAGATGTAATAATTTTTTACTAGGATCTAATAGGTGAATATGGTATACGAAATTAAATTTGAATTCTCAAACTTAAATACGAAAATTAATAAAGCATGATTATTAATTAGAATTAATAATTTAAATCTTATCCCGTCTAATATATTCACTTATCTTATAACTGCCAAACATTATCCTTTTTTTACTGTCACTCACTGTTACTCATAAGTTGTAACCAAGTGTTCATCAATGAACTGAAGTAAACAGGCTGTAGAGAGCTTAGAATGAGGGGTTTTATTACATGATGTGAAACATTTTGGGCATGGGCTAGTTGTAATTGATGTGTCATTACTATAATTTTAATTGTAAATTTATAATTTTTAGAATTAATTTTAATATTATATTAAATAATTATAAATATACAATTAATTGTCGTTAAAATACAACATAATATATATATATATATTTTTATTGGGAATTGCCGTCAAGAATTGTCCCCACCAACATCTGTTCAATATTTCTAAACAATTAAACTATTAGTGTACGCCTCTATCTTCAAATGTTGAACTTACTCTTTTATTACAAGAAGTCATCCCACGAGATATTTTATTTTATTTTTTCTGCAACGGACCTAACCCTTATTTAAAAGCTTTCTAGAAACAGACTTTTTTTTTAATTAAAAAATTCATTTTACTGCAAATTATACAATAAAAATATTTTTTATTTTATAAATTTAACATGCTTTCTTAACATTAAAACCTAATATTTTATATAAAAATTTAAATTTTTAATTATTAAAATATCTTTCAAGAGACTAGTATTACATGACCAAAAAAAAAAAAAAGAAGAAGTCTTGCCATGAGATAAAATACGTCAACTTTCCATTAACAAGTTGATTAATTGCTAATGGTCAACGGCTCCTTTTTTTTATCATAAAAATTCCTACATAAAATTAGAGGACCATAGAAAGATGACAAAAGCAGATGAATGCGGGATCTACGGCCAATCAAAGCCAAACACTGCCAACAAAAGCAAAAGAAAAACAGTAAATTAGAATAAAAGAAAGGCCAAAAGCCCTTTTATGCTCTCTCTCTCTCTCTCTACCTTCATCTTCTCCAATACATTAATAGTCAGATAAGAAAACTTAAAATCAGACTTTACATGCATGAAAGATAATGAGGAGAATTTTCAAGACTGCCTTTCTTCCCCTGATTTTGCTCCTTCTTGGCTCTGGTGTGCTAGATGAATAAACTTGCTTTGCTCCCATCATAATAAAAGCTATAATAAACTTCGTTTCTTAGTGGGCGCATGGTCCTTATATCATGGAGGGTTTTGACAAGTTAAATGTGTTTTTTTTTTTTTTAATAAGCTCCAAAAATCTTGGGACCTTTGCCAAAACTTGGGTACTAGAAGATCTTCCTTGCCCTGGAAATCCTCCCGTAAAAGGGTGTTTTTTTTGGCGCATCAATGCTGCCAATTAGTCTGTGAAACACACAATCAGCAATCACAAAATTCTCTTCATTTGGCTCCTTTATGCTACAGAAGAGTAGAAATCACAATCCAAGAAGAATGTAGTAGACCAGAGTAATTGGTAATGCTATCAGCATTCCAAATATAACCCTGCAACAATTCAAATAGGAAAAAACAAAAAAGAAAAATTAGACACATATAAGTTACCAAAGTCTAATGCCATTGTTGCTTTCTCCATGTATAACAAAACTTTTTGCTTACGCAGTGCTAAGAATTGCTGGATGGACATTGTACTCTTTGGCAAATACAAATGGAACTATTCCTTGTGGCAGTGCAGCCTGTTAGATAAACAAAATTAATCTTGTCAAGCTGTTGCACATGAAAAGATTTAAGAAGAAAAAAAAAAAAAAAGCGATTGCATAAAGATTTTTTTTGGTTCAATTGAATTGGGAAGATGAGTTATTATATTTAATAATTACAATTGCATGAAATGGCTAAAGTGTGTAAGCCAGGGAACAGTTTTTATGTTTACCTGAACAATAGCAATGTGGAGGAGGGTACCGCGCAGGCCAATGGCAATTGAAGCGGCGGCCATTACAGCAGGGCCAGTCAGGAACCGAACGGCCATGGCGAACGCCGCGACGGAGTTCCCGCAAGCAAGTATCTTCGGTTGTAAAGCCATAAACAGACCTTTCAAAACCCATAAATAACCAAGTTCAGGACATTCTACGCACTCCACAAGTGAAAAAACTAAAACCACTTTTTGTTTTAATCAAATTAATCGGTCTCAACTGAGTTTCGAACTCAAAAACTGATTAAAACAAAAATTCAAATTGGACACCTTCAACTTCAAAGACAATTCTAGTTGCCAGCATTTCAACCACTTTCACTACTGCCGTTTCGAAATTGGTATCTACCACTGTAGGATGCCCACCAACCCTGGGCCACAAGCAAAACCGTACCCATGTGTCGGGTGGGACAATCGATTTATAGTCCAAAGGACAAAAACCCCTTTTAATTTCCTTTTTGATAACGACTCACAAAGCTCACAAGTTCACTGAAAAAGAATGGATGGTTGTCATGAGCTGCGCATATTCATGACCCATCACCAGAAAGTGTCAGACATCCATCCCTGACGTCCTCCAACACCACGCTGTGGTCAGAATTTGCCACGAACTTTAACTAAGTTATCTTGATTTGGTCCTCTTGCTTAGACAAATTACAAGAACGATGGACAACGAAGTTTTACCTAAGCTGAACATAGCCATTCCGAGGCCGGCGTCAGACAGGATGGAGATTGACTTCTCTATTATTTTAGGCATATGGACATGCCACCTGCCACAAATCCACAAACACCAAAATCAATTGTAGTGTGGTAGACATCGAAATGTTGCACGAGACAATTGGTCATAAAGGAACAGGTCCATGTATTGTACTATTTCATAAATTCATTGTACATTTTCTTTTTTTTTTTTTTATACATGTTTGTGTTTAATAATGGCATTTATGTCACGCCAAACTTTCTGGGAATGTTCGATGGAAATTAGAGAGATAATTAAACCCCATTTCAGTTTACGGAAACAAAAACAACATAATCATAAGGATGTATTTAAAAGTTTTTGCTAACCTGAAAGCAACCAAAGACCAAATAAGGCCAATTAAACTGGAGTACGTGTTGGGGTTGCGGATTAGTTTACGCCAAACCATAATCAATATCAAACGGGTCATCACGCTGGCCGGAGGCATTTGCTTGCTGCCACCGGATTCCGGTGCTCTGGCGACTTTCGGGTGCATCTCGGCGGTTGAGATGGACCCCAGCTTATGAAGTTCAGTGGGTCCCTCCTTTTCCTTCTCTCCTTCTCCATCTCCTTTGTCAACAAAGCTGTCCTCCTCTACGGCGAAATCTCCGGGAATAGCTAAAAAGAAACAAACAATCAACCTGAATAAATAAATAGATTAAAAAAAGAAAAACTGTTTAATAGAATAATTAGGTAATAATTAACAATTAAAATAGTGTTTTTGATATAAATTAATTACTTTTGCTTTCCCCATTTTGGTCAGTGACCAACATCCTTATTTCCTTAGCACCCTGATCGGACCGTCTAGATTGCTCCGACGCTCCGAAATCGGTCCCACCACCGAGTACGTGAAGGCCACCGGCTTCGGAGACCGGCGATGTGCTCGAGCTCCATACGAACATATGTAGCTCTTTAGCATCATGGTTTGCTCTATTGTTGAGCTGCTGTTGCGGAGGCGGCTGGCTTTTGGTGGCGGTCTTGGCTGGTACAGTGGTGGAGAATTCGGGATTGGGTGCCGGATACGGAGAAGGCACGGTTTGAGCGGGATGAAAACCGAATCTTGGAGATGATAAGGCGGCGATTGGAGCACAATTTTCTTCGGAGTTGGACGGCATCGGCGACGGAACCTTGGAATTTTGAACTGAATTCAGATCGTTCTGACCGATATTTGAGGGGCGGCCGGGAAATCCCGAAACACCCATCACGGAGTAGAAGTCCGAAGGGTTAAAATTAGAGCCTCGCGGGGTCGGGTTTCGTGAGGAGTTTAAGCTATAAATCTCAGCTCCGGTGAGGTTCGACGGACGAGGTGTCAATGCCGAGAATGAGCCAGGTCCGAAAGATCGTCTAGATGCATTTGATTTTCTCACCGTCACGTGTAGCTTCCCGTCGACGCCAATATCCGCGTCAGTCTCCAAGAAGTTTCCGCCGTCGAGAGAGACCACGTCGGAATCTACTTTGATGGAAACAATGGAGGGTGCGGTGTCCGGGAACTGCTCCATGATGAGAAACTTAGCGCCTCTGTATTCGAAGAGGAATAGAAGGAGAGTGTACCATATAATACACTGTAAAACCACCACCTGGACCATCAGGCTGCCGGAGTTACCGCCGTACATGGCGATAAGAAGTGGGATGCCCATGACCAGCGTGTTGGGCAGCGTGGACAAAGAAAAAATGGTGATGGCCCACTCCAAGCTCCCATTTTTAGCCATATTAGTCCATATTCCCAGTGCCACGAGCATGATGATCTTTTGTAGGGTGTCGGCTAAGATGAACTTCAAGTTCATGGCGTATGGGTTGTTGGTGGAGATGAAGTGGAAAGAAAGCAAGGGCACCGCAAATAAGGCCACGAACCTGTTTATGCCGGAGCACTGGTCGGGGCTGAATATCTTCCACCACCTGACCGAACCGTAGGCCAGTATCATGGCTACGTACAGTGGTATCACCGCCGTCAGCACTTTGTAGAGATCATTCCAGCTTATCATTTTTAGGGAGAGGTTGATGGTGGTGATGGAAATGAAGAGAATAATGGCAATGGTGGGTAATTTTTTGGGAGTAGCGAAGAAAAATGAAAAATCAAACCGTTATTTAACTAACTATGCAGCTTTTATTATTATTATTAATATTATTATTATGTACTCTACTGACTTCTCTCTGCTACGGCCCCTCCACCCCTTCCCTGAACTTTTGCTGATGAACCAAAAGACAGAGAGAGATAATGTAATAATGTGTGTGTGCCTGTCTGTGCCTGTCTGCGCTTTACAACAAGTTAGAGAGACAGAGAGAGAGAGAGAGACAGAGAGAGAGAGACAGAGAGAGGGAGAGAGTTTGAGAGTGGAGGATAGCTCTTTACAAGAAGTTAATTTGAGAGAGATATAGAGTCAGGGTTCCGACTTTGGAGCAAACTCTCCACAGTGTAATTTATCGGATAAGTATATTTTCAATCCTACAGCCTTTTTTTTTTTCTTTTTTTAATGGAGTAGTGACAAAAATAGGGTCAACTTGTACGGTTCTCACATAAAAAATAAAAAAATAGAAATATCAAAAGAGAGAGGGAGAGGGAGAGGGAGAGAGAGAGAGACACTGCTCTAAATATCCAAAAACTATCTCCAATGATATAAGGCATTCTTCAATCCTGATTTAAAATGTAATTTTTTTTTTTTTTTTGGGTATCTAGGATTGGTTTTTGAGAGAAATACACTTCAAATAACATATTTTTATTTTTCTAAATTTTTTTATATGTAATCAATGTATGAATAAATTTTTTGACCATACTCTTGTCAATAATTTTGCTGAATTGAAAAAAGAATTAAAATGTTTAAGATTTAATTGAAACCACTCAAACGTTCGGGATTATTTTGAAAAAAATAAAATGTTTAAAATAAAAAAATACAGTTATTCAATTTTAATAGTAGGAAACAATATGCGCGCGTTGTGCTCTGTGAATTATGCATTGAACCAGCATAAAAAAAATTATGAAAAAGTGATTTTGAATCTTATAAAAGTTTTTCTTGAGTTTTTTACTGCATCCAGCTTTAACGGGAGCGGAGTGATTCTACTTATTGGGTTCATGGTCACGGACTCGGAGATATTAAATTCATCAAAAAATGTTGGTTGCGTACTAAGAAAGGATTGAGGCTGGCATTACATTCACGCGATCAGTTTAATATATTGTGTGTAAAATTTATATATTATATTATTATAATTATTGTTGGTATATCTGTAATTTAAAATACATAATCACAATTTATTAAAAAAAAAAAAAAAAAAGGTATAAATGATTGCGAGTACTTGGCACTGAAAGTGAAAACAGGGGAATAGGGAATGGGACCAAAAGCTGGTTTGTAGGTTCTCAACTCTTGCCAGACTGCGGGTTGGTAAGTAACCGGCGGATATGGCAAAAATGGGTTGCAACTTCTGCTTTAAAATTTTAGACAGACATCGACAAATAATAATAATAATAATAATATATAAAGTTTTGGACAGGCAGAGAGAGACATTTCAATGATGACTCCATGTTTTGAATTAAATTGATTTCAACCTCTTGGTTGGGACGGCCACCAAATCTTTGAGGTAAGGAAGTGATGAGATCGCCTCAGAAATTCCCATATTGTGTGTGAATTGGAGTGCAATGTGCCACATTCGTAAAAGGTTTAAGTACTTTGAAATCTCTCATTTTCACTTGCATCTAACTCCTAATCACCGAACAAAGTGAGCCTTTTGACTTGTTTAGTTATCCAACTGGTTAAAAGCAAGGTGGGTTGTTCTCATTGCTTCACATGGCTTTCAATGTGCATGAGTCAGGTCCCTAGAAGGAGCAGGAGATGAAATCACTTCATAGCAGTTGAAAATGGTGATCAAAGGTCAGTACAATCTGTAACTTCATGCAATGCAACAAATTTTATATGAAACAGCGTTTTGTTGTTATTAGGAAGGCAGGGGAGACGTGTTTCATGGGTTGCGAGTTCTACGGGTTAGGTCCCAATACTGTTTAACAATTGAATATTCTACACCTTAGGTTTGACCTGCAACTCAATAATTTCCGGTTCTGTGAGTATTTTGGCACAATGATTGAAAAAGAAAATAAAAGTAAAAGTAAAAAAAAAAACTATTATGGCATATTTTCTGTAATAATTGATAGTACTGCAACTCATAACAAGCTTGGACCTGCATTAATAAGTCTTCTAATTTAACGTATCTATTTGTGTCTGACTTTCTGGGATAAACATTTGTCATTACACGGAAAATTAGAGTTATTCTTAGAGGTGTAACTTTATTTTCATAAGAATTTTCAAAGTTGCATCCAGCATTAATTAAGGAGTTACATCTCCGTTATGAAGTCGTAGATTAGATGGTAATCATTCTCGTCAATTTTAACAAAAATGTGTCTAAATCAATTTGTATTAAATAGTTGTTTCTGTTAAATGTCTGTTTAATTTTTTAATCACCTTTGACTGAATTTATAATTATTTACGAATTTTTTTTAATTTAATTATAATGCCATCTGATTTTTAAAATTATGGTATCCGTACATACAATCACTTGATCTTCTGATTGAGGCGCACATTTAAATCATTTTGTTATAAAAAAAAAAAAAACACTATGAACTTTTATTTTCTTCTCCGACTGCGCTACCCCAAGTACAGAAAAATGTTACTCAACATTGGAGTGAGATTAATTACTGAGCAACGCCAACATGTAAACGGCTGCCAGCCACGATGCATGAATTGAATTGATTTAAAACAGCCGTCAATTTTAATCTTAAATTGACAATCATCAACTGCGAGTTATATGCCACTTCAGACGTCATGTTTCTGATGGTCCCCAAAGCCTTGAACTAAGGTGGCTTAAAAGGTGAACAAAAAGGCGTGAATTTATCTTTATTTGCTTGTTTTAAACACTCGAATTTGTGTTCCCACTTGAAACATGCACGACATAAATCCATAGAGATCTGAGCTTGAAATCCTGCTCGCACTTAACAAATTTTGTTCGATGCCAAAATTCCACCCCTCTATCGCGCAACAGTTCAAGTTTTAGCCACTGGTCGTCTCCCGTTCGATACCATCAAAACACTTATTTAATTCAGATGACTGGCCCGGCACGTAGCTTCGACCTTATTTAAATTTTGTTCATTCCATTTCTTGCTAAAGAATCCGGTTCGAGGGTACACAGCCAAATTGTTGACCAACGAAAATAATGATGCAATTCACTGCCGGAAACAGTGTAGCTTGTGATCACAAAACAATAACTCCTGCGATTTATCTTTGCCTTTCTCAGTGATTCTGCTGTAGCCGAGCCCTTTTTTTCGCAAATTCCATAACTTTATTTAACAAAATTTACTTGGCTTATTAAGAAAAAAAAAAAAAAACTTTAAGCTTCAATCCTTGTCATTCTACTAGCACATGTCAATTACCAATCCTTTTCAAATTCCACTCACTGCTCTCCGCCCCCAGTTCCATACTTTTTCTCTTTGAATTGTCTGTTTGTTAATTCTTAGTATTATTAATATTAATACAGATTAAAAATTAATTTAAATTAAAAATTAAGTTTAAATAAGTTCAATTTAAGTTTAATTATTTATATAAATTTAAATATTTATTTTTATATAAAAATATATAATTTATATTATTTATATATTTTTTAATTATTATATATAATTATTTTATCATATTAATAAAATTATAATATTTTTTTGTAAATTTTGTAGGACGCGCCCGGTTTGGAATTAATTTTCTTGGGATGACAGACACAGGGATATAGACTAGCTAGAATGAAGTCACGGTAGAAAGTTGCATGTAGAAGACAAATACTGCCTAGCTCCTAATTGATTGTCATTTGACTATAATAGTAAAAGCAGGCGGTGTTATGAGTCAAAATCAATGTGTTTCAAACTGCAATTATTCAGCTGTGTTGAAAATGGAAAATGGGTAAGTCAAAGTTGCATGGAAGTAAAAGCTTGCTTGCCTCACATTGGTCTCTGTATAGGTTGAACATGCTTATTTCTTTTCTATTAAATTCAATCTTTAGCAAGTGTTTTTTTTTTTTTTTTTTTTGAACATAAAAACTGATTTGGTACCCGAACAATAACTAGTTGTTGATGGGTTGACGAAGAAATTTGATACCAGAACATCAGCTAAGACATCTGATGTTTATGGTTATTGACGATATTGGAAACCAATTAGGTTACACCACTTAAAGAGAAAGAAAGTGAAAAAAAATAAAATAAAATAAAAACTCATTTTTGAACATTAATAAGCTTTTACTTGTCTTATTTTTTTTAATTAATAAAAGGATTATCTAGTTATGGACAAAATAATAAAGAGAAATTACCTTATGGTGACCATGAACCTTTTTTTTTTTGGGTCCATTTTGAATCCAGCATCTTCGTCCCCTAGACATCTGTTTCGGAATTTTAATTATAATCTTGAGAAGTTGTGCGATTATAATAAGAAAAAGAGAGAATTATTTTAATGTTGTTGCGTAACGTACGCTTTACTCAATATTATTATTTTTTTTTCAACCTAACTTGAAAGTCGTATCCCATTCAATGCATTTTGTCGCCTAAATGAAAGGCTAATTTACAAGAGTCTTTGTCACCTTTTTCACCCTTCTCCTTAGTTAATCGGATAGTGATCGTTATTCTTACTTTGTTCCTTTAGAAAAAGGGGGGAAAAACAAAGAAAGAAAAGTCATCGGCCACCAAAATATGTGAACCAGAAGAGACCACACCAGCGGATCAAAGACTAACCCCAACGTAGATATAATTTCTAAAATATAAAAGAGAAATTTTTTTTTTTAAAAAAAAAAAGGAGGCAAAAAAATATCTTTGGATCCAATGATTTGGATGATCCACATACTCAAAATGTTTCCCTTCAGGGAATCTAAAATAAACCCTTGGGACAATTCTACAGGATATTTTCCTTGGATTCTGTCGAGATTTTTCACTAGATGATCGCATTGAGTAAAAAGAAATTCTCAACCTTAGTAAGAAAATATAGATTGGTTTCAAGATGGTTGCTCTTGATTTACGGGGTATGCTTTCCCAGTGACTTCACAAGTTGGAATTTTGAGGTTAAACGGATTAGATTAGTTAGATTAGTCGAAATGCTTCCAAATGCACGTGTCAATGTTCGGTTGTTTTGCGTTCGAATTTCAATTGGGCAGATTAGCTAGAAAAAATTAGTATCTAATCATATCAAAATCAGGTGGAAAAGATCTAATAAAGCAAATAATTATTAAATTCCAAACATATGAGTGATGACTCCTCCTGAATTTTCTTATACATATTCTGACATCTTCGTTAGCATTATCCAATGGTAACTAGTTTAGGACATGTGCATTTGCTCCTTGATATGGGCTAATGTGTGTTCAAGTTGTTCCCAAGAGGCAAAAGGAATGAAAGAAAAGGTCAAAAAAAAGCAAAAAAGCTCATATTATCGTGGGCCAATGTGAGTGGTGGGTCAAAACCCAACTGAATCCGGTCGGCCTAACCACTGGTCCGTTGATACTCCCACCTTTACGTGGCCCACACCCATCCAAGCGTGGCCTGCATTCATCCACCTAACATAACATTACTTAATGGGCCGCCCTTCCAACCCAATTTCGCTGTATCCTGGGCCATCGTGTTACCCCATACTCTTATACTCTCCGTGCATGACTAACACCTCCTCTAAATTACCCGAGCCTCAACCCCTGCCCCGCCCCCAGCTTTTTATCTTTTGCCCCATGAAAATTTTATTAGACAGAATTATTTCTATAAAGGTTGTATTAGGTAGACGTATATAGATTGAATGCATGAATTGAATGGTATTTGCATCATTAAATCTTAATCATTAGTTATAGTTGATCCATTATTTATTAAACAGTAGACCGATTACAACTAATAATTAAGATTCAATAATGTGAATTTATTTAATTTGCGTGTTTAAGTAACTTTTTTATTTGAATATTGCACATTGAACCTATCATGACTTGCAATGCTAAGAAAATTTGTTAAGTGCGAGCAGGATTTCAAGCTCAGATCTCTATGGATTTATGTCGTGCATGTTTCAAGTGGGAACATAAATTCGAGTGTTTAAAACAAGCAAATAAAGATAAATTCACACCTTTTTGTTCACCTTTTAAGCCACCTTAGTTCAAGGCTTTGGGGACCATCAGAAACATGACGTCTGAAGTGAAGTGGCATATAACTCACAGTTGATGATTGTCAATCTAAGACTAAAATTGACGGCCGTTTTAAATCAATTCAATTCATGCATCGTGGCTGGCAGCCGTTTACATGTTGGCGTTGCTCAGTAATTAATCTCAGTCCAATGTTGAGTAACATTTTTCTGTACTGGGGGAAGCGCAGTTGGAGAAGAAAATAAAAGTTCATACTTACTTATTTATCAGAAAATTATTGTAAAACTATTTCATAAATCACGTAACCCATTTTAAATTATGACATTAAAGCAAACAATACTTGTAATGAGTGTTCAGGGGAAGAAAAGATCTCGCCCATATTTTAAACATGAATATAAAATGTCAATTAGTGCTAAAGCCTCGCAAAAATCTTCTAACGTATTCCTCGCTATTTGTTTCCCCTTTTGCTTGTTGTTGCCCTTCCTCTCTAGGGTGTGACGACAGTAAATACTATCTTTCGTTACCTTGTGAATTAGCCGAGGTCTCACTGCCGTCTTCATTCCTCGCCTGATAGTTCCACGCTCTTTTTGAGTTTCATCACTTTCTCATATGCCATGGTGTTGCTCCTGAGAAGAGTTGGAAGTTAATTGAAGTGCCTAGAAAGTCCACGACAGCTTCGTGCTTTGACTAAGCACCCGAAGACTCGGTGAATCAAAGGTCCTTGAAACTTCTCCTCCCAATACATCTCCTCTCAAAGGAATCCGAATTTAAACGGAAAAGACCACATCTTCAAAGGGTTACGTTTCTTAACACTCTCGCCTTGCGCACGGTGCAATTTTATTAAAATTTCAGTTACAGTCCATGTGATTTCAACTCGTGGAATGTTTATGGAAGACTTGATCTCACAAGGTTGGTCAATTCACATTTAGTTTGTGTCTCACTAATATGTGGGATTGCTGCATACCTATCACATTTGAATTGCTAGATTAAAAAAAATGTTTCGAAGAAATATCTTACTAATTAAAGACTTAAAAAAAATATTTAGAAATTAAATAATTGAAAAGCCAAAGTGGAAGCAATTAAATTATCTAAAAATATTTGGAAACCTTATATTTCTAATAAATTTTAGTATCCATCCCGTACACATTTTGGGGTAGACCTCTATGAACATTTCTCTGATCCATTTTCTTTTATAAGTAAACAATCACCGACTAACAAGCCGCCGAAGGCTGCCGAGTTCCAACATTAGAGGATAGAGCCACGGCGGTGCTGGTGGTAGCCGTGGCGAACTTCATAGGACCTTTATTGTACGCAGCGGCAGCGGTGGTGGTCACCCGCTCGCATCGCGGGCACATTGTGAGGGCGGATGCAGGGAGAGGCTCGCAATTGTGAAGAGAGATCACATTTGGGGGTCCTACCTTCATGGCCCTAAGCTCCTCTACTTCCCTTTGCAGCCTCCTGTTTTGCTCAGTTAGTGAACCAAACCATCTCTTCAAGTACTCACATTCCATCTCAGTCTGCTTCAGCTTGCTCCTGAAGATGATGGGTGTTAATTTCATAATTCACTAGAGTTGTAAAAATTAGAAGAGCTTGACTACACCAACACAAGAAATGAACATGCAATTCAGTTGTAAGGTCCACACATGAAATCAAGCATCAATTTTATTTAATTTATTGTTTTTTTAAAAAAAATTTATCTAATTTTTGTGCTCTAAAAATATTTTTCCAGGTTCCTATATTGAGAATATTTTCAATTCATTCTTATTTCCCTGTTGTGAACTCCAATGAGAAAGGTAACAAATTTTTAACTTTTACATGATAAAAAATATTTTTGATAATTTTGCGATAAAAAAGTTATACTAGAAGGAAAATGAGATAAATATGATTCATCGCAATGGGTCATTTAAATAATAATAATAATAATAATAATAATAATATTTCCCTTTTTCAACAAATTATTGTAAAAAAAAAATAACAATAATAAAACTTCCCTTTTTCAACAAATGATTGTAGACAAAGATGAGTCGGCAGCCATGGTAATGTCCTTGCATTAAAACCTTCGGCCTCTCTCTCTCTCTCTCTCATTCCATTTCTGAAATGTCCTCTATGCAGTAAGTGCACCCTCAAGCGTTTCAACTTGAAATATGCGAAGCTACATTTATTGCTGTTGCATTTATTTCTTATTGTTAACGCCAGCATGAATAGTACAAAGTCAATTTATATAACTCCTTTGATGCTTGGGCCTTGACGTTCAACCAATTAAATTGACTTCGGAATACTTTGATCACATCTTCGAGAAACTGTCATTTTTCCATTTCATGTTTGTCACTGTTACTTTTGACTAATAAACAGAGCAATTATGCATAATGGGCATATCCTTGCCTTTCCTCGTCTAGTTCAATAATGTAATGCATAAATGCATGGCTATCTCTTGTCCCAAAAAAAAAATGACGAGTCAAAGGGGACAGTTACTAGAGTTATGATATTACTAGCACAGGAGACCAAAGCGGACATGGTCATCTCATACCACCAGCGTATCCCAATTCTAATCAATTAGATTGTACGTGGATGCATATGAGTTGATATAAAATAGAAGTGACACCTTACATTATTATATATATTGATTATACGTTTTTTCTTCCTAAACATGAACAATTAACGATATAAATCATAAATGAGTAATCAAAGACTATAATCGTGTAATGTTCTTTTGTATTTGTCTCATGAAAATGTTCACTTCTACGTAATGAAGTTATATTGTTCCAAAAAAAACAAAAAAAAAAAAAAAAAAAAAGGAAATCAAATAGATTGATATTTGGATAACCATAATTGTAGTGGTTTGCAAAGGAAAGGTGATGAAATAACTACACCATTAATTGTTCCCTTTTTTTTTTTTTTTTTGATAAACACTTCATCTGACTATTTAACCCCTAAATGATGAAAATGACAAGTCAACTGCTCAGCACGTTTTTCTTACAGTTGAAAATTATTCTCCTAAAAAAAAAGGCTTATTACAAACACCGGCAAACCATGGCATGGAAGTCATTTGTGGTAATGAAAATGACCAAAGCTTGCAGTTTTAGAATATCCAAGAACGTGGTACTGACTTTGCAGATATAACATCTCGACTTCCAACAACAAGCTAAATCCCAATATTTTCTCTCGAAAAGGATCAATTTTTTTCGTTCTATCAAGAAACACTAAACTTGCATGATAGGACTGATTTGACATATTCCAAACGCAAGTGATTATACACCTTTCGATTTATCATTATAATTAATGATTAAAATGTGTTACGTTTGAACCGCAAGAAATTAAGCGTGTTAACATTATATAACTCTTTGATTAAAAAAAAAAAAAAAATTTAAAATTCCTTTCAATAAAATTGGACTAAAAAAAAAAAATCGTTTTCTGCTTATAATGGTAGGAATCTGATTCGAATGCATCTACTTTTTGTGAAATTCTATGTGGACTTTTCATATCTATTAATTCCTAGCAACAATAGCTCAACAAGGAAGTCACTTTTTGATCCTAATGACAACCAACAAAAATAATGAGAAAACCAGATGAAACATTTAAATGCTCACAAAATTAAGCTTAAGATAAACACAGAATTTGAAAGTACAGTTCTAAGTACCTGGCCCTACGGTTCTGAAACCACACCTCAACTTGCCTTGGTCTTAGCTTCGACTGCCAGGCCAATGCCTCCTTCTGTCTCTGCATAGTTAAATAAACAAAGTCAAGAACCTTCAAACTTGACGACTCTCAATTAACCCTCACGAATTGGGGTTGGTTATATTATTACAGGGTTTAAGGTATGGTGTTGCCGGAAGCTTTCTTCAAGAAGACGAGACTGTTCCTTAGAGAGACGGAGTTTCTTGCGAGGTGGGGTTCCTCCATTATTAATGGTGCTTTCCTCTTCATCATCCATGGCAGCAGTGATCCATTCTTCTTCTGCTTCTCCTGATGGTGCCTGGTTTATGTCCAAATCTCTCACCATTGAACAAACCCCTTGAATAGTCAACATTTCCAATCACCAAAAAGACAAAATATTAAACATCAAACCAATAATTATTCAATATCATCATAAACATCATGATCATATGGAGAGAGAAAAGCCCAATTTCCTAGCCATGCAGGAATACAAGGTATGGAGAAAATTGGAAAAAAAAAAAATACCAATAGAAGGGTTTGATTTCAATTTGACCAAAGAAGAAATAAGCATAGAAAGACGAAAGATCCTGATGTAAAACTATGAAGTATGTAAAATAAAAAAACAAGATAAAAGCAATCCAGTGAAACGGAGAGAGAAAGTGAGAGAGAGAGGGAGAGAGAGAGATTGTTGCCTACCAGTTGAAGGAAGAGAAGGGGATGAAGAAAAGCCAGGCATGGATATGGTCAACTCCAAGCATGAAGAGCTTGTGGGGGAAACAGCCATGAAAAAAGTTTGCTTCTCAAATGGAGGATGGAGGAGAAGAAAGATACAAGATTGATTTCGTACAAAGGGATAGAAAAGGTAAAGTGAAAGAAGAGAACAAGAGGGAGACACACAAGAGACGGACAAAGCAAAAAATATGAAAAAGGAGGAGAAAATAAAGGATGGCTAGTGAGAGAGAGAACGAGAGACAGGTCAAATAAATAACTAATAGGAATTTTAGTTTTTGTTTTTTTTACCCCTCTTTTTAAGGTTATTTTATTTCCCTGTTAGGGCTAGGGTTGTCTGACTGTGGTCGTCAAGTCAAACAATCTGACGCATCTGATTTATGACACGTGTCAGACTGATTGTAAAGAAATTGGTGGGGGAACAGCCGGCAGGTTTACGTTCAATTGGGGGGTGGGGGGGGGTTGGGAGAGAAGGATTGAGTCTGGTTGTTCGTTGAAAGGTCAGCTCTTGAATTGAAATGATTGGGAGCCTAGGACTTGACTGGGGCTTTCAGAAATAAATTAAAAGCCTCTCCACTGCATAAACCCATTCATTCTGACTTACCTATATCCTACTACATTAATGATAGCACCTCTTCGATTTCTGGTGCTGGCCCAAGAAGAAGACTTACTACTTGTGTACACATTTATTTCCAAGGTATTGATTTGATGCGCGCGTTTGGATGTGCCAATACTTGTCCCAAGTATGGCTTATGACTAATCCACCCCCGCGCGCGCCCGTGTGTGTGTGTGTGAACGTACTTGCCAGAAGAATGCCCTTGTGTGTGTGTGTGTGTGTGTGTGCGCGTGTGTGAGAGCGTACTTGCCAGAAGAATGCCCTTATTGTCATGGTTGCTTGGTGTTGTCCCAAGTGATCGCATACTAATATAATATAATAATAATGAATAAATTTTTTGATTTGATGACTGATTAGATTGACTTGTATTATTTAAATTGAAAAAAGTTATAAGACCGGCTAGTGGCGGTTGAGGAGGTGGCCTGCGGGCTCCACGCTAAAAGATAAAATAATTATTTAGAAGTAGAGTCCTCATGTCCCGTCTGCTCTTGGTCTCTCCCCCGTGCATTTCACCTAACCAAACCCTAGTAGGCTGCTTAATTAAACATGTGTCTAGGAAACACGGTTTCAGTTTGGACAATTCATTTCCTTGACTTTTCTTTTTTGGCCTTTTTGTTGAAGAACGAGCGTTGGATTTGGCACACAGCGAGGTGGGGCACATTGGGAAAGAGATGTGGTGTGTTGTTGGGCGAGGGGGTGCAAAATGCAAAACGCAAAACGCATATGGTAATTACTATTTACTATCTTAGATAATGAGGAATTAAATGCTGCTTTACCTGCTACCAGGTAGAGAAAGAGAAGGGAATTGTAACGCTCGTTCACATTTTCCATTAATTGCAAGGGCTAGGAGATGAAAAAAAAAGGAAAAAAGTGTCATTTATTGGCTCGTATGGGAAAGGCAAGCTGAGTCTGACCCCTTTTGGTTAATGAAGCAATTAAATGATGTTAAAACTGTATACACACACATATATACATATGATAAAACGAGAATACAAAAATGTAGTCTTTTTTGACCATCAACATAAAAATGAATTACTAAATAAAATCGTGCATCATATATTCATGTAAATTCGAAGGTTGACAGGATGAAAATTTTGATAGGATCCACGTTTGCCTGAAAAAATCTTTACAAGAATGCAGATCTTTCATACAAAAGATTGGACTTTTATGCACCCGCGTCAATCCCATGTTAAGGACTTATATTAATGTATTGGAGCCCTTAAACAAATACATATATTTGCTTACTTATCTATCATAGATTAGGACATAGGTTGATAAGAGAATGTATGGAGGCTATTCTTGGCATATCGGCTCACTTACTTTATTCATTGGTTTATAGAAACCTACCAATCCTTAAACATTAGCTAGTTCAATTAGCAAATAAATAAATATATATGTTTAGTTTGTTCAATGATAATCGGTATGCAAAAGGGTCTTCATTTGCTCCCTTTTTTCTTTCCATGTATGATAAATTATTTGTCCTACTATTTTTGGTCTTCGGCATTATTTAAAGTAGCAATTTTTTTTATTATTTCTTTATTGTTGTTGGTCTCGTTAAAGTAACAATTATTGTGTTCAAAGATTTGAACAAAATTTTGTGTGGTTTTAGACTATTTGTAACAGTGCATGACTTAAATTATTGTTATTCTAGTTAAAAAGGCATTCAAGGCATCCAAAACAATCCAGTGAGGTAATCAACTCTCTCTCTCTCTCTCTCTCTCTTATAACCTCTCTCATTTCTACTAATGAAATACAGACTATACACATTTCTGGAGAGGTATATATTATTCTTACAAGCCTATTGATTGATTAAAACATAATTACCTAAAAAGTTCTAACAATTTCCCACTGATGGGTAATTAAAAATTTGGGACTTTGAAATTAACTGTTGAAATTTGAGTTCACATTATAGAGAAAAACGTAGCAGTTTGTATGTAAATCGTAAATTGTGGCTCAAATCCTCTTCATTCTGTTACTTTTGTACAAGATTTTTTTTTTTTCTTCTCTCTGTTAACAAAGTGGTAAAGTTTCTGAGAGAGAAAATTGTGTTCTTACACTGTACTCTGAGTTGACTCGCGAATTGAAGCCACGGAGGCTTTTGTACAAGATTTTGAGTAGTCTTTGGATCTACTTTTCCTATGACACGTTGTTGTTGGGGATGAATAATATATTTTTGTTGTCAAAAAGAGACAGAGAGAAGAACTGGCACTTAATTGACTAACTCGTAACTCAATATATTTGCCAACTAGACCTCAAAATTTTTGACCATTTTCTTTTTCGTTTCCACTTTCCCATTGGTAACTGGAGTATCGCAGCAAAACAGCAATTTGTCTTGCATGGACAGTGAACGAGGGAGCAGTTGGAGTATATTCATATCCTGCAGGGGACCATTCATGGATGACTAGGGGGGAGACTGGAATGATTGTGATGACTTTAAAAGCAAAGACATACTTGGACAGTGAGCACTCAGAACAACAATTTAGTATAGTGGTATATCCCACATGGGATTGTGCTTGTCTACAAATTCCCACCATGTATGTTGTACTTTTCAGGCAATCTGCACCAGGCATGTTGAGTGCTCTACCATTTCCAACAACGACCCCCCACATGGGTAGATGGATCCATTTTGTCGCTAATCCTCCTTTTTTTTTTTTTTAATATAAAATTTAAACAATTTTATAAAAGAAGAATTAGAGGATAGTTTTACAAGTTAAAGATAGAAGGAAATGTCATCTAAAGCCAAGACTACAATCAAACAACGAGATTTATTTACTTAATAGTTCTACTGACATGCTTAAAACACCAATAACCATTGTTCGTTATGATTCCAAGTAAGTGCAATGCTTGAATCAGATTCCTAGGATGAAGCATCAATACTCAAGGTCACCATTGGATGCAGTCAGTTCTATAGCCTTCAAAATCGATAGCATTCCAGCATGATGCGAGTCAATATCACTTGCTGAACAGGAGAACAGAAGAGCATGCTAATCCGGTTAACTGGTTGAGTAAGAGACTAGATAGCTCTGCCAATGAATCACACGGCTAACGATAGCTGGTTTATTACTTGATTTTCAGAACAACCTCAATGGCTCACTGCAACCTACATTAGCTGTAATTAGTTGCGGCTATAATTAATGAAGCTTTGACATTGGCTGTGCAATTTGCAATTTCAAATTTTGCTAATTAGGCCCTGCAATTTAAAATTTTGCCAAGCGTGCATGACTTTTTTAGCTGAAGGTGTTGCAATCCTAGCACATGAATTTGCATAATTGTCTAGTTGCCGCGGTGACCCCTAACCACTCATTATAGTTTTTCCTTCTTTTTTTTTTCTCTCTTATAGCTATATTTAATTGAGAAATAGTTGTGAGCCAGAGGGCTGAGGGCCCAACAATTTCCCAAAATCCTTTTTTTTCTATAAAAAAAAAAAAAAAAGGGCTTATTAGAAGGATCTGGTCCCCTATGACAAGAGGGCTCGATCCCCCTCACGACACCCTATTTAATTACTTGCCATCAATCTATAAGGCTTTCAAGTTACATAGTAATTGGAAACTTCACGTTAAGCAAGGATTTTTTTTTTTATTTTTTCAAATAAGTATGTGAATTGGAGTGATGTCGTCAATTATGATTTTTCTCATTAGGATGCAATAGAGAGCAAGAAAGTAAAAACAAAAAAAAACAAAAAAAAAAAAAAGAATGCCCCGAAAGAGAGAGTTAGACTATGAATTAAGTATAGGGTAAGATAAATTTAGGGATAATTATGAGTAAGTGTACATACCGTAAGTTTATAGTTTAAAATCGGTAAATTACTATTTATTAATAACTTAGACTATTCTAAAATACTTTATAGTGTTAATTTAACATCGAATTGGGATATATCACTTAATTATGTTTTTATTAGACTAATTGAGGAAAGCACAATTACATACGATTCCATGAGAGGTTCTTTCTTAGTGCTTGCATGTCCAATATGTTCTGTTTGCTCCAAAACGGACAAATAAGCATGCAATCAATCAGGTTTATGTGCACACTGCTCTTCTCTGCAGTTTTTTTATTTTTTTTATTTTTTGTTGGTACAAAAGCACAATCCTCCATTTTTGCAACTTGTAATTATGTTTGTGTCTACTTGACAACTTAATTTTCTTTGCTTCGTAAGTGAAAAGACATCTTCTTTTTGTCTCATCTTAGAGGATTGATTAAAAAAATGCTATTAAAGGTATGAATTATATATTACACACAAGACAAACCCCAAACTCTTTTTGTAACGAAATTTTAATCCACAAGGCTACCATTTTGGCCATGATTGGGTTTGAAATCGAAGTTCTTTCTACGCAAATTTTGTTTTTTTAGTTTTATATATTGAGATAGTAATTAGAATTTAGACAACAGGTTGCACTTTAATTTTATTTTATTTTATTTTTGTTGGTTTTTCACTACAAAGTCCAATAATTATTTTTATCATTGGTCTAAAATTATCAAACGCGAATTAAATTGTTTTCTTCAATTGACTCCGACTCCGACCCCTTTTCGAACTCTGGTCTAAATCTCAAAACTGTATCATTGAACCAATTGACTCAATGCCTACTTAATAACAATAATTCTACTGGCTTCCCAGAAATAGGCTCTTAAGGATTGTTATTTCCATCCTCTCGACTTAAGAATGGTTGCTCATAATCTTGTCAATGAAATGAAGCTTTCAAGATAACGTACTTCCTCGTAGACAAAGACCCATTTGCAATAAGAAACCCATGTAAATTAGTCATGTTAACACCAATGTAAAATGAGCTAAGGGATTACAAATTTGAAATATCATATAGTTTTACCTCACCCACGTCTGTCCCGCACAAAACGTTAAGACAAGCTGTGCATTGATTTAGACATGTCCATAAAGATTTATAAATATTCTAATTAATGGAATTGACTAAATCCATTCATATAAAGAGAAAGAAAAAAAAAAAAAAAAAGCTAAGTTCCATTACAAACATTTTGTTACGCAAAGACTTAGATTAACTATAATTAATACTAAATTCAGTTTATGATTGATGAAAATGAGTTGAAAGAGTTTATTTACCCTCCTAAATGTTAGGATTAAAATTTTGTTGTTAATACTTATTTAAAAATTTAACAGGAGAAAAAAATTAGTCAAAATTTTGTAAATTTATTTTTTAAAAAGTAGTCGAAATTATGTAATAATATGGAGGTGATGTTGGCACACTGCTGTCCACTCGATAGCAAACTTAAATATATGGCACGTACCCAATCCCAATCCCAATTACCCAACGGAGGACAGTCAGACGAGTGGGGCCCATCTCTGGTTAGCTACCCGACCGCATCAAGATGGGGTCCACACGATGTTTCAGTGTTCCATTAGTGGGAGAGTTGCCCATAGCCTAATCATCAAGTGTAGACCCCAGCGCCTACCCCACGCTTTTACCCCAGAATTTCTCACTCTCTCTGGCCCTGCCGTGCGTGTGCAGAGACGTTTGGTTTTAACAGCAGGGATTATATTATTAAAGTATGATTATTATTCATTATAGCTTAAAAATATAATAATTATAATTAACGATTGTTATTGTATATTTATGGATTTGTTATTACCAAAGCCTAAAGGCTCTGCCACGGCATATTTCCAAGTTTTTCAGCTTATGTCTAAGCATGTTCTTCAGGCTCTCACAAATCATAGTGTCAAGGACTTGATTGTCTTAACCAATTCCAACAGTAAAATTTATCCTTCAAATCACTTTGAAAATATGCATCATGATAATATACAGGTGTATGCTTTAAGATTACTCAAAGAATTTGTTGTGCAAACTCCAAAAAAAAATAAATAAATAATTTTTTTTTTTTTTAAAAAGCCACCTATAAAATATTTTTACAGGATGAAAACTGCTGTTAGAGGATGAAAATTTTTTGTTCAACAGATACATGGGTGCATGCGTGAATTACCATGCGTTTGGCGTCGTTGGTATTAGTTTGTTCAACATTTTTCTTTTTTCTTTTTTCTTTTTTCTTTTTTGTTTTCAAATAAAAGAACATTAACTTCATATAATTTAAGTTCGGCTGCATATTTTTGGCCAACTGTTTTCATTGGCTGAACTTGTATATCAAGTTGGACACCAAAACGTCCAGGAATAATGCGGAAATTGACTTAAATGGACAACTTGCCGGTGCCCTACTCTTATTACGAAGAAATTCCATTCTTATTCGTTTTCAAAGAGATACATAAGCGTATACCCAAAAAGGAGAATGATGGATGGACGAGGGCAGTGTACGCGCAAACGAGACAGGCTTGACATGATTGACTTAGAGCTTACGCGGGTCTTGCTTGCTTTTGTATTTTTTTTTTTTTTTAATAAAAATATGATGTACACACAGTCAATTAAAATATCCACGAAAACTACAAAAATACACTGTTTACACATCATCGTTGTCTCTATATATATATATATATATATATATATATATTTATTTATTTATCTTATGTTTTTACACATTACATAATTTTAAAAGAAAAAAATAAACGAATAGTTTGTAGAACCCACGCGGGCTTCAAGAGGCTTTGCTGAAAAGGAAGCGAAGAATCTGAAATTTTTAGCCGCCATTATGGTTGCAAGAGTTGATTCCCATGCGAAATCTTTTAATTTTAATTGCAAAACAAAATCATCACATATATGTTATATTTGTAGAATAAAGTTAAAATCTTTAATTAATATTTTTTATTTTATTTTTTAATTAAAAAAATTTATTATTTAAATATTATTAAATTTAAGTAATTTCTTAAAATAAATTTAAAATTCAATACACATTATCGAGGTATCATGAGATATAGACAATAATAAAAAAATATATATTATTTTGAATCAATAAAAAATTAAATTATTAAGTAAACTACATCTCAAATGATAATCGTTTTACAACATCAAGAAAGCATTCCATTGAATTTGTATGAGTCGTCAAATTTTAGATGTATGGCATATTACCAATGGAATTTTTTAGTTTAACTCAAAAAAAAAAAAAATGCAAGAACAAAAAATAGGCAGGATGTGGTTGAAATAGAGAACGAAAAGATAGATACTTCGAGGACTAAGACATAATGACGTGGCTTGTAGGACATACATGTTAAAAAATAATTCTTATTTTAAATTTAAAAATTTTTTAAATAATAAAAATAATATAATATATAACAAATATAATACAATAAACAATAAAACACAAAATATATCTTTTAATAATTATCTTATCACTCTTATATATATTCTAGTCGGACACAATAGAAAAATACTAAACTTAATATTGTTAAATAAATATAATAATAATAATTGCTATTATTTGGTGGTTATAAATCCCAATACTAGGGTTTTGACCTTGTCTCTACCAAAGGATGAAGTGAAAGTCCGTGGCCTTCAGAGACGGCTGCGTTCGAAGGTAAATCAACTTCTTCTTCTTCTTCATCTTCTTCTTCTACTAGTAGCTCTGGTCTTTCTGATTTCTTCTTCTCATTGTGAGACTAATTAAAGGGCTGTGGAGGCAAATAAGGGGGAGAGCAGTTTATTCTCAGTGGCTCTCCATAAACTGGTAGGTTCTCTACTGGATTACCCCTGCAAACTGCCAAGCCCTGAACATCAAATCATTCAATTAATGGCATCATAGTACGGGTTTTGTGCTTGGTGGGCTCTTGGCAAATTGGATTCTTTTTGGTGTGTCTATAAGATGCTTTTCTCAGGTTTCCTGAGGCAAAAAGTTTCCTTGTTGTCCATGCCCATCTTTCCTTTTGTTCGCAAACCTGCCTCCAAATGCCATTACAATAATCAAATTAATGATGTTCCCAACTGGGTTTTCTTGGAAATATATATTTTTGTTTTTTTGTTACCGATGAAGAGAGTATGTGGCCAAGAGCGACGGCAACAATTATTTTTGCGCTCTGTGTTGGGTTTCCCTACATGGGTTGTTCGTTGCTTTGAGGAATGTGCCAATATGCTAATCTGAGGTAGAAATTTTCAACAAAAGTTCATGTTTTTATCTGATGGAATTCTGGTTTTAGTGCTTATGGAATTTGTGTTTAAAGTTCAAATCTTGGCTGTTGCTCTTTTATTTGTTTTTGCAGACTCTCCTAACTTAAAAAGATTGATCTAACGATATGATTCAATTCAATTGAGATTAAAACTTTGTTGTTTTCCAATAATAATGGAGAAATCCAAAACTTTTATTTGATTAGGTCCTCTTGGGACACAGGGTGATCTAGTTTATGCCTGCTTTTGTAAATTGGGTGTGTGTCTCTTTGTAGTGAACAGAGGATCAGATAATAAATTTGGCATCACAGAAAGCTGGTGCCCATCTTGTCTCCCATTGGCACTTGGCTCGCTATGATGCCTACAATAGGATTTTACAGAGTCTAAATCCACAGCTTAGGCAAGCTTGGACTTGGAGATTATTTCAACTGATGCCTAAACAGAAATCCTATGGCAATATGCAGGATTCATGAGAAATGTGGTGGAGTTTGTTTAGGAGAAATGACGGGCAACCCATGTTGATACCTTCCCATTTGTTTATAGGGGGTTGATGACTAAATCAGGGTACAGAAACTGAGATACATTGCTACCATTAGCTACCTTTTTCAACCTGAATGGGCAGTTCGAGCAAATCTACACTCTGGGAATTGAGATTAGCGTTTGTTCAACCAAAATGGTCTCTTTATTCCTAAAATTACCGGTCCTACTATGTCATAGATGTAAAATTTGGAGCACATGTGAGACCATGCTTGATCAAAAAGGTATGGATTGATTATCAATCTAGTGGAATTTATCATTGAAGTCTTAGGTACACCATCTTGAAACCCTTCCATTTGCTGTTGATACTAATTGACCAAATCGAACTACACAACTTTTGCAACCATTATAGGAGCTAGAATTTTGAGATTACCCCTCTAGAATCCAATGCAGAGTTCTTCTCCTGCGTCTCCTCATCGAAGTGCCTGTCATCCGAAACCCAGTTCTCTATCATAGCCTGAGAGTTCACTGACTCGTCGGAAGGCACAAGGTGCCCAGCCCCCAACGCCACAGCATGGCTCAAACTCCCCCATTTCCGTACATACCCAGCAAATTGTCCATTCACTGCCCAGATCTGCCTCTCAGCCAATAGAAATCTCCCTATCCTGTCTAACGTTATTGTCTTAACCGAAGTCTCTGTGGAAACAACACCATCCCTCAGATCAAAATGTCTTTGATATGGCAATACCTTGCTGTTCTTGACCAAGAATTCCACCATAAATTTCATATGCTTCATAACATCTGCATGCAATGCAGCCCCCAGCACATCATTGCAGTCAACAAAGACAGGGGATGAGTTGGCTCCCAAGGCTTTCTTTACCTCTTCTGGTTGCAAAATCTTTTTACCAAGTCCATTCTACAAGGCGCTTTCTTTGTGAAATCTTACGACATAGTCAGCCCTGTCATTTTTTGCAACAAATCCAAGACCTTATTTGCTCCACTCCAATTTCCTATCTTAACAAAGTGTATTGTGCCTCACTAAACTTTTTTGATGAGTGCATAAAGGGTTAAATAAAAGTTTGAATTTACAACCTCTGTCAATTATATCAATTTTGGTCGGAAATTTTAATTATAATTAATTTAATTTGTGAATTTTTAAAATTTAATTAATATAATTGTATTACATTAATTTTAATCTATTTAAGTCAGGAACTTTTAAATTCTAATTAATTAGAGTCGGTTAATAATTGCCATTATTATTACTCTACTGGTACCAATGTGGCATTTACATTGAGAAAAAATCTTATTGTCAACCAAATTGTTTCATATTATTTAAAATAAATTTACTTATATTTTAATAAAAATAAGAGAAAATTACTTTTAAATTTTTTCTACAATATTTCAATGAAAATAATTCTAAGAAATACCTAAAAAACTTAGAATTTTGTATAATATTTCATCGCTTCTTTTTTTTTTTTTTTTGAAGTATAACTCAAGTGGACAAAATGTCACGAATAAATTTAAAATATTTTAAAAAATTTACAACCCAAATGAGCAATAAAAAGAGTTTTATTCGTCAACTTGAATTTATCTGTCTCTGGACCCAACCGGTAGAGATGAGAGGAGTTGTTGGCCCAAAAACAGCCAAACTACTCATCCATCCCACCTGGGTCTTGCTCATCTTTCTTCCATACTTTGCCTCTGCCCACAACACCCAGCCGTTGATGATGATGATTCAGCTTTACCACCACCACCCATAGGCCACAGCCATAGCCCATATAGAGGTGTTGTGGGATTTATTTGCAAAAATTCCTTTTTTTTTTTAGCTTTTTCAAAAATTTTTCACTGGGTCGAAATGATGCTGAGTTTGGAAAGATAAGATAGGATGTAAGGGGACGATTGACAGGGTAAATTGAAAAGGAAATATCTCTGCAAAGTTTTGTCTTCTCGCGCGAGTTGGAACCCATTTGCCTGTAAGAAGTGTTGTAAAATATCACTGTCCTTTTCGTTGAACAGGGGTTTATAATCGTACGGACGTGATCTGCTAACAAAGTGTACTAGCCTTTTTGAACATCGTTGCCAATTATCGTGCCACACTCACTGTTTTTTATGTTAGTTAATAAAAGGTTAAATATAAATTTAAAATTTTTTATTTTTATTAATATATTTTAATTTTAATTTATTTAAATTATTAATTTTTAAATTTAATTTATTTAAATTTATTAATTATTATTATTATTATTATTTTATTAATATTAATATAACAAACAACATAATATTTATATAAAAAATAATTATTTATAATTAATTCAGTTGTTTTATATCATTTTAAATAAATTTATTTATATTTAAATAAAAAATAAAATAAAAATTTATTTGTAAAATTTTTTATAATATTTCAATAAAAATTATTTTAACAAACTCTCATAAATTTAAAATTTTTTATATTATTTCATCACATTTTTTTGAATTATAACTTAAATTAAAAAAATTGTTAAAGTTTGTAAATTAAATTAAAATACTTTTTAGAATTTACAACCCAAATCAACAATAAAAGAGTTTATTTATCGTTTAAATTGTCATGCAACTTATTATTTTAACGTTGACGTATAAATAATGATAAATAAAAAATAAAAATCATTATAATAGACTTAAATTGATTAAATTTTTGAAAGTCCAAAACCTAAATGGACCAAAATTGAAGCATCTAATTCAAATTGATTAAATATTAAAAATTTGCAATTTAAATTAGCCAAAATTTAATCACTTAACTAGACAAAATTGGAGACCCAAATTTCAATTTAACCCATTAATATATTTGCCGTATATTTAAAAAAAAAAAAACTCTCTTTTCCCATAAACAAGGAAATAGACCTTAAAAGATACTT
This sequence comes from Rhizophora apiculata, assembly GCA_037832385.1. NCBI lineage: Eukaryota > Viridiplantae > Streptophyta > Magnoliopsida > Malpighiales > Rhizophoraceae > Rhizophora > Rhizophora apiculata. Next base: position 5,520,615 of record CM075437.1, read on the forward strand.
ACTTGTTTTGTTATCCATCGTACTACTACAGTTTGCAAAATGCATTGAACGAACTTAACTAACAAACCTCAAGGCTAGGTCCACAAAAATCCAGTGCTAGATCAAAAGACCAATAACCCAGATGCTGAAAATTTTACAAACTAATATAAAACTATTTTTTTTAGAATTAAAATCTTAATTTTGAGTAACAAGCAAATAGAGGAATTGTGAATTGCAATTCTATTATGAGTAAAACATTCAAACAATTCTCTTCTGAATTCAATTTTCTAATATTCCAAACACCACCCAAGTAATGAATAAAAATAATCTGAAATTTGATTATTTATTTAATTTTCGGATTCATTAAAAAGATGGTAGGACGATGAAATTTGTTAAAGTTATATATTTATTTAATGGACTATATAATATTGAAGTTATTTATTATTTATACAATTTATTGTGATAACATATTCGTTAAAATATTCCAATTTCTAGTTTTCAGTTTTTAACTTCCTCCGTTTGCCCTCATCGCCAGATAGATTCTCCAGAGTCCACGACGCCTTTGTCCTGCCTGGAGCGTCTTCTGTATTACACAAACAGCTTTCATAGTACCGATGATTGACTAAAAAGGTTGGACACTCGCAAATGGAGTCAATGTCTGCAATCCTCTGTGCCTTGTTACTCTGTTTCTTCCACCGTTCTTCGGCATCATCGCCAGCTGCTTCAGATCCTGCTTTCCCCCAAGAAGCTCTGCCAAAAAGATCAGGCTATCTGCCGGTGGATTCCAACACCAACTCAGCCATTTTCTACGCTTTCTATGAAGCCCAGAACTCAAGTTTGCCTCTTTCCCAAACTCCACTTCTCATTTGGCTCCAGGGTGGCCCTGGCTGCTCTTCCATGCTTGGCAATTTTCTTGAACTGGGTCCTTACCGTGTTAACGAACAACTTGTTCTTGAACCCAATTCGGCCTCTTGGAATCGCATCTTTGGCCTGATTTTCCTTGATAATCCGATCGGAGCTGGGTTCAGTATCGCATCGGGGACCGAAGACATACCGAGAGATCAACATGCTGTTGCTAGACATCTTTTTGCTGCGATTACTGGGTTTATTGAATTAGACCCGGGTTTCAAAGATCGCCCAATTTATGTGACTGGTGAGAGTTACGCAGGAAAGTATGTCCCTGCAATTGGGTATTACATTTTGAAGAAGAACACCAAGTTGCCAGTTTCAAAGCAAGTGAACTTGAAGGGCGTTGCTATAGGTAATGGATTGACAGATCCACTGACCCAAGTGCAAACTCACGCTGTGAATGCTTACTTCTCTGGGTTTATCAATAAGAAGCAAAAACGGGAGTTGGAGGAAGCTCAAGGGGAAGTTGTTAAGTTGGTTAAGATAGCAAATTGGAGTGGAGCAACAGATGCAAGAAATGAGGTCTTAAATTTGTTGCAAAACATGACAGGGCTGGCTACCTTGTATGATTTCACAAAGAAAATGCCTTATAGAATGGACTTAGTAACTAAGTTTTTGCAACCAGAAGAGGTAAAGAAAGCCTTAGGAGCCAATGCATCCCTTGTTTTTGTTGACTGCAGTGATGTTGTGGGGGCTGCATTGCATGCAGATGTCATGAAGAGTGTGAAATTTATGGTGGAATTCTTGGCGAAGAACAGTAAGGTATTACTATATCAAGGGCATTTTGATCTGAGGGATGGTGTTGTTTCCACAGAGGCTTGGGTTAAGACAATGAAGTGGGAAGGGATAAGGGAATTTTTTATGGCTGAAAGGAAGATCTGGAAAGTGAATGGACAGCTTGCTGGGTATGTGCAGAAATGGGGGAGTTTCAGCCATGCTGTGGTGTTAGGTGCAGGGCACCTTGTGCCCACCGACCAGTCTGTGAATTCACAGGCTATGATAGAGGACTGGGTTTTGGACAAGGGGGCCTTTGCTGACAAGCAAGAGAAGAATTCTGCGCGGGATTCTAGGGATATAATCTGAAAATTGCAGCTGCCATTATTGTTGCAATGGTTGTGTGTGGTTTGATTTGGTCATCTAGTACCAAAAGCAAATGGGAGAGGATCAAGATGGTATGCTTCTGACATCAATAATAAATTTCCATAACATTTTATCGTGAATCCATCTTCCTATTGGCCTTTTTTGGGTCAAGCATTCTCTTTCGTGTGTTCCTAATATTACATCTATGACTGAGTAGGAGTGTTGGAGTTGGGAACAAAGAGAACGCTTTAGTTGAATATACGAGAATCTCACGATGCAGTTTTGCCTAAACTGTACGTTTAGGTAGAGAAAGGGGCAGCACTGCTAGCCTTGTAGGCATCACAGCGAGCCAGGTGCATGGACGGTGTGTTAATAATCAAATAATATTTTGAGAAGAACAAGAGAAACAGAAAATTGGGTAAAGATCGAAACAAAGTTCCATAAGTAACAATATCCAATTTTTTCATCAGATTTATTTATTTATTCATCTTTGAAAAACGTATCATGACATACATTAATGCGTGTAGAGAGAATCATTTTAAATTAAATTTTAAAAGATAATCTGAAATCTATCAATATCGTTATGGTTGCAATGATTTTTGTCTATCTCAACAAGTAAAAGCAAGATTCGGCTGAAATAATCTCATAGGCAAACTTGCTTAGGATGTGGATTTAAACTGTGTAAAAATCTATTTTTAGACATCATTGCGAGCCAGGTGCCAATGGGAGAGAAGGTGGGCACCAGCTTTCTGTATCAGATCTTCTTTTCGCTCCGAAGAGACACACACCCAATTTACAAAAGCCTGTATAAACAGACAACCCTTCGTGCCAAGAGAACTAATCAAACAAAGTTTTGGGTTTTCGGTATAATCCGGAAAAAAAAAAAAACAAACAAACGAAATCTTAATCTCGATTTAACCAAATAGCTAAATGAATATTTTCTCGTTAAAGAGTTTTATTATGAACTTATGTTACCAGAATATGCCCAAAGATTTAAACTTTAAATACAAATCCCATATGCATTAAAAATCAGAATTCCATCAGATAAGACAAATGAACAATTGGTGAAATTTTCTAGCTCAGATTAGCACTTTAGCACATTCCTCAAAGCAGCGAACAACCCATGTAGGAAAACCATTTGGCCATGAAAACACGAAGAAGGCATCTCAAAGACGCAAAAATAATCCAATTTTCAAAGAACCCACCAAGCGCAGAAGCCATACAATGATACCATTATTTCAATAATTTGATGTGAAGGGCTTAGGAAATTAGAACACAAGTGTACTAGACATCTGTTTTATATTAAATATAGTATATTTTTATATTTTAACTAAATTTCATTTCAATTCTGTGTTTCTCTTTTCATATTTGCTATATGGAATTAATTTAACTACCCTAAGACCACAGTCAAATTAGGAAATGAGGAATCTCGCCACTCCTACCTACTATGTCGTACATCTAAAATTTGGCAGGCATGCAAGACGATGCTTTGCTTGAGCAAATTCATGATAGAAGGCAGTGGAGTTCATTCTTTGGGTCACAACACAATGAACTATTGTAACCATAATGGCAGCTAAGAATTTCATATTATTGCCCTGGAATCTGATTCAGAATTCTTCTCGCCCTTGTCAGCAAAGGCCCCCTTGTCCAATACCCAGTCCTCTATCATAGCCTGAGAATTCAACGACTGGTCGGTAGGCACAAAATGCCCAGCACCTAAGACCACAGCATGGCTCAAACCTGCCCATTTCTGTACATACCCAGCAAGCACTCCATCCACTTTCCATAGCTTCCTCTCAGCCATAAAAAATCTCCCTATCCCCTCCCACTTCATCGTCTTAACCCAAGCCTCTGTGGAAACAACGCCAGCAATCAAATCAGGATGCCCTTCATATAGCAATACCTTGCTGTTGTTCACCAAGAATTCCACCATATATTTCATACTCTTCATTCCATCCGCATGCAATGCAGCGCTGACAAAATCGCTGAATTCATCGAAAACAATGGACGCACTGGCTCCCAATGCCTACTTACCTCTTCTGCTTGCAAAAACTTAGAAACTATCTCCATTCTATATGGCACTTTCTTTGCGAAATTATAATAGGTAGCCAACCCTGTCATGTTCAGCAACAACTTTGAGACCTCATCTCTTGCATCTGTTGCTCCACTCCAATTACCTATCTTAACTAACTTAACAACCTTCCATTGAGCTTCCTCCAACTCCCATTTTTGCTTCTCATTGATAAACCCAGAGAAGAAAGCATTCGCAGCGTGAATTTGCACTTGTGTCAGTGGATCTGTCAAACCATTACCTATAGCGACACCTTTCAAGTTCACTTGCTTTGAAACTGGCAACTTGGTTTTCTTCTTCAAAATGTAATACCCAATTGCAGGAACATACTTTCCTGCATAACTCTCACCAGTCACATAAATTGGGCGATCTTTGAAACCCGGATCTAATTCAATAAACCCAGTAATAGCAGCAAAAAGATGTCTAGCAACAGCATGTTGATCTCTCGGTATGTCTTCGGTCCTTGATGCGATACTGAACCCGGCTCCGATCGGATTATCAAGGAAAATCAAGCCAAAGATGCGATTCCAAGAGCCCACATTGGGTTCAAGAACAAGTTGTTCGTTAACACGGTAAGGACCCAGTTCAAGAAAATTGCCAAGCATGGAAGAGCGGCCAGGGCCACCCTGGAGCCAAATGAGAAGCGGGGTTTGGGAAAGAGGCAAACTTGAGTTCTGGGCTTCATAGAAAGCGTAGAAAATGGCTGAGTTGGTCTTGGAATCCACCGGCAGATAGCCTGATCTTGTTGGCAGAGCTTCTTGGGGTAAAGCAGGGTCTGAAGCAGCTGGCGATGATGCTGAAGAATGGTGGAAGAAACAAAGTAACAAGCCACAGAGGATTGCAGACATTGACTCCATTTGTGAGTGTCCAACCTTTTTAGGCAACATAGGTACGGTGAAAACTGTTTGTATAATAAAGATGAAAGTCCAGACAGGACAAAGGACTCATGGACTGTGGAGAAAGAATCTCTGGCGAGGAGGACAATTAAGTAAAACTGAAAACTAGAAATTGGGATATTTTAAGTAAAACGTTTAAATCGGTGGTTTTAAAAAATTTAGTAATTAATATTTTTGAATGGGTTAATTTAATTGTTTTAATTAATATTAAATTAATAAAAATAATATTAAATATTAAATATATAAAAAAATAATAATATAATTTTTGTTTTTTTAAATTAAAGTATATAAAAAATTATATATTTTTAAATTTTTATAATTTTTTAAAATTAATTAAATTAAAAAATTATCATTAATTTATTAATTTGTACTTTAATTAATTAATTTATTAATATAATCATTAATTTTTAAAATTAATAATTTTTAAATTAAATTAAATTAAACTATAATTTTTAATTTTTTTTGTTATAAAATTTAGTTCAATTTTTAAAACCTTAAATCTAAGTAATAGCAGCAAAGAGGATTTTAGCAGCAGTATGTTGATCTCTTGGCATATCTTCGGGGGCACAAGCGACACTGAACCCAACTCCAAGGGGAATTATCAAGGAAAATTAGGTCGGTAAGGACCTAGTTCAAAAAAGTTGCCAAGCATGGAAAAGCGGCCAGGGCCAACCTGGAGCCGAATGAGGATTGGGGTCTGGGAAAGAGATGAACTTTGAGTTCCGCGCCTCGTGGAAAACGTAGAAATTGGTTGAGCTTGTGGTGGAATCCACCGGGAGATAGCCTGATCTTTTTAGTTAAATTCATTTTTCCATCATTTGTTTTAGAGATTAGGCAAAGTTAATGACATTGGTTTTCCCATTAAATTTTAAATAGAATTACAGTGATACGTGAGAAGTATTCTGTAATAAAATTCAGTTCAGACAATATCACTTCATTTGCAAGAGCTCCTAACTGAACATAGGACAGGACCAGAAAGGAAGATTTTAATTTTGCATAAGCCCCTGAATTGCTAATTTGTTCAAAAAAAAAAAAAAAAGGATATTCCCTGACATAATATGGAACCAACAATCACAAGAACACTGAACATAAGTCAGATGGTATGTGCCTTACAGTTGTTTCCAATCGGACTAACAGGGAACATTCTTCGTCGTCATCATCGAAGGAGGGCCAAAAAAAGGAGCATTGTTCATGCACCAATTTTGGGCGCCAATGTTTGACATTCTACGTTAGAATGCCAAGCAACAGAGCATTGGTAAGCAGCATGTTATACAAGGAGAAACATTGCAACAATATTCTAAAACCTCTGGCAGCCAGCTGATTACTACATTTCTTGGACCGCCAGTCTCCAGAAACACCCAATGCGCATCATACAGCATGCACCTTACCGATGCACTTAGAAACAATGCTTTCACTTCTCATCAGGCTTTGGGTGCCACATTTGGGTTTAGCAGGGCTTCTCTGCATGGCTATTGCATTTTTGTTGACAGATTGCAGTTCTTCAGCTGGCTGCACCCTCTGAGAGTTGTGTATGGTTGGACGAGTAAGAGAAGCAGCATTACGCTTCACATCACTAGAAGATTCATCTGTAGTGCAGATTCTCTCCCTGTGGAGAAGATATGATGTAGTTAGAAAGAAGAAAAAGAAAACAGAAAGGTAATTATTGAAGCAAATTGGAGAAAAAGACGACAAAAATAAATCCTGGCCATCACCTAGGCAAGGAGGTGGCATGCTTCCTGTGGAAAGGACTATTTCTTTCACTTCTACCATTTTCTTCCTCGAGATGGGCAAATTGTTCCTTAAATCGATCAATTCCACTGGGTAAACATAAAGTTCAATCATGTTATGAGCCAATGATGCTATCTAAAAGAAACAAGAGGTGAACACACAACATTTTGAAATGATAAACCGTAAAGCAAATGCAGTAAGATTTAGTGCATAAGAGTAATGGCTCCTGTTATAGTAGAAACTACAACTGAGTAACGATTCATATTAGAGTAGAAGTCACCAATGTTTCTATAGAAAGGTCTGAAATTGCATAGCTAACTGTTCATCCATGTATGCAAACAATGTCCTTGTTCCCCCACCCAAAAAAAAAGGTTAGAGTAAAAATGAAAAACTTCAGATAAAATGATGCAAGGCGTTAAACATCATCTTTTGGAACTTGACAATGGGAACCACTATTTGAAATGGAGACTAACCTTGGATACACAAAGTGGGTCTGATCTGTGCCCCGAAGGTACTCTTTCAGCATCTCGGGATGATACTCCAAAATCTGTTTCCCCTTGAAATTAGATTTAATCATAAAGGAAGGAAGATGCTTGCAAGACAAGCAAAATGTACTGTGACTCAAGCAAGCAACGTGCACTCAGACCATACCTCTCTATAAATTAGCTCCCTCACATCATCTGTAGACAATTTTCTCCTTTCAAATTCAAACTCAAGTTTTGAAATGGGTTGACATGATGGTTCATGTTCCCGATCCACCAGACTGTGGAAGTATGGATCAGCTAATGCCTGCAGATGGGAAACAAAGAACCAGTATTATAAAGCAAAAATGAATGGAGTTTGTAACAAAAAGATTCGTATCATGCTCCAATGTGGTCTATATGGGAATGCACAGTTATTGGTTCTAATAAACAATACCTCTTCAGCAGATGGACGATCCTTAGGATCAAATGCAAGCAGACGCTCAAGTAAACGCAAAGCTAATGGGTCTGCATGTGGAATTTTTTCTGAGAATGGGATTGGCTGCTTTTTCCTCATGCTACTCAAATATTTTCTTGCCTTTTCATTTCTAATCTGCAGGATCAAGAGTAAACAGAATCTTGAGAAATGAGGACATAACTATTCATATGGATTTGTTTTACTTCAAAGTCGCATAAAAATCAGCAATCGAAAAACAATGCCACAACTTTCCAATGGTTAATAGAATGACAGCAAATGTAACAAACCCGTGCAATGGTTTCGGGAGAAGGAGTGCCAAGCAAATCAGTTATAAGATCCAATTCATGCACCACATTTTTTCCAGGAAATAAAGGTTTGCCCATCAGTAGCTCTGCAAATATACAGCCTATGCTCCAAATATCAATAGAAGGAGTGTACTGCAGAACAAAGATTGAAATAAAATTTATTAGTATTTAAATCAGTTTATATTGAAAATAATTGCCGCAATTAAGAAACGCCCAAAATACAAAAATTTCACAAGCTTTAATTCCATAGAACATAGTTTTCATTTTAGATGAAACTATAAGCAAATATGAATTGGACAAACAGAAAACTACATAATTATATATATGCACATAGTTATATGCTAATATTTAGTGCCAAAAACAGAACAAAACAAAAAAGAAAACCCAAACAGCCAAATTTAAAACCAGGCTACTAGAAAAAAAAAAAGAGCACATAAGCGAATCATTGGGAGCATGTATCACAGTTAGACATGTATTAAACATGCCTTGGAGGAAAAAGAACCACAGAGTTCAGGTGCACGGTACCACCGAGTCGCCACATAATCCTAGACAATGAAGGCATTAGTTAGCAGATGTAGAGATCCCAATCTAACCACTGCTCAAATTTGCCTCAGAAACAACACATGTAAATTCACAAACTATACTGCACCAAGAAGACACATACAGTCCAAAAAATAGCAGAAGGGGCATTACTAAATGACACACGAGCTAGCCCGAAATCACACAGCTTCAGTTTGCAGTCCGCATTAGCAAGAATATTTTTTGGCTTCAAATCTCGATGAAACACATTAGCTGCCAAAAACAACGAAACCCAAAAATTAATTTCACAAAAAACATGAAACCCACTTTTCAATTTCCACGTAAATCGAATCAAACCAAAAAAGACCCCAGAAAACCTATATTACCAGAATGAATATATTTGAGGGCTCTCAGCAGCTGGTAGAGGAAGAACTGGTGGTGCTCAGGCGATAGATCATCATTCAACTTAATGACTTGATGAAGATCAGATTCCATCAACTCAAACACCACATAAATGTCTTTGAACTCTCTGGGAGACGGCGGAAGCATGATCTGTTTGATCTGAACGATGTCCGGATGGCGAAGCAGTCTCAGAAGCTTGATCTCGCGGAGAATGCGGGTAGCATCAGAAACATGCTCGAATATACTGTTCATCTTCTTGATGGCCACTCTCTCCCCAGTGTGCGTGTCTATTGCTGACGCCACCACACCATAACTCCCCTTACCCACCACCTCCTGAATCTCATACTGGTTCGCCTCGCCATACTCCGTGAGGAATTCCTTGTCAAGCATGGTCTAAAGCTCCATTTAAAAAAAAAAAAAAAATCAAAGAATAAATTATCAAAAGCCAAATAGGCCAAAAAAAAAAATTCAAAAAACCAAAATCCCCATGACTTTCAAGGTGCAAGAATGTCTGGGAAATGTCTAAAGTTCAAATCTTTATATTCCATTTTTCCCAATTGACATGTGCTCCGAAGATCAGTCAAGTAAGCATCTAGGTTCTAAACAATTTTTTTTTAGTCAAAGAACAAATTATCAAAACCCAAATAAGCAAAAAGAAGAAAAAAATCAAGAAAAGAAAACGAAACACCCCATGATTTTCTTGGCCTAAGAACGTCTGGCAAACGTCTAAAGTTCAAATCTTTATGTTCCAATTTTCCCAATTAACATCTTTCTGAAGATCAGTCAAGTCATTCGTATACTCAATAACATAGATGGATTATTCAATAAAGAAACTACTGGTTATTTTGACTCACAAGCCACGGAAGCAAGATCAAACTTTAGACTCGCACATACACAATTTGATAGAAATAAAGCTAACCAAAATAAAATATGCATACACAGAAAGACTTACGTGACAAATATTTGCCCACGTCCCCGCAGGGAGAAAGAGTAAAACAATTGTACAAGTGTTTACTTCGAGATTTACTCGATCCAAATTTCCCGGTACACCCCTCTCAAACCAAGAGCGACACCGACAACATGTACTTGTCATGCAACAAGAGACATTACCTCAACGAGACCTCACCCAAACCAGGCCCGACAGCCCCATGGCCTGACTCTCTCTCTCTACCTCTTTCTCCTCTCCCTTCTCCTCTCTCTAACTCCACCCCCCCCACCCAGAAACCCCAAGCCCCCTCTCGGGCCTATCCCCTTAAAAAGAAGGATATCAGGCTATGTGGCCCTTGTTGACCTCCCTTTTATTATTATTTTTTTTCCCTGAAATCTGTACTTTAACACAGAAACAAAAAAAAAAAAGATGAGAGAAAAAGAAACGGCCACCTTATTGTTATTGGGAGTACCACGACAAGACAGGAAAGCTGGAGGATCTCGGAGATGCGAGCTTCGAGGAACATGAACTTACATGTTTTGTAATAAGAAAAATGCCCTTCTGTTTCGGATTTCAATTCAGAGCACATATCAGGGGTATGTGTGTTTGCGTGTACGTGTGGTTGTGCCCCCCGACATCACATGATTTTTGAAGTTGTCAACTAAATGTTGTGGTCAGAAATAGGCAAACAAACTCTTAACACGTAGAGATCAAAGAATGGGAGAAAAAGAACTCTATGTTTACGTGCGGCTTATGCTTGACCAAACTATAATAAAAGCTTATTCTTATAAAAAAAAATATATTAAATAAATACATTATTCAATAAATATAATTAAATAAATGACATAAATTATATTGTATCTACCTTGCATTTGCATTGTGTTTACCTCATTAAGCTTTATGTTTGTTAACTAATCAAATTAAAGAACTATCTCACTTTTTATTTTTTTTTTTCTTTTCTAATCTAAGAGGAAGCCTTTTGAGGCAAATTTTCCATGGATCTCTCACTTGTTTCATATCTCGTACCTAAAAAGATTAGATTTTGGAATTGTGTGTTAAACTCACGTAATCTTAAGTGTGTCATTATTAGTAGGTTCTATGGTTAATTAAGATCCCATTTGATTTTATTATTGTTATTATTTTTGTATTAAAGAATAGCATTTTAGTTTTTAACGCATGACGCTAAATTTACCTTCTTGGTCTAATTCAACGTTGAAGCATTAATTAATTGACAATGAGATAAGCTTATAATTTGTAGGTGAATTGGGCATCGAAGACCCTCATCTTGTTAGTGTAAACAATTTCATGTTACAATTATTTATCCGGATTTTTGTTGTGACTTGACTGATTCATGATCTCGTAAAGTCACCGGCAAAAAATAAGGTTGTGTCAAAGTTAAATTACATATAAAAAAAAAAATTTGATTATTACACAACCACTGCTTATATACACACACATATATATATATATATATTTATTATATTAGTGAATATAGCACACAAATGATTTTAAATTAAACGAGTGTTTTTTTTTTTCTCTTTTATTTCAACTAAGTTTGATTTAAATTTTTTATTTTCAATCATATTTGAAATTGAGTTAACTTAATTACTTTAGGTAAATTAAATTAGAAAATATCATACATTAGTCAAGACTCACTATGTATTGTGCTATTGCGTGATTTTTGATTTTTTTTTGGTTAAGAAAAGAAAAAAAAAAAGAAAAAAGAGAGGAAAAAGTGGATGTTATTGAACTCAGAATTCCTTGATGTACATTTGTTAGTCTCAAAGATAACTGGATCGAAGACAAAATTCGTAAAAATGCTTTTATATCTTTTAAATTCAAAATTTTCGGTTCCAACTTAATTTCTTTTGATTCAAAGTTACAAAGAATTAGCTGTAAAGAATTACTCTCTTGATTGCAAATATTGACTCTTGACTTATAAGATAAAAAAGTTTACCTACCTTATCCATTGTGACTCTCGGGCTTGATTTTCATATTAAAAAACTACAACATAAAAGGCAGAAAGACGCACTGAAATGCCATGAAGTAGCTGCACGTTACGTGGTATGCTTACCCTTAGATGGGGTGGGGCTGCAAATAAATTGGGTCAAAAGGACCCAAGTAGACTTTAAACCAACCGAATAAAATTTTAAAAAATAATACTAATAATAAATTGTTTTGTGATAAACTTGGTGAAAGTAAGAAAGGAACAGCTCCTCAAAACGTGTGCCTTATCCTATCCCCTATATTTACGGAGCTTCTTAATTAGCATAGAGATTTGGGCCAGAAATAAAATAAGAAGACCTTGCCTGAAATGAATTAAAAATATAGGAGACTTCGGAACTTACCCAACAAGTCCTACTACATAAATAGATGGGCAAAAAATCTGGGAAGGAAGAGGCAAGCCATGAAGTAAGAAGTACAAATACATTGTGATACATTAATTTCAAAATAATAAATTAATTATATTTATTTAAATTTACTATCAGTAGTTCCATTTAGTCGGATCCAAAAACTGAAGGAGGCTTTGAAACCAAAAGTCTTAGGTTTGATTGTCACCTGGCCTCAGATTTTAGTGTGACAATGCAATTATTCAACTTTCAGTTCACCGATCAGATGGTATGGAGAAAGTTGGAACTTCAAAATCCAGTTTGATGATTTTTTTTTTTTTTTTTTTGGTTTTTGTAGTATTGTTACATTTTAAGTTATGCAAACTCTTTTATAGTAAAGAACTCTAGTGGGGAGTGGGGAGTGGGGAGTTAGACCGTAGAAGAGAGTTTCTCCCGTTTGAGAGAGATGTCATGTGATGCTTCCACACTGAGCGGATTGTTTATGTAACATCATTCCAATAAAAAAGATTTATTATTCCACTAGAACCCGTTATTTTTCGAATACATTACACATGTTATTCTGGCCTAAAACCAAATTCATCAGATTTATCTGGTAAAATTGTTGAGTTTTGGCTTCAGTTATGTGTTTAAATTCTTAACAAAAAAAATATTGCTAAATAAAGGCATGCAAATAGAACAATTCGGCTGATCTAACGCCTCCATCACCAACATTCCATTCATGATTATCCTACCTCATCAAAAAGCACCAAATCCCCTAATTCATACAATTACAAATTCAACTTCAATCCCCATTTCACCTCCCTTAATCCACTACCCTTCTCTCTCTTTCTTCCTCTTTTACAAGTCTTTAATTTAGGGAGCAAGCAGGTGGCTTACATGGAACCATGAAAACTGAACTTATTACACTCAGATAAAGCACCATCTAACTCTTAAAACTTCTAACACCCACATCCATTTACAGAGCACAAAGTTGTAACCAAGTCCAGATTTACTACTTAAAACATGGAGAAACCTGCAAAAGCAGCCTCAGAGGTTCACCACTTTGATGATTTACATCTAGCAGCTGCTCCATTTTCATTGAAGTAAGGCCTGAAGGTTCTTATAACTTCCTCATATGTTGGCCTCTTGTAGTCCACAGCCTGGATCATCAAGTTCTTGAAAAGATTAGCCATCCCCAATAAAAAACAAAAATATCAAATCATATGCTGCAAAGGTTTTCAACTATTTAGCACTGTATGTACCTGCTCAATAACTTCTTCAGGACTCGCCCATTTCCACTCTGCAAATTCAGTGTCCGCTTCTCCATTTGCTAGGTTAATCTCACTCTCGTCTTTTGTTAATTTCATTAGGAACCTGTTGTTTGTCCAAAAAGTCATTCCTATAACTCAAATG